>WOXC01007037.1:0-600000 GCA_011680675.1 Gymnobelideus leadbeateri | reverse complement strand
GGTATAAAAATATAAAACTTGTACTAACTTTTAAAAGCCTTGGGAAGTGGAAGATAAGGATTTCCTTGTTCAGTTTGTATAGTTGGAAGCACGTCATGTGGCTCAGCTTGTAAACATTTATAGGGTGAGGACACATAACAGTGTTCTTTCAGTCATCTACCCTGCTGTGAGTTGTCAAAAATGACCCCTCAAGGCCAACCCTTTGGGTCAGTTCCTAGCTGTCAGTGCTGCCCTCTATATGCCATAGAAACCACAGGCAGGAAGTGATTTTGTGGCCGTAATCCTCTAATGAATGTAGATTCTCCGTGTGAATATAACATTGGCAAGGCGGTAAAGTGTCCTGGAAAGAGCACTCGATCTGAAGTCAGGTTATCTGGGCCTAAAGGTCCCAGCTTTTCACCTTGATGAATCATGTGATGGTCATCTCTCTCTGCTTCAGTTTCCGTATTCATAATGATGATAACATTACCTCCTTCATGGGGCGGGATGAGACTCACATGAGGTAACGTATGTAAAGAAGTGTGTCACGTTAAAGAAATGGGAACTATTGTTTGGTACTTTCAGCATTTCTCATTGGTTACTGCTCTTATATCCATCCTTCTGTTTCCTAGGTTAATAATCGAGTTTTATGAAAAGGAAGAGCCTGTAAAGGAAATCCTTCCTATTGGTGAAAACTTTAAATGTATACAAGGTACAAGTTTTGATTACTTAGCTAGTTTCATAATTTTCCTTCTTCAGTCATCATTCTGCTATCTGGCATCACATATACTCAAACCCAGCCACAATTAGTGTTGTACAACAGGTGTACAAAGATGAGCCTATTAAACCCACGGTTAACGGGACAAATGCTTTAAATGATTTGTCCAGGGAAGGTTCTAGGTAGGACCAATTCTCTCCGCTCTGCTTCACTTTGTGACCCATTCTTGTTGGCTCATTGTCTAGGCTTAAGGAGGTGGGATTGTCAGTGGCCAGAGACCAGAGCTTTTCTCTTTGATCCTTCATCTCACCTCTCACAGCTTTGTCGTTTTCACCTCTGCAACATCCCTCACATTTATCCCCTCTTCTCTATTCCCATGGCCACCACCCTACTACAAGGCTGGCTGCACCAGGGCAATTTACTGCTAATAAATTTTTTCAGGTATGTTCAGATCTGATCACAACACTCCCATGTGGTTTCCTTTTGCGTAATGTGGGAAGGTCAGACTCTTTGGCCTGGTATTCAAGGTCTCCCCAAATCTGTCACTCCCCTACCTTTCCAGCCTTAGCTCATGTTACTCTCTGTTCCACACACTCTACACTTCATTCAATTCAAACTACTCTGTCCTGTGAATCTACTCATGCATTCTCTCACCTCTGTCTACTTTTGCTTTTTGGAGGGTAATTGGGGTTAAGTGACTTGCCCAAAGTCACACGGCTAGTTGTGTGTTAAGTGTCTGAGGCCGGATTTGAACTCGGGTCCTCCTGACTCCGGGGCCGGTGCTCTATTCACTGTGCCACCTAGCCACCCCCATCTGTCTACTTTTGCTCACGTTGTTTCTCATACCTAATCCAAACATTCCGTCTGCCTCATCATGCAGCATGGTGCCCAACGCACAGCAGACATTCAATAAAGGTTTTTGAATTGAAATGAATGATGATTGACCCACATGCAAATTGAACCCACTGCACTCACTGACCCAAACTATGGGTCTCCATCCTTGTCTGAAAGTATCAGCATTTTATATATCTTTTGCCATTCTCCCCATCCTGTGAAATTCCAACCCTTTGGGGTTGTGGTGGGGGGGAAGCCCAGCCCAACCAAAATATCTCACAGTCTATAGTCCATATTGTTAAGCCTTAATACTGATGAATCACAGGGAAGGGGATTCCAGGGGGGAAAGTGTTTGGGCCTCTGCTTTTTTGAATTCCTATCTAGGAATTGAGAACAGAAGCTGTTATTTCATTTCATAGTATGTGCTAATTCTGTAACCTCAAATTGAATTGAGCTAGGCAGTTGAACAGTTGAAGATGGTTTTACAATGTCTCCTCTGGACCCACCTGATTTAACAGGCAGGAAGAAGCTTAGTGTACCAGGGGAGGACCTCTGGGGAGAGGCCTGGCTAGAGTAGGTTTATCTTCCACTGCTTTCAGCACAGCACTGAAGAGCTAGGAATTATTTGACCACCCAGATGCTACCTTCGTGCTTTGCTATGTGTATATCTTGGCAGGTTATATCAGTCTTCCAAGTTTGGCATGTCCTCAGGCTTACACGTAGCCCCTTTGCCATTTGGCTAGGGGGAAATGCCAAAGAGAGGCCTGACAGCTTGCTTGCTCTGCCTCTAGGAGGCCCTGTGTTCCTCTTCTACCTCAGAGATCAACCCTTCCCACCCCCAGTTCTTCAAATCACAGATTTCAGTGAGAAGAAAAGAATTGCAAATTTTGGAAAATTGTGCTATTTCAGCATTTCTTCTCTGGGATTTAGAAATGATGATCAGTCTAGTGTAGAGCTTCTTAATCTGGGGCCCACAGACCTTCAAGGCATCTTTGGATGGGTTTTTGGGAGTCTGTGTACTTGGATGGAAAAAAATGACAGCTTTATTTTCACTAACTTCCAAGTGCAGTTTAGCATTTCCTTCTATTATGAAATTTTCTCCAAAAATGTATTATTTTGATAAGCCTACAAACGTAGGCTTCTCCAGACTGCCAAAGGGTCTCATAGTACATGAAAAGCTCAAAAACCCTGTCCTTACTTTTATAGGGGACATATTACTTCTTACATAGCCTACTTACTTTCTAGTCCATATATTATTTACACAAGTTGTACTTTTGAGCATTGCATAGAGCTAAAGGAAGATACTCTATAGTACTCATTAATTCTTTTTTTGGAAGGGGATGGGACAATGGGAGTTAAGTAACTTACCCAGGGTCACATAGCTAGTAAGTGCCTGAAGCCAGATTTGAACTCGGGTCCTCCTGATTCCAAGGCTGGTACTCTATCCATTGTGCCACCTAGCTGTCCCACTTGGGTTAATTCCTGGTGGGTTTAAATTTTTCTTTTTAGGAGGTTGGGGCCAAATTCATGATTATCTTTACAGCACTCTGTCTGGAACTGGAGAGAGACTTAGTAGTGCTCTCTGTCTACCTCATAGTCTCTTTCCACCATTCCATCAAAGATCATTGTTCTGGGCCCTTCTCTTGCAGAGCTCTGTGCTAGTACTGGAGGAAAGACAGAGTTTAGATGACACAAGGTCCCTGTCCTCATGAAACTCACCTTTTATCCAGGGAGATAAGGCATGGACCCAGAAAAATGAATGAATGAAGGACTGTCATGCCTACACATAACACACCATAAAATACACTAGAGACATTTGAAACAAAGGGCTACAGGAGGCAGAAGATCTTATGTCCAAAGAGCAGGGATATTACTGAGGAACAGGAAAGGCTTTGTGGAAGAAGAGGGGGCAGTGAGGGACTTTCAAGACTAGAAGGAATTCAGTGGGCAAAGAGGGGAAGAATCAAGGTACAGGGAACCACTGCACAAAGACACTGAAGTAGGAAAGCTCGAGGGGCAGAATAGACCAGTTGGGCTGGTAGCATGTGCAACAGAAGGAAGTGATCTAAGATAATGTTGCAAAAGATAGTGGCGGGCCTTGAGTACCAGAAATGGGAAATTTTAACTGTACTTGTTGGGCAAGTGATAAAGTGCCATGGCAAGACAGTAACGGGTATAGGCTGCCCTGTGTTAGAGGATCTATGATCATGAGGCTCTAGATGGGCCTTACAGTATAGTTAAGGGGATCAGACACAAGGACACATAACTATAATACACAGTAGTAGTAATATTCATACACATGAATCTGAAAAACCTAGGGCCATGAAGCCAAGCTGAGGAAAGTGAGGGAGGAACAGGCAGATATCATAGTTCCAAGGCAGGCCAGAGTCCAAAGGTGAGAGAACTTGACAGCAAGCAGCCAGAACCAAAGGAGAGCACAGGCCCAATTCTCTAGAAGGGGCCAGTAACTGACTGGCTGCTTCCTGAGCGTGCATGGCTCTGAGGTCACAGGTGCTAAACATAGCCAGAAGGCAGTAAAAAACCTTTGGAGGAACCGTGCCCCTAAGTGACTTGGATCTCTAGGAAGGTCATTACCCAACAGATCTGTTAGGACAGTAATTTCTGGCTTTTTGAGTGCCCTTATTTACCTTTAGTCTCTAAATAGAAAACATCTGAAGACGTAGTATATTAAACTGGTTATTTGGTTAAGGGGAATTAAATTTTCTTCATTTGAATTTATACTGGTATTATTTCCCTGGCTGTATGAACTTGTACTGCAGGAGTTTGCCTTGTTTTGAAGATTCCCTTTGATTATCTGAGCAATGAATTTTTCTCTTAGTTGATGTCTATGCAGTCTCAGAACCCTGGGTACCTTCCCAAAAGGTCAAGGGTTTTTGAATGACTTTCAAGACCTAAAAGTGATTATTGAAGGCTGGAGTGCTTTTTGAGTTGGGTTTGTAATTATTTTAATGTTTATAAATTATATTTCCCTTCCTAATTCATACTTTTCATACTTTTTTTCCCCAGAAGCAGATGAATCTCTACTGATTGATATAGAAGGCAACAATGAGTATTTACTTGAACCCAACAGTGAGTATTTTTTTAAATAAATTTGGGCAAATAAACAATAAGTATTGGGCGGGGGGGGCGGGGTGGAAGAATGGTAGGTATTCCTTTTAGCCTCACTGTAGCCTCTGTTCTCCATCTTTTTTTTTTTTTTTTTTTTGGTTTTTTGGAGGGCAATTGGGGGTAAGTAACTTGCTCAAGGCCACACGACTAGGTTTTTTTATTTGTGTGTGCATTAAGTGTCTGAGGCCAGATCCGAAATCAGGTCCTTCTGACTCCAGGGCCGGCGCTCCACTCACTGTGCCACCTAGCCGCCCCTAAGGATGAAATACTTTTTTTTTTTTTTTTGGAGGGCAATTGGAGTTAAGTAACTTGCCTAAGGTCACACGGCTAGGTTTTTGTTTGTGTGTGTTAAGTGTCTGAGGCTGGATCCGAACTCAGGTCCTTCTGACTCCAGGGCCAACGCTCTACTCACTGCGCCACCTAGCCGCCCTGGATTCCCCCTTTTCTTGTTTTTTTTTTTTTAAGCCCCCTTCTTTCCTAGGAGTCTGTATCCAGGCCAGAGGGAGCTTGGTCCATCTCTTTGCTTTCCTTTGGACTTTTCAAGAACACATTCATCTTTGACTTCCTCTGCAAGCTGTTCTTCGCTGTTTACCATTTTTCATTGTAATGTGTTATGGGGAGGAGAAAAATCAACACTTGGGCCATCAGATCTGACCACTGAATCGGAATCTTCCTAACCTAATGTTCTTCCTAACCTTGATGGAGGAGTGCATGACATTGTGCAAGAGGAAACAGACCATATACATGGTTTTGTTTAGACATCGTTCAAGCCTTTAGTTGTGTCAGTCTAATGGTTCGAGTAGCCACAGCTTCCTTAGGCCCCTTCCAGTTCTGATATTAGGATTCTCTTGGCAGTTTGGAGTAGCGTAGCTATGCTTCTCAGCTTTCTGATTTTATAAGACTGAGTTAAATAAACCCAGCTGCTGGCCCCTATTTGCAGAAGTCCAAGGGAGACCATAACCTACCCATGTGTTCTTCTGCTTACAAAAGAGAAGGGGGAAAAGATGAAAACAGAGCAAAGGCAGTAATAGCCTGAATCCTTATCCTTAACTGTAGCTGTAGCAGTAGCAACAGCTGCAACAGCTGACCTTTCTGTCAAAATGAGATAATGGTGGTAGGTTCTGTTCCATGTGAGGTTCTGACCTGAAACTGAAAAGTCAAACTAAGCAGCATTTATCAAAAAAATGGTCTTTATTGCATCCATTCCTATGGACTTTATTACATCCTCTCCTGTAGTATAGAAATCAGTCATGTGTTGGCACATATATTGGCAGCAGTGTAGAGGATTGGACTGGAGGGAAATTTAGCAAGAATCATTCTTACGTTACAGGAAAACCTAGAGGAAAGCCAGTTTTCACTTTGATATCTGACCTGAACATTGCCTGCCTGTCAGGGCATATAGTTTGTTGCAAGTAAGCAAATAGTTGAGCCTTTGGGCCGGTAGTTTCTTGGGTCATCTGGTGGTCCTGATTTGACTACTTCAGGTGGTTTGCCATCATCAGGATTTTTGTAGGCATTTACCTCCTGGGAAATCTTTCTCATGTTCTAAATTCATGGAGGACTGAGGAGAGGACTTTCTAACTGATTAACTTAAATGAGAGAGAATTGGCTTGTTTGAAAGAAGTTGTCTTTGTAGCATGGTTTTAGGTTGGAACTCTTCCAGATTCTTGCCTGTAAAATGCAAGGGTTGGCCTAGATCTATCTCTTAGTTCCCTTTCAGCCTCAGGTTTCTATGATTTTCTATGAGAAAGAAGAAACATGATCTGCAGTACTGATTTAGAGATCACTGGAAAAGGCTTGTGTTCATCTGGGGCCATGGGAATCCCCTGGGTATTGGGAATGAACTATTGTAAATTTCCTTTGATTCCTGCTTTGGGGTCTCTTTGGGATTAGTACCACAGGAATGCCTGGCATGCAACTGGAGTCATCAGTCCAGATGCTGTTGTCAGGTGGGATATATGGAACTCTGAGTTCATCTGGAGCCCTAATCTTAGAAGCCGTTCAATCAGTTTTGCCAGAATATCTTTCATGGAGTTGAGGAGAATTTTTTTTTCTTTTTGGAAGGCAATTGGGGTTAAGTGACTTGCCCAAAGTGGCACAGCTAGTAAGTGTGTCAAGTGTCTGAGGCCGGATTTGAACTCACGTCCTCCTGACTCCGACTCCAGGGCTGGCGCTCTACTCACTGCACCATCTAGCCACCCCCTGAGGAGAATATTCTTATCTAAAATCTCCTATCCCACAGTCTTGTGCATCTTGACATTTTTCATAAAGATTCTCTAGGAAAGGGGTGAGCATGGGCCCTAAGGAGTTTTATTCTTTGCCTCTTGGCAGCTTCTGATTGCCAAATCAGCCCTCAGCCCCTTGCCCCCAGCCCCATCCCTTTTCTCTCTCCCTTGCATTTTACTCTATTCTTTTGTTATTTATTTTATTGATTCTTTATGCTTCCAGAAAGGATTTGAGGCAGCCTGTACTTCTCTCAGAGCCTTCTCCTCTCTTTCCACTGGGTGCCCTCCTTTCGGTTTTATTATTCTTGCTCAAGCTTTCTTCCTCCAATTCCTTCAAAAGAATTTTGAGTGTTCCTAGTGTGTGCTTGTCTTATGGTAAATCTCTTCTTCTTTTTTTCTTAACTAAAACCAGCAGATTAACAAACAAATAAATAAAATAAAAAACCAGCAGATTAATAAATAAACAAACAAAATACAATAAAAAACCAGCAGATTAATAAATAAACAAAACAAATAAAATCAAAAACCAGCAGATTAATAAATGAATAAACAAATAAAATAAAATAAAAAACCAGCAGATTATGAGCGCGAGGGAAAAGAAGATGGGCAAAGGTTTACAAATGGGTCACTGCCCTACCAGAATAAGGAAGTTAACTCCATGCCAAGTATTTGACAAGTTTTGAATGCTTTGTTTCATATAAAGAAAAGGTCTAAGGTGGCGCAGTGAGTAAGAGCACCGGCCTCGGAGTTGGGATGACCCAAGATCGGATCCGACCTCAGAAAATGAGCCCCCACACATAAATAATGACTGGTCGTGTAACCTTGAGCAAGTTACTTAACCCCAATTGCTTTAATAAAAAAAAAAAAAATTAAAAAAAAAAAGGTCTAGATAGATCTTCTACTCCTTTACACTGTTGCTTTTCTTTACAATGTTGCTTTTCTACTGTATTTGGGAGATAAAGTTTTAATGTCCATCATGAATAGTAGTTATTACTAATTAGGGCTTTTCCATTTGGAAGGGGATTAGGTAGAATGCTCTTGTTTCAGGAAGGCCTGTGTACCTTAATGTGGCTGCTAAATCAGCAAACCATCCCACTTGCCTTTTGTTTTCTGATTTTAAGGTGTAACCAGCTAAAAATAATGGGGACCCACAGCAAAGTGAGGCCAGTTGATAGTGCTGGACATACTTTCACTGGGGACAGACACCCCTTTTCTCCTCCCCCCTCCCCATAATGTCCAACATTGTGGGTTAACTTTTTTTTTTTGCTTTTTGGAGGGCAATTGGGGTTAAGTAACTTGCCCAAGGTCACACGGCTAGGTTTTTGTTTGTGTGTGTTAAGTGTCTGAGGCCGGATCCGAACTCAGGTCCTTCTGACTCCAGGGCCAACACTCTACTCACTGCGCCACCTAGCCGCCCCAACTTTCTTGGAAATATTACTGTAACATGAGGGTGCAGTGGGTATTATTACATTGCCCATTTCCATGACCCATCAGCTTCTGGGGGTATTCAGTTCTTTTCTGGGTTATTCTTGTCAACATCTTGGACTGATTTTTGTGGAAGCTGCTTCCTTAGAATGTCATTTACCTTGTGTGTTAGTACAGCAGACTTTCTTGGCCATTTAACCCCTTGGGGCCTCTAATTCCACTTTGAATTGCTGGCCTGGCCTTTTCCCTTTCTAGTTCTTAATCTGTAGAGTTGCTTGACGCAGTATAATGTTGTGGAAAGAACATTGCCTTTATATTCAAGAAAACCTGGGTTTAGATCCTTCTGTGGTCCCTTTACTTGCTTCCTGACCAAGGACCAAGTCATTTAACTTTTGTATACCTTGGTTTTCTTACCTTATTTGAGGCAGGTAGGTGGCACAGTTGGTAGAGCATAGGCTTGGAATCAGAAAGACCCTAGTTCAAATCTGGCCTTAGACACTTATTAGCCATATGACCTTGGGCAAGTTGTGTAACCTGTTTGCCTTGGTTTTCCCATCTGTAAAATGGGGATGATGATAATAGTGGCTACCTCCCAGAGTTGTTGTAATATTTGTAAAAATATTTAACACAATGCCTGATCCATAGTAAGTGCTATATAAATGTTAGCTCTCATCATCTGTAAGATAGGGAAAATAATACCTGTAAATACCTCCCAGGATTATTGTGAGAATCAAATAAGATAATGCATATAAAGGGATTTTCAAACCTTGAGGTGTATTCTGTGAATGTCAGCTATTAATATGATTTTGTCAGTGTTTTATATTCTTCGTGATCTGCATTCTCCCATTTGCAAAAAATGAAAATTAAGAGTTAAGCTCATGATCAGCCAGTTCTGTTCCCTAGCCCTCTGTTTGCCTTTTTCTAGATCCCTGCAAAATCCAGATCCAGGCTGAGGGTGCTGAAGAACGTCACTTTGAAATCCCTGATGAAGACGATGGCATGATTTTTATCGCAGATGTCCTTTTGGCTCGGGATGGTAAATTGATACTTGGTGTTTTTTTTTTTTATCTCCTTTGGGTAGAAGTGGATTTCTTATATGTTGACACAGTAGAATTTACCAAGACCATTGAAGAGGGACCTAGAGGCCCGTTCTTTTCTAGATGGACTTGGGAGGACAGGTTTGGGGGAGGGGTGTTCAAATCTAGAGCTACCTTGGAAGGCAGAACTGTCACTGCTTATCATAGGTCTCCTTTATAGTCAATTTGGATGCCCTGAGTTGACCCCAGGGCCATCACAGTTGACTTTGAGGGAAACTGTTGTGTTTCTTACTGTTGAGAGCCCAGGGCAAATAACCTTTTGTCTTTGTAAGTTCCATTTGATATTGGGTGGCCAGTTTTTTCATGCTCATTACTCTCTCCTGTAGCTCATAAACCTCCATTTTATGATTATGGGAAGTCCTTCAACTGGTTCACGTCATCAAAAAAACCTGAAGAAAAACCTCCCAGTGAATCGGATGCTTCAGGTACTGAAGAAGCATCTCTTGCCATGACTGTTCTGATCATTGTGTTCATGAGATTTTTATCTGGACAGATGAGGTGACTTGAATAAATGGCAGTGTTGGAATGTCCAGGGGTCTGGTTTCCCTTGGTCTGGCCAGCTCCCCAATGTTCCTTCTAACCCTTCCTGTAGTGTATGGTATCTCTTCAGGTTCCAGGTTAATGTGTCTTTACTTCTACTTAGTATGTCAACCCTTCCTGATTGATATGCTTACCCCCAAGATCTCCAAGGTCTTTTTCCCCACCCTCCCTGGTATCTTCTTTCAGTCTGAAAGTACTCAAATTTCTAGGCTACCCTGGCTTTCCTGGAAGTTATCCCTTTTTTTTCTTTAGTTCTGAACTCTTTTAGGGGAGGGGGGCAAAGCTTCCCTTATAACTTGAATACTTGCATTTTCAGGAGTGCTTGGATTTGAAGATAATTTCACTGACATGAGTTTGGAGAAGAAAAAAAATGTACACAATCCGCCAGCGAAGACCCGTCGGGAGCCCCCACCACCCCCAGGCCACATGAGCAAACAGTAAGTAGTCCTGTCTGAGAAGCCCCTCAGTCCTATAAGAGAGACTCTGACTTCAAGAGAACTCTGGTTTTGATTCCCTTATTCCCTTGCCAGGTTTTTTCGGGAAAAGGAAGCTATAGGCAAAGACCAGCCTAAAGTGACCAATACCATGCGGAAGCTCTTTGTACCCACCTCCCAGTCTGGGCAGCGAGAGGGCCTCATCAGACACATTCTGACAAAGCGAGAAAAAGAATATGTGAATATTCAGAATTTCAGGTTAGCATGCCTTTCTTTCCCTCCCTACCCAAAAGGAAGGAGGGTGGATACATCATATATGTAAGGAGTGTTCTTTGACATTTGGGTTACCACCTTTAAACTTTCCCAAATAACTCAGAGAATGAAAAGGGCCATCTGATTCTCTCCCAGTTGGTTAAGGGCCAAGGCAGATAGTTGTGGTCTTTGCAATCATCTGGGGAGATTCCACAACCTCCCATAGAATTTATTTATTTATTTATTTTTGCCCTTTTTTTTTTTTGGAAGGGGAAGGGGAGGGCAGTTGGGGTTAAGTGACTTGCCCAAGGTCACACAGCTAGTTGGTTGTTTGTTTTTTTTTATGTTAAGTGTCTCAGGCCAGATTTGAACTCAGGTCCTCCAGATTCCAGGGCTGGAGTTCTATTCACTGCGTTACCTAGCTGCCCCCTCCCATAGAATTTCTAATTACCAATTTATTGCCAGATTCTGTTTGCCAAAACATAGGATTTTGTTCCTTGTGGTCACCTTTCCTGAGAGTACCATCCATCTTTAGAGCTATGACGAGATCTTTTAAGTTCATAAGAAAAAAATTGAAATAATCTAAACTAAGAGACTGCTTTTCAGCACACTTCAGCAAGCTTGTTTGTCTGTTTACCTGTGAAATAATTTTTCAGGGAAATGTCTGGATAATTAAATACCCAGTCTGGGCCTTCAGTTTTTAAGGCCCTTCTCCTTCCCCCATCATCGACAGGTCCTGACTCAGAACTGCCTAAGGTTTCACCTACTGCCTCCTTCTGACTTGGAAATCTGGAACAGACTTCTATAATATCCCTTTTCGTTCTTTTCCATTCTTTCCCTAACCTAAATAACTTTCCTTCCCACTGACCTCATTCCCATACTTCCACCTACATTCAGTGTAACAAAAATTTGTTAAGAGCTGCTCGCTAGAGAGTCCGGAGCTAGGCACACCAAGGGAAACACAAAGCTTAGCTAAGATACCGTCTGCCTGGATTATTTGGGCAATTGACTTAATGCTCTGTACTATTTTGTACATATAGTATCTTATCGTTGTAGGACAGAGTAACTTGGCAGGGAATGGGTATAAATAGAGTGCTTACATGATCAGGCAATGTCTAGTGATTGCTGAAGAATTTGACTTTATAGGAATGGGTTCCTTATTTTCATTGCTTTTAAAGGACTTTTGTCTACTTAGTCAGAGAAAAGAAGGCACAGTCTCTATCCTCATAAAGTTCATGGGGGGATAGGGCTTTTATATACAGATAGCAATAATGGACAATTAAAGTCGAGGTACAAACAGTGTACTTACTGTCTGAGATCCAAGGGAGAAAAGGTCAGATTTTTACATCTAACCCTCCTATGCCTTTACTCATACTCTTCCTGATGTCTGGGATGTATTCTCTTCTCTAGTCATCCTTTAAAACTCAAATTTGACTCCTCTCTATAGGAAACTTTACAGTTTCCAGCCTTCACCACAACTGGTAATGAATTCATTTTGTGATTCTAATGCACTTACCACGTGACGTCATTATAAAGGATTTAGCACTGTGCCTGGCACGTGATAAGTGCTATGCATCATTATTATTATTAAGCATTTTTATGATTCTGTGTCTTATTCTCTTACTAGATTGTAAGCTCCTTGAGGACAAGGGAATAGCATCTGGTCTAAACTTTCTATCTTTCCCCCAGCACCTGGCAGATTGCTCTGTACACAGCTGTGTATCATAAATGGTTGTTAGATTGACTGGCAGTGCCATCTTCCTTCCAGTCTTTCTTGAACAATGTACTTTAGAGTTCCAGATTGTCCTATCATATCCCATGCATTCTAGTTAAGCTATCCCTACTATCTTAAGTCATACTCTCAAATTATTCTTTTTTCCCTATGACCTTTGTATCTGTATGTAAACAATTCAGATAGTTATAGGTTTCCCCCTTAGTGATATTCTATATAGTAATGAAGCAGTGTTGGAGTAGTGATTTGAAGCCCACCCTTGGAATAATTGTTTGAAGCCCTTCCTGGGAGTCAGGAAGGCCTTGGTTCCAGTCCTTCCTCTGACACATACTAGCTGTGACATGGGCAAGTCACTTAATCTCAAAGTGCCCAAAGCTACTCTAGAAGATGATAAGCTACAAATGAGCTGCTAATTTGTGTGCTGGAGAGAGTTTTCCCCCTGGGGCCTTCCCCACATCAATGAAATCACAATGAAATCTCTACAGTCCCATGGTAACCTATGGAAAAAAAAAGTAGCAGACTTGATTCTAGCTTCTAATAAAGTTGCCGCCTCTTTAAAAGTCCTAGAGTCTGAGTATACGTGAAAATAACTTTGTGGTCTCCAAGTTATTCCCATCAAATAGTCACCTAATTACTCTAGATGTAAGAATTGGGAATGATAAATTGTCTTGTGTAGTTAGCTTCATTTTGCTTTGTGACTGTGGGCAAGACTCTTCCCTTTGCTGAACCTCAGTTTCTTCTTTAAAATGGGAATAATTGTACCCGTGTTGACTATTGTGAGGTTAGTGCTTTGTATTAGCACTTTGACAGTGCTAGCAAAAATGTGAGCTATTATAATGCTCATTTTGATAGATTTTCCTAAGGAAAACAATTTAGGTGCTGAATGGGAGAAAGCACATCTATGTGTACTTATAGGGTGTTTGCTTGCATGTCTGACAAGATTTTGAAATCCTGTTTGAAATAACTATTTTTCCCAAGTGCTGCATCCGCCAACATGGGTAACATAAGAAAAAAAACTTTCTATTGGCTCATATTTGGGTTTTTGTTTTGTTTTTTTAAATAATCTGTTTCGGTTATTGGTATGTACCAGGTTCTTTGTTGGAACATGGAATGTGAATGGTCAGTCTCCAGACAGTGCTTTGGAACCCTGGCTGAACTGTGATATTGATCCTCCAGATATTTACTGCCTTGGGTAAGAGATCCTGTTGTCATTTCCCTTTGCCTGTTTGCTTGGGGCCAGTCTACCTCTCTCCTTCTTGGTTTTGCTTTAGAAAAATCTTTTTGGTTAAACACTCTAGATTTATGAAAACCAGCAGTGTGAGTTGACTTATGGGACAGTTCTATATGACTACAAACAGACTGGTAGTGTATACAATGTAAGGAAACAGTTCCATAGAAAATCATATTTGGAGGACAAATTTTAAAATTCTAAACTTAGTGACTATAAGCAAATCAGATTTTAGAAATAACTATAAAACATAAAACCAGTCATCCAAATTAGTTACAATTTTATGTGTGTTTAACACATATATGTGCCATGACTACAAGAAGAATGTCTTGCTTCTGTGTCCCCCTTCTGTTTTCCTTTTTTTTTTTTTTTTTGGAGGGGGGAGGGCAGGGCAATTGGGGTTAAGTGACTTGCCCAAAGCCACACGGCTAGTTTTTTGTGTTAAATGTCTGAGGCTGGGTTTGAACTCAGGTCCTCCTGACTCTAGGGCTGATGCTCTATTCACTTCACCACCTAGCTGCCCCATGTTTTCCTTTTCTTTGACTGTTGGGTTTCATTGCTGCCATTGTTTTTATATGGTTGATATTTGTAAGTGGATTGGTCTGATTCTGCCTTCATTACGTCTTCACGTAAGTCTCTCCATATTTCTTTGTATTACTTATAATTGGCACAATAATAACAATCTGTTTCATCAATACATCACTGTTTATGCATTTGTTCCCCAATCACTGATTCCTGTTGTTTACAACTTTTTGCTATAAAAAATGAAGTTTCCATGAATATTTTTATATAGATTTTTTTTTTATCTTAGAAGCCAAAGTTTGCAATAATTTTGTAGCAATAGCTTCTTCGGATCTCAAAGCCAAACTGTTTCCCACCTTTTGGAAATACATAACATTCAGTGGATTTTTTTCTTAATATGGCTTTGTAAATGTTAGAAACTTCAGAAAAGAAAGTTCCATGTCATCACTGGACACTGGAGTGACTAGGACATTTCTAGGAAAGTACTGATTTTCTCTTTACCTTTTTCAGCTTGTATTTCTAGACTTGAAAAGGAGAAGGTTAGAAATAGCTGAGGCAGTATGTATTAATTTCTATATCCCCTTCTTCCTAGATTTCAAGAATTGGATTTAAGCACGGAAGCTTTCTTTTACTTTGAGTCTACAAAGGAGCAGGAGTGGTTAACATCTGTGGACAGGGCCTTACACTACAAATGCAGGTACAAGAAGGTGAGTCCAGTTGGATTTTCTTCTTTAGCGTGGGATTTGCCACCCAGTTCTCTCTGATCCATAACTTGCTTGAATAGGGTAGCTGAAAATGAATTTGTTCCAGGCTGGAATAATGAGAAATGCCAGACTGATCCAGTCCATCTGTTACCTGGGTAAAGAGTATCCCAACACCGAAATTGTTCTCAGATGATATGGTCAGACTTAGATATTTTACTCAGGAAATCACAGAATCCCCAAGTTGGAAGGGCCCCCCATAGAGGCCATCAGGTCCAAAGTCTTCCTTCAGGGGCTATTAGGTCCTAGGCTCCCCTCCAGAGGCCATTAGGTTCAAGGTCCCCTAAAGAGGCCTGAACAAGAATCACCTCTCCTGAAGAGGAACTCACTACCTTCTGAGGCAGCCCATTCCACTTCTATCTTTTCTTTTAAAAATTCTTTCCGTTAGAATTTCTCCTCATTTCCCTTTTAAATATTTTTTTCCTTTTTTAAATTTGAAATTAAGTGCTACCCTGGAGAGATTTGCAGTTGTTTTATTCTCTTTCTAGAGCAGCAAGTTTTAACTTGGAACTTGGTTTTTCTTTAAAGTATTTTGATCACCGGTTTTCAATATAATTGTTTTCTTTTGTAGGCCTGGGTATTTTATTTTATGCTTTTAAAAACTGCATTCTGAGAAGGGGATCCTAGGCTTCACCAGACTGACTGCCAAAGGGGTCCAGGACCCCAAAAAAGGTTCAAAAAGCCCTCTGCTGAGGGCTTTAGTCTTCATTGCATTCCTTTCATTGCGTGTTTTTTCTTTTCTCTATCTCTTTTATGCCCTACTATTTCCTCAGTATATTAGGACTTCTTTTTTTGTTGGTTCATTTCTCAATTCTCTGCTGGTTTCCTGTCAAATGTTCTGTGTGATTCACTTTGCCCTCTTTTTATCATGGTGATTTTCTTTTGGTAACTTTCTTTTCTTGAGATAACAGAGTGTCTCGGGACTTTGACACAAGCACTGACCCAGTTGTCTGACTAAAAGTCAGCATTCCACTTTGGGACAGCTTGGATTTTCAGGAATTTTTTTCTTGATATTGAGTAAAAATGTATTTCTCTGAAACTTCTTGTCATAGCACCTCCTTTTGTATTCTGAAGCCAAACAGAATAATTCTGATCTGCAACCACTCTGCCTTAGTTAGACCAAATATAGAATATAGTATTCAGTTCCAGGGGCTACATTTTAGGATGCACATTGATGAAGAATAATCAGGGTGCTGAAGGGCTTTGAACTAAAGCCCTATCTATGAGGCCTGCTTGAAAGAAATGAGGACAGTTAGTTGGGAGAAGACATGGGGGCCAGAGTGGCCGAAGGTCCACAAAAGGTCCATTTTCAAGTATTTAAATTGCTGTCATGTGAAAGCAGATTAGAGGAAATACTAGGGGATAAGAGAAGAGAAAACTCCAAATCTGTGAGGCTGGTTCCCCACCAATATAGATTATCGCCCCTCCTCACTGTATTGGATGCTTTTCATGGGCTGCTGTGTACTCCCCCCCCCCCAAAAAAAAATCCCATAAAATCCTTGTTCCCAGGAAGGAGACTGCTAGAAGCTCCTGTGCTCAACAGCTTTCCAGCTTGGTGCAGGCCTTTCCCGAGCTCATCACAGCCCTTTGGCATAGCTTTCAGAAGCCCAGGTGTACTTCAGAAATAAATATTTTGCCTGTTCCAAATATTTACATTTTTATTTTCCAATGGATTCTTTTTTTT
Source organism: Gymnobelideus leadbeateri (assembly GCA_011680675.1). NCBI lineage: Eukaryota > Metazoa > Chordata > Mammalia > Diprotodontia > Petauridae > Gymnobelideus > Gymnobelideus leadbeateri. The sequence goes on along the minus strand of WOXC01007037.1, from coordinate 583,440 downwards.
TTTTTTTGGTTTTCAAATTTCCTTTACTTCCCTCCCCCCTCCCCTCACGACAGCATATAGTACAGTATAGGGTCTGCAAATGCATTCATATTAGACATTATTCCAATTACAAAGGCATATTGTACTAGGTGGGATGAAAGATGGTATAGAAGAAATAAAACCAAACAATGAAAAGAAAAAGATCATTTAGTTTGCTTCCATCAGGATTCAGGCTCAGTTCTTTCTAGTTATATCTCTGGATGGCACATTTCTCACTTTCTTGAGTCATTCGGGATTAACTTATCACTGCATTGCTGAGAAGAGTCCAGTCTGTCATAGTTGGTCATCACAGATATGGTATGTCTGTGATTGTATACAAATTTCTTCTGATTCTACTCTTCTCGCTCAGCATCAGTTTGTATAAGTCTCTCCAGGTAATTATGAAATCCATCATCTCCTTGTTTCTTATAGCACAATAAAATTCCATTACATTCATATACCACAATTTGTTTAGCCATTCCCCAGTTGATGGGCACCCCTTTAGTTTCCAATTCTTTGCAACCACTAAAAGGGCTGCTAAAAATATTTTTGTACATATGGGTCTTCCTCCCACTTATATGATCTCTTTGGGATATAACCCTAGAAGTGGTATTGTTGGGTCAAAGGGTATGAATAGGAAGTTTTCAGAGAAAGAAATTAAAGATATCTATAAGCATATGAAGAAATGCTCTAAATCACTATTAATTAGAGAAATGCAAATCAAAACAACTCTGAGATACCACATCTCTCCAGTCAGATTGGCTAAGATGACAAAACAAGAAAGTGACAAATGCTGGAGAGGATGTGGACAAATTGGAACACTAATACATTGCTGGTGGAGTTGTGAACTTATCCAGCCATTCTGGAGAGCAATCTGGAATTATGCCCAAAGGATTATAAATAATTCATGGACTCTTTTTAAAAAATAAAAAGTTTCTAAGATTCAGGTTTAGGAATCAGTTCCTTGATAAAATTGACCGTGAGATATTATAGCTATTGGAGAGAGGCAGTATGCTGTGGGCACTTCTTAGTTGACTGTTCATTAGTAATCCCAGAGAAGTCATTTTAACTCCTGACCTTCAGTTTTCTCATCTGTAAAATGGGCGTAATCATGCTTAAGAGGCAGTATAGAAGTAGAGAGGAAACCAGCCTTGGTGTCCAAAACCCCTGGCTCTCCTCGGATGTGAATGCAGGGGTTAGCTCTAAGGCAGGCCCATGGACCACAAGTTGTACAGGCCTGCTCTAAGGTCAGCTCTCAATCTCATGATCTTAATATAAGCCCTGCCTTTAACATACTCTAAAGTTAAGTGACCTCAGACAATTGACTTTACTGCTCAGTTCCCAAGACAGCTCTCTGAGAACAGAAGTTTGAGATGGGTTTCTGATCTGCATTAGTGAAGGGCATTTCCTTACTGGGGCCTGATGAAATCACAAGGCTGAACAGTCAAAACTTATGCCTTACTTTGCAGAACCAGTGGGAAGAGAGTCCTTTGTAGACTTTAAAGTTCTCTACATATTACAAGTCATCTTAACAATGAGTATTTCTGCTAACTTCTTAAATACTCCCATCCACTCATCTCTTAGGTTCAGTTAGTTCGCCTTGTTGGGATGATGTTACTTATATTTGCCAGAAAGGACCAATATAAACACCTCCATGATGTTGTAACAGAAACTGTGGGAACAGGACTCATGGGAAAAATGGTAAGTTGCTTCAGGTTGTAAGTGAACTATTTATCTGTGTTCATATGAAATATCCTTGCTCTCTTGGCTTTTGTGATCATTGTGGATAATTGCTCTTCCCACCAGGGTAACAAGGGGGCTGTTGCCGTAAGGTTTTTGTTCCACAACACTACATTTTGCATTGTCAATTCCCACCTGGCTGCTCATGTAGAAGACTTTGAACGTCGAAATCAGGATTATAAAGACATCTGTTCCCGAATGACTTTCTCAGTCCCAAATCAGGGTCATCTAAACATCATGAAGCACGAGTGAGTATCTAATTCTGCTTTAGATTCCCAGGGGGAATCTAATGATGGGATGGATCGGTTGGAAAGCTTTCTATAAAGGATATTATTTGACAAAATGGATCAGAAGGAGAAGGGAGTCTTTTAGGAGTAGTGGTCTCCTAAGATCATAGGCCTAGATCTGAAAAGCGGTCTTAGATCTTAGAGGTCACAGAATCATAGATCTAGAGGTGAAAAGGCCAGAATTCAAACCCAGAGGCCCTGGTTCCATATGGGATTGTTGCAAGGGAGATGTTTGTTGTTTGTGGGAGCTCAGGAAGGGATGGCAGAAGAAGTCTCTTGGCAAGCATCATTGGGAGATTTTGTTCCAGGAATGTGGGGACTGAGTGAAATCTTAGGGGTGGGGATTTAAAGGGGATAGAAATCAATCATTTTGAAAGTAAATATGGAGGATTTTTAAGATGTCAGGGTAAGGGCTTAGGGGGAAGGTAATGTGAATGGTTCGTAAAGCTCATGGCTTAATTTACAGGTGAAGGTTAGTGATAGAAGTCAGTTGGGGGTGGATGGTCAGTGGTGGAACAATTAGGAGATGAAAGGTTGTGTGTGACTGCAATGTAATTAAAGAAATTAGGGGATGTGAGGTGAGTTGAGTAGCCAATTGAACCATCAGATAAGCCAGGATACAGAGATCTGGGAATATCAGGACCAACATCCCATGAGGCAATCTGGGGAATGGGAGGTAAGGAAAATGATTGTATTTGCTCATATCCATACTGGGCCAATGATGGGAATTCAGACTAAATTCCAAAGTGGTAAAGACCAAAGCCTCAGAATTTAGAGTCCTTTGACTTTTTTCTGGATTCTCTCCATTTGAAGACACAGCTTAGATCAACAAAATGCCCCTTTGCACTGTGTGATCATAGGCAAGTCACTTGGGTTCTCTGGGCCTGTTATCTCACCTCTAAAATAAGGACTAAATGGTTACAAAGGTCCGTTCCACCCTATGGGTTATCTTAACCACTTGGAGGTGGAACTTGAGGCAGAGAGTTGATACAAGATTTGTCCTTTGAAGTGTGCCTCAGGCTCCAGTAACACTCGTGCAGATACTTTCAGGAGCCCCATGGGGCTTCATCACAGCAGCACATTTGGGGACCTATTGCAAAAGTCAGGAGCCACATAGCATGACAGACTACTCTTATTTTCTATGCCAGGAATGGGACACCAAGGCAGAATGTGCCAGTGAAAGTCATAGCCCTAGAGCTAGACTGGGCCTTGGAAATAGGGGCCCCCACCCCTGGAGAACCCTGACACTGCTTGTTCTCCTGCAGGGAAAGCTCTTGTAGTAGACTTCCACTTTCCCCACTGCTGAGGGCCTGGCAAAAATTTTAAATGGTCCGAGAAATACGTATTTTTTTAGGCTTCTGAATTCTCTTGCACAGCTCCTGGGTTCTTTGCCCCACCAGATTCGAGTGGGGAGGGCAGGGTGTGTATGGGAGTGGAGTTAGGGGTGGCAGGGAGGGTCCCGCTTTCCCAGTAATTTTGCAGCTCTTTGTTGGGTATGGATTTTTGCTTTCTGTAGGAATTTGCAAGGCAGGCCTCTCTAGCTTGGGCCAGAAGATGCTAGATGAATTATGTAGCATCAGCAGCCTCCCCTCCTTCCATCAGATGCCCTTAGGGAGTTGTTTTGGCCTAGGCGTACTCAGCCCTCTGAGCTTGACTGTTCATTCCTGGTTTTTCTCGTGTTTGTCTTTCCCTTCAGTGTTGTTATCTGGTTGGGAGATTTGAACTACAGACTCTGCATGCCTGATGCCAATGAAGTGAAAATGCTTATTAACAGAAATGAACTTCAGAAGCTCTTAAAGCTGGACCAGGTGAGTAAATGGCCCCCATTTCCATTCTCTAGCCATTCTCTGAGATCATCAGTTTTAGAGTGGCAGGGGAGAAGAGAATGACTAATGAGGGAAAGGCCTGGTGGCTTTCCAAGCTGGGGAAGTGAGTGGAAGGCCTGTTCTAGGAGCCTTGGACTTGGGAAGAGTGTGTGTAATCCCTGGGAAAATAGTTGCAGGTCCTGTCATTTAGTACATATGCATTGTGGCCCACTCTAGGCTCTATGCTACCATATTGGATGCTGGGAAATATATTGCATTAAGGATTAGATAATATCTCTCATCTCAAGGAGTTTCTATGCAGTAGAAATCAGATGTACAGTAGAAATCAGATAAGTGATGGGCCAGAGGATGAGGAGGGCTAAATGGGAAGAGCTTCCTGGAAGAGGCCGGCCTTGAGCCCAGATTTAAAGGAGGGGGAGAGGTGTGGTTGGACTGTGGGAGGAGACAGGACTGTTCCATGATGATTTAGCAGGCTGAGCCAGTGCTCAGGAAATGGGAGGAAAGAACTGAGTGTGCTGACTGGTAGGGATTACCAAAGAGAAGAGTTTGCCTAGACCAGATGATGGAGGTTGATGTGCTGTGGGAACTGAGAGCAAGCCAGTAAAAGGCAGGAGCACTGGAGAGACATGAAGACTTTGAAATTGATTTTGAAATTTTTCTATGAAATTCCATTTCAGGGAAGCCTGACATTTATTCTTTTTTTCCGGTGGCGATGAATTTGTCTTTGAGCCCCAAATGTGACTTGAGCATTTCTCAATGAGATAATCTTTAAAAAAAAAGTGCTTAACACCAGTGCCTGGAACATAGTAGGGACTATATAAATGCTTATTTAGCCCCTTTTTCCTTAGAGAGGGAATTTCACAGTGTGCTATTATGGAAAGGGATGAGCCTAAGAGTCGGGAGACCTGGCTTTGGTGCTGAGTTTGGCCCTAGCTTGTTGGGAAGCTTTGAGTATATCACTTAATTCAGTTCAGCTAATGTTTATTAAGGCTCGATCTGTGCTAGGTGCCAGGGATCCCAAAGCAACAAGGCACTTCCATTTTATGGGGTGGATCACCATGTAAGCAGATTGCTTGAAGAGGGAGAGAGCAAGGCAGCGCAGTCTTACCAGAGGTGAACTAAGGGTTAAGGAACTAGGCATGGGGAACAGACTGCAGAGACAGAAAGGCAAGAGATGATGTACTAAGTTTAGGGAAAAGTAAACAGGCTAGTTAGACTGAAAGCTAGAATACACGAGAAATAAGCCTGGAAAGGGAGACTGGAGCCACATTGTGAAGGGCCACATGAGGAATGAATGCCAGTATGAGGAGTTTGTGTTTTAGCCTAGAGGAAATAGTGAGCCATCGAAGGTTCCTGTCAAGGGGTGTAGCATAGGGAAACCTTTTATTTAGGGAAGTTATTTTGGCAAGTTGTGTGGACATTGGCCTGGAGAGGGGAGAGACCTCAGGCGGAGAGAATAACTAGAATGCTGTTGTAATAGTCCAGAAGTGATAAGAGCCCCGAATTAAAGTGGTGACTGAGCAGAGAAAAAAGGGACTGATGTTTCAGAGAGATTTGGCAGCCTATTTGATAAGAGGGTAAGGGATGGAACAGAGTCAAGGACCATGCTGAAACTGTGAACCTGGTGACTAGGAGAATGGTAGTACCCTCAACAGAAATGGGGGTGTTTGGAGAAGGGGTGGGTTTTAGGGGCAAAGATCCTGATGTGTCCATTTTGGACATGTTACTTTTGAGGTGCCATTGACGTGACACCCAAGGGAGATGTCTAGCTGCCAGTTGGTGATGTAGGAATAGAGTCCAGGAGAAAGATTAGGATTGGAGCTATCAGCTTGAGAGTAGTGAGTAGAGAGTAGAGTCAGTGAGATTTCTGAGATAGGGAAGAAGATTCAGAATAGAGCCTTGAGGGACCAGAAGGTTAGAAGGAGAACCAAGAATGTCACTGAAACTTGGGGAGGGTGGTCAGTAGTGTCAAATGAATGGTGATGAGGGAGGAGAGGCCACTTAAGAGTGGTGGGGGTAGAAGTCAGATGGCAAGAGGTTGGAAAGTGAGGCAGTGGAAACATCTCGTATAGGCGACTGTTTTTAGAATTTGGGCTGTGAAAGGGCGTGGGGATAGATAGGACGATAGCTTGAGGAGGGATAGAAGGGTCAAGCGAAGTTTTTTAAGGATGGGGGAGACCCTGGCAGGTTTGAAGATAATAGGGCAGGAGCTAGCTCGTAAGAGAAAATTGAAAATGAAAAAGAGGAGATGATTGATTGGGCCAATTCCTGGATGAAGAGGAAATGGTCAAAGGTACAAGTAGAAGCCTTTGACTTGGTGAGCAGAAGGGCTCCCTCTTCCTTAGCCATAGGAGCAAAAGAGGAGAGAATAGGGGACAGTATAGAGGGGTTTTGAGGTATGTGAAGAAGATGTAATGTATAACAGATGGACTCTTGTATTTTATCTTTGTTTTGGATAGGGAAAGGCAAGGCAGTTGGGGTTAAGTGACTTACCCAAGGTGACACAGCTAGTAAAGTGTCTGAGGCCAGATTTGAATTCAGGTCCTTCTGACTCCAGGCCTGGTGCTCTATTCACCATGCCACCTAGCTGCCCCTGAAAAGCGGCTTGAGGACAGACCTTTGGGACACCTACAAGCTGAAGATCCAATAAGGGAGACTGAGGGAGGAGTAGTCAGACAGGTAGAAGGAGAACTAGGAAAACCTAGAGAGAAGAGGGTAATCAGCATTGTCAGAGGCCAGGCCGAGATCAAGAAAGATGGCAAAAAAAAAAGACCCATTGGATTTGGCAATTAAAACATCATCGGTGACTTTGAGGAGGGCAGGTTCAGTTGAATGATGAGGTAAGAAGCCAGACCACAGAAAGCTTAGAAGACAATGAGAGAAGAGGAAGTAGACGCACTAATTGTAAGATGGAGGATGCTAGCTAGTACCAACGGACAGATCAAGTGAGGGGAGCCATGGGCATGTTTGTCTACATAGTGGACTGGGGGACATTGAAGGTGAGAGAGTGGGGGCGATAACGGCTGAAGGAGAAAGTTGAGGGAAGTGATGTGAGATGACGAGGGGAGAAGAGGAAACTGTCCGTGAAAAGCATCATGTTTTTTTCACTAAAGTAGGAGGTGGGGTTCTCAGCACATAGTAAAAACTTAATAAATACTTGGCAGTTGGTTGAATAGATTTAAGAGGGTTGGAGGGAAAGCTATAAAATGAGGGAGTTGGACTAGGTTATCTCTTAAGTCCCTTATAGGCTCCAACATTCTCTGTTCTCTGAATCCCTGTGCTTAAAAGTACATAGACTTCCCTTATCAATTTCTACCTTCACATTTATATTACGGTTAATTCTAGGATTGATATGTCCCCTCTTCTGCTGCACAGTTCATCTTTTAGCCATTTTGTTCTCCTAAGCAAAGAGAGTAAAGTTCAAACTAATCAGTTCTCCTACTTGTATATCACCATGGTAAAAATAATTGATTGAGGAGGATCTTGAAACTCAACTCAGTCCCAAGAGGTAAAAATGATTGGTGGAAGCCAGAGGTTTGATTTTTCCATTTTATCCTTGACCTCCATTAGCTCAGAGAGATGGCTGAATGCTACTAATGCCTGGAATGAAATGGGAGCTGTTGGTTTGAAAGATGGAAAACAATAGTCTTTGTTTCAGAGAGCTTTGGGGCCTATGGAAATGGGTCCTTAAAAACTAGAAGAGGATAGTGGTTAACTTGGCAATAGTGTATGCTAAGATGATGTTTCTTTCCATCTCTAGCTCAATATTCAACGTTCTCACAAGAAAGCATTTGCTGACTTTACAGAAGGTGAAATTCTATTTATGCCCACCTACAAGTTTGACCCGAAAACAGACAGATGGGATTCCAGGTAAAGCAGGAGTCACCTCCTGGAATAATTTAAGGCCTGATGACATGTACCTTTGAAACAGGCTAAATCCCTCCCTAGAGTGCCAGTGGTGAAAAGAATATAATAGAATATCTACGCAGGTTTTGTTGGAAGAATTGGGTTTTTAAGGACTTGGTGGTAAATAATAGATGTCCATAAGGGCAGAAGTGAGGAAGAGACCATTCTTTCCATTGGTGACATTGGGAAAGCTGAATCCATGCCTCCAGTTCCTATTCAGTCCCTTCTCATATTTTAATACCACTAAAGATGTGCCTAGGTTTATTACCTTTTTCTAATTTAATTTAATTTAATTTTTTTGCTTTTTGGAGAGGGGAAGGTAGGGGCAATTGGGGTTAAGTGACTTGCCCAAGGTCACACAGCTAGTTTTTTTGTGTCTGTGGTGGGCTTTGAACTCAGGTCCTCCTGATTCCAGGGCCAGTGCTCTGTTCACTGCACCACCTAGCCGCCCTGGTTTGTTACCTTCTTATTCATCCGTTGCCACCAACACCACTCCTTCTGCTGCTCTTCTGGATTTTTCTCAAAATCTTTGATTCTTTGACCGAGAATCACTGTTCTGAGGGTTGGGGTGTGGGGGCATCAGAGTGGGGAAGGAGTGATAGCTGTGAGTTTCTATGAAGGGGAAAGGCATTTGGGTGATCAAAGCACAACGGAGGCCTTCCTTAGGAGGGTCTGATCTTTTAATTCCTGCCTCTCCAGACTTTGGTTACTCTCTAAGCAAGTTCTCCCACATTTTTGTCTTTTTCCCTCTAAAGCCTTGTTGTTTACCATTTTCTAACTGATAAAACCCAGAATCCTCAGGTAGAAGTATGGGGCAGGCACCCAGGCATGCTTGGCTTCCCTAAGTAGGGATTGGTGTGATGATTCTGCCACTAGTATTGAATTGCACAGGCACAGAACAACACCCCTGAGATGATTTCAACAGATCTTCTTGTACTTTGTTGTTTCTGTATACATGGTCTGTAGCCACTTTCTACGTCCTGGGCAAAGGTTTCCCTCTCCTCTCAGTAGATAATGAACTGGGTCCCTTCCCTGGTCTCCTAATATGCTTCAGGCAAAGTTATATGTTCTTATTTTAAAAGGTATCTTACAGGGGCGGCTAGGTGGCGCAGTGAATAGAGCGCCAGCCCTGGAATCAGAAGGACCTGAGCCGGCCTCCGACACTTAATCCACACAAACAAAAACCTAGCAGTGTAACCTTGGGCAAGTTACTTAACCCCAATTGCCCTAAAGGGGCGGCTAGGTGTCGCAGTGAGTAAGAGTGCCGGCCTCGGAGTTGGGATGACCCGAGATCAGATCCGGCCTCAGAAAATGAGCACCCACGCATAAACAATGACTAGCCGTGTAACCTTGAGCAAGTTACTTAACCCCAATTGCTTTAAAAAAAAAATAAAGTAAAAGGTATCTTACGGTACCTCTGAATTTGTATTTGATTATGAGAAGATAGAAGTCATAACTTCACGAAAACTTTCTTCTTAGTTTTATATCCCAGATTTGGAGACGGTGAACCCAAAGGTAAGGGGCAAGTAAGTCCCTCTTACAAGGAGTGTTGGCCAGGCTTCCCATTCTAGGGAAAGATTTGAGGCATGATTAGTTATCTGGGATGGACAGCTTCCTTCTGTTCTGCTGCCAACATAGTACATGTATATAGAACAAGGGAGGGCTAGGGTTGTGCTCTAGGATATGTCACTACTGTGACCTCCCATAGCATATCCTTTGGTGTGCCAAGGCAGAGGGGATGCCAGGCTGGATAGACCATTGGGCTCACCCAGTCTGGTGTTGATGTGCTCATTCTTTTATTTGCAGTGGGAAATGTCGCACTCCAGCATGGTGTGACAGAATCCTTTGGAGAGGGACTAACGTTAATCAGCTTCGATACTGGAGTCACATGGAACTTAAAACCAGTGACCACAAACCCGTCAGTTCTCTCTTCCTCATTGGGGTAAGTGCATATTTGGTCATTTTTTTTCACCAAACATTTATGAAATGTCTCCCTTTGTTCCTAATCAAGATCGGAAGTAATTCATTCAGATCCAAATGGGGTTCCCAGTCAAGGAATCAATTTCAGAATTAAAGACTGAGGACTAGATGTGCCAGCAGTGTTAAAAAGAGATGCATTTCATAGTGGTATGAATGTTCTCCTAACTTGGACCTCATAAATGTTGTCTGGGTCCCCTGGGAAGCAGCATGGTGTGGTGTGGTAGAAGGGAAGAGGTAGAGTTTTAGTCAGACCTAGGGATCAAATCCTACCCCTCCACTGAGCTGTTTAACCTGGAGAAAAATCATTACCCTTCTCTGGGCCTCAGTTTCCTGTTCCATAAAACATTGAGGGTTGAACTAGGTCAGGGATTCTTAACTTGGGGTCTTTGAAGTTGTTTTCTTAAGATTTTGATCAACATATTTCAATAGAATTGGTTTCCTTTGTAATTACGTGTATTTTGTTTTATACATTGACAAATAGGATTCTGAGAAAGGGGTCCATGGGCCTTACCAGATGCTAAACATTAAAGATTAAGAATCTGTGAATTCAGTGAGCTCAAGGTCTTATGACCTTGTGACTTCAGTGAAACAGGGCTCTTATTCTCCCCTGGCACCCCCCTTCAACAGTAGTCTTAGTCTTTTACAGTTCCTATTCAAAAGGAGTTAGAAGTTTTCAAAGGCCTGTGAGCAACTCTCCTATTTCAACACCTTCAGAGGGCATGGAACATGCCAGCCAGCCTATCTCTGTCATATGGGTGGTTTCTAGGCAGCCAAGACCCTCCAAGGGTATGGGTCTAGTCTGGGATGAAGCCCCATTGGGAGACTCATTTTGGTCCTGATACAGGGCCCCAGCAGGATGTGTCACACAGAGCTAAGGAGGTAATATTTCTGCCTTCTGTATAGTGTTTTACAGTACTTTCACATATATTATCCTATTTGATTTTTACAGCTCCATGACAGATATAAGTAAAAGAGGAACCTTGAGGCCAAGGGAGGTTAAGTGCTTTGCCCAAGGTCACATGACTACTGTGTGGTTAAGTCAGATCTTCTGATTCCTAATCCAGAGGCCTTTTTACTATACAATGGCGGTATTATTATATGCAAGCCATGTTGCCCTGGAAATTTGAGCCCAATCCTAGAGGAAAATATGCAGAGAAATGTAGCTAGACAAAGGTCTGGCACCCATGCCACCTTCTTTGCAGCCTGGTTTAGCACTGGTCTAGGTTCAGGGATGTGACTTGGCAACATATGCATATGTAAGGGGTCCTGTACTGAATCAAGTTTACAGAACAAACCTTGGGTGGATTTGAGCCTAGCCTGAGCCAGGATCAGGAGTTGGGATATTGTGGGGTGACATCTCTATGGAGGAGAATGCTGCCCCTTCTCATCCTGACATTACAAAGTATGGTACCCTGAGTGTATAGCATGTGTCTAGGTGACTGCCTGCAAGTTAGCTTAGGGTTCAGGACATTCTGCTATTACCTCTTGATATGCAGAAAATAATGGTGGACAGCACACAAGCATCATTCTTCTATTTTATAATGCTTTAAAGTCCCCTTTAAAATCTCCTTCACTCAATCCTTAGAGATAGAGATCCAGAGTTTCTCTTCAGGCCTCTTCTCTTCTAGGCCCCAGTGATGGGTCTGTGGACATTAGGGATATAGAATTGACATCAGCCTTGCGTACGGATACAGCGTAGGGGTACAGATTGACTGTCTGCCTTGGGTTACATGAAAGGAAAGTAAGCCAGTTCTTTGGAGGAGCCATAGCATCCTGCCTAGGGTGCTTAGGCATGGCAGTTAGAGAATAAAAATTCTAGCCTCATGTCATTCATGATCAAGAGAAGGGGGCTGCTGCTGTTGTGAGTGGGCATCACAGGCATAGTGGAGGGGCCAGGGTCGAGAGGCAAGGAGTCAGAAGTATTTCATTCCTGGCTTGGCAAGTCCTGACCCTAGTCCAGTGGAAGGAGAAGGGGAGAAGGAGACTGACACATCTCACCTTTCCAGCCCAGACCCTCTCTCCTGCTTCCTGATTGCTCTTTTTATTCCCAGGCCTACCTTCAATCATTAAATCCAGCTGAGAAGTTGGTCTAGCGTAACCATCATGTCACCCTTCTAGCACTTTAAGCTTTAAGTACTTTCCTCACAACAGTTCAGGAAGATAATTATTATGTACAAGTGTTATTCCCATTTCACAGAAGAGGGAACTGAGGCTCAAGAGACTGATTGACTTCCTCAGCTATTAAGTGTTGGAGCTAGGAGTCAGACCCAGGTCTCTTGACTGCACCCTTGATCTTCTGAAGACAAAGCCTTGGGAGTGTTAATTCTCATGTTCTCCCGAAGGCATCCATCCTTCGGTGCCCTCGGTTAGAGACAGCACAGGGCTGGAAGAGCATTTGTCTGACCCTATGTGGTGTTTGTGTCCTTGCATCATAATATTCTGTGGCCATCTTCTACCCCTTGGTCTTTTTATTTTTTTTGTTTTTGGAGGGCAATTGGGGTTAAGTAACTTGCCCAAGGTTACATGGCTAGGTTTTTGTTTGTGGTGTTAAGTGTCTGAGGCCGGATCCAAACTCAGGTCCTTCTGACTCCAGGGCTGATGCTCTACTCACTGCGCCACCTAGCCGCCCCCCCCCCCCCCTTGGTCTTTTTAAAACCTCTCATTACCTCTCCAAGTTGATTGTCCTAATTTTAAATTTCTCACCTGTCAAACCTTGCAAACTTCTCTTCGTTAACTGTCCAGGTTTTGAAAAGTACCTTTTCCCCTACAATAGGCTCTTTGGGGGGGGGGGGGGGAGTTGTTTTTTAATACTGAATACTTTTGCTAGAAATGTGTATTGGGCTATTAATATGGAATTTTAAAACAGACTGTAGGCCTCTTGTGAGACTGACTTTGAAAATTCCACCCTAATACTATATTTTCCTAGCACCTACCTGTATTTTTGCCATATTTTCCTTTTCTAAAATGGAATTAGTGAGGAAATTCTTTGATTTTTTTTTTCTTCCCTGCCTGGATATTGAATTTGATAATGCTCTGATCCCTCATCCCGCAGAGATCTACCAAAGGAGGAAAAGGTTTGCCTTTCGGAGTAACATCTCCATCTGAAAAGCTGTTAGTTAGTGCAGAGGACTTCCAAGATTAATCATCTTCATGGCTGTAAAAATGTATGGCTGTTAGCAGAGGGAAGAAGGGATGCCCAGGAGTCGCAAACTTGTTGTAGGCCAGAAAAAATTAACTCAAGGGCTGAAGGCTTCCAAGCCCCTCCTCAAAGCAGTTCCATTTTAGTAGGAAGGACGCCAGTAGTAGTTAGGAGCCCTGAGTCCCAGCCCCAAGGAGCTATGTGCTTTCAAGCTCGTCCCTTAACCTTTCTCATAGCGATTTCTTTATCTATAAAATGGGCACAATATTCCTTGCCCTTGCTGCCTCACAGAGTTGTTGTGTAAACAAAAAGGTTACACGTATTGTAAGAAGTATGACGTGCTCCAGTTAGAACGCTTCTTTCAAGTACTTCAAAGATGCGTGATTTAGTCCCTCCACTGATACAGATGGCACCCCCTCAGTAGCTTCAGTGGTCTTCCAGAAATGCTGTAACCTGAACCTATGGCTCAATGAAATTGGCCTTAATGCATTCTTTTTTTTTTTTTTTAAGCAATTGGGGTTAAGTAACTTGCTCAAGGTTACACGGCTAGTCATTATTTATGCGTGGGTGCTCATTTTCTGAGGCCAGATCTGATCTCGGGTCATCCCAACTCCGAGGCCGGCACTCTTACTCACTGCGCCACCTAGCCGCCCCTTTAGGGCAATTGGGGTTAAGTAACTTGCCCAAGGTTACACTGCTAGGTTTTTGTTTGTGTGGATTAAGTGTCGGAGGCCGGCTCCGAACTCAGGCCCTTCTGATTCCAGGGCCGGCCAGGGCCGGCGCTCTATTCACTGCGCCACCTAGCCGCCCCAATGCATTCTTTTTTTTAAAAAGCAATTGGGGTTAAGTAACTTACTCAAGGTTACACAGCCAGTCATTATTTATGTGTGGGTGCTCATTTTCTGGGGCCAGAACTGATCCTGGGTCCTCCTGATTCCAGGGCTGGCACTCTTACTCACTGCACCACCTAGCCGCCCCACCTTAATACATTATTACAGGAGGGGTCCTGGTGAAGAAACATATCACAGTCATGTCTTGTTGGAATTGAAGTCTCCTAACACTGTCAGACGTATCTAGGGATAATACTACTTTTTAAATTCAATTTCATAAACATTTATTAAGTGCCCACTCCATGCCAGGTGCTGGCACAAAAACCAAACATTCTCTATCCTCAAGTTGTTTGTATTCTACTGAGGGTACAGCCTCTACACAGCTGAGGAAATACAAAGTCATTTGGGGCTGCAAAGGGGCAAGAAAAGCCTTGGGTGGGAGGCATGCTACTTGAGCTGAACCTTGAGAGGGGATCTTAAGAGGCCGAGGTGAAGAGAGGTAATGTTCCAGCCTGTGACAAGGTACCAAGGTGGGAGAAGCAATGCAGAGTTTGGGCTAGCCCGCTTTTACTGACCTAGCTCTACTTCTCTAACATATTCTACTTGGATGGGAGACCATCCTACTCGTATAAGTAGCTGCCTTGACTTCACTATTCTTCCGCTGGCATGTTTTGCTTTAGAGCCTATCAAAGCCATTTATTTCTTTTGGCCACCAGTTAAACCAAAGCCACCGATTTCTTTTGGCCACTGGTTAATGTGAAGTTGTTATTGAATGCAATAACCGTATCAATAAGCCATGCTTCGTTACCAACCTTAGCAGATGGGAGAGTGTTTCCCCATTTGTTGACCTAGATTTGTTGGTCTGTCATCAGGATTTTATTCTAGTATGATTTATAGGGTCTATTTTTGAAAATCTGAATAATGTTATGCATCTTGGTATATCCACAGAGACCAATGTGTTGCTTCCTGTAACCATTTGCCCTGTTGTCTAACCCAGGGGTGGGGAACCTGCAGCCTCAAGGCCACCTGTTGCCTTCTAGGTCCTTGGGTAAGGCCTTTTGATGGAGTCCAAGTTTTACAGAACAAATCTTTTTAAGGGGATTTGTTCTGTGAAGTGTGGGGTCAGTCATAGAGCCACACTTGAGGACCTAGAGGGCCACATGTTGGCCTCTGGGCCGCAGGTTCCCCACCCTTGCTCTAACTGTTGTAATAGTTCACATTTCTGTACTGCTTTAAGGTTCACAGAAATCTTTCCTCACAGGTTTCCAGAACACACTTGGCTCACAGCAATCCCGTGAGGTAGATAGGACAACTTGTATTATTCCCATTTTACAAATGAAAAAACTGAGGCCCAGAGAGGTTAAGTAATTTGTATGAATTCACCTAAGTGCAGAATCAGGACTCACTTCAGTTTTTCACTGTGCCACACTGCCTCTCTCTTTTTTTTTCTTTTTGGAGGGGGGAAGGCAGAGCAATTGAGGTTAAGTGACTTGGCCAAGGTCACATGGCTAGTTTTTGTGTGTTAAGTGTCTGAGGCCAAATTTCAACTCCGATCCTCCTGACTCCAGGGCCAGTGCTCTATTCACTTCACCACCTACCCGCCCCTTAATATATATTTTTTCTTTGTTTTTTGGAGGGGGCAAGACAGGGCAATTAGGGTTGAGTGACTTCCCCAAGGTCACATGGCTAGTAAGTGTTAAGTGTCTGAGGCCATATTTGGACTCACATCCTCCTGACTCCAGGGCTCTATTCACTGTGCCACCTAGCTGCCCCTTGCCTCTCTCTTAGTATTAGCACTCATTATTGGTGTTATTATAAACCATAATAATGACAGCAGCACCTAGTATATGTCCAACCAGCTGGTATCACTCTGGCTTATTCACCAACTCACTTTTGCCACGCCAAATTTCTTTTACTGAAAAATGTAGCAAAAATGTTGTCCTGAATAGTTGATTGTTATCCACTTTCTCCATCATTTGAAGTTTTAATTCACAGGAAGGCAGCCAGCTAAGTGCCAGCCACCGTGTTTTTATCTTGACGGGTACGTCCGCAGGGCTCAACATCATCCAGGCATTTACCTTCAGTGATCATTTCAGGATTGTTTGAAGGCCTGGAGGTGGTGGGGTATAGGAGGAAGATGACATACAAAACTGAAAAGTGGCCTGTTTTCTTTCAGGTGAAGGTTGTGGATAACAGAAGATACAGGAAGGTATTTGAGGACAGCGTTCGCATCATGGATAGAATGGAAAATGATTTTCTTCCTTCATTGGAACTCAGCAAGAGGGAAGTGAGTTGGATCATGTGCCTTCTTTGCATGCTGTATATATTGACTAGCCCAGAGGAAACTGGGGTTACTTCCCTTTCAAAGACTCTGGGGATTTCTTCTCCTTAACACTCTTAAGTAGAAACCCAGAAGCTGGATTTGGTCACAGGGCCACTAGCAATAGGTGACTCTGTTCAGAGGCTATTGAGACACCAAGAGTGGTGACCTGGAGAGATAGCAGTGATTAGGCCCATCCAGTTAGTTATGCTAACCAACATGCATACCTGCCCCGCTTATTCAACCCTCCTGCCTTACCATGCACCCCCAGGCTCTATTTAGATAGTCAATTATAGAGTGAACACCACACCAGTTAATAGGGAGACATAGCGGAGGAAGCATGTGGGAGGGCATGTTCTGGGCTTACTTATGGAGTCTGGCTAGTAGCAACACATTTAGCAAAGACTAGCTCTCTTGCCCATTACCTACAACCTTTTTGAAGCTGCTGTGGTACAGTTGTGTTTCCCCTGCTGATAATATGAATTATTTATGCCTTTTTTTCATCCCCTAGTTTGTATTTGAGAAGGTGAAATTCCATCAGTTGCAGAAGCAGAAGTTCCAGGTCACCAACAATGGCCAAGTGCCATGTCATTTCTCCTTCATCCCTAAGCTCAGTGACAGCCAATACTGCAAGCCCTGGCTTCGAGCTGAGCCCTCTGAGGGCTACTTAGAACCAAGTGAGTTCCTTCCTTTATCTTTGGCACACGTGGCACACATTGTCTCAGGACCGCCGGGCGCTTCTTTCCCTTGTCTTTTGTAGCTCTGGCTCTTATTTCACTTTCCTTTTGTTCACAGTGGTGATGTTTTGTGTTTCTAACCTCTACCTATTATTGTTTTTCCTTTTAATTTTTTTTACATTGCTATAACTTTCTAGCACATCCAAAATCTCTATCCTTCCCTAAAAATAGAACACTTCCTTGTAACAGAAGGATAATCGTTAAGCTAAACAAAGCAACACATTGACCATGTCTGATAGCATATGCCTTATCCTGTATCCATAATCTACCACCTCTTTTCTGAGAGAAGAGGAGAATATTTCATCAGTTTTTTAATACCAAGAATTGGTCATTATAGTAACATGAACATTCTGGTGTCAACAATGGTCTGATTGATCTTTTAATGGTGTTTTCCTTTAAATTATTGTTATCATTGTCTGTTTTCTTCTGGTTCTTCTTAGTTGAGCAAATCCTATCTTGTTTCTGTGTTTCTCATATTCATAATTTCTTAGAGTACAATAATGTGCCATTATGTTCCTACACCACAGTTTCTTCAACAGTTCCCCAGTCAGTGGATGCCTCCTTTGTTTCCAGTTTTTTGTTACTACAAAAAAGTCCTTCTATGAATATTTTGGTATTAGGATTTTTCCCAATTTGTCTTTGACCTTGTTGGGATACATATACCCAGTAGTAGTATCAAAGGGTTTAAACAGTTGAACCACTTTTATAACATAGTTCCCAATGGCATTTACTAAATAGTTCCCAATCATTTTCCTAGAGCAAGTGGACTGATTCCAGGGCCCACACACACTGTATTCATGTGCCTCTGTTTCCACAATCCATTCTACTTTGTTTCTGTCCTTTATTATCTCTGCCAATTGGCTGGGTATGAGGTGAAACCTCCGAGTTGGTCTTATTAGCGATTTGGAGGGTTTTTTCATACAGTTGTTAATAGTTCACATTTCTTCTTCTAGAGATTCTTACTGCTTTTCCTCTGGAAGTTTGCATAGCCAAGCTCTTTCTACCTCATTTCAGGTGAGACAATCGACATTTCCTTGGATGTCTATGTCAGTAAAGACTCAGTGACAATCCTGAATTCAGGAGAAGATAAGATTGAAGATATTCTTGTCCTTCACTTGGACCGAGGCAAAGATTACTTCTTGACCATCAGTGGGAGTTACCTTCCAAGCTGCTTTGGCACATCCTTGGAAACTTTGTGCCGAATGAAAAGACCGATTCGAGAAGTTCCTGTTACCAAACTCATCGACCTGGTAAGGAGCATTGCTACAAGAGGAACATTTGCTGTGCTTTAAATCTCACCTCCCCTGTGCATTGATCTTTAACATTGTCTGGCTTTGTTCCCTTCCCTTAATAACATAACTCTAGGGTGACTTCAATGCCAGTAGAATAGAGGGAAACAAAAGGTCGTAATGTGTAGCTGGTGCTGGGCTGGTAGTATGATTTGACTTTGCTAACCCCAGTGAATGAAATTTAAGCCTTCCCATTTCAAAGAAAGCACTTCCTCATATGTTATCTTGAGTAGTCTCCCTCCAGCCTTCTAGGGTAGGTATTCATTCACAGGCTAACCTTGTTCCCCAGTGCAGAAATCTGTGCAGGTGAGCATGCTGGGGAATAGCCACAGTAACTCGGTTAACATCTCCTTGCAAGTCCATGTTAGAACCAGGACTAGAAATGAGGTCTTCTAACTGTTCTCTTCTAAGAACTCTTCTAAGCCTGTTGTTTTCTTTGCTATCGTTTACTCTCTTAATGAATGCAGGTGGTTTTCTGGAGTAGGGACCATTGAGTATGTAGCCTGCTTAAAAGACAGTTACTCTCTTTCTCCAGCCAAACCATGATGAAGCTGATTATGAAAGTGTTACTTATCCTGGATATTAGAAAATTGATAAAGACTTTAATAAGAAACTTTTCTCCTCTTTGTAAATGGTCTTAGGTTTTTCTACATACCTCTTCTGGTTCCAAAAGGGAACTCTTGATCTTGACCCAGACTAAATAAGGTGAAATGATGGCCAAACATGACATCAACATTCAGGCTTAAGCATTTGGCCCAGCTGTAGCAAATGATTGGTTTGGCCAAGGGAAGGATAGTGCACCAGTGGGCAGCTGACTTGTCTTTGGATAGTTTGTGGATAGTCTGTTCTGTTGCCATAGTGTTTCACCTGTGACTCAAATAGATTAATACCTTCGGTCCAATCCCTACATCCTTCCTTGGAGTTTCTTTATTTCCCTAGAACATTCTTACTGCTGCAACAGGATCCTTTAATCCTATTTGAAAGAGAATAATTTCCCTCAGCACATCTGAGTCCAGCATCACCCATTATTTCTCCTCATACCTGTTTTCTATCTCGGTATCTTTCTTTCACATCGAAGACTTCACCATTTAGAATGCCAGTGATGCCATTTAATAAAGTTCCTTTCTCAACTTTATTTTTGATTAGTAAAATCTGGGAAGCCACCCTACACTGGTGCACTCCTCTATTGGCACTAATTCTCCCCTGAAGTTCAGCCACCACAAAGAGACCATTGCTATTACCAAGCAATAAAATGCCGTTGGGTCCAAGAGTTAAGCCAGCATATGTAAGTGTATTCATTCACAGCCTAACCTGCTGGCTCTGCAGAGAGGCCTCTTCCATCCTGGTTGGTCTTCAGCCCTTCTTTATAAGGGAAAGGGTGAGCTAAAAGCATATTCTACTTAAATGATCTCCCAATCCTTAGAATGAGTGTTCTTTTAAATAGAGTTCTGGTGAAAATCGCTCTTTAGTTGTAACCTACATTCTGCTAGTCTTTCTCCTTCCAGAGTGTGGGCTTTGGTATTCTCATTCACTTGACAGCTTATAATATTCAATATTCTTCAATTTCTGCATTCTCCCTTAGCAGGGGCCGTGTTTTCAGTGCTAAGTGATTCGAATTAACGTTTGACAGCAGGGAGCAAATCTAAGATTACTTGTGAGCTGTCTTTAATATTCACATTCCCATCCTGTCAATTGACTTAATATGACCTTCTGAAACATTTGCCTTTAGGTCTTAATATTTTTCATGTTCTCAGTCATAAGAAAGTAGGTAAATATTATGAGGTGGTAGTATCAAAAGCTGGCTTACTGTGCTGTGTTATTCACTTTAAGATATGGATGTAAAAAAACAAGATAAAGCTCTTTTCCCCAGGGGTCTAGAGTCTCTGTTTTCTGACCACAGCCCCTGCTCTTAAGAACAGTGTTCTTTTTTTTCTTTTTTTTTTTGGCCTTTTGGAGGGGGGAAGGCAGGGCAGTTGGGGTTAAGTGACTTGCCCAAGATCACACGGCTAGTAAGTGTTCAGTGTCTGAGGCAAATTTGAACTCAGGTCCTCCTGACTCCAGGGCCGGTACTCTATTCACTGTGCCCCCTAGCTGCCCCAAGAACAGTGTTCTTAATCACCTTTCATGGTGCCTGTGACTTAGGCCATTGTATGTAGCTTGCTTGGTACACATTTATTTGCATGTTGTCTCCCCCATTAGATTGGCAGCTCATAGGGTCAAGGACTGTCTTTTGCCTCTTTTTGTCTATCCCCAGCTCTTAGAACAGTGCCTGGCCCGTAGTAGGTGCTTAATAAATAAATGTTGATTAATTGATTAGTCCATACCTAGTGAGTCCAAGTTTAGAAAAGACAGAGGAGTGTAGATGTCTTCTAATATTTTTCTGACAAAAATTATCTGTGTCTTTCGTTTATGGGAGACAGCAAAAGCTCCTCCTCCTCCTCTTCCAACATTCATTCAGTACACCCAGGTTACATGATGTCTGGGCTCCATGTTGGGCAGCATGAGGTTCATGCCCCTGGTTTAGTCGGGTGATGCCTACCTACCCCCACTGGACCACAAGCTCCACGAGAGCAGGAACTGGGGAGGATTGTTTTTGTTTGGTGTCAATGTGTATCACCAGCATTTAGCACAGTGCCTGATGAATAGCAAGTATTTGATTGACTGAGAAATGGAGGGAGGCTAGAAATGAGGGATTTCACGAGGAGGTAAGGGATAAGGACTAGACCTGTCGTTTCACTGATATTGAGAACTCCCAGATGAGAAAATTCCCTCTACCAGTGCATGTTGCTTCTCTCAGTTGCCTAGAGCAGTAGGAAGTTAAGTGCTTTTCATGAAGTCACATAACCAGTATGTGTCAGAAACAGAACATGGAACCTAGGTCTACCTGATTCCAAGGGCAGTTCTCAGCCCACTGTGCCAGGCATTTGACAGAATGTCTCATGGGGAGATGTTATTGGGTTTTTTTTTTGGAGGGCAATTGGGGTTAAGTAACTTGCCCAAGGTCACACAGCTAGGTTTTTGTTTTTGTTTATGTGTGTTAAGTGTCTGAGGCCGGATCTAAACTCAGGTCCTTCTGACTCCAGAGTGGATTTGGCTCATTTGGATGACCCCAAGGGGGAAAGAAAGGTTGAGGATTAGGTAGCCAAACCATTTGGGGGAGAGAGAGGAGTCTCTTAGGAAGGGAATAAGAATAAAAAAGCACTGAGAGATGAACTTTTAGCCCCAAGTTCCTTCAGTATCTATTTACTTTTTCTCTGACCCACCTGACCCCTCATTCCCCACTTCATCTGTTTATAGTTAGAGAGCTTTGATTTCCAAGAGCTGTTTTGCTTTTGTATTTGAAGTCGGATTCACATTGTTCAAGTATGAGATTTCAAGTACTATGAAAACCATCGTCCATGCGACTGATCTGTTAAGGAAGGCCTAAGTGGTCGCCACGCAGCACAGACGACACTCTGAAGCACAAAACTGCCCAGCCAGTGGCCTGTTCTGGGGAGCAGCTCTTTCATAAGCCACAGACCACCGGCTGGTCAGCTTTATGCTGGGAAGTGGCATTTGTGCTGTGTGGCAACCACTTAGGCCTCCCTTAACAAATCTGACCTACCCTTCCTTGACTAAGTGAAAGGGACCCTATTGGGTACCGTATGGAGCCCAGAGTAGGCTGTTGATTGGTCACATAGCAGTTTCCTTTTTCAGGCTTGAGTCTAGTATTGAACTTCTCCCTACTGTCTCCTTGCCTCTTCCCATGTGGGCTTTTGACAGAATAGCTGCCATCTTCACCCTCCGTCCTCCCCAAGATAGTCACCAAGTTCTGTCTGTTCTCCATTCATTCATTGATGTGACTTTTTCATATCAATCCTCTTCCTAGACATCTTCAATCCTAGCTCACTTCCTTATAGCCCCAGGGCAAAACAAATAAGAAAAATGAAAAGCAATAGTATGTGTCTTGTTCTAGGAATTTAAGAGTTCTTGCCCTTTCTCTCACCCCCCTGTGATCATTCATTTCACACTTCCTTTGTATACAGTTTGCCTCCCCCCTGGTTTTCTTCCTTCCAGCCTCTTCCTCTTTTTAATCCAGCTTGTACCCCATCTTTGGATTAATATTTCTAAAACACTACTTTAATCATATCACCCTCTGGCTCAAATTGTTTCTGGGCTGCTGCCCATTGCTCACAGGATATAGTTCAGACTACTTAATCTGGCATCATAGACTCTCTGTATCATGGCTCCAACCTACCTTTTCTGCCTAATCTCCCACTACTCCTCTACCTATACCACAATTTCCAGTGAAACTAGTCACAGTGGCTTCTGGATGTTACCTTGTATGTCTTTGCCTCACCACCTTTGCTCATGGTCATACCATTCCTCTTGCTTAGCATGGCCTGCCCACCCCTCCCCTTTCTCTCAAAATCTTAGCCTTCTTTCAAGACTCTACTTAAAAAAGACCATCAACACTGAAATGTCACCATGTGTTGAAAAGACTGGTTAAGTTAGAGGACATCAGTTCAAATCCCTAACAAGGTTCGTTCATGCCTTTTTCTGTTGGCCTACTGCCTCCCTTATCTTTTTTTCACGTAAATCCTCCCTGTAGAGAAAGGCAAAGGCGAAAATAAGTGAGAATGGTGAACCTTGGGATACTTAAAGCACTGAAGTTAGATTAAATGCCCAAAGTCAATGAGCCTACTTGGTCACTGGAAGGAGGGGAGACAAAGAGATTACATGGGGATGGCCAGCTTTTGGGCTGGAACAATGGTGGTAGTGAGGTATTGGGGGAAGAAGAATGATTTCTTAGAGGATTTTCCATCTTCTTTCAATCTCATTGTCTCTTTGGTCCTGTTGCTATAGATGTACTCCGACCAGTACCTCAGTGAGGTGAGAATGGATAGGCAGAAATGTGGTCTTCAGTGGGCAAGAGGGAAAGAAAGTTCCCAGGGCCAACTGGTTAAGGTCATACATACCCGGTTAGCTATTTATATATGGGGTTGTTAAGTCAGGGATTGCTGGTGGGTTTTTTCCCCCATTAAAAAAAGCCAAAAATACATTTTTTATAATAATTGCTTTGAGTAAGTTTCCCTGGGACTGATTCTTCTAGTATATATAGAAAAAATTCAGAGAGGGAGTGAGGGAGCGTGTGTGTGTGTGTGTGTGTGTGTGTGTGTGTGTGTGTAGGGAGTTATGCTACGTGTTCCCCATTTATTGAACAGTCCAAGGCTATTTTAAAACATTTGTTGGGAGAGCTGGTTAGTTCTCATAATACTGATTCTGCTTCTATTTCTGCAAATTATAACCATTTTTTTGTCCGTAAATAACATTCTCTTCCTGTTCTGCTCTCAGGGAGAAGACAGCTTCATAGAAAAGGTAATGCAATCGATCAGTGGTTTCTCTGGTCCCAGTTCTTTGGGCTTTCCCCTCCAGGTTAACCTCTTGCTCTTTAATGTGTCCAAAGGAAAGGAAAGATATTAACTACCCAAGTCTAGTCATTGTGACCCCAGTGCCAAAGGGCAATAGGGCTTTGAGGGTTGCGGTTGCAGATTTTTAAAAAAGGAAATGTGACTCTCCAGTCTTTTGAAGGTTTATGAAAAGATGAGGGAAGGGTCAGCCAGTTGGATTCCATCTTTGTGGGGGGCAGAACTAGAAGAATCAGATTTCTATCATTATTATAATTGAGTTAGGTTAGTTAAATTAAGTTCAAGTTAAATCCTTGAAACATTTTGATCTCAAAATTTCCATCCATTCCTAGAGAGCTTCTGGAAGTGGATCAGTAACTATGGTAACAACCTGTTTACAGGCAGGACTCTGAGTCTCTCTCAGTCTAGAATTAATGAAAGATGTTTGTTGAGAGTTTTTAGTAAGAGCATCTAGCATGACAGTGACCAGCAGCTGGAGTCTTAACCCCCCCCCCCCATGATGGTTTGATTATTGTTATGTGGCCCTGCATGCTCTAGAGGGGAGCCACAGCACATTTGGCTTGCCTTTGGAAATCCAAATAAGGTCTAAGATTAGATTTCAGACGTTTCCAAAGTAAACATGCCCTATCTTCACACGTGTAATTATTTGCCTTCTCAGTGGGTGGGGGAAAGGCAAGAGGGAGGGAGAGAACTGGGAACTCAGATTTTTAAAAAAGTGAATGCTAAAACATAAATAAACAATGTGCACAAATTGGGGGCAGGGAATGTTTTCCCCGCCCCCCCATTGGTGGAGAATTGGTTGATTGAAAGTGGAGCATGACTTGCATTCTCCCACATGGCCACTATGTTGATGTTTCTGTTTGCCTGACTATACATATACATACATACACACATATGTCTCTTCATGCATTTATAAAAATATATACATAATGCACATTTACACACATATGTATATTATGTATATATGTGTGTATACACACACAAGTTGTTTTTCAGTCATGTTCAACTGTTTGACCCCATTGGAAGTTTTCTTGACAAAGACACTGGAATGGTTTGCATTTCCCTGTCCAGGTTATTTTACTGATGAGGAAACTGAGGCAAACAGAGTTAAGTGACTTGCCCAGGGTCACATATCTAGTAAGTGTCTGGGGCTGGATTTGAACTCAAGAAGATGAGTCTTCCTGACTGCAAGCCCAATGTTCTATTCACTGTGTCACCTAGCTGCCCCAGTATATATGCACACATATATATTATAAGGAGAGCTTCTATTGGGGTAAAGAAAGTTTAGGGATAGATATGTTAAAAATATCAATAAGACTTTTTTCTTTTTTTTTTTAAGCAATTGGGGTTAAGTAACTTGCTCAAGGTTACACGGCTAGTCATTATCTATGTGTGGGTGCTCATTTTCTGAGGCCAGTTTCGATCCCGGGTCATCTCAACTCCGAGGCCGGCGCTCTTACTCACTGCGCCACCTAGCCGCCCCAATAAGACATTTTTAAATGCATGAAAGTAAACAAAAAATATCATATGGATACAAATAGAATACTTTTGTGGCTCTCTTGCTAAATTTTGTACATATATTATTTAGATATGCTAATAGAAAGATATTTCTTTATATTAAAATTTTTTTTAAAAGGGAGTAAACATGCCCACATATGTCTTTCCCAATACTTCAAAGACATAAATACTCAAATGTATCTTTTAGGATTATGATGGATTATGATGGATTTTATATATATATATAATCTTTTAGGATTATATTATAATATAGAAATGGAAATAGTTTGGAATAGATCACCTTCCGACAACTTAACTAACCTTTAAAATGCCTAAGATTTGAGAGAACTCCATTCCCTGACCCCCTCCTGTTAATAGCCTGCTCAGCCATTCATCTTGTACTTGGTAGTAATGCTTTAATATCATTAATATACCTAAAACTTCCACTTGCCCAGAATCACACAACTAGTAAGTATCTAAGGTCAGATTTGAACTCAGGTCTTCCTGACTCCAGGTTCAGTGCTCTGTTCACTGTGCCACCTGCTGCCTCTGGTCAAGAGAGTACTATATTTATAGTCAGACTTGCTTGGGCATATCACTTAACTTCTCTAGGCCTTATCCTCATCTATAAAATGATAGAACTGGATTAAATGACCACTGAGGTCCCATAGAACTCTATATATATGACCCTAACAATGGCCTCCACTGAGAAATCTCTGCAGGTCTATGAAATTAGTTTACTTTTTTTTTATTCTCCAGCAATTTTCAAATTCAGATTTAGTTATTACTACCTTGGATGATGTCACACCTTGATTTTTTGTCCTTTGTTTTTATTCACTTTACCATTCTAAATTACTCAAAGACCACCCTGATATCCCCGAAAGCATCCTATAAAAAGGAGAGGCAAACAGAGCAAGAGTCAAAGTCTCCATAGAGAGAAGCTGCTGGCCTTAGGTCCAAGAATTCTCCCTGTACTCCTGGCTCCTGCATTTTTATTCAGTGCTACTACAGGCTTACAGGATTAAACTTAGGTCTGAGAATACTGTATACAGTAACAGCAATATTGTTCAAGGAATAACTGATCAACTAAGCTATTCTGAGTATTGCAAGTACTCAAATCAACTACAGAGGACCTAGGAAGGAAGGTGCCATCCATCTCCAGAGAAAGAACTGATAAGTAGAAGGGGAATATGGTATGGTTTTACATACTGTGTCAAATTGTGGCCTTCTCTAGAGTGGCATTGGGGCAGGAGGGAGATAATTGGGAACTTAAAAAGTAACAAAAAAATATTTTTTTAAACATCCCTTAGGTCTGGACCCCACGTCTGCCCTTGGTCTAATTAGCATTCACTATATATGTAGGGTCAAGAGATGGGGAAGATGCCCTTTGGAGGCATATATAGTTAATTGGTTTCAGTTTGTGAACTGAAATCTATTGAGGTTACCATACCTGTCACATCTGTTCATACTTAAGATCACAAAAGAATTGTACCCAAATTAGTGGCAACAGTGGGGCTGGTTTTCATGAACCCTCCTTTGCATTCATCAATGCTTGGAGTATATAGGCCCTTGCAGTATTGACGTTCATCACACAATTCCCTGTTAGACCCCCACTGGTCTGTAGTCCATGCTGTGATCTAACTGTAGAGCCCTCATCATGAAAATGGCTTATAACTTAAAAGAGATGGTTTCTCAGAGGCACAGAGGTGTAGCTCTACAAAGTATTTCCTCCATGGTGCCTAAAGAAGCCCATACAAACATTAGAAGCTCCAGCATGGCAGTGCCAAAGACATGTGCAGGAGACTTTTTAAAAGGGGGGCAGGGGTCTGACAGGAATTTAGTCATGTGTGCTTCCATCTGGATATGTCTGTGGTAGGGGCTAACGGAGAATTGTCAAAGATGAAAGGGAAACCATACTGGTACTCTCAGACATAGTGGATTAAAGTAAACCACCCTAGAAGCCCTCTTTTAGTGTTAACTGTTGACTTTCATCCCTTTTTCATCTTGATAATTAGGAAAGCCCTCTCCTGCCATTGGCTTCTCCAGATGGGAATTTCGGTGAGAGACCCCTTCAGGTTCCCAAAGAAATCTGGCTTTTAGTGGATCACTTATATAAGAACGGCTGTCAGCAGGTAAGTGGGAGATGTTCTAGAATCTTCGGAGGTAAGCAACTGCTGTGTGAAGTTAGGATACCTTCAATGTGTATGGTTTTCACTTTTCAAAATGTCTTTACGTAGACATGATTTCATTGGTTGTTACATTTCAAAATGTCTTATATACATGATTTCATTAGAGCCACACTTATTACTCTGAGGTAGGAAGGTGTTTGCTCTTTATCCCAATTTATATTAAGACTGAGATTCAGATTTGGGGCTAGGTAATTTGCCTAAAACCCAAAAGCAGAGCTGAGGTTTGAATTGGGGTTTTCTAAATTACAGGTTCTTCTATATCCCCAAAAATCAGTTTCGGGAACATTACTTTTATATGGGGATAATACTTTAAAGGCTCCAGCAAAATTGAAGTCAGATAGCTCTAAGACTTGTACCTAATGTTTCTTTTAGATTGACCCCAGAATCTCCAGCAGGGAATAATATAGCTCTTGAGCCAAAACCAGACCAAGGGGGGAAAATATTGTAAAAATATCTTTTCACCCTTTAATAACATGAATAATATATGATTCTGCTTTATTGATAATCTTGCCGCCTCTTCCCAAGTTGAGTGCTCAAAGTTGTCTACCTGACCTAGGGAGAATTCATTTTTCTTATTCTTTCTCAGAATCTTCTACACGCTGAAATGAAAATGATTTTCTTGTGTTGAAATCCAACTTTCATCATATGGGTTTTAAAGATAATTCAGGAAAAGACAGTTAAGCTTTTTCAATATGTACTCTGGTGTTGTTCATTTCTGTGACTGATCCATATGCCACCCTCCTTTTGTTCCTCACTTCTGTTTTCAGCTGCTAACTGAGCTTTGTAATCCTAGTTTTTCTGGGATTTGATTTGTTTCCCTTCACTCTTGACTTCTTTGATAGGAGGACCTATTCCAGACCCCTGGCATGCAGGAAGAATTACAGCAAATCATTGATTGTCTGGATACCAGCATTCCTGAGACAATCCGTATCCTTTTCAGCACAGGCTTAGAAAGCTCAGTGAATCCCCAGCACCCTTTTTGCCTTCCTTCCCATCTTTGTAGTTACGTCTTTATTCTCTTACTAAACACCTTATCTTATCTTATCTATCTATCTATCTATTAAAATTTAAAAGCAACTGGGGTTAAATAACTTGCCCAAGGCTACACAGCTAGTTATTTTTGTGTGGGTATTAAGTATCTGAGGCTGGAACCGATCCCGGGTCCTCCTGACTGGGGCTGGTACTCTTACTCACTGTGCCACCTAGCTGCCCCGAAACACCTTTTTTAAAGTCATCTTGGATGTTTTCTTGGCTTGGCTCTTCACAACCACTGAGGAGCCCCTGATTTCTCACTACATTAACTTGGTTCTGAAAAAAATGAGGAAGCTGGTGAATGGAAACTGGAATGAGTGTGGAAGATGTGGTCCACAGCATTGCTGTCCTTCAGGCTGTTAATATCCAGAATTTTCAGATGAATAATATAGAGTACTTTTACACCCACCCTTGTAAAATACATAAAGCAAATGTTATTCCCATTCTATAGATAAGAAAAATGAGGTTCAGTTGCAGGAACTTACTTATGATCACACTTTAGTAAATATTGGAGCTAAGAGTTGAATCCCTCTTAACTCACTAGTCCAGCTTCTATCTATAAGATTCAATTCTGTAGTTCCTTGAGTTTCAAATTTCCCTTCCCTTCCTTCCCCTACCCCCCACGACAGCATACAGTCCAGCATAGGATCTGCAAATACTTTCACATTAGACATTAGTCAGGTTACAAAGGCATTTTGTACTAGATGGGATGAAAAATGGCAAAGAGGAAATAAAACCAGACAATGAAAAGAAAAAGATCAAGTAGTTTGCTTCCATGAGGATTCAAACTCAGTTCTTTCTAGTTCTTTCTCTGGGATGTAGACATCTCTCTCCTTCATGAGTCTTTTGGGATTGACTTATATCACTGCATTGCTGAGAAGAGTCCAGTCTGTCATAGTTGGTCATCACACATATGTTGTGTCTGTGATTGTGTACAAATTTCTCCTGGTTCTACTCTTCTCACTCAGTATCAGTTTGTATAAGCCTCTCCAGGTAAATATGAAAACCTTCTCCTCGTTTCTTACAGCACAATAGTATTCCGTTACATGCATATACCACAACTTGTTCAGCCATTCCCCAATTGATGGGCACCCCCTTAATTTCCAATTCTTTGCCACCATGAAAAGAGCTGCTATAAATATTTTTGTACACATGGGTATTCCTCCCTCTTCTATGATCTCTTTGGGATATAACCCTAGAAGTGGTATTGTTGGGTCAAAGGGTATGGAATTATTTATAGCCCTTTGGGCATAATTCCAGATTGCTCTCCAGAATGGTTGGATAAGTTCACAACTCCACCGGCAATGCATTAGTGTTCCAATTTGCCCACATCCTCTCCAGCATTTGTCATTTTCCTGTTTTGTCATCTTAGCCAATCTGACTGGAGAGATGTGGGACCTCAGAGTTGTTTTGATTTGCATTTCTCTAATCAATAGTGATTTAGAACATTTCTCCATATACTTATAGGTATCTTTAATTTCTTTCTCTGAAAACTGCCTGTTCATATCCTTTGACCATTTATCAATTGGGGAATGACTTGTATTCTTATAGATTTGACTCAGTTCTCTGTATATTTTAGAAATGACTCTGGGATGTCATAGATCTTAAAAACCACTGACCCTGAACTCCAGCAGAATTCCCCTCACCAGTTTGAATCAGGGCCCTTCAGATGTAAGACCTGATCAGGTCTTACGTCTGAAGGGCCCTGATTCTCTGAGAGTTTTCAGAGACAATAAAATGTGAAACCCCAGTGAGAACCCGTATGACATGGGTAACAAAGCAAATCCTGCTGGAATTCAAGGAAGGAAGGGGGCATACGACCTAGCATAGATTTGTTGCCATCATAGTTGTGAGGGTATCTGCTCCTTGACCCATCTTTGTTCAGCTGGCAGCAATCACTCTGTGGCCGAAGCCCTTCTCATCTTCCTGGAGGCCCTACCAGAGCCCGTCATCTGTTATGAGTTATATCACAGATGCCTTGACTATTGCCATGACCCCCGCCTCTCTCGACAGGTCAGTTCAATTCATCTGAGGAGACGACTGGGCTGGAATCGCCCACTCTAAGGGACAGCTTTTTGGCACAGTCAAGTCATCAGCCATGTAATGGCTTGGGTATAGGTTTGTTTTTTCTTGGTGGGGTATTGAAGTTGAGACTTTGGATCCTTAAGTCTTAGAACTTAAATTGTGTCATTTTCTGTTCTTTTTGCTGCCTTTTTATGGCTAACCCATTTTTGTTTGCAGAAAACATAGTGAGATATATATTATATATTACATTAGATGTAATACCCTTGTATTCCAAGGTGAAGTTAATGACACTGGCTATATGAGGTTAGTTCTTTGAGAACCTATTTATAATGGTTGGTA
Source organism: Gymnobelideus leadbeateri (assembly GCA_011680675.1). Taxonomy (NCBI): domain Eukaryota; kingdom Metazoa; phylum Chordata; class Mammalia; order Diprotodontia; family Petauridae; genus Gymnobelideus; species Gymnobelideus leadbeateri. The sequence continues at coordinate 552,878 of WOXC01007037.1, read as the reverse complement.
GTCATGTTCTCCCTTTGGTGCACATCCTTTTTAGATTTTTCTTTCTGCTTTTTGGAGGGGGAAGATAGGGCAATTGGGGTTAATTGCCCAAGGTCACACGGCTAGTTTTGTGCTGTGTCTGAGGCTGGATTTGAACTCAGGTCCTCCTGACTCCAGGGCCAGTGCTCTATTCATTGCGCCACCTAGCCACCCCCTGGTGTACATTTTTAATTCTAGAATAATATTGTGGATTTGTGAGGAACAGTTGGGATACCTGTCTTTATATGAGATAGACAACAGTGGGGACCAAGGTTGACAACTTTAAACAAACCATATTAAATGACATTGAAGAAAATCCATTTGGCTCAGTCCATGCTGTGGCTAACCTGCACGGGGAAGGCGGAAACAAGCAGATTAACACTGAGCTGCTGGTGAGGCAGAGTAAACAAATAAAGGTGGTGACTGTATGGCTTGATTACTCTGCCAGTAGGAGTCAAACAGAAACATCAGCTTACACTGTGTCATAAGCTGGCAGGTGTTGGTCTGGAGTAAGTGGTGAGGAGTCATGACCAAGATAAAGAAAGGGTGGGTGTGGGCAGCTAGGTGGCACAGCGAGTAGAGCGCTGGCCCTGGAGTCAGAAGGACCTGAGTTCGGATCCGGCTTCCGACACTTAATGTACACACAAACAAAAACCTAGCCGTGTGACCTTGGGCAGGTTACTTAACCCCAATTGCCCTCAATAAAGCAAAAAAAAAAAAAAAGGGTGGGTGGAGGGTGTTGTAAATTTCGAGGTATAAAGAGCTTTGTGACAGCGCCTCTATTTCCTTCTTCCCTCTTCTGCCTTTTAAAAAAAAAAAAAAAAACAGGTGGTATCACAGCTTCCACGGTGCCACAGAAACGTTTTCCGGTACCTGATATCTTTCCTTCGGGAACTCTTAAAGCACTCTAAAATAAACAATGTCAACGTCAACATGATTGGTAAGGTTTCTTTTGTGACTCTTAGGTATGTTTTTTCCATTGCTCTCTGATTTGATTGGACTGGGGCCCCCAAGTCATTCCCCTCCCCCACCCACATCCTCATCCTACCCTCTAGAGTCCTTTCATAGGTAAAGCCTAACAAGGAACTCTGCCTTTTTCCTTCTCTCCCTCCAGCCAATCTCTTCTCTGGTCTCCTGCTACGGCCTTCACCTAATCTGATGTCAAGACAGACTCCTACCGATCGCCAACATGCTATCCAGTTCCTCCTGGGGTTCCTGCTTAGCGGTGATGAAGATTAACTCTCTTCATGTTACATCCTCCACCCCCTTCTGAGATTCTGGCCTGGAGGATAATTAGCTTTGAGTATTAAGAATTAGTTGAAGGAGTTTTTGTCACCAGGGGAGTTGCACAGCTTTGTTGCTGCTGGCTATCGAAAATCTACAGTTTACAGTACTTAGGGGAGTCTTCTAGTCACTCCTCTGCCCACCAAAACACAAGTTACATGTCCTTATTCATTAGAGAATTTCAGACTTAACATGTTGCCAAGCCAAAGTCTCCACATTTTGGTAGTTATGTGCTTTATCTTTATGGGACAAAGAGATCTGTATTAACACTCTAGTGTTCTCCAAATCTGTTTGTTGCCCAAATCTGACTGTCCTGTCTCTGCTTAGCACCCTCGACTTGGGGTCTGAGATGTGAATGTTCTAGACTGATACGCACTATTTGCTTTAGATGAGATTTGTATCTGGAGTCATTCATCTGAATGGTATTTGGCTCTCTTGCCCCTGGCCCCATTGGCACCCCCACTCAAGCAGTAGTATCACTTTGGGTCAGGTCAGTTGGGTAAGGTTCCTAGGGGACTTACTCGTCTCACTGCCAACATTTGTGTACTCTTACTCCAGTGGTATTTCTGGGCCTCAGTCTGTTCATGTGCCTCCAGTGGCTAGGGCCATCTCCCCTTCTCTCGAACCATAGCCAACAACTGACCCTTAGTGACTACTGGAAAAGGGAACTTCGTTCTAATGCCCCATTGGCCTCAGATGCCCACAACCAAAATTAATGCAACCTGGCTACCTTGAGGGTAAAGGCATTTCTCTGTCTTGAAAGTCCTATCTGGGGGGGTAAAAGTATGAGGAATAATTGGCTCTGGGTCTCCTTGGGACTTACTCCCACCCTTGGAACCTCATCTTCCCAAACAGCACTTAGACTACCATACAAAGTGTTGGGGCTAACTCCAGCATCATCCCTGGAGATGACCTCAGAATCCTCAGGACCCTGTTGGCATTTATCTTCAGTACCAAAGGGCAATCAGAATCCCCCTGCTCACAAAGAAATCAGCTCCTTCAAGGGTAGAGCCAGGGTAGACAGTATTTTGGGGACTTCCAGTGTAGCACACAACCACCTTTTTAAGTGCTAGGTCAAAGAGGCAACAATTTACCAAGATGACGTTGGGGCCAACAAAGCACCTTATTTCCCCACTTTTAACATCTCTTTGAATTCTTCATCGAAAACAGACCAGCAGGTCATTCTCCCTTTTTTTTCTTAACCTTTATTAGTAAGCAAGTTGGTTGCTAACCATTAATCAGACTGCCTGATGGGAAACCAAAACCACACCACCCCCTTGAGAGCTACAATAGGAAGTGATTCATTCCTGCCTTTTCTTGAAAATGAAATTAGAGGTGCTTGACATACAGTCCTTTTAAAATTCCATGTGTACTTTGGGCAATTGTTCCATTAGCATACCTGATGGAGGGACGTTGGAAGCCATGCTACGAACAGCCCTCCAATCTCTTGAGAATTCTTTTCATGACATGGAAGAAATGTCAGTCTACCTGATTGAGAAAACCAATCTTATTCAGCCCTTTGAAAATAAGAATCAAGTTCTTGGTGCCAAGCAGTTTGAAAGATCTATTAGCCCTAGGGTAATTTTTTTTTTGTCTTAATTGGCTAACAGAAGACTGAAATAGGTCTTGCCTATTTCCAATAGTCCAGAAAGTTGGGGAGGTTGTAGGAATTAGGGCATGGTTGTGGCAAAGGGTAGGGAAGGATTTTTTGTAGATAAGCTTTCTGCTCTATCACCAACTTGGAATTTCAAGGGTTAGCAAGGATGTGTGGCTACTGGCTGTTTGGGGTAGTAAGTGTGGAGCCACCATACCTACGTCATTGTAAAATCAAAGTCCCAAGTAGTTTCTCTGCCTCAGCCTGTTCTGTAGCTCTGGCCATGACATATTACCAGAGCTGAGGGTTTTGGACAATCTGTAGGTAGGGGGTTGGGGGAAGTGGAAGCAAGAGGGGAGAAGTTGCTTCACTGCTCTGGCCTGCCTACTCCAGGCTTCCAGCCTTCACTTAAGTACCTCGTGTGTTCATTCATTATTGCCTCCCAAGTTGGATTCCACATCCAGCAGATGGGAAGAAACTTTGCATTTACTGTTGTTGGTGTTACTATTGGTGTTACTATTATTGTTGTTGTTATTGTTGTTGTTGAAGAGTGTTCCAGCCCTTGGGACTTTGTTGTTTCTTTCACTGTTTTTTCATTGTTTTGACTCTTACTCCAAAATAGTTTATTTTGTCTTGTTTTTCCCCAGGGGTCTTAGCTGCTAGTGGGTCCCCTTTATCTTGTTGGTATCTTTTTATTATTATAATTTATTGGAAAACTCTTCATTCCCTTGAATAAATGTGTGTTGTGTTGTACAGCATTGGAAAATGTGGTCTTGGAATGGGGGGCACTGAAGGGGGTGGGGGTCCACAGACTGAACTCCCCCTGGGTCTGAAATGTGTTCTGCCTCCCTTGGTTTTTGATCCCCATCTTAGAATTTCAAGACTAGAGTTGAGGAAAACCTTAGTATTCATGTAAGCAAAGCTACCTTTTTTTTTTGGAGGGCAATTGGGGTCAAGTAACTTGCCCAAGGTCACATGGCTGGGTTTTTGTTTGTGTGTGTTGAGTGTCTGAGGCCGGATCCGAACTCGGGTCCTTCTGACTCCAGGGCCGGCACTCTACTCACTGCACCACCTAGCCGCCCCCACTACCTTTTTTTTTTTTTTTTTTACAGTGATCCAGAGAGGGCTGGTCCAAGGTCACCCAGCCATCTGGTGAGGTAGCCATATAGAGAGGAAGAGTGATGTAGTATTGGACTTAGTGTCAGGTGGGACCTGAGTTCAGATCCTATCTCTGACACTAAACCATGACCAAGTCACTCTGAGTCTCTAAAATGAAAATATCTGTAGTATCTACCTCTCTTCCAGGGTTGTTAGGGTCAAATGAGAGAGGGTATATAAAGTTAACTTTAAAATGCTTTTTTTTTTTGGTAGTAAAACTGGTGGGGCAGAAGACTCCTAGACCAGTGTTCTTACAAAATCAGAAATCTGGCTCTGCTAAAACTTGAATGCATGATCTCACGACAGGGGATGCCTCTGGAGAAAGGGGTGAGAGGGTCTGTGTTTTTGTAATTTGAAGCTCACAGGATTTCATTTATGGGGACCCACTCCACTGATACCGACCCCAGACAAGTTGTTGGGGATCTCTGCTGATGAGCTTCTCCAAAATGAACTAAGCCAGTTGGGTGTGGACCCATCCTCAGTACCGTTCTAGCTTTGGGAAACCCGCTGGGGCTCAAACTTTATTGGTGAATCTGGGGCCACCTCCATACCAGAAAGAGTCATGTACATACTCTGGTGTTTAGGGAAACGCCTTCATCTCTTTTAACAAGTCCATTCTGGGTCTATCATCTAGGAACACCGAAACCTTTTTAAAGGTCTCTTTGCAGTTTTTTGGAAAAATAAGTTGCCCTACACTTTAATCCCTTTCAAACTCTCAAGGAGAGGAGAACCCCTGGTGTCAGTATTGTAGAGTGTGGGGGACAAGGTTGCTTTCTTCCCTGGCCCTTTCATCATTTTGTGACCTGTGGAGCTCACCCCTTCTGGGCCTTCCTAAAGAGTCAGACCTCAAAGTTTCCTCTCCAGCTCTGCGCCCTCCTCCCTCTTCTCAGGGTGAATGTGCTGACAGAATGGTCACAGCCCAACCTCTCTAACCACACCCGAAGCTTCAAGAGTGCTGTCAGCCAGCAGATGACACCCAGCAGCAGCAGCTCTTCTAGGCACACTGATGATGTGGCAGGCCTGCTTTTCTCAATTTTCCCAGAAATTCAGAGGAAGAGACATTCATATTGCTGACTGGCTGAGCACCAGCAGATTTGTTAACTCCATTCTCGGAGAAGGTTCTTGTGGGTTTCCTGATTTAAGGATAAGCCCCAATCCACTTTTAACTCTCTCTGCAAGGTGATCATGATAGATTTCTCACGATAACCTTATACACAGAGCTAAGAATTAGAACTAGAGCAAATTGGAACTGGAAGGAAACTTTGAGGTTGTTGAATCCAACTCCACCACTTTGCAGAGGAGGAAACAGATTGAAAGAGGGGAGGGAATTCCTCTGGACCATAACACTAGTAAGTGGTGCAGGACCCAGCTTTCTCCAGGCCCAAGGCAAATATTGCTCCTTGAAGGACAAGATGTCTCTTGATAACATTCAATCTCATTTGGGTCTGACGATGACCATCTTAGAGACCAAGCAGAGATTTAATAAGCAAGGGTTTTTAACACTTTCTTTGGCAGGCTGCTGAAGCCTATGGACTCATCAGAATAATGGTTTTAAATGCATTTGGGGAAAAAAGGTCCCAGATTACAGATTAGAATAGCCCTGCTTCATCATCCTGGTTTCCATCACAGAATCACTTAATTTGAGAGTGGGAAGGACCAGTAACTGTCTTGTTCAACCCATACACAAAAGGAATCCCCATTGCAACCCCCTGCCTTAAGACCTCCAAGGAGGGGGAAGCCACCACCTCTCTAGAGAGTCCATTCCAGTTTTGGACAGTGCCCATTGTTAGGAAGTCTTCCCTGACATCAAGTTGAAAGTTGCAACTTCAACCCATTGCTTCTACCTTCTGGGATCAAAAAGACTAAGTCTAATCCCATTACACGAGAGTCAGATCCTTCAACACAGCAGTTCTCCCCCTCCCCCAAGTCTTCTCTCCCTAGATATGTCCTGCTCAACAGATCCCCATATGGCATGGGCTCCAGTCCCTTCATGACCCTGATAGTTCTCTTATAAATACTCCAGTTTATCAATGGCCTTAAATCGTGTCACGAACATAATATCCCTACAAGGTCTGAAAAAGGGAGAGCACAGTGGGACTTAGCACTTCCCTATTCCTAGAAGTTATGCCCCTCTTATGTAGAAGATTGTCCGGCAGTCTTATTAAGTCAGTCCGTCAGTATCCTTAAAATACGGCACCCAGAAATGAATACAATACTCCAGATATGACCTGGTCACAGTTGAGGACATTGGGAATATCACCTCCCTGGGCTTAGATCCTCAACATCTCAGCATAGGCTAAGGTCACATTAGCTTGTTTGGTTGCTGCAACAGACCATCTGACTCATTATTGAGTTTGTGGTCAACCCAGGTCATTCAAAGAGGAACCTATTAAAGTCACACCTCCCCAACTTGGTTTTTTTTTTTAACCCAAGTGTTAAGATCTGATACTTGGCCCTATTAAATTTCATTTTATTGGACTTTGCCAAGCCTAGCTTCTCAATGTCTTTTGGAATCCTGACTCAACCATTGTGCTGGCTATCCCTCCCAGCTTGGGTCATCTCCACATTTAGTAGGTCTTTATCCAAGTCACTGATTAAATTGTAAACTGCCCAGGATCAAGCACCGATCCCTGGAACACTCCACTAGATGTATCCTACTAAGCTGACATTGAATTGTTAATCATTACTCTTTGGCTGTGGTCACTCAACCAGTTCTGATTCCACTTAACTATATCATTGCCTCAGATCTCCCTATCTCATCAACAAGCATAGCACGAGTGATTATCAAGTGTTTTTTCTTAAAATTGTGATTTATTGTTTGTTACTGTTTGTTGTTGACTTGCCCAGGGTCATACAGCTAGTAAGTGACTAAGTCCAGATTTGAGCTCAGAAGAGGAGTCTTCCTGATTCTGGGCCCAGTGTTTTGTGCACTGTGGCACCACCTAACTGTCCACATATGTCATTTTCCCTTTATCTGCCATCTAGAAGAACAGGGATATGGACTGGATTTGTGATTTCATTGGTATATGGAACTCTCATGTGAGAAAACACCCTCTTCCTGTGCAAGTTGGCACCTTCTCTGTCACGTATTGTCTTACCAAGATGCCTAGAGCAGTGAGAAGTTAAGTGATTTTCTCAGGGTCACACAGCCACTGGCAGAGGCAGAGGTAGGTCTTAGGCTGCTACGGTGCTGGCATTATAATCGGGAAGACCCGGATTCAATTCTTGCCTCAGATGCTAGCTATGTGACCCTGGACAAGTCACTTCACCTCTCAGCTTCAGTTTCCCCATCTGTAAAATGAAAGTGTTGGACTTGGTGGCCTGGAAGATACCTTCTAGCCCTAATTACGTCATCCTACGATCTTCTTGGCTTGGAGGCCAGCTCTATATCCACTACCTCTAATTGTCTAGTAACCCTGTCATAAAAGGAAATGAGGTTAGTACGTCCTTACCTGCTTTTGATGCTGGTTCTTTGTCAGCACCACTTCCCTTTCTGAACAGTCACTAACTGTCCCTTTAATGATCTGTTCTAGAATCTTGCCAGGAATAAAAGCCACGCTTGCTGGTTTGAGTAATTTCCAAAGTCTATTCTTTCTCTCTTTTTAAAAATTGGAATTTTGCCCTTCTCCAATCTTGTGGTACCTTTCATTCCCCACAGTCTTTTAAAGGTCACTAAATAGTCAACAAATATAAACCAAAAAAATGACAAACTACCAAGAGCCACATGAAAAAATGCTGCCAACAATGAGCTAGAAATAGTATTGGAGGGGTGGCTAGGTGGCACAGTGAGTAGAGCGTTGGCCCTGGAGTCAGAAGGACCTGAGTTCGGATCTGGCCTCAGACACTTAACACACACAAACAAAATCCTAGCCGTGTGACCTTGGGCAAGTTACTTAACCCCAATTGCCCTCCAAAAAGGGCAAAAAAAATAGTATTGGAGGAGTTGGAACACAGGCCTGATTCCTGCCCTGGCTCTTTGGAACTTACCAAGAACAGTTTGCTGCTTTCTTCCTTCTCTCTACTTGAGTTTCAACTTCCTAAGCCATTTTTATTCTGTACTTTCCAGTCCAAAGACCATTTTCCTAGACAGAAAAAAGAAGCAGAAGATGTAGTCAATGACTCTATCCTCTTCCAGTCTTAATAATAGCCAGCATTCATCTAGCACTTTTAGTTTACAAAGTGCTTTACAAATAGTAATTTATTTAATCCTCACAAAAATCCAGTGAGGTAGATGCTATTATTTTGTAAAGGAAAAAACAGCCTGAAAGGCTAAGTGACTTGCCTAGCATCACCCAACTGGGAAATGTTCAAGGCAGGATTTGAACTTGGGTCTTTCTGCCTCCAGGTCCAACACTATCCTTTGTGACATCTAGCTGCCTTATTTCATCCACGCAGAGCAATGTTTCTCTCCCTTCTTTGATTTTCCTCTCTTCCCCCAATGTAGCTTTAAAAAAACTTTTTTTTCTTGTCCTTAACTTTCTTTATCAGCAACCATCCATTTTGAACTTTAGCACTGCTGGTGACCTTCCAGAAAGACCATGTCATGCTTCCTCGGTTCCCTGCTGTGTACTCTTCTGTACATGTCTTTTCAAAACAATCTAAATTGGTTGATAAATTACCTATGCATCCACTTTGAACTCTTTCACCTTCTCCCCCCTTTTTTTCCTCATTGCAATTCTTTGTCCCTCCACAATTTTGCTCCTAAGAGCTTCCCATCCCTCCTGGACTGATTCCCCCCACCCCAATAGAATTTCAGGGCCACATGAGGCCTGCTAGGTCCTTGGGTGCGGCTGTTTGACTGAGTCCAAGTTTTCCAGGACCAATCCTTTTACTAAGGGGATTTGTTCTGTGGAGCTTGGATTTGGTCAAAGGGCCGCACTTAAGGATCTAGAGGGCCATGTGTGGCCTTGATGTTCCACACTCCTGGTCTAGTCCAATCTCATTTGAGAAAGGAGAAAACTGACCCACTGAGGAGAAAGTGCTTGCCCCAGATCACCCAACTAGGTTGTAAAATAGAAAATGCTAGAGACTCTTCTAATACAACTCTGCCAGCTTGTTTGGATAGCAAGCTAGCAGTAGATATGGAATTGCCACCCACTCTCCCAATGCTTGACCACTGTACCATGATCAGCCTCTCCTCCTAAACACCAGCCTCTTGTCTTCTCCTATGGAAGTTAACCTTGCTTGCTTCTTGGGTGGCACATCTTCCTACTCCCACTTCTTCACTCTATAGAAAAACCTGTGGGAGTTGTTAGGAACCCACAAGTAATCTCCAACTACTGTCTACCCGCCTCATTTTACAAAGGAGGAAACTGAGGCCAGGAAAGGGAAGTGACTTGCCCAAGGTCACATGTAGAATCATAGATGTAGATCTAGAAAGGACCTCAAGAACTATCTAGTCCAACTGTCCTATTTTACAGGGAAGGAAACTGAGGCCTAGGGAGGGGAAGTGATTTGTCCAAGGCCTCATGGGTAGTAAGTAGCAGAGCCATGGGTTGAAAGCCAGGTCCTCTGAGTCCAGAGCCAGAGCTTGAATTTTCTGTACTTCATTGTCCAGTTTGACTGAAATATAGAGCACACCAATTCAAGAAACATTCATTAGGCACCTTGTAAGCGTCAGGCACTGGGGATACAAATATGAAAATAAGAGAGTCCTTGCCCTCAAGGAAGTTACATTCTACTGGAGGAATAGAGCATATTCATGGATAGTTAAATACAGAAGATATGTACAAAATAAATGGTGATGATGGGATGGATTTGTGGATGGGGGAGGATGGGCACTACCAACTCAGGGAATTTGAAAAGGCCTCTTGAAGTGATAGCCCTTTAGTTGAGGCTTGAAGAAAGATTGGGACTTCAAGAGTCAGAGGTAAGGCAGAGAGCACCCTAGGGTGCATGAGTGAGAACAGCATGATGAGGAGTAGTGTGAAATAATGCTGGAAAGGGGCAGCTAGGTGGCACAGTGAGTAGAGTGCCGGCCCTGGAGTCAGAACGACCTGAGTTCGGATCCAGCCTCAGACACTTAAGGCACACACAAACAAAAACCTAGCCGTGTGACCTTGGGCAAGTTACTTAACCCCAATTGCCCTCCAAAAAGCAAAAAAAAAACCAAAACCGAAATAATGCTGGAAAGGTGATTTAGAGCCAGGTTGTGGAGGGCCTTAAATGCCAGGTTGAAGAAGATAATGTTTTCCCTCTATCAATAGAGAATCTCTGAGCAGGACAGTGGCATATGGCAAGCTGAGTCTTAAGATGATTTGGGCAGCTACATGGAGGATTTGAGAGGAAAGGGACTGGAGGAAGGGAGACTAGTTAGGAGGGGAAAGGTGAGAGGGCATGAACTAAAGGGATGGCAGTGCCAATGGAGAAAAGATTGATTCAACAAGACTTGGCAACTGATTGAAAGTGGGCCATGAAAGAGAGGAAAAAGTCAAGGGTGCCTCCAAGATTGTGAGCCTTGGAAATTGGGGAAAGGGGCAGATTTAGAGAAAATGAGCTAAATTTTGGACATATTGCATTTGCAATGACACCCACACATCCAGCTGGAGATGTTATACTGTAGTTCAGGGGAGAGATTTTTCACACATATTAGGTATGGAAATATTAAAGATACAGAAGTCTTTCATATAGAGGCGATAATTAAACCCATAGGAATGGGTGAATGAGCCATGGAGGGAACGTATGCAGAAGGATATCCCCGTAAATATGCGAACTTAGCTCTACCAGTCCCTAATTAATTGTCCCTGAGCCACCTGTTTCTGGAGCTTGGGCTCAGGAACTGGGAGTGGAAGGTTGCTGATCCCAGATCCAGCCAGCAGGTGGCAGAGCTTTACCAGGATTTTACTCCTCCTTTAGAAAACAACAACAATACTAATCAGCCTAACAATAGTGGTAACAATAGTTGATGGTGGTAACCAGCATTTCCCCAGCATTTTAACATTTTCAATGCACTTTATATGTTATTTCATTTGATCTCCACAATATCCCTGGGAGGTAGGTACCATTATCTCCATTTTCTTTTTCTTTTCTTTTTTGGCGGGGAGGGCAATTGGGGTTTAAGTGACTTGTCCAAAGTCACTCAGCTAGTTTTTGTGTTGTCTCTGAGGCTAGATTTGAACTCCAGTCCCCCTGACTCCAGGGCTGGTGCTCTATTCACTGTGCCACCTAGCTGCCCCACTATCTCCATTTTCTAGCTATATTCTGACTGGATAGAGTGTCAGACTTGCAATCAATTTCTCATTTTTCTGTTGTTATGTGTCTGTTTGTTGGAAATATTATGCACTTTTCCCTTTACCTTCCTACATAGAAAACAAGCTTGTGGGCCTGCCAGGAGTCTGGAGGAGTGGGGAGGACCCGAATGGGTTCAGCCTCAGATACTTAACACCCACACATAAATAATGACTGGCTGTGTAACCTTGAGCAAGTTACTTAACCCCAATTGCTTTAAAAAAAAGAGAGAGAGAGAGGCTTGTTCAAGTATGTGTGTGTTTGGGGGGAGTATAGGGGCAGGGAGTGCTCAATTAAAACAATTATCGTCCTACTCTAAAGAGTGGTAAGGTGAATTTGGACTCAGAGTACCCATCTTCCCTCCCTGCTCTCTATGGTCTTGAACAACTCAATTCAGTGAATGCTAATTAAGCATTTACAATGTACAGGGCTCTTTGTGGGGGGTGGGAAAAATGAAACAGTCCTTGCCTTTGAGGAGTTTCTATTGTACAGCCAAGCTATAGTATGTATACAAACAGTAGAAAGAAAGATCTGATAGAGGAACCGTTGCCTAAGCTGAACTCTGAAGGAAGTTGGGCATTCCAAGGGGTGGCTGTAGGGAGGAACATAGTCCACACCTGGGACACCAGCCACCTGTGCAAAGATGCAGGCTGGGAATAGAATGTTGTATACGGAAACAGCAAGAAGGCTGGTTTAACTGGAATGGGGAGCATGTGAAGGAGAGGAACATGAAAGAACACCAGAAAGGTCAGTGGGAGCCAAAGCTGAGGATTTTGTATTTTGTTCCAGGCTCAGGGCTTTTCCAACTTTTTCCACTGGCACCCTCTTTAGCCCTTCTTAAACTGTGGGTCAAGACCACTGAAGGGGTCTCGAGTGGAGAAAGTTGGAGAAGCCTAGAAAATGGAGAAGTCTAGAGAATGGAGAATCATGGGGTGGCTAGGTGATGCAGTGAAGAGAGCACCAGCCCTGGAGTCAGGAGGACCTGAGTTCAAATGCGGCCTCAGACACTTAACCTTACTAGCAGTGTGACCTTGGGCAAGTCACTTAACCCCAATTGCTCTGCCCTCCTCCCTTCAAAAAGAAAAAAAAAAGAATAGAGAATCATTATAAATTTGGGAGAGTAACATGGTCACATTTCTGTTTTAGGTATGTCATCTAATCTCTCAGGGCCTCAGTTTCCTCATTTGTAAAATAAGGGGGCTGGACTATATGACCTCTAAGATCCCTTCCAGCTCTAATTCTGTGCCAACCTCCATGTCATCCTTGACTCCTTATACCCACTCACGCCACACATTTTCTTTGTTTCTTTACATCTCTTGTATACATCTCCTCTCTACTCACTGAGCCACCGCTTTGTTCCAGGCCCTCATTACCTCATTCTGAGCCTATTTAGATCTGCTGCTTAGGCTCCTTATCTCAAGTTCTTCTCCACTTTTAGTACATCCTCCATTCAGCTGTCAGATTGATCTTCCTAAATCAAAGGTCTGACCACGTCACTCCCACCCCCCTTCCATAAACTCCAATGGCTCCCTATTGCCTCCAGGATCAGATATAAAATACTCAGCTTGGCATGGAAAGCCCTTCACAACCAGGCCTCCTTGTGCCTTTCCAGCCTTTTTGCATTTGACTCTGTTCCTAAAAGAGTACCAAGTTGTTTGCATGTTGTCTCCCCATTTAGAACATGAATGTTTTTGCCTTTCTTTGTATCCCCAGAAAGGAAGGAAACAAGCATTTCTGTGCCAGCCTGAGCCCTTTGCAAATATTGTCTCATTTGCTCCCACAACAACCCTGGGAGGCAGGTCCTATTTTTCCCTCTGCTTTACAGAGGCAGACAAGTGACTTGCCCAGAGTCACGCAGCTATGTCTGAGTTCAGATTTGCTCTATCCACTGAGCTACCCAGCTACCTCTAGGACAAAAAAAAAACCTCTCTCAGGTTGGAATCTGAGATTCCTCTTCAGCTTCCCAGTTCCAGCACAGGAGCAGGAAAGAATCAGCCTTAATGTTCATTGTCTTATAGCAGCCTTCCTATCTCAGGAAAGTGGGAGGCAGACACACAGATAACTCATGACAAACTCTGGAGAGCCCCTGGCAATTCTCATAGTTGCCTTTGCTTGAGTGAGCAGGACACCACAGGACGGAGAATGGAGCTGGGAACATCCCAAGGGGTTGTCTGGCTCATGTACCTGCATATCCTTGAACCACCCCCCAGTGGAGAGTTGTGCAGAAAGGCTCCCAGGGCCTACACCACACAGACTTCATTGGTAAGGGCAGACCCATCTCTGCTGTGCCCCTGGCCATCACCACGCCTCTGTCTCTATCCTTTCCATCTCTGTTCTTTCTCCTTCACATTTCATGTACTGCCCTTCATCTGACATCCTCCCTCTGTGTCCATGCCAACCCAAGAGGTGTATAAAGCCATGTCCAAACATCAGAGTACTGGCAACTAACTAGGCTGCCCCCCTTCTTTTCCTCCCCTTCTCCCTTACCCACTCAAACTTTCCCTGCATTGTGTCCCACCTGGTTAGGCCTGACCCTCTACTAAGTGAATCAATTCAATATAATACAACACATTTATGAAGCACCTACTGTGTGGTTTGCCCTGTAGTCAGTGCAGGGAAAGTACCAAGTTCATGCCTTCATGAAACCCAGTCTAATAAGGGAAAAAGACACAAAACCCAGAGTTAGGCACAATATTAGATGAAGCTCTGGCATGTCTATGTGGCCTTGGCCAGGAGAACCCTCTGGGTCTCAGTTTCCTTAGTTGTAAAATAAAAGGGAGGGTCAACTCAATGATCTCTAACTTCCTTTCCAGCAATTATAAATACATTAGTGTGAGCAGCTCTTCATAAGCCCTGGGGGGGGGGGGCCAAGAATAATAATACTAAAGGGGAAAGAAGTGACTAAAAAAAAGCCACATGAGAAAGAAATCAACCAAAATAGAAACTGAACCAAGAGAAGAATAGCACAGATGCAAAACAAAATCACACGTACTGCTGACAAAGTCAAGGGAATTCTCTAACCCAGGACTCTCCGTCCTATCCATGAGCAAGGCACTGGCAAATATTTTGCTGAAATCTAAGCATACCAAGTCTAGAGCATTCCCTTGACCTATTGGTCTAATGACCCTGTCAAAGGCAGCAAGGTGCAGTGGAAAGAATCCCAGGAGCTGATTTCAAATTCTGTTACTTGGGTGATATGATAAGTCATCTTGTGAATTTCCAAGATGGTCAAGCCAGTACCCAGAGAAGGATATGATTACTGATTCTAATGAACCAAGGATTGAGAGCTGAAAGGGATCTTTACGGCCATCTAGTCCAGCCTCCCTCATTTTTACAGAAGAGGAAACTGAGGCCAAGAGAGGATCCAGAGAAATGTGGATATCATTTATTCAGTCTAGGCCTCAAAGGCCCTAAGTACAAGGCACTGTGCCAGACATTGGGCATATAGAGACAAAATGGAGAACTCCTTGTATTCAAAGAATCTATATTCCATTGGTAAGATACAAGATGTAAATGTGCAAATAGATACAGAATTATGTGAGGAGGGAGAGAGTACTAACAACTGAGGAGAGGGGAGGATCAGGAAAGGCTTCCTATAGGAAATCTATGTGAACTGAGTCTTGAAGCTAGAGTTTCTAGGAGAGAGAAGTAAGCCAATTGTGTTGGAATGTAGAGAATGTGAAGAAGATTCATGTGAAATGAACCTGGAGGGGGAGGCAAAAGTCAGATTGTGAAAGGCATTAAATGCTAGTCTGGGGGGTTCATAGTTTACCTAAGAAGTAAACGGGAGCCACTGAAGTTTCTTGAGAGGGGAAGTGTCATGGGTTCTGAGAAGATTATTTTGGCAGCTTTGTACAGCATGGATTGCAAAGGGAGAGGCTAGAAGTAGGGAATCTAGTTCAGAAGTTGTTTCAATAACCTGGGGAAAGATAAAGAAGGTCTGAACTAAGCTGCTGGTATTGTGAGTGGAGAGAAAGAAATGAATGCATGATTGTGGTGGTGATAAGATTTGACCACATATATGGGGAGTGATGGAGAGGGAAGAATTAAGGGTGATTATGAGATCAGGAGCCTGGGTGTCTGGAAGGATGGTGGGAGTTTGGAGGAGGAGAGATTTCGAGAGGAAAGATGGTGGATTTCATTTTGGTTATATGGAATTTGAGATGCCCATGGGACATCTAGTTCAAAATGGCCAGTGGTCTTGTTAATGTGGTGATAAAGCTTGTCACAGATACTGGAGTTGGCTTTATGGATCTGGGAATCATCTTCATAGAGATAATTGAACCCATGGGAACTGATGAGGTCACCAAGTGTGAGAATATAGAAAGCCAAGAGGAGGAGCCAGGACCCAGAGCTTTAAGGACACCTTTGACTAGGAGGTAGAAGATTTAATAAAGACTGAGAAGGAGTGGGTGGGTCAGAGGAAAACTAGGAAAGAAAGAGACAGACAGACAGAGAGGCAGAGAGAGAGACAGAGACAGAGACAGAGAGAGACAGAGAGAAACAGAGAAAGAGGAAGAGAGACAGAGACAGAGAGAGAAAGAGGAAGAGAGAGAGAGAAAGAGGAAGAGAGACAGAGAGAGACAGAGAGACAGAAAGAGGAAGAGAGACAGAGAAAGAGAGGGAGAGACAGAGAGAGACAGAAAGAAGAAGAGAAACAGAGAGAGAGTGTGTGTAATGGCAACTAATGCACCTACATATTAACAAAATATTCGAGAAAGTTACTTGTTATTGTTGAGGAAAAAGTAAAGTGATGTGGTCAAGACACTAGTCTTTTGAGGTGGATTTGGAGCAAGTTGAAAGATCAGACATAATTGATGGTTTGATGTCGGCCTAGAAGGAAGTTTCTAGCAGAGTGTCCCAGAGATCTGTGCTTGTCCCCAGAGAGCTGTTTTAACATTTTTTTTTATCAATGACTTGGATAAAGGAATGGATGGAATGCTTCTCAAGTTGCAAATAACACAAAGCTCAGAGAGATAATTAACACATCCATCAGATGACAAGAGTCAGGATCACAAAGATTATGATAAGCAAGAACATCAGATTGATGAAATGAAATGGAATGAGGCTGAATGTCAATTTGACACCCAGGTTCAAAAGATAAATTTCCTTTCCTACAACACTGGGAAGGAATAGCAAGACAGCAGCTCCTGTGACAAAGATCTGGGGGTTTTAGTGGACCTGGGTTCTTGTTATAAAGCACCAAGATGCTATGACACCCCAAACCAATCGATTGCAAGTTTAGGGTGCATTAAGAAAAGTATAATTGGGAATGGAGGGGATGTCGAGAAGGAAGGGAAGGCCTAGAGAAGCGATGATACAAATACTAAAAAAGATGAAGAAACAAAAGACAAGAGCGCCAATGAATCATTTGAAAATAAACAAGAGAGGAAGAGGAAGTTCAGAAGGGGACACAGACAGATGGGGCAGTGTTAGAATGACCATGTCAAATTTGAAATATACAAAACACAACAACAACCCCTCAAGCTGTATGTGGTGGAGATACATGGGTTCAGATGCTGTCCTGTCTTTGTTCTTTTAGTCCAGGAAGCTGCTCATGTTGGTTGATGGTGGTCAAGTTTAGTTCTGGGCAGCAGCACATTACAGGAAGGATGTTGATAAGCTAGAGGAAGTCCAAAGGAGAACAACTAGACTGGTGAAGGTTCTCTAGATCATGCTGTACACCAATGGGTTGACGGGATATTTAGCCTGAAGAAAAAAAAAGACTTGAAAGTGGAGATGGAGTTGGGGAAGGGAGGGAGAGATTAGGTAACTGTCGGTAGGTATTTGGGTAGACATCTTCAAGAAAAGGTTAGATGGCCTTTGGTCAAGAGATTCTTGTTCAGGAATGGCTTGGAGCAGATGGTTGCTGAGGTCCCTTCCAACTGGGAGATTCTGTGACTTTGACTCTAACCATCTTTAGAAATGTTGACTACTGGTTTTATTATCAATATCAAGTCCAGAAGTAGAGCTGTCAGATTGGGCCCAGGTTGCATCCACAGGAAAGCAAATGGAAGGCAGGGCAGGGCACAATGAGTCTGTACTGTGAGCTGGCTGGAGTCGGCCATGTTTTACTTGCTTATGGGGTTTCAGCTCTTCTCCGTCCAAATCTGATGGTTTTGGGGGTTTTTTGTTGTTGCTTTTTTTGGAGGGGGAAAGGTAGGGCAATTGGGGTTAAGTGACTTGTCCAAGCTCACATGGCTAGTAAGTGTTAAGTGTCTGAGGTGAGATTTGAACGCAGGTCCTCCTGACTCCAGGGCTGGTGCTCCATTCACTGTGCCACCTAGCCACCCCTAAATCTCATGTTTTTTAATGAAGTGTCAGAGGTTGGAGGGACCTTAGGACATGGAATGTAGAACTATTGTGTTTCCCACTAAGTCTTTTATTTTCTAGGCTAAACTTGCACCTTCTGGACCATGTTAATTTTTCCCTCATCATACCTGGGAAAGGAATAGCAATGATCTGAATCAGCCGACCTTGCTACTTGGTCCCATGCCCTGGCCTCCTGTATAGGCCGTCTCTAGTCAGGTCACTTGGGGCCAGCTGGACAGCTCCAAGGTTTCTCCAAGGTTGTGGGGGCGGGAAGGGGATCCTGCTGACTATCTCCCAAGTCCCCAAGGCTGACATTCACTTGAGGACAAGAATGGCAAATCCATCAAGCTCGAGGCAGGAAATTCCACAGTGAAGCCTCCTTGAGCCTCATCATGTTGAGGGAGCCCTATCTCCCATTGGAGGCAGGTCGAATTCACATTTTGTTTTGTTTTTCAGATTCAATGTTATTGCCTCTCTCCCCGATGTTTATATCAAGGAATGTTTGCCATAAGAAAACAAAGTTCAGGCCATGGGGCCAAGTCCCTGTGGCTGCAGGCTGCCTGCCCCCACTGCAGCATTTCCGCCTTCCCTTCTACCTGACTGAATCTGCCATCCAAACCCCATTAATGCTCTTTACCCACTGCCCCACTAAATTAAAGGGGATGTTCGAGGTGGAAGACTACAAAGAAAAATAATTTACATCTGCCATGGTGAAACAGCCAGGAATCAGAGAGCTGGGTACAGACCTCTGTAAATGACAGGGTGGGCCAGGTGGTCTCCAAATTCCCTTCTAGCTCTGATGTGCTATGTTCTATGTCCTAAGGTTCCTCCCAGCTCTACCATTCCATGTTCTAAGGTCCTTCCCAGCTCTGCCATCCTGTGTTCTAAGGGCCCTTCTAGCTCCAACCAGTCTCTATTCTAAGATGCCTCCCAACTCTGACATTCTATATTCTAAGGGTCTTTCCAGCTCTGATATTCCATGTTTTAAGGTCCTTTCCAGCTCTGATATTCTTAGTTCTAAGGTTCCTCCCAGCTCTGCCATCCTGTGTTCTAAGGGCCCTTCTAGCTCCAACCAGTCTCTATTCTAAGATGCCTCCCAACTCTGACATTCTATATTCTAAGGGTCTTTCCAGCTCTGATATTCCATGTTCTAAGGTCCTTTCCAGCTCCAATATTCTTAGTTCTAAGGTTCCTCCAAGCTCTGCCATTCTGTGTTCTAAGGGCCCTTCTAGCTCCAACCAGTCTCTATTCTAAGATACCTCCCAACTCTGACATTCTATATTCTAAGGTCCTTTCCAGCTCTGATATTCTTAGTTCTAAGGTTCCTCCCAGCTCTGCCATTCTGTGTTCTAAGGGCCCTTCCAGCTCCAATGCTCTCTGGGTAATAGAGAAAAAGGAAAGGGACTTAAACAAAGCCCACTTTTTTCACATGTTGTAGAGTGGTAGAACCAGGAGAAATATGAATTCAAATCACAACTCTGGCTCTAAGTAGCTGTGTGACTTTTGACAGGTCCTCTCTGGACCTCAGTTTCCTCATCTGTAATGGCTGGGTCATTGTGAAGAAAGCATTTGGTGAACTGCTATTAAAAAGTGAGCTATTAATATCCCCACCGTCATTGTTACATTATCAGGCTGAAGAGAGCCCGACCATCTGTTTGTATAGCTGTAAGGCAGGGAAGGTAGGGCCTGGGGGCCCCTGCTCCTCAGGTCAGAGGGAAGCTGCCCGCCTTAAAGCAGCTGCAAAGGGGAGGCCAGAATGCTCTAGCACATCCTGCCCCGGGAAATGCCTGTCAGTAGCATCTCTAGCGGCTTCCTGCTTCCTCCTTCAAGGATTTCATCTCCTCCTGAATGTCACCTTCACACCCCCTGTTCTGCCTGGGCTTCTGGCAGGCAGCTGTTAGTCCCCCCCCCATTCCAGGGACCACGTCACTCACCCTCTAGGGGCCAGGGCTGTCCTCTCCCCATTGTTCTTGGTCCTTCTCCTGCATTCCTCTGGCTGATGAGGGGAAATGCCTACAGCTCTACCCCCACCCTACAGAGAAGGATCCTTGGCTTTAGAGTTCCGGGAGTCCCTGGCCCCTGAGGATGGGAAGCCAGACCGAAGGGGCCTGGCAGGGCCAACTTCGGTATATGCACATGCTGTGTAGACAAAGTTGTCGGGGGATCAGCCAAGGTGCCCAGGGACCAAAATGCCCTGCCAGGGCCAGCCTGGGAAGATGCCTGTGGGCTTCACATCAGCAGCCCTTCTGGCTTAGCTGAGGGAAGAAAGAGCCTAGGGATGCCCCCAAAGTGTCCTTCTCTGGACAGTGTGGTTACTGTGGCTAAGCCATAGACCTTAGAAAGGGGAACAAAGAAGAATAACCCCAGAAGGGGCCTTAGAGATAGAAAAAGGCCCATAGAGGGGAAGTGTTACATGCCTCAAGGGCCCACAGCAAGTCAATGGCAGAGGCAAAGGGAGCTGGGATACTCTGAAGGTAGAGTTTGAATGCTTCAGTGCACAGAGCACTGCTCCTCTAGTCAGGAAGACTCTTCTTCCCAAGTTCAAATCCAGCCTCAGACACTTACTAGCTGTGTGACCCTGGGCAAGTCACTTAGCCCCGCTTGTCTGTTTCCTCCTCTGTAAAATGAGCTAGAAGAGGAAATTGCAAACCAAGCCAGTATCTCTGCCAAGAAAACCCCAAATGGGGTCACAGAATCAGACACAAGTAAAAAATGGCTGAATAACTGAACAACCCTTCCCCACGGCAGATTGTAAGTCCCTTAAAGATGCGGACTGAGTTATTTCACCCTTGTATGCTCAGGCCTGAGCACAAAGCCCCCTGCACATAACAAGCCCGTAATTTGCTTCATTGAATTGAAATTGAACTGAAGTTTGGCTTGGAGACAGGGGGATGGATCAAGAAAGGTCCAGGGACATGGACTGCTAATTGAGGAATTCTAGAGCAAGTTCTGATGGCCCTTCCAGATGGAAACTCACCTATAAAATGCCTAGATGGTCTTTATGAATGGGAGAGCGGTGTCAGAGAATGAGCCCCAGACTTGGAATCAGAAAGGACCTGGAGCTGTTAAGTCAAGCCAAGTCAGTAAACATTTATTCAAGGGTCAGGCACTGAGCTAAAAGCTGGGCATAGAAATACAAACAAAGCTAAAACCGGTCCTGCCCTCAAGGAGCTTCAGTTCTAATGGGGGAAGACAATGCATAAAAGGGAGCTGAAAAGTGGGGGCAGGGCTGGGGAGGGAGCTGGGGAGTGCAAAGTCTGGAGAGTCAGGAGCAGAGCTGGTTGAGGAATGGATGGCTGGCCTGGGGAGGGGGGAACAGGCGATGAGGGGACTTCTGGGGTGAGAGGGCAGCTGAGACGTGGTGGTGAAGTCCAGGAAATCAAGGGCAGACCTGGTACTGGACCATCCAGATTTCCTAGCTGTGTGCCCCTGACTGAGATGCCCAGGTGCTCTGCATCTCAGCTTGGGCCTCTGTGAAATGGGGGCAATAATGCCTTGAGCACCCACTTTCCCAGGTTGGGGAGAATGTCCAAATGTCACAGTGCTAGGCTATTACTAAGGGCACTCTTATTGCTACTATTTTGTGGTTCTATGATTCTAAGTATGCTGGAGTCAGGACAGAAAAGATAAGGGGACAGGTAGGGAGCACACAGGCCAGGCAGATGAGGAAAGCTCTGGCTCATCTCCTTTCCATGTCCCTCACACTAGGGAATGAAAGGCAGAAAGAAACATGCTGAATCTGGAGTCAGAGGACCTGAGTTCAAATCCTGACTCTACTGCACATGTGATCTGGGACAAGTCCCTTACCTTCCCTGGGTCTCAGTTTCCTCCTGCATAAAACGAGGGGATTGGATTAGATGGCCTCTGTGGTCCTGGTCCCTTTCACCTCTCCTGCACCTTTATTATACTATTAATTCTGGTCCTAGATGTCCCTTTAGCCATGAATGTTCCCCAAGTCAGCATGCTAGCCCCGCCCCCAGGCCTCTAGTGGAGATGCTCTGCCTAGGCCTGCTAGACAGTAGACTTGAGCTCTGAGCTATTGTCAAACTGCCAGGTATTTTGGTGAATGAATCAGCTTTGGAGCCATTCACAAAGCAGCCCCAATTAATTCAGTTTGTCTTTGAAAGGGCAGTCCAGAGCAGAAACCATCAGTACCAAGGACAGCCCCAGAGAGGGGTGTCAAACATTGGACTCTCCTGGCAGAACCGGGTCATCTGGGCATATAAGGCATATGCCCAGAACAAGACTGCCTGTCCAGTGACTCTCCAGAAGCCAGGGAAGGTTCCTGAGCTCCTGAGCCCCAGTTATGGGGCCCCCATCCTGGTCCTGGCTCATGTCCCACCCGGGCTGTGAAAGGTCAGCTATCCAGGCTGACTCTGGGGAGGTGTCAGCATTGGCATTACTTAAGGCAAATGCTGTTGGGGGGGGCAACCTCAGCCTCCACATATGTCCTGGGCAATCTTAGCCTCCCAAGCTCCATCACTGTGGCAACCATGCCTGGTGCCGTTCCTGTGGAAACAAAGCAAGGCTAGTTCTGGGAAGGCACTTCCCAGGAAATGCATCTGCTCTGGAGGGTGCATAATCCATGGATATGTTGTTACATCCCTCATACCTTCTCTGGGACACTCCAGGTCAATGGGACCTGGAGACTGGGGGTAGACCTGGGGCACCATTAGCATGGTGATATTACTTTAAGATGTTCATTCAGTCAAAATGTATTGAATGCCTACTATGTACTAGGCACTAGAAGGAACCAAAAAGATGATTATGATTAAGGAGTCAAAGGAGCTGAGTTCAAATCCCCCCTGTTACTACCTGAGTGACCCTGAGTCCCTTAGTTACCCTGGGCCTCTGATGTCTCATGTAAAAATGAGTCAGCTGGATTAGATAGTTTCTGAAGTCCCTTCCAGCTCTACAACCTCATCAGGCAGAGCCTCAATTTCTTCTGTAAAAGAAGCAGTGGGGCAGCTAGGTGGCACAGTGAATAGAGCATCAGCCCTGGAGTCATGAGGACCTGAGTTCAAATCTAGCCTCAGACACTTAACACAAAAACTAGCCATATGACCTTGAGAAAGTCACTTAACGCCAACTGCCCTTCCTTCCCCCATCAAAACAATGAAACAGTTGGGACTAGATGGTCTTGAAAGTCCCTTCCAGGTCTTGTGTGTGACTTTGGACAAGCCATTCTGCCCCCCTAAGCCAGGTTATGAAGGACTTTGAACACCAAACAGAGGAATTTATATTTGATCTTAGAGGTAATAGGGAACCATTGCAGTGTATGGAATGGGGGAGTGGGTGTAATGGAAATGCAGATTTAAAGATCTTCCCTGCCCCTAGGCCCTTTGATTGGCTTAAGAGACTTTGATTGGCTTTAAGAGACTCTGAAAACCTTCCTTGCCTTGAAAATATGCTCTGCCTCCTAATAGGCTGAATGTGGTCACATGGAGCCTGTGGTGGGAGGCTTGGTTTTCAGGAATGACCACACCTTGATGCTGTATGATTGGGCAGTGGGTCAAGGAGGTTGTTACAATCTTTGAGCCAGGAGAAGGCTATATAAACTCTGATGAGGGGCTTTGCTTTGGGGCTCACTTTGAGAAGTGTTGTGTGACTTGACCAGGTGAGACTCTGGGAAGCCGTTGTTGAGAGCCCCCCGGCTTTGAAAACCCAGATGTTGATGCTTCCCTCTCTGGTAACTGTGATTTGGTATGGATGTAATGGTTGGACAGTTTGGAAGCCTGTCTGTTTGATCTGTAAGTTCTGTAACTCTGAAGTTCAGGGTGCTGACCTTTTTCCCCTGAACTAGGTAATGTGTGTTTGTTTGATTAAAGTAAGCTTGTTAACCCATTTTGAGTTGCTTTCCTTTTGAAAAGTAGATCTAAGAACCTATATTGGCAGCTACCCTGGGGATATTGGGGTGCTTGCTGCTACAGTGGGTGGGGTGGGTGATGTGGTCAGACCTACACTTTAGGAAGATCACTTTTGGCAGCTGAGTGGAGAGAGAACTTAGTCAGGGAGACCCACCAGAGGACCACTGCAATAGGCTGGGCATAAGGTGATTAGGACTGGAACCAAGGTGGTGACAGTGTCAGGAGAGAAGAGGGTACCAAGGTAGGGTTGACAGGTCTTGGTAACAGATTGGATCAGCACCTTCTCTGCAACTTAGTCTTAGAGACATTAAGTGGGGGGGCAATGAAAAGTTCAATGACTTGCCCAGGGTAACAAAACCAATATATGTCAGAGGCAGGGCTTGACCCCAGGGCTTCCTGACTCCAAGGCTAACTATTTATTTGCCCCATACTGCCTCCTTCTCCTCCTCCTCCTCCTCTTCATTCTCCTCCTTCTCCTTCTTCTTTTTGGAGGGGGAAGGCAGGGCAATTGGGGTTAGGTGACTTGCCCAAGGCCATACAGCTAGTGTTAAGTGTCTGAGGCCAAATTTGAACTCAGGTCCTCCTGACTCCAGGGCTGGTGCTCTATGTACTGTGCCACCTAACTGTCCCCCACACTGCCTTCTCACTCACCTACCCAATAGGAATAGGGGGTAAAGACTGGCCTGGGATTTCACCAATGTAGAAAATTCCCTAATAAGGAAACTCCTATCTACCAGTGCACAGCAACACCTGTTCTGTTCCTTAAACACTTGAAGAGTTAGCAAGAGTATGGAGGGGTTGCATGCTCGGGGTCACAGAGACAATTATGTGTCAGAAGCACCACTTGGATCCAGGTCTTTCTTCCTTTCTTAATTTCTTTCCCTTCCTCCTCTCTCCCTCCCTTCCTTCTTTCCTTCCTTTCTCCTTCTCTTCCTTCTTCCTTCCTTCTTTCCTTCCTATCTCCCTCCCTCTCTCAATGTATATGTACATACATATATCAAGAGTGTGTTAGCAAATGTGTAACAACCAGCTCTCCAAGAAAACAAATGTACACTGGGCGCACATTGAAATTGGAGCTGCCTTATTACCATTTTTCCATCACTTTCTTAAGTCTAGACAATCAACAAAATGATAAATCAAACCCTAACGTGTCACTTTTGCTGATTTCCAAGGTATAAATGTTCACAGTGAAAATTTAACAATTGACTCCAGCAAATTGGCTCCAGGACACCCTGTGAATGATAGCCAGCATCCCCGCATCTCCTGAAGTTCTACAAAGCACCTCACGGGCATTATCTCATTTGATCCAAGAGACAACAAGGAACCCCTGAATATTGTAGAACAGAGGGAAGGGATGTGGTCAGACTAGTAGCTTAGGAAGATTATGTGACTGGAGGCTAAATTGGAAAGGGGAGATATTAGAGGAGGGAGACCAGTTAGGAGGCTTTTACAGGAGCCCAGAAAAAAGGTGGTGATGTTTGAACTAGGTTGGGGGCAGTAGCAATAGAGAGAAAGAGATGGAGGTAAAGCCATACTGGCATAATGGAAACAGACAGGACTTAGAACCTGATCGAATTTAGGAGCTGAGGACATTGGAGAAGATTTGGAGTGTGGCTGCCTGGGAGGATGGAAAGTCTATCTGGACTGTCCTAAGAAATATTCCCACCCTTTGAATCTGAACTTCACATTCTTCATAGTTGGATTCAGTCAAAGGGCTGCACTTGAGAACCTAGGGGGCCACATGTGGCCTTGAGGCCACAGGTTCCCCACCCCTGTTCCAGAGTAACCTAACAGATAGGATATCATTCTGAAGGAAGTAGGGAACTGGAGAATAGGTTAAGAAGAAGGCTGGGATTGAGACGTAGAAGATCATTGATTCAAAGATGGAAGATACCACTGGGGTCATCTAGGCCAACATCTTCATTGTAGAAAATGAGAAAACCAAGGCCTGGGGAAGTTAAGCAATTTGCCCAAGGTCACACAGGGGTAGATCCAAGATTCAAATCCAGGTTCTCAGACTCCAGACCCAGTGCTCATTCCATACCCCACTGTGCAGGATGACCATGTAGATAGAGACCAAAGGAGCAAAGGATATAGTCAATTAAGTCACAAATATTCATTAAATGTCTCTAGGTGATGAGGATGCAAAGACAAAAATAAAACAGTCCTTGCCCTCAAGGAGCTTATAGTCTATTACTGGAAGAGGCCTCAGGAAAGAGATCATCTGATTTAACGCTCTCATTTTAAAGAGGAGGAAACAGATCCAGAGAAGGGAAGGGATTTGTTCAAGAACACACAGTTAGGAATCATCAGAACCAGTTCCCTCTGACTACAAAACCAGGGGTCTAAGAGAAGCAAAAGGGGAACTCAGGGGAGAAATGCCTGCCAGAGATTTAGATTTGGGAGATTTTCTCACTGAGCTCCCCCATTCCTTCACTCTAGGGGATCAGTAAAGGGATGGAGGATTTCGGCCAACAGATGTGAACTTCTCAGACCAGATGTGTGAAGAACAGAAACAGCTGCAAGCACTGGCTGAGGAGCCTGCTTCGTGCCCAGATGTTTGTTGCCAGAACCATCCCAGAAGAGGGGAGGAGAGATAATGAAAATCCTAATCCTTCTTGATCTATTTGCTACATTTGACACTAATCACCATCCTCTCCTGCATACATTCTTTCCTCTGGGTTTTCACGACCCTGCTTTCTCCTAATTCACCTATCTTTCTGACCACTCCTCAGTCTCTTCTACTGGCTTATCACCTATATCTGCCTCACAGCACCTAACTGCATCAGAACCCCAGGGTTCTGTCCTAAACCCTTTTCTCTTATTACTCTCCCACTTAGTAACTTCATCAGCTTTCATGGATTTAACTCTCCTTTCTATGGAGATGACTTTCAGATCTATCTATCTAGTCCCACATATCTCTCTTGAACTTCAGTTCCATATCACCAGTTGCCCATTAGACATTTCAAACTGGATGTTCCAGAGACATCTTAGACTTAATATACCCACAACTGAACTCATTATCCCCAAACCCTACCTTAATTCAAATTTCCCTATTTCTGTTGAAGATACCATTGTTCTTCCAGTCTCTAAGGTTTGTAACCTTAACATTATCTTGGCTTCCTCACTCTCCCTCACCCCAAGTATCCAATCAGTGTCATCTCTTACATCTGATCCTTTCTCTGCACTCATAAAATTAGTTACAACCCTATTTGTGACCCTCATCACCTCTTATCTAGATTATTACAATGGTCTCCTAATTGATCTCCCTGACTCAAATCTCTCCCTGCTTCAGATCATCAGTGAAACAAGTATGTGCACATACTGGCTCCAATCTACCTTTCCAACCTTGTTGGACAGTGCTTCCCCTCCCACATTCTGCAATCTATCTAAACTGACCTTCTCTCTTCCCCATACACCCTGCTACATCTCCCATCTCCATGCCTTTGCACTGGCCATCCTCCATTCCTGAAATGCACTCCCTTCTTTAATTACTTTGTATATATTGACTTTGTGTTGTATATGTTTATATATGTACTTGTCTCCTCCATTAGAATGTAAGGCACTTGATTCTTTGTACTTGTATATCTGGTGCCTCACATAGTCCCTGGCACACAATTGATGCTTTAATACATATTTGCTGATTCATTGATTCATCCCACTAGGGCTGGTGTTTGTTTTCTTGATCTGGCACAAAAGAAATCCCCAAGTCTGAGGCTCTGCCAGTAGGGGGCATCCACTCATTCAGCACTGACTTCAGCATAAATCAAATGATAGTAAAATTTAGAGTTTAAAGGCATAGACAAAA
Organism: Gymnobelideus leadbeateri; assembly: GCA_011680675.1. NCBI lineage: Eukaryota > Metazoa > Chordata > Mammalia > Diprotodontia > Petauridae > Gymnobelideus > Gymnobelideus leadbeateri. Next base: position 525,610 of record WOXC01007037.1, on the reverse strand, counting down.
TCAGGGAGTCTGCAAATGTCCTCAGTTGAGAGGAGCCTCAGAGTCCTTCACCTGAACAAGAATCCCCTCTACAAATTTTCTAAATTCGACTTTGCTTAAAGACTTCCAATAATGGAGAGCTCACTGCCTGCCCAGGCAGCCCATCCAACTCTTGGTCAGTTTCAATTGGTAAGAAGTTTAGACCGACACCAAGCCAAAATATTCATTGGTCTTTGCACCTTCTGCCCATTGCACTTGGTCCTGCCTTTCAAGGAGCAATAGAGTATGGAAGAAAACAGTGCATTGAGCGCCAGGGGACTACAGCTTGAATCCAGGGGTTTCTGTTTGGGCTTCTCTTCTTGCCATATCTTCTTAGTAAATACCCTTTCATATTCACAGTTGTGATTGCTAACTGTTTTTCCCTCCATCCTATTCTGTTCTATTTATACTTCTCACTCTCATTTTAGTAATTTATGCTAATTGGTCAAAGGAAACTGGGATGTTAATCACTGAAGGATATTGCTGATATAAGTGAGATACTAATTGTAACTAGCAATTGATAATGGGAACCTTCTCTGGGTCTCAGAACACACCAGAGTCGATAGCAATAGAGAAGAACTCTGCAACTACTCAGGGGTACCCTAGATCCCTGAGAAAGAGGTGTTGTGGGAGCACAGCCAAGATGACAGAGTGAAATGAGCATTTCTGCTGAGCTCTCCCAACCCAACCTTCTAATTGTCTTTTAATAGACATGTCAAACCAAATTTTGAATAGGATAACCAATAAAAAGTCACAGTGAGGCATTTTTCCTGCCCAAGACATCTTAGGAAGAAAAAAGAGAGGTCTGTGGACACCGGGGTAGGGGCTGGCAGGGAACATAGCGTGGCATGGTATAAGTAGCACCAGTTGTGGGACTTGGAGGCAGCTGCAGCATCATCAGAGGCACCAGGAGTGCTCAGAGATGGTAATGGGATTAAATATTTAGAAAGAAGTCATAGGGGATCCCTGTGCTAACACTGGGGGTAGGACCAGGTGCTATTTGGCAGCTCCTTTGCTCATTGCCCAGTTATGGGTCACAGTTCCAGGGCAGAGAGGAACTCTTGTGGTCTGTAATCTTAAGGGAGCAGAGAAAATGAGAAAAAGACAATGACTTAAAAACATCTACAAGCAAAGCCTCAAAGAAAAATGCAGGATTATAACTAAGAATAATTTACCCAGCCAAATTGAGTATAATCCTACAGGGTAAAAATGGATATTTAATTAAATAGATAAATTAAATTAATTAATTAAAAATAAAACTTTAATTAAATATTAATTAAAATTAATTAATTAATTAAAATAAATTTAATTAAATTCAAGCTTTCCTGATGAAAAGATCTGAGCTGAATAGAAAATGTGGCATTCAAACTCAAGACTCAAGAGAAGTATAAAAATGTAAACACAAATAAGAAATCATTAGGGACTTAATAGAGTTAAACCATTTAGATACCTATATGGGAAGATGATATAAGTAATTCCTAAGAACTTTATCATTATTAGGGCAGTTAAAAGGAGTCTACTTAAACAGAGGGGATGAATGTGAGTATGTTGTGTTGGGATGATAGAAAAAAAGAATGGAAGAAAGTATGCACTGGGCAAAGGGAGAAGGGAGAAAAAGAATGTAGAAAATTATCTCACATAAAAGAGGCACAGAAGGAACAGTTTTTACAATGAAAGGGGAAATGGGTGGGGGGCAAGTAACACTTGAACTTTACTCTCATCTGAACTGGTTCAAAGAGAGAAGAATATGTGTGTATATATACATATAAATGTACATATATAGACACATACACAGAGTTGGGTATAGAAATTCATCTTATCCAATAGGGAAGTAGGAGGGGAAGGAGCTAAGAGAGAAGAAGAGCCATAGTAAGAGGGAGGGTGGATTAAGGGAGGCAGTGATCAAAAGCTAAATAGATTTTTGAGAAAGAGACAGGGAAAAAAAGAGGATAAATAGAAAAGAATAGGATTGAGGGAAATGCAGTTAGTAATAATAACTGTGAATATGAATGGGATGAACTCACCCATAAAATGGAAGCAGATAGCAGAATAGATTAGAAACCAGAATCCAACAATATGTTGTTTGCAAGAGTTTGCAAAACTTGAAACGCACACAGAGTGAAAGTAAGAGGCTCGAGCAGAATCTATCATGCTTTAACTGAAGTTAAAAAAGACAGGGGTAGCAATCATGATATCAGACAAAACAAAAGCAAAAATAAACCTGATGAAAAGAGATAATCAGAGAAACTTAATTTTGATAAAAGGAAATGAGGAAGACAATGAAGTAATATCAGTACTGAACATATATACACTAAATGGCATAGCATCCAAATTCTTGAAGGAAAAGTTGAATGAGTTACAGGAGAAAATAGATAGTAAAACTAAGGGACCTCAATTTACTTTTCTCAGACCTAGATAAATCTAACCATAAAAAAGAAGGAAGTTAAGGAGATGAATAGAATTTTAGAAAAGTTATATATGAAAGACCTCTGGAGAAAATTGAAAGGGAATATAAAGAAATATACCTTTTTTCTCAACTATGCATGGTACCTTTACAAAAATTGACCATGTCTTAGGGCATAAAATCCTTACAAACAAATGCAGAGAAACAGAAATATTAAATGATCCTTTTCAGACCATAATGAAATAAAAAATTACATTTAATAAAGGGTCTTTGAGGCATAGATTAAAAATTAATTGGAAGTTAAACAATCTAATCCTAAAGAATAAGTGGGCCAGGGGTAGCTAGGTGGTGCAGTGAATAGAGCACCAGACCAGTCAGTCAGAGCACCAGGACCTAGGTTCAGATCCGGCCTCAGACACTTAACACACACACACAAAAACTAGCCATGTGATGACCTTGGGCAAGTCACTTAAACCCAATTGCCCTCCAAAAAAAAGCAAAAAAAAAAAAAAAGAATAAGTGGGTCAAGGAACAAATTATAGAAACCATCAATAATTCCATCAAAGATAATGACAACAATGAAACAACATAACAAAATATGTGGGATGAAGCCACAGGAATACTTAAGGGAAATTTTATACCTCTAAATGGTTTCATCAACAAAAGAGAGAAAGAGTAAATCAGTAAATTGGGCATGTAACTGAAAAACTAGAAAAAGAGCAAATTAAAATTTCCCAATTAAACATCAAATTAGAAATCCTGAAAACAAAGAGATTAATAAAAAGAAAGTTTGAAAAGTGAACTGATAAGTAAAGCTAGAAGCTGGTTTTTATGAAAAAAAAAACCCAACAAAATAGACAAACTATTGGCTTAACTTTCTTTAAAGAAAAAAATGAAGAAAACCAAGTTACCAGTATCAAAAAGGAAAAGGGTGAAAGGACAGCCAATGAAGATGAAATTAAAGTAAATATTAGGAGCTATTTTGCCCAACTATGTGCCAATAAAACTGACAATCTAAACCAACTGAGTGAATATTTACAAAAATATAAACTTTCTAGATTAACAGGAGAGGAAATTATTTAAATAACCTTATCTTAGAAAAATAAACTGAACAAGGCCTAAATGAGTTCTCTAATAATAAAAAAATATATATTCCAGGACAAAATTGATTTACAAGCAAATTCTACCAAAACTTTAAAGAATAATTATTAATTACCCATAATAATAATTACCATATCATATAAACTGTTTAAAAATAGATTAAGAAGGAGTCCTACCACATTCCTTCTATGACACAATTATGGTTTTGATACTTAAACCAAGGAGAACAAAAACAGAAAGAAAACTATAGACCAATTTCCCTAATGAATGTAGATTTAGAATTTTTAAATAAAATACTAGCCAGGAAACTACAGCAATATGTCACAAAGACCAACCCATATGACCAGGTTGGATTTATATCAGGAATGTGAGGCATTTCTATATTAGAAAAACTCTAAGTATAATTGATGAAATCAATAACAAAAACAACAAAGTCATTGGATAATATGAATAAATGCAGGAAACACTTTTGACAAAATACAACACCCACTCCTAATAAAACCACTAGATAACATGGGAATAAATGGAACTTTTCTTTAAATGCTATGTAATAGAAGATGGTGGGGTAGAACCAGGACTTCTGCATGGCTCTAGCCTCCACCTTCCCCAATTCATGTAAAAAGGGACTCTGAACAAACTTTGGAGCTACAGAACCCACAAAATGACACAGGCTGAGGACAGCCCACCAGCCTGGCAGGGAGTGGCCAGCACAACACTCTGGGAGCGGACCCCAGCCCCATGTGAGCCAGAGGTTTTAGCCCCAGGGCGGGCCTGACCAGCAGCCAGCTGGAGGGACTCCAGAACACCAGCACTTGTGACCATTTCCAGAATTATCGACACATAGATGTGAAGGACAAAGTGAGAGGTCAGTGTACTGTGGACTTTGAGACCAGTAGTTGGGAGAGCATCAGCTTTTTCCCCCAGGGCGAGAAGCCACTGAGGAACTGTGGGGCAGCTGCCACCATGTGGCAGCTTCAGCTCCTGGCCTGCAGAGTGTAGGGGGACCTGGTGACCAGTCTGGGGGGAAATTGCCCTTGCTTTAACCTTCTTGGATCTGGATTGTGGTCTAGGGTAGAGGTCCTAGAGTGTGTGACAAGCTGGCCAGAGCATATGGAGGCTTCAGAGAGGGCACCCAACTAATACCTCCAGCAGCTGAGAAAACCCCAGTGTTTGGGACAGAAGCTCCCCTGTCTGGTGGCAGAGTACTACTGTGGCAAAAAGCCCAAAAGTCAAGTAATTGAGTGGCAACATGACCAGGCAAAAGGAGCAAAACAAACAGAAGAATCTAACATTACACTCCTATTTGGGGGGCAAAGAAGATCAAAGTATGGAACAGGAAGAAGACAGTGAGGTCAGAACTCCTGCACCAAAAGCTTCAAATGAAAATACAAGCTGGTTACAAGCCGTAGAGGACCTTAAGAAGCAAATAAGAGAAGTGGAGGAAAAATTGGGAAGAAAAATGAAAATGATGCAAGAAAATTATAAAATGAGAGTCAACAGCCTGAGGAAAATAACACCCTAAAAATAGACTAACTCAAATGGCAAAAGAGGCTGAAAAAGGCAATGAGGAGAGGAATGCCTTAAAAAGCCAAATTTGTCATATGGAAAAAGAATCTCAAAGGCTCACTTAGGAGAATCTTTCCTTCAGCTTTAGAATGGACCAAAGGGAAGCTAATGACTTTGTGAGAAATCAAGATGCTGTTAAACAGATCCAAACAAATGAAAGAATAGAAGGCAATGTGTAATATCTCATGGTAAAAACCACTGACCTGGAAAATAGATCCAGGAGAGATATTTAAAAATTATTGGACTACCTGAAGGCCATGATCAAAAAAAGAACCCAGAATCATCCTTCAAGAAATTCTCAAGGAAAACTTCCTAGATGTTTTAGAACCAAAAGGCAAAAGAAAAAGATCCCCAAAAAGAAAACGCCTAGGAATATTGTAGCCAGGTTCCAGAATTCCCAGATCAAGGAGAAAATATTACAAGCAGCCAGGAAGAAACAATTTGAATATTGTGGAAACACAATCAGGAAGGGCTTGGAATATGATATTCCAGAGGTCAAAGGAGCTGGGATTAAAACCAAGAATCACCTACCCAGCAAAACTGAATATCATGTTTCAGGGGAAAATATAGCCATTCAGTGGAATAGAGGACTTTCAAGTATTCTTGAAGAAAAAACAGACTTGAATAGAAAATTTGACATCCAGATACCAGAAGCAATAGAAGCATGAGAAGGTAAACAAGGAAAAGAAATCAAAAGGAACTTATCAAAGTTGAACTATTTATATTCCTACATGGAAAAATGATAATTATAACTGAGGAAACTTTTCTCAGTATGAAAATAGTTGAAGGGAATAGAAATATATATATATATAATATATATATATATAATATATATATATATTCTTTATCAGAGGGTATATAGTCATAAGAATACATATGTGAATGTGTATATATATATATATATATGTTTACAGGTATACATAGATAGAGGGCACAGGACCAATTTAATAGGAAGGGATGATACTTAAAAGGTGAAATCAAGAGGTGAGAGAGGAATATAATGAGAGGAGATGGGGACAGACAGAATGGGGCAAACTATCTAATATAGAAGAAGCAAGGGAAAATGGGTACAATGTAGGAGAAGAACAGGAAGGAATAAGGGAATGGGTCAACCTTATAATCATTGAATTTGGCTCAGGGAGGGAATGACATACACACTAAATAGGGTATCTCACCCTACAGGAGAGTAGAGGGGAAGGGGAAGAGAGGGAGGATGATGGAAGGGAGAGCAGACTGGGGGGCAGGGAAGTTGGAAGCACACACTTTTGAAAAGGGGCAAAGTACCAAAGTAGAGAATAGACCAAGTGGGAGGTGGGATAGGAGGGAGAGAAATATAATCAGTCTTCTACAATACTACAATTACTATGGTAATGTTTTGCATTAGCTACACATGTACAGTCTATATTGAATTGCTTATCTTCCCAGTAAGGGTGGGTGACAAGGGAGGAAGGGAATGAATTTGGAATTCAAAGTTTTAAAGCCAAATGTTTAAAAAAAAAAAAAATATATATATATATATATACTATTATTAATACTATTTTACATGTAATTAGGAAATAAGAGGAGGGGATATCCTGGGGGACTGCTATTTTGGGGAGGTGGGTAGGGGAAAAGCGGGGAGAAAATTTGTAACACAAAAACTGGCGGAAATGAAGTAAACCAGAAGTTAATAAAGCATTTGAAAAAAATAATAAATGATATATAGTATCTCTCTAAGACCAAGAGTAAGCATTATTTGGGATTTTTCCTGGGGCAATATTCTTTTTTTTTTCTTTTTGGAGGGCAATTGGGGTTAAGTGACTTGCTCAAGATCACACTGCTAGCTTTTGTGTTAAGTGTCTGAAGATGGATTTGAACTCAGGTCCTCCTGACTCCAGGGCCACCTAGCTACCCTGGGGCAATATTCTTTGGGTTTTTCAAGGTCAACAAGGGAGAGATAAAGTGACTTACTGTTTACTCCACCATCTTGGCTCCCCAAAGTTTAAATAGGTGACATTCAGTCTGTGAACTGGTAGCCCCAGGAGCAGCTGTGGCACTATGTGCTGCTGTAGGCCTTGAGTAGTACTACGCCTCTCTCTCACCCAGTTCAGACAGATACCCCCTCCTGTGCTGTGAGGTCTGGGAATCATCACTGCTGCTGGTGATTCAGTTCACTGGGGTCCCCTTGGGCCTCACTATGATGGAGTCTGGGCTGGTGCAGCCCAGTGACTAGACTGAACTCCTATACCAGCCGAGAACAAAATATCCTTCCCGTAGACTCCCCAGGTTATCTTGGGTTGGAAATCTGCCACATTCGGTCTCTTTGTGTATTCTGCAGCTCTAGAATTTGTTCAGATTCACTTTTTAGAGATATTTGAAGGAATTTATGTGATAACTCAGGTGAGCTCCCCCTAGCTTTCATTCCACCACCTTGGCTCCATCCCAGAATTATCTGTAATGAGGATAAAAGAGAAGCCTTCCCAATAACATCCAGGGTTAGTCAAGGGTGATGAGGGGTCATTATGACCATTATTCAACACTATAATAGAAATGCTAGCTATAGCAATAAGACAAGGAAACAAAATTAAAGGAATAAGCATTGGGAGCAATCATCGTTTTTTGCAGACGATGTGATAGAGGACTTGGAGAACTCTGGAGAGTCAACTAAAAAACCAGTATTATTATATAAATGAACAACTTCAGCAAAGTTACAGGATGTAAAATAAAACCATACAAATCGTCAGCATTTCCATTATATTACCAACAAAACCCAGCAGGAAGAGATAAAAAGAGAAATTCCATTGAAAATAACTGCAGACATTCTAAAATATTTGGGGGTCTACTTGCCAAAACACGCACAGGAATTATATGAACACAATTATAAAAGACTCTCCACATAAAGACATCTAAGTAACTGGAGAAATGTTAATTGCCCATGGGTAAACTGAACCAATATAATAAAAATGATAATACTACCTAAATTAATTTCTTTTTTTCAGTGCCATACCAACTAATATACCAAAGAATTACTTTATAGAGCTAAAAAAATAATAACAAAATTCATCTGAAGGGCCAAAATGTCAAAAATATCAAGATAATCAAAGAAAAAAATATGAAGGAAAGGGGGTCTCTCAGGACCAGATCTCAAACTATATTACAAAGCAGTAATCATCAATACAGTTTGCTACTGGATAAAAGATAGAATGGTTGATTAGTAGAATAGATTAGATACGTAATATACAGAAGCAAATGAACATAGTAACCTAGTGTTTGATAAACTCAAAGACCTCAGCTATTGGTGTAAGAATTCACTTTTTGGCAAAAACTGCTGGGAAACTGGAAAGCAGTCTGGCAGAAACTAGGCATAGACCAACATCTCATACACATACTAAGATAAACTCAAAAGTGGTACATTATTTAGACATAAAAGGTGTTAAAATAAACTGTTAACTAGGCAGTGTCATAGGGCACAGAGCACTGGACTTGGAATCAGGAAGACTCACCTTCCTGAGTTCAAATCTGGCCTCAGACACTTCTTAGCTGTGTGATTCTAGGCAAGTCACTTCACCATTTCCCTCAGTTTCTCGTCTGTAAAATGAACTAGAGAAGGAAATGACAAACCATTACAGTATGCTTGCCACAAAACCTCAAAATGGGGTCACAAAGAATCCAATAGACTGAACAACGACAACAAAGTTGTATTGCTGGGTCAAAGGGTATGCATAGCCCTCTGGGCATAGTTCCAAATTGATCTCCAGAATGGTTGGGCTAGTTCACAGCTTCACCAATAATGTACCAGTGTACCTATTTTCCCATATCCCCTCCAGTACTTGTTGTTTCCCTTTTTTTGGTCATTTTAGCCAATCTGATGCCTGTGAGTTGATACCTCAGAGTTTTTTTTTTTAATTTGCATCTCTCTATTTATTAGTGATAGAGCTATAAAAAAATGGTAAAGGGAATGGTTTCAGAAAATCCTGGGAAGACCTATATGAACTGATACAAAGTGAAGTGAACTGGATATTGTACACAGTAACAGCAATATTGTAAAGATAATAAATTATGAAAGACTTGGTAACCTTGATCAACACAATGATCCACCACAACCCCAAAGGACTCATGATGTAAAGCCCTAACCACCTCCAGATAGAGAACTGATAGTCTCAGAGTATAGACTGAAACATATTTTTATTTCCTTTATTTTGCTTGCTTTTTTATAACATAACTAATGCAGAAATATATTTTGGATGACTTAATATGTATAATGGGTATCCTATTTTTTGCCTTCTCAATGGGTGGGGGAGAGAGTCTCTCAGAGACAGAGAGAACTTAGAACTGGGAATGAAAAAAAATTAGAAAGAAAAAAAAAGAAAGATGTGACCAGCCTTACTCTTTTGGATCCCATTTATCGGTGTAAGTGGGGGTTAGAATAAAGATCCCTAGAGATTATATGAGCTACAGTAGGATCCTAGATCTAGATGGGGCCTCAGAGGCCAACTAGTCTAACCTACACATTTTACAGATGAAGAAACTGAGGCCCAGGGAGGGCAAGTGACTTGCTCAAGGTCACCAGTGTCAGAGGTGGGTTTCCAAGTCAGTTCCTCTGACTACAGAACCGGAGCTCTTTCCACTATACTAATGGAGTTGGGATATTAGTCCTTTATTTGTTTATTACTGTCCTGAATAAATATTCTCTTTTTAAATGCTCATGGGAAGCTTGTGACTCTTTCCCTAAGTCCTGTCTGATGCTCCTTCCCCTCTCTCCCCTCCCCTTCCAGAGAGCAGAAATGAGGCAGATGCCAGAGGATAACTCTGAACTACATGGAGTATGTCTAGGGAGCAGTCTCCAGGATCTGAACTCCTGTCTAGTAGAGGCCCATCACAAGCTAGAACTCTTCTTTGTTGGGTTCACCCTACTTCTTGAGGTCCCAGAGGACAAGGCAACAGCTTCTTTCTTTGGAATCCCCCTAAAGTGCCCAGCATAGTGCTGTGTACTATACAGTAAAGGTGCCATGGTTGATGAACTATAAGCTTGCTCATTTTAATCATTCCTGGCCAAAAGAAAGGGGACAGTTTCCCATGACAGTGCTCTCTGAATTGAGGCATGGGTCATGCATGCAAGGGGAATGGGCTTAACAGATTTGGCTTTTAGAATTAAACCAGGGAATATGGAATAGAGAATGATCCAGGGCATAAAACACTGAACTGGAACTACACAGGGCATGGGAGTTGGAAATTGGAAGTTAGAACATAGGATATAACACTTGAACCCTGGGATTAGGGTAAAAAACCTGGAACTTGGAACCTGATGACACACAGGGCATAAAACCTATAATTTGGGACCTAGAAATATACAGAATGGAACCTGGCACTATACCAGGGCATGGAACGTGGAAACTAGAGCTTGGAACCATATAGGGCATGGAGCTTGGGATGGGCAACTTGGAACCTGGGATTTTATTGGGCAGAGAGCTTAGAACTTTGTGGGCTATAGAAATTCCCACTTATCCTCTGTTCATAAGAGACAGCCCGGGTTGTTGGTCTTTGAAGAATCAGTAACGGTTGCAAGTCAGGCCCGTGTGAGAAGAATACTCTCCAGTTCTGGGAAGAGGGAAAAGCTGGCTTGGCAGGACTAGAGGAGGAGCCCCCTCTCTGTTCTATTGTTAGAATAAGCTAAGTGTAATATGGATATAATATTCCTCCTGACCCATCCACCCCGTCCCAGGGGGTGGAAAAGGAGGGGTAGAAGCACATAACATTAAGCAATTCCAAGGTGGGTGGGTACATTCAGGAGACATCTCCTTGTCACACTTTTCAGTTTCCACTCCTTTCTGGGTGGTCTTTAGTTTATTTTACCCTTATCTTTCTGCGCCCCTGGTACCGGCTGAATTCATGGGTAACAGAGAGAGGGGGAAAGGAATTCTTGTTCATGAAGTCAGGGGCCCACAGACAGCAGGGGCAAAAATCAGCTAATCCAGTCCTTGTCACTTAGACCCCTGTCAAAGTGCCCAAAAAGGAGGGTCTCAGACCAGCCTCCATTCAAACCTTTGAAAGCAGGCCCCCATGTCCCCCCTCCTAGCTATAGCAGGGACATCTCCAAACACACCAGCCCTACTGCTTGTGTCCTGCTCCTAACTAGGCAGGGGACATTCATAATTGCTCACACTCCCAGCATGTTCTAAGATTTACAGATGAGAACCCAAGATACCAAGAGGTGAGATGAACAGCCCAAGAGCACAGTCATGAGACAGCAGAGCAAAGCCTTGAATGACCCACTCACGGGCACTTCACCTGTCTGGACCCCCGGTTCTTCCTTTAGAAGACCCAAGGATTCAATTTAGATGATATCTCAAGATCCTTCTCATACTTACAGTATCCTATAGCATAGGTCAGGATAAGGCTCAAACTTGTGATCTCATTGGGGAATAAGGGAAAGCAAAGGGAAGAAGCATTTATTAAGTACCTACTATGTGCTAGGCACTGTGCTAATCATTTTACAAAGATTATCTCCTTTGATACCCTTTGAGGTAGTTGTTACTAATCCCCATTTTATGGTTGTCAGAGATAAGTGACTTGCCCAAGGTCACAGAGCTAGAAAGTGTCTGAGGGCAGCTTTGAACTCGGGCCTTCCTAACTCCAGGCCTAGTGCTCACTCCACTGCAGCACCTACCTGCCTCTGATACACAGTATCCAATTAGGCCAGTGTTCCCAGAGGGAAATAGATTTTGTTTTATGAAGATATTGGGAGGCAAGGAGCTGGGTTGAAATCCAGCCTCAATGACTTTCCAAGGCATATTACCTTGAGTAAATCTCCTTCCTTCTCTTGTACTGTGATTTCTCAGACTGTAAGCCAAGTCCCAAAGGCCATTGGTATAGGCCGCTCTCTTTTTTTGGTGGAGATCAATGCCCTGCACCTGCAGGAGGGCTGGGGACAGAGTTGGCAAGAATGGGAAAGGAGAGAGGCTCAGTCTCTGTAGGCACTGTAGGCTTCCAGCTTCAAGAGAGAATATGGACAATGCCAACTCTCCTTCAGGTTGTTGAAGGGAGAACGAGATTCTGGGAAGAAGCCGGCGTGATAAGGGCTGGCTGTCTCTGTTATACCCCAGACATAATTCTAGCCCTGAGGAGAGCAGGGTGGCCAAGCATCTGGCCACAATCTCTTGCTTCCCCTCCTGGCAGGAATTAAAGGAAGATTAGAAGAGATAGCCATTCTGTCTCTCTTCAAGCCACACAAGAAACTCTCCCATGCTACATTTTGGGGAACAGGCCTCACTACACATAAAGTAGTCTGAATCCCACAAGCTGGAAGAGACGTCAGAAGCTATCTAATCCTCCTACTCCATTTTTCAGAAGTGGAAACTGAGGTCCAAAGAGAGGAATTGGCTTGCTCACAGTGGCACAAGTAGCACCAGAATCTTTCTTTCTTTTTTTTTTTTGAGGGCAATTAAGTGATGAAGGTCACACGGCTAATTTTTGTGTTAAGTGTCTGAGGCTGGATTTGAACTCAGGTCTTCCTGACTCCAAGGCTGGTGCTCTATTCACTATGCCACCTAGCCACCCCAATTTTTCTTTTCTTTTTGAGATGGAGTCTTCCTATCTGGTCCAATGACAGCTCACAGGCCAATCCCACTGCCAATTACCTGGGAGTTTTGACCTCCATTTTTCTGACCTGGACCAGCTTGACCCCTCCTTATGCAACCTGGTGGCACCTTGCTCCCAGAGGCTAGACATATGGGTGGGGACATCCAATGGGCTCTAGCCCCACTGGAGCTCAGAAGCTGGAACTCCACCACCCTCAGCCTCCCCCTGGCATCAAGGCTTATAGGTGCAGGCCTGACTCCAATTTTTTAAAAATGTGTCTTACTGATTTATTTTTCTACATCACTGCTATAGGCCACCCCCCAACCCCTACATCCTTAAAATGAGATCTAGATAAGCAGAACAAGCCAGGGCATTGGCCCCTCTGAAGGGGCATGCCTCATTCCATGTCTGTCATATGCCATATACAATCTGATTCACAACCTGTGGGAAAAGACTGAGGGAAGGCTTGGGAATATCAGCCTTCATCCCCAAAGGAGAAGGGAACACACCATTACTCAAACTCCAAAAATAAGGGTTTATTGCCCTTTTAAAACTCTTTATTATAAAGATATATTTACACAGGATAATATTACAAACACAGGAATTGACATGACCATTGCCAGGAGGGGACGGTGCCTCAAGGAAGAAGGGTTTCATCTTGGCATAATGTAGAACCACCATCTGAACTGCTACCATGTGAAATGGGATTAACTAGGACCCAGCTGTTCCCCTTCTCCTCCTCTTCCTCCAGCTGTCTCTGGCCCTTTTATCCTCCCAGCCCTGGGGGTGTGGACAATCCCTGTTTGACCTCAGGTGAACACAAGGGCTCAGGCAGAGACTGGAGGTGGGTGGGATGATAAGGCCCAGCCCAGTGGGAGCAAGGGAGGTTCTTGGGCCTGGGTCTGGGCCACAAAAGCACATTGTGGAAAGAGCTGTACTACAGTACAGTGGGAAAAGTACTGAACTAGAAGTCACAATGCCTGAATTCAAATCCCAGCTTTGTGATCTTGGGTAAGTAATTTCACTCCATGGACCTCATGCCCCCCCCCCAAAAAAGATAAGGGATTTCTATCTTATGATGGGCCCTGGCCCACAATGGCACCTAGCTCTCATATGCCCCTGGTCCACTGCTTTAACTGCTGCAGGGGTGGAGGAACTAGCCTAGATGAATCCAAGTCACTCACAGCAAAGGGACATTTGGGAAGGAACCATAGTGCATCACTAGGGGTGTGGGGAGAGTGGTGTAGCTCCCTTCCAGAAAGTGGGCAGTTCATAGCTAGATCTCCCTCTCTCCACCCCAGATCTGGCTCCCCCCACCCCCTTCTTGACCTCAGTTTCCCCATATAGGAAAAGGGGGGGGTGGACTAGAGCTCTCTAAGCAACTTTCTAACTCTGATATTCTAGGTTTCTTGGCACCATGGTGGGAGAAAGGTACCTATCTCCCCAGTGGGTCCCCCATTTTATGGGCTACTCCAGCCTAAGGTTGGGAATGGGGGTAGGAGGGAGTCAGTGGCTAGAATTTCATTTGAGAATGGATGGTTGAATGAAAGGGCATGGAGGACTAGGGTGAGGGGCATTACACCCAACCTCTGAGTCCCAACCCACTTTGTGTAACAGGAAGGATGCAAAAAGCATCCCGGGAGCAGCAGAGACAGGACCTTTGAACAAGGGCAATGTATCCCCATTCTGCAGAAAGCCTGAGGAACTCTAACCCTGTTATATTCATAGAATCTCAGAGCCAGAAGGGACTTTGGGGGCCATCCAGTCCAACCCAACAGGAATTACCTCTACAACATACCCAGCAAGCAACTGGTCAATCTCTGCTGGAATATGTGCAGTAACAGGGAACTCACTACCTCCCAAGGCAGCTCATTCCACTCTAGGCCAGCTCTAATGATTAGGTAGTTTTTTACTTGCATGGAACTCAAATCTGCCTTAATGCAACCTTCACCTACTGCATTATTTTGACCTCTCTGGGGCCAAGTGGAATAAGCCAAATCCCTCTCCCTTTACTTTTGGAAGTTTAATTAAGAATAAATAGAATCCTCCCCTCTACATAAGCCATTGTTTCCCAAAAATAGCTCTTTTCTTGACTGCATATGTGTGTGTGTGTGTGTGTACGTGTGGACTTTTATATATATTTTATATATCTTCTTAAATCTCTAGAAGGTAGAAGGAAGGAAGAAACACACCATAGAGACAGGGAAATGGGGGCATCTTAAGACTTCAGAGGGGACTCCCCTCCCCCCACATCTAAGAAAGTGCTTCAAAGAACCCCTTCTCCCTTGGGGGTGGTGACAAAAATTTAAATTGTCCCCAGCACTGGAAGGTGGGAAAGACACACCAGCTGTCTTCCCCTCCAACAAAGGATCCCAGTTGGCTTCACCAGAAACTAGCCCCCCAAATTCCAAGGCACAATATCAAAGTAATCCCACCTTCCACCAGACCCAGCCCAGGGTCCTCCAGTTTCTCTTAGCCATATTAATTTCTATCCCCCCCAAATGCCCCACTCAGAAGGCTCTGCTGGCTCCTCTCCCCCTTCCATCTCCCCATTTGGGTACCCTTGAGGGCAGGGCTCATTGAAGAGAAAGCAACTGCATCATGGTACCCTAAGGGGAAGAGGGAGGAAGCCCTAGCCTGGACACCAGAGTTCCCATGGATCACTGGGTGAAGAGGGGCCAAAGTAGCATTTAGAAGGTGGACTTGGAGGGAGGCTGAGACAGAACGAAAACCTTCCCTGACTCGTCTTAGTGTCAGGGCCCCAGATGTAATGAGGGGTTGGGGCAGGGAGGAGGGAGGGAAGTGGATTAAGTGAGTCCAGGAGGAAGAAAGGTCCAGGCCAACTCCATCCAGGCAGCAGTGAGGAAGCTGTAGTAGGGGAGCGGCCTGGCTCATCTGTAGGCAGGAAAAGCCGTCCATCTGCTGGGAGCAGAACAGGGAGAGGAGACATGGACCCTTGGAGGCCTTAACAGCCCTGGGGACAAAAACAAAAGAGAGAAAAGTCATGAGGATGATCCCCCTCAAGATCCTCTAGGGCTGGACACACACACGTACACACAAGACAGATACACACACACTCCTCTCTTGAATGGACCCTGAACTCCAAACCAAGTTTAAAGTATCATAGGAAAAGGGAGCAAATCCTAAACAAAGCTACACCCCAGGTACCTTGGAGAGAAGCAAGAGGAATAAAGATCTTAGCCCTCAGGAAGTTGATATCTTGGACTTCCTATGTTGGCTTCTTCCCCTCCATTCCCTTTACTGCTCCTCTTTGCATCTGCCCTTTTCCCTCCTGTCCTCACTAAGCCTGGCTAAGAACCCTTTCACCTCTCCCAGAGAAGCCTGGGTTGAAGGTCCATCTACATTCCCTCTCCAGGGCTGAGAAAAACCCTCAGTCTCCAAAGCCATGCTGGGTCTCTTTCTGTCTGTCTGGACCAACCCTTCCTAACTACAGGCAACACAGTATTGCAAATCATAGGACAAGAGATCCAAGTTAAGTCCCTATCTAGTTGTATGACCTTGGGCAAGTCCCTTTCCCTTTGGTTCTTAATTCCCTTATCTAGAACCAGAAGGGGTCCGACCAGATTGGCGCTTTCTGCCTTGACTACCTGGATGGCCCTGGGAAAATGCCTGCCCTTCTCCAGACTCCAGGTTCTTCTCCATAGGAGTGTGGGGAGATCAGTTTTGGAATAAATGTTTTCTAGGGGAACATAATGGCTGGAAATGTAACTGAGTATAGGTGTGAGTTCTCCTTGTTTTCTCCAAACTCTTCTCAGGAGCCCTAGTTCTTGAAACCCAGTTCTCTGATTTCCTAGCCAGGTGACCATAGATGAGTCACGTCTCTGAACACTGGTTTTTTCATCCATAAAATGGAATGATAAGATGTGGGCTGCCTTCTTCTCATGACTGTTGTGAGGAAAGCCCTTGGCCACCTTAGAAGTGTTAGAGATACAATGTTGTACATCATTTCCCTGGGCTCTTCATCTACTGTTACCAAGGTCAGAGCTGAGAGGAGTCTTGGAGCAGAGAAAAGCAGGGCTGGGAGGGCCCTTAAACAGAAGATGTTGGCAAATGAGTCCATCTCTTCACTTTATAGAAAATCAAGCCCCCTCTAAGAGGAGCCCCTTGTCCGAGGTCACAGTGCCTGTATCTGCATCTTTCGCATTTAGCTCTATTTCCTAACAAGGAATGGAGACTCCCCATGGGAAGGGACCACTGCTTTGGCCTTCCCATAGCACTGAGCAGGTGTGGCTAAAGGGATAACTGTCTGATGTGTCCTGGAGGCAATGGGAGGCCCCTTTTCTCTCCCCCTAACCCCAGCCCCAGTTTGGCCCAGTTAGCCACCTGCTTCAGAAAGGCATGGGGCCTTTGTGGGAGAGGCGGGGCCGCTGCCTTCGGAACTTCCTCCTACCACCCTGCCAGGGTCCTCCCGTTCTCGCCACTTTGGGCTGCACTAGGGTCCGAATGTTCCCTTCTTCCAGCTCCTTCCTGTCCAACGCCTCCACCAGGGGCCCTGAGGGGAAGAAAAAGAAGGTTAGTAGACTGCAGCCCTCAGAGTTGGGAAGCCTTTTAGAGATCATCTTGTTTTCTCCCTCTCATTTTCCAGATGAGGAAACTGAGGCCCAGAAAGGTAACATGATTTCCCCAAGGTTACCCATAGCATATGGAGCTGACAGGAACCTCAAGGACCATTTAGTCCAACCTCTTTATTTTTTGGAGGAAGAAACTGAGACTCAGGAAAGAGAAGGGACTTGTCCAACCTCACACAAGTTGTAAGCACCAGAGGCAATATTTGGACCCAGGTCCATAGCCAGTGCTCTTTCCACTGTATCATACTGCCTCCCATAGGATGTGTGCCTGGGAGGTAATAGGGATGAATCACTCCCCCTGTTTAGAATGCTGCTCCCTATTGCCTTTGGGATAAAAATCAAACTTCTCTGTTTGGCTTTCAAGTCCTTCCCAATCTGGCCCCAGTGCATCTTTCTGGGCTGATTTCCCACCATTCT
This sequence comes from Gymnobelideus leadbeateri, assembly GCA_011680675.1. Taxonomy (NCBI): domain Eukaryota; kingdom Metazoa; phylum Chordata; class Mammalia; order Diprotodontia; family Petauridae; genus Gymnobelideus; species Gymnobelideus leadbeateri. The sequence continues at coordinate 507,958 of WOXC01007037.1, read as the reverse complement.
CCCTCCTTACCTAGACTTCTTGGTGTTCCTAGCTCCTACCAAGGCTCATTTCAAGGGCGCTCTCCTGATAAGCGGTCTTCTCTCTTTTACCTGCCCTCTCCTCTCCACCATTACTGCTCTTCTCTCTTCCCAGAATTCCTTTGGATTTACTTTGAACATAGTTCTCATTCCCTTAGTTATGCCCATTTTCCCCTGACTCCAAATAGAATGTAAGCTCTCTGAGGATAGGAACAATTTTCAGCTTTGTTTTTACATTCCCCCAAGTCTCACACCATGCCTGGTATGTAGTAGGAGCTTAATAAATGCTTCTTGCTATTGAGACTATGAGTGATGCTAGCTAGCACTAAGACAGGGGCCAAGGGTAAGGTCAGTATGGGGTCAAAGCTCCAGTAGGGCCTGATCCTGAAACACTGGCCTCCAAAGAATGGGCCCCTCCATCTGGGTCCACCTGGGACTGGAATCCCTTCTCTCCTCTCCTACCCGAAGCCCCTCACAGCTGTAGCCCCTGCCCATGCAGCTACAGGGCCACTGCCAATCTAGGCCTAAAAACCAGGGGCATCTTCTTTCATCCTTAAGCATGACAAAGGGGCCTCAATCAGTTTCTGCTGCATGGTTTCCTCCCAGTCTCCCTTTTCTCCCTGTTAGTCTTTCTGCCTCCCTCCTTCCCGCTTGACCCCCACTGCTCCCAGTCAACCATCAGAAGCAGAGTTTCCTCTCAAGGGAGGAAGGGCTGGGCCTCTTATTAGATCCCATGGACGGGCTGGGGGCTGCCCCTCACCCCCGGACTTACCTCACTCCTCTTCCTTCCTTCTGAGATCAACCCTCAGGGGGAAGGAGCAGGAAAGGAAATGCCAGAGGGACCCCCAACCTCCTTCAGTCCCCTCTGATCCTCACAATTCAATGCCATTTCCTCTTGAGACAGCCCTGCCCTGCTCCAGGCCTGGGACCCCCACTCACTCCTCCCTAGCTCTCAGGCTCTGAGAAGAAAGAGCTCAGAAGATGATGTCAAAAGTCCTGGATGCAAATCGTGAGGCTTCTCTTTAACTGTGTGCCCTTGGGCAAGTCATTAATAAAACAAAGGGGTTGTATGAGACCACCCAGAAAAGTCCCTTCCAGCTTAGAATCCACATCCCGAAGGTAAGAGGGGCGGCAGACATCAGTCTTCTCTCTTCCCTATTGACCCCTAAGCAGGTCCCAGGAGAGCTTCCTTCCCTCCTTCCCTCCCTCCCTCCCTCCTCCCCATCCTCTGCCCTATTTAAACAGCAGCCAAATGGAGATGAGGTCACTCCAGCTGAATCCAAAGGGAGGCCTCTGTGCTAGGGGCTGGGGGCTGGAGCCATTATCTCTACCTCCCCCCCAGACTTGGCTCGATTCACAGGATCACAGATTTGGAGCTTAATGGAACCTGGGGGTGCAAGAAGGCTCGTCACAAAACCTCACTTTACAAGATTAGGAAACCAAGGCCCCAGAAGGCTGAAGGATTTGCCCAATGTAGTAAGTGGCAGAGCAAGGATTGGAACCCAGAACCTCTAACTCCAAATCCAACTCTTTGCCCTGGCTAAGGTGCCCCAGCTTCCCCACCCATAGCAGCAGTCCTAGTGAGGAAACTGAGGTACCAAAGGATGCCACTGAAAGAATTATGATAGGGGCAGCTAGGTGGCACAGTGAATAGAGCACCAGCCCCAGAGTCAGGAGGACCTGAGTTCAAATCTGGCCTCAGACACTTGACACAATTACTAGCTGTGTGACCTTGGGCAAGTCACTTAACCCTGATTGCCCTGCCCTCCCCCCACCAAAAAGCAAAACAAAATTATGATAAAGACCTTAGAAAATACAGAAAGGATGATGTTACTGCTCAAGGAGAGTATAGTAGAAGGAGCCCTGGGATCGGAATCAGGCTGGCTTTGGAGCTCCAGCTCTGGGGCTTACTAGCTGTGTAACCATGTCACTTAGCTTCTCTGGCTGCAGATGCTTCCTTCACAAAATGGTCTGTTGTAAGGAAGGTACTTTGTAAAATCTGGGGAAATTCAAGTTGATGGTAATATTGCTAAGATTAGAAACAAAAACTGATACACAAGAGCTGGACAGAACTAGAAGGCTAGCTTTCTAAAACGAGATTTGAACCTAGGTCTTTAACTCCTAGTCTAATGTCTTCCATTAGACCACACAGTTTTTTTTCCCAGAAAAGTGCCCTCCTCTCTGTGACCCTCATCCTTTACTTTACTGTTTCTGAACAAAACAGAGAAATTTCTCTCCCCCTCTGAGCCCCAGTTTTCTCTTTTGTGGGGAAGATTTATGATCCTAAGCCACTGTCCCTTCCCTACGCCCCAGCCCCACCCCATCTCATGGCACTCAAACGTTCAGTTCAGGAGGAAGTAATATTGAATGGTTAGCAATAGGGACTAGAAAGGTCTAATCTGTTATCATTAGAACCATGTCTACCAGTCCACTTCCTGACAATGTCAAAACCCTCCCTTCCCACTTAATGTAGCCCCTCTTCTGTTGATCATGGGTCATTGGATCCTAGATCAAAGCTAGAAGGGACCTCAGAGGCCATCTTGTCCAACCTCATCATTTTACAGAAGAGGAAACTGAGGCCCAGGGAGGGGAAGTGCTTTGCCCAAGGTTGTACAGGTAAGAGGAAGGATTTGAACTCTGACTTCAGAGCCACCATTCTTTCCATACTGCCTCATATCTGCCTACTTCTTTTTTCCCAAGGAAGCTTCCAAACAGTCCATCATCGAATATTTGTTGAGAGCACTCTGTGCCACAGGGAGGTCAACAACCATTGGTGGCCAGTCCCTACCATCCAGGTTTACGTAGAGGAATGACTCTACATAGAATCAGGTGTAGGTCAAGCTCTTTGTGCCTTAGTGGGCAAGGAGACTGAGCAAGGTGGGAAAATGCATGGAAATTGTGTGTAAGTAGAGGGTTGAACGGGCAAGGGGAGAGGATGACTGGGGAAAGATTGGCACAAACTGGGTCTCGATCATCATAGGTTGGCAGCTAGATGACCTCAGAGGCTAGCTAGTCCAAATCTCTTCATTTTTGACAAATGAGGAAACTGAGACCCAGGATAGATAAATGACAAATTATATGGGCAGCCTCTGGACTCAAACCTATGACTCCAATCCAGTATTTCAGAGTGGAAAGAATACTAGAGTCAAGAGACTTGGGTTCAAGTTCTAGCACTAAGCCTCCTAGACAGGTGACCTCACCCAAGTCACTTTATGGAGTTTCTGTGAGGATCAAATGAGTTAATGTTAGAGAAGCTCTACAGCAAACATTTTATTATTATACAAGGCCATGGGTCTTTCCCCCACAGCTACTGTCCTCTCCCTGGTGCTCCATTTCCCCATCCTTCCCAGAATCCTCCACAATTAGCTCACTATTTCCACACAGCCTCCCACCACTGCCCCTCCCTGGTTTTCAAATCATATCTGCTCCTCTTCCAAGGCTTGCCTCTCCCCTCCTGCCCCCCGACACACACATCCCTTCTTTGGCTCCATCCTGATCATGCCTCACCCTCTCCTTACACACACTTTCCATGCATTTATTGGCATTAGTCAGAGCTGGTCATGACCCAGGGGAAGATAGGCCCTTCTCCCTCCCCTCTTCTAACCAGGTCCCCAAAGCTTTCCTGCTGAACCCCAGCTCTGTGCTGGTTGATATTTTTATCAATGATATGGATGAAGGCAGAGACGGAAGGCTTATCAAATCTGTAGATCCAAAGATGGGAGGGAGAACTAATGGTAACAGTGGCACGAGATGCCAAAAACCATCTGGACAGTCGAGAACAGTGGGTCAGATCTGATAAGTAGAAAATTAGTGGGGATGAATGTAAAGTGCTACACTTGGGTTCAAAAAATCAACTTCCCAATTATAGGGTAATGACTAGGCCATGTTTCACATGACAGATCTGGGGGTTTTGGCAAATTGCAAGGTATATCTGCCGATAATGACATGGTACTCCAACAAAGTAATGCCATTTAGGTGGCATTAAAAGAAGCATGACATTGAGACCCAGGAAGATGGCAGTCCTACTATTCTCTCCAGATGGTCAGACTCCATCTGGAGCATTGTGTTCTGTTCTAGGCACTAATTTTCAGAAAGGATATTGACAAGCTGGATGGCATCCAGAACAAGGTGACCAGGCTGGAAGGACCTTTCGTGCTATATAGCAAGTCAAGTCAGGTCAACAAACATTTATTACACACCTAATTTGTTCAGGCACAGTGCTAAGCACAAGGGCTACAAAGAGAGGCAACAACAACAAAAACAGTCCTCACTCTCGAGGAGCTCGGCCTAAAGGCAAAAACAACACACAAACAACTGTGTGGAACAGAACTGAGGAAAGGAAATCTCCAAAAGGCTCCACACTTGCTCAGCATCACAGTTGTTACTGTTCAGTCTTTTTTCAGTAGCAGCTGACTCTCTGTGACTGGCAGAGATCCTGGAGTAGTTTGCAATTTCCCTCTCCAGATCATTTTACAGATGAAAAAAATGAAGCAAACAGGATCAAGTGACTTGCCCATGGTCACACAGCTAGTCAGTGTCTGGGGCTAGATTTGAACTCAGGTTTTCCTAATTCCAGGCCCAGCATTCTATCCACTGTACCACCTGCTATCTACAGGAAAAATTAGAGACAATCCATAGAGGGAAGCATTAAGGGGAAACAGAACAGACTTCTAATAACAGGTGGGACTTTAACTGGGACTTAAAGGAAACCAAGGAATCCAGGAGGGGGAGAATTCCAGGCCTGAGGGACAGCCAATGAAAATGCCTGGAAGGAGAGATGGATGGACATATGTGTGAAGTCTAGAAAGAAGGCCAGTGTAGCTGGATTGTAGGATACAGGGAAGAGAGTAAGTGTACAAAGACTGGAAAGGTAGGAAGGGGCCAGGTTATATTTTGTTGGACACAACTCAACCTCCCCTTACCCCTAATTGATCTGTAAGCAGACAACTCCACCCTTCCCTCCCCCAACTGATCAGTGAGCAGGAATTTCAGGCTAGGGTAAATTCTCCATCATCCCTAGTCCCCCTGCCTCCCTCTTAATCACCTGATCTCCATATGTCTCCATCCTTGGCCCCTCCTAATCACCCCATCCTAGGCTTCCTGTCCCTCAGCCTAGGGTGAACTTCATGCCTGCAGGAAATTCAAATGTACACTGACCAATCACTGACTGTAATTTCGGCTTCCATAACCTGGCTATTGAATCTCTTTAAAAACCCGCACACGGTCTGTGCCAACCCACTGTCTGATTTGGGTGTTACCCCAACAGTCCCATGGTAATAATAAAATCCACTTCAAATTTAATCTCGGGCATCTTTTGTCTAGGTCCTTTGTGCACAACAATTTGATCCTAGGGCAATAGGGAGCCATGGGAATTTACTGGATGGTGGGATTGACATAATCAGACCTGAGCGTTAGGAAGATCAATTAATAGCTAAGCAAAGGATGGAATGGAATGAAGAAAGAATCAAGGCAGGCAGACTCCAACCAGAAGGCTATTTCAATAATTTCAATGTGGGATGGTAAGGGCCTGGAGTAGGATGGTAATAGGGTCGGAGGAGAGAAGGGGACTATGTAGGAGATGATGTGAGGGTAGAAAGAACAGGATTTGTTAACACACTGGATACGGAGAGTGAGAGAGAAAGAGTTGAGGATGACACCTTGGCTATGAGTGGTTGACTGCAAGAGTGGTGATATCCTTGATGATAACGGGGAAGTTAGGGTAGGGGAAAAGATAACGAATTTCAGTTTTGGAAAGATTGAGTTTAAGATGTTTATAGGCAGTTGGAGACAAGAAAATGTGGGTTGGCAAAGAGATTAGGGCTGGGCAACTAGCTAAGAGAATGATCTGCATAGAAATAACAGCTGAGTCCATGGAAGCTGATGAGAGATGGTAAAGAATGAGAAGAGGGCCCAGAACAAAGCCTTGGGAGACTCCCACAATTAGAGGGTGAAGATTCAGCAAAAAAGGGATCTGGTAGAAGGAAAACTAGGAGGGAGCAGTGTCCCAGAGGTCTAGAGAGAAGACTATCAGGGAAAAGAGGCTGATGGACAAAAGCTATCAGACAATGGGTTGAAAGAGGAGGAATGTGAGGCCTACCGAAGCCTTGGGAGGAAAATGAGAGCTATCTTCAGGTGTTTGAAAGATTGTCCCAAGGGAGAGGGATCAGACCTGCTTGGCCCCAGGGGACAGAGGCATTCTCAGTGGTTGTCATGGCAGAGCCAGATTTCAACTCAATGGAAGGAAGAATTTCTTAAGAACCAGGAGTGTTTCACAATGGAAGAGGCTGCCTGAGGAGGAAGATGAAGGAGGGAGGGGGAGAACGCCTGGCAGGGGCTAATGTTGGAGGTGCAGGGGATTCCTGTTCAGGTAAGAGTTGGTCTAGACGGCCTCTATGGTCCCTATTCAAGGGTATCTCATTTGTTCTAATGACTCACTTGTTCCTGTTTTGTTTGTTTGTTTTTCCAGTGGAAATCGGATGAGGAAGGCAGTTATGCTTTGAATTACCAGGAGTAAAAGAGCACCTAAGGTCCCTTCAGACTCTCAGATTTGGCAATTTTTAAGTCACCCTCTCCCCACCCTGCCCCAGGAGCCACTTCACAGGCTGGAATGTGGCCCAAAGCATACAAATATGGGGGCTTATGGGTCCTTGGCACCACTGCATCCTTCTGGACCTTGCCCCTCCCTCCCCCAAAGCTTATCAAGTAGCTTTCTATTTCCTAAATGCTCAAACTGAGAGTTCCCTGATGTGTGGATTCTGCAGAGACCTGGGGGCAGCCATCATTAGGAATCTGGGTTGGACTGCTCATGTATCCAGCTGCCTGGAAGATAATCCATGAAGAAGTGTTCCCCCCACCCCCGCCTTCCCCATCTTGAGAATCCAAAGTAGGGCTGCTTCTCTCAGCCCCTCTGCATGAAAGCCAGCTCATTAGAGCAAGTGGAGGGGGGGCGCCCCCCGGGTAGGGAGGACATGGGCCACCCCTCCATGAAGCTGAGTCAGAGGGAGTGGAGGCTGGCTCCCGGCCTGGAACCAGGAGACCTCCACCCCAAGGCAGGCAGCCCTGAGCTCCCTATGCCACCACAGAAGGGGGCCAGGGCTGTGGAGAAAGGCCCCAGATCCTCCCCTCATGCTTCTAGAGTCAACAGACCCCCTGATCCAAGCTCTTCCTGGGGAACCACAAACCAGCCCCAATAACAGCAATCTCTTCTCCCCTGAAATTCAATCCATTGAAACTGATCACCCTATTCCAATCCTGGGGGTTGGTGGCTACTGGCCCTCAGGTCATTCTCCCTGTTGTCTTCAAAACCTGGATCAACAACAAGCATTTATTAATCACCTACTATGTACCAGGCATTGGACTAAGGGCTGGGGATCCAAGGAAAGGCAAAAATAAAGTCCTTGACCTCAAAGAATGACATTCTATTGAGGGAGACAACATGCCCAAAATTGTATCTCAAAGTATAATTGTGCATGTAAACCCCTTGAGGGCAGGATCACCTTGGCCACTGTATCCCCAGAATCCAGAGTAGGAGCTCAACCAGTGCCTTCCGGATTGATCGACCAGAGTTCTTTGTGATAAAAAAAACCATCAACGCTAGTAACAATAGTAACAGCTCCCTTTTTGCTTTTCCAAACACTGGAAGCTTGACAATGTGCTTCCCTTCAGATATACCTTTGAAGAAGGTGACACAGGGATAAGTTTCCCTACTTGAGAGATGAAGCCATGGTTTAGGAAAAGAAGCAACTTGGCTCAAGGTTTCAATGTGGGATATCCAACAGGGAATTGGTATGAAAGTCTGGCTTTGCTTGTTACAACCCACGTGACCTTGGGCAAGTCACTTTCTATCAGATGGGGGTTTCAGTTTCCTTGTCTACAAAATGAGGGGATTGGGCTAGATGACCTCTGAGGGCCCTCCTAGCTCTAAATCCCATGATTAGGCAGCCTCTACAGTCTAATATTCTTGCTCTAATATTCCATGATCTTTTGTCTCTCTGACTGCATGACCTTGGGTCAGTCCCCACCCTGGGCCTCTATTCCTACCTCAGTAAAATGATAGAGTGGCTTAGATAACCTCTAAGGTCCTTTCCAGTTCTTACCTTCTGGAGGTCATGTAGCTGCTTAGCCAAAGAGGGACTGGAGTCTACAGATTCTATTCCTAGCCCAGCACCCTTTCTACCTCTTGGTGGAAGGGGGGCTGCCACTTCAGAGTTGATCATGGACTGGAAGGGCACATATGAGCCCTAAAGTAAAGGGCCTTCCTCCATCCTTGGGCCCCCTTTATGGTGGGCTGCCTGAGACTTCCTGACTCCAAGTCAGGCTGATCTAGTCACTACTTAATGCTGCCCTCTTGAAATGATCTTCAAGGGCTCCTTCTAGATTCCTGCCTGGACAGCTGAGCTCTCCTGGGCCTGACTGTCAATGCTCCCCAAACCCAGGGAGTTGTACAGGATAAGGTTTGGTTCAGTCATTTTCAGTTGTATCTTCATGACCCTATTTGGGTTTGTTTTTTTCTTTTTTTGCAAAAATACTGAAGTGGTTTGCCATTTCTTTCTCTAGCTCATTTTATAGATGAGGAAACTGAGGCAAACAGGGTTAAGTGATTTGCCCAGGGTCATACAACTACTAACTGTCTGAGCACTGGATTTGAACTCAGGAAGATGAGTTTTCCTGACTCCAGTCCCAGCATTCTATTCACTGTGCCACCTAGCTTCCCTAATATTTAGTTAGGGCCATGAAAAAACCTTTTGTCTCCAATGGCTGAAGTCACTGTTGGAGAGGGGTGTGGAGAAAATGGGAGGGCTCTCAGATTCCTGCCAACAAGTCAGGAGTGATACTTCATCTTTACCCTGGTGTGACTCCACCCCTCGCCTCCAGTCTGGCAGGGCCCTTATTCACTTGCTCTCTGGCACGCCTGAACCTTTTCCAGGTTCTGCTACTGTATGACCTTGGCTACATCACTCTCCCTCTCTAGAACTCAGTTTTCCCATCAGTAAAATAAGGGGGTTATACCAGATTGTCTCTATGGTCCCTTCCAGCTTTATGCCTTAAGGGCCCTTCCAGCTCTGACAGAGACCCGCACAAAGATCTTGGTTCAGACCTCTGCCACTTAGCCATGTGATTATGAGTAGGTCCCAGCCTGGCTGGTCCTCAATTCCCTCCTCTGAGGTCTCATCCAACACAAATCTAGGACCCTGAATTCTCTGTTCTAAGCTCAGACTTCTAACCTCCCAGCACTGACATTCTGGGTTTAAATGACTATCCTGTGATCTTTTTTCATATTCTAAGACTTAGAATATGAATCATATGAATAAGACTTTTAATCTGTCCTTAGGTTTCACCTCTAGGCTTCAGGGCAGTGAGCAGAGCTGGGAAGGCCCATTGCTAATGAACAGCTGAGAGCTCCCAGAAGTTAAGACCCTAGAAACACCAGGGGCAAGGCCACTACCATGGAGGGGTGTGGGTACTGGCCCTAACTGGAGTGCTGGGGGTAAAGGCCAAGAAAGGGAGAAGGCAGGGAAGGGAGGTCCCAAGGGCCTAGAATTCAGGGAGGACTTTCCCAAAGGCTCCCCTGAAAAGCATTTGGCTCCCTGAGAGTTAGGCCTTTAGTACAAGGCTAGGAAAGGGGAAAGGGGAAAGGGTCTTAAGCTTCCCCCCCTCCACCTCACTTTCTACCCTGCTGTGTCAGATTTCCAGCTGACAGTCCAGGGCCACAGGTAGGGACCGAGCTCATGCACATGTGGGACTTCCCTTTAATAAAGTTAGGAGTAACTTTTCCTATCAAGAAATGCTACAATGGATTTCACCCTCATTTTATCAGCTAACACTCAGAGAGGGTCAGTGATTTACCCAGGGTCACAAAGCTACTATGAGAAAAGAACTGGGATTTACATCCAAGCCTCCCGAAGCCACGACCAACACTCTTTATCACTATACCCAGGCTTTCTAAATGGAGTGCCCCCTCCTTCTCTTCCAGGATACCAAGTCTATGGCTCCATCCCTCCCCCTTCCCCAACTTCCTGACATCTAGGCTCTTATATCATAGACTCATTTACAGACAAAATGACATCTGAAAACCCAGATCTTACCAAAATGAGAAATCAAAGGCTTCCATTACTTCTGACTTAATAATGGAGAGTGCTGGACTTGAGTGCAAATCCTACCTTTCATACTTACTAGCTGTGTGGCCATGGAGCAAGTCCATTAACCTCTCTGAGTCTCAGTTTCCTCATCTGTAATATGGGGTTAATACTACTTATCACACCAACCCTGGTTTTTGTGAGAAACAAAAGAGAGATTGTCCAGTAAACCTTAAAGTGCTAGAAAAGGGTATTACAGTATTAACTTATATTGATATAATAACAGCTTTTTTCTTAGCTAGATCTAGGATTTGTAACGTATTTTAAATATATTTGTTTTTTATTTGATTCCCCCTCTCATCTCAGTTGCCTGGAACACTAGAAAGAGGCAGAGGACCTGTGTTCAAACCCCACTTCAGAGACAGAGCCCGTGTGACCATGGCAAATCTCTCCTCATTGGACCTCAGTTTCCTCCTCCCTAAAATGAGGTTTGACTAGACAGCCTCTGAGAGGCCTTATAACTCTAGATGGAGGCTCCTCTGTGTGACCTTGGATGAGCCACTGCACCCCTCCAAGCTTATGATCGCCATGACAACCCAGTGACAGGGGCTGCTAGTATCTCTCTGTTAAGGATAAAGAAATCAAAGGTCAGAGAGGTCAAATGACTTCTCTAACGTCACAAGGCTAGTGTCAGAGGTGGGATTCCAGCCCAGGGCTTCCTGTCTCCAAGTCAGGCTGATCTAGGCACTACTCAGTGATCTCTAAGGTCTCCTTCCAGTTCCAATTCCTAGTTCTGTTCCTAGCTATAATCCAGCCTCTTGCCTGCCTCCCCTGCCCTGCCCAATCCTGGCCAGCCCCATCCCCACCCCCACCCCCCAGAGCTCGAAAGCAGCAGGGAGGTAGGAAGGCACATTTCTTGGAGCTATTTCCAGGGCTAGTGGCCCTGCCCTCACTCTGGGGCAGCCTTTCCTGGCTCAGGGGCACCCTCTGAGGGCCCTTGCTCAGGTTACCGATTACGTGGGTTTGAAGTGTTTGGGGATGGCATGGGCTTGTCTCCATTGCCCCCACACCCTGGGCAGACAGGCCCTACCATCCAGGTAGCCAAAAGCTTTGAGCTAGCAACAGGGCGAGGTAGTCTAGACAAGGACAGAAGGCCTGTCCCCAGGGTCTCAGCCCCAGAATAGCAACGGGTAAACCAGGTCAGAAGTGGGGGGAGACACATTCCAAGTCAGAACAGAGCTTGGAGAAAGGGGTGTGGAGTTTCAACCCAAGTAGCAGGGAGAGCCAGGGATGGGAATGAGGGACTAAAGGCAAGAGGAGACCCTGGGAGAAGGAACCAGTCCTGCTGCTTGGTCCTTGAAGGGGGAAAGAGGAGAAAGAGGAGGAAGGGAAGGGTGAGACATGGTGGCTAAAGATACCAGCCCTCCCTGACCACTGGGCAAATCATAGGCTCAATCCTTTTGGAGGGAAGGGCAATTGGGGTTAAGTGACTTGCCCAAGGTCACCCAGCTAGTTTTTGTGTTAAGTGTCTGAGGCTGGATTTGAACTCAGGTTCTCCTGACTCCAGGGCCAGTGCTCTATTCATTGCACCACCTAGCCACCCCCAGCTCAATCCTTTAGGATGGAAAGCTGGAAAAGTTGCTAAACACACCCACTGCCTTACAGATAGGGGCACCAAGGCCCAGAGAAGGGGAAAGGACTGACCCCAAAGTCACACAGGGGCTAGAATTCTAATGCAGCTCTTTTGACTCCAAGACAGACTGTAAACAGGTGATGCTGGGGTGGGGAAGCTCCAGGGGCAGACCAAGAGGGCTCACAAGGGTTGGAGTTGGTGGGGGAAGGGTAAGAATTCCTGAAGACCATCAGTAATCATTGGCTCCATTTGGCATCTATGGCCAGAGACAGATGTGCACCCTGTTTGACAGCATGGCCAACGGGCAATCTTACCTGGCCCCCAGCCTCACTCCTACCCCCATCAACCAGGAGCTGCAGAATACAGTGAAAAGAGTTCTCATCTTAGGAATCAGGAAACCTTGACCTGCTTCCCAACTGTGTGACCTTGGGGAGGAGGGGAGAATCATCTCTTTGAGTCTTAGTTTCTCCATTTGAAAAATGAAGAGGAGAATAATCATACTTCCATGGGGTTACAAGGAAAACGCTAAACCAAAATGGGTGTTGGTTGGAACAATCTTAGCTTCCTCATCCATTAAATGGGAACATCTGCCCTACCTATTCTCTTCTAGCATCGCTGCAAGGATGAAATAAAATAACTTGATAAAGGCTTTGTAGATGGTGAAGATCACAGGAACCTCAGAGGGCATTGAGTCCAACCAAGTCACTTTACAGATGAGAAAAGTGAGGCCCAGAAAAGGAAAGAGACTAGCTCAAGGTCACACAGGCAACCGAAGCCAACAGCTCTCACTCCTCCCACCTGTCTTGCTCTTTTTCTGACCTTACTATGTGAAGTATTTGATCTCCCATCTCCCAGTGAGTCAATGTTTGAAGGCTTGGTACCTCCCTTGCATCCAAACTCTACCTCCCTCAAACCCACATGAGTACTGGCACATAGTAGGAGCTGTATAAAATGGTGAGAGGGCAGAAGGGCTGGCCCCACTAGGCATTGGGAGGCTGACACTGTCTTGGTTAGACCAGGCCCCTCCTTCCTGATATCCAGCCCCAGCTGGCCCCGCTGTCCTGCTCTAGGAAGAGAGAAGACTGGACAGCTCCCTTGAGGTTGGGGCTGAAGAGGAACTCCCGGAGTTCTCTTTCCAATCCAGACAAGGGGAGAAAGGAGAATCTACTTAAAAAACAAAAATGGGAGAGGCTAGGAGATGAAGAAGGGTGAGAAAATGAGGTACTTGTCATAGGATTGAGCCCCACCATTGGACAGAGGAGGAAAGTGAAGTTTGGAGAGGTGTCCTGTCCAAGGTCACACAGGTAGGGCAGGGGTATACTAGGGTCTGGAACCCAGGTCCTTCCCCTGACTCCAAATCCAGTACTTTTTCCATTGGCAGAAAGGTGTCCCTCCCTCCTCCCTGGTTAGTATGGAAGTCACTTTGAACTCTTCCTCCTACCCCCAGGTCCCTAATCCTGTACCCCTACCTCCCAGGCACCCAAACCCACTAAGTCTCAGCTTCTTCCCCTTTGCTGGCCTGGAGTAGGGGTGTGAGGGGGAATGCCTGGCAAATATGCCCATCAACAGGGAAGCGGGCAGATCTCAGGATTAGGGCCAGCTCGAGATGGGAGCTGGCAAAGGCAGGGGAAGTCATTGACAGGCAGAGGATGACCAGCCGTGGTGGTGCTGGTGGCTGAATGGCTGAGTGGGTCGCCAGTTGCCAGATGCTGTGAAGCAGGACAAAGGGGTTTCTTTTCTTTGTGCACGGTTGGGCAAGATCTGTGCCCACTCAGGGCAGTATAACTTCCTCTCCACATACTTACAACCCTTCCCCCAGGGAAAAAGTTTCAGGATTTCATCTTTGCTATGACTTGGTACTAAGAGATGCATGTGAACAGGGGCAAAAGGGAAGGAAGAGGGACAGTGACGGAACTGATAGCATTGGACTAGGGGCCAGGCTCATAGGATCCTTGACTTAAAACAACCACAGGACTTTAGACGTCATGGAATTCAATCCACTCATTTTACAGATGAGGAAACTGAGGTCCAGAGAGTTCAATCAACTGTGGGAGAGCACATAGATGGGAAGTGGCAGAGCCGGAACTCAGGAGACCTGGCTCAAGTCCCAAATCTGCCACTCAACGGCCATGTAACTATGGGCATCTCACTTGAGCTCCCTGAGCCTCAGTTTCCTCATCTTTAAAATTGGAGGAACCAGACAAGGAAAAGAGAATTGCACTAAGGACACCTGAGATTACCTAGCTCAACACTCTCATTTTATAGAGGAAGAAATCAGAGGGGAGCAATTGCTCAAGGTCACACAGCCAGGGGCAGAGCTAGGACCACCCAATACTCTTCCCACTTGACCAAAGCCTTTGTGACCTCTAAGGCGCCTTCAAGCCCTGTGTGTCCCAGGCTCTGGTCCTAAGGCAGCATCTCCTGAGGATGAAGGAAGGGACAGAAAGCACCCGAATCTCCAGGCCTTTATCGGAGAGCTCTGGACCAGGTCCAACCTGCAGGAGGTGGGAAGGGGGGGGAGATGATTTTTTTCCCCATGGGTCAACTGAGCAACAGCTGGGCTCCCGGCCCGTGGGCCAGGGCCTATGCAACAAGTGTCACGTCTGCATGCTGGCACATCCTCCACCCACTGGGGCGGGGGGGGGGGGGGGGGGTGCAGCTCCCTGGAATCTTCCTGCCCCAGCCAGCCCAATCTCCTCCTCTGGCCGGGGGGCACTATGTGCCCTCCGAGCTGGGCTTCACTCCCCATCCCCCCCCACCCCCGGGACCGTCCTGTCAATCACCTCCAGGCTCGTGCCTCAACTCCCCGTGGGGCGAGGGGGGGGATCAGAGGGGGGGGTCTCAGAGCTTGTCAGGAGCAATCCGGGGCGCAGACACCTTCCAGCCCCCACCCCCACACTCACCTCCACAAACCGAAGTCAAGGAGAGCCAGAGAAGCAGGAGCGCGTGCAAGCACAGACGCAAATTCATGCTTCGGCCGGGCCGGGCCGGGCAGGGCCGGGTTGCCGCCGCTGCTGCGCCCTGGCCGCGGTTAGGGGGGCGGGGAGGCGCCGGCCCTGGGGAGCCGCCGGCCCTGGGGAGCCGAGCTGCAAGGGAGAGCTGGAGCCAGCGGCGGTGCGTGCGAGGGGGGCGTGGGCGCGGGGGTGGGGGGATTTCAGCCGGCAGCCCGCGCCTGCGTCCCTGCGTCCGGCCAGCCAGCCGGCCGCGCGTGCCGTGCACTGAGCGCCGCCGTGCACTGAGCGCCTAGCTCGCTGCCTGCCTCGCGGTCCCCTGCGGCGGCGGCTGCCCGCGGGGAAGGACGGCGGGCTGGCAGAGGGCTCGCGATCTCGCGCTGCTCTGCTCGCTCCCTGCCTAGCTCTGTCTCCTTCCTCCGAGGGGGGCAGCGGAGCCTCTGCTCGCCGCAGCCAAGCGACAATGCTGGCCCGATCACTCCCCGGGCTGCATTTTGTAGCCGAGCCCGGGGCTGCCTTGGCCAAGAGCCCGCCTGGTCATGTGGTCATTGGCGGGGGCTGGAGGGAAGGGGGGAGAGGGCCTCTCTCCCCGCCCCGCCCCCCCATACTTCGGGCACTGAAAGGGGGCGACCCACAACAAAGGCAGCCAGCTCCGCCTCCCCCCCCCAGCCCCACTCTCCCAGGACAATGCCCGCCTGGCCCTAGGCCAAGGCTAGTGGGTTTCCAGAGACCTGGAGGATTTCAAACGCAGGAAGCTTGGGGGGGGGGGGGGTAGTCTTAACCCTTTCTCAACTCGTTTCCTCAGCAGCTGTCAGGAAACCTAGGAAAAGAGAAAAGTCAACCCAGGCTGTCTACACCGCCATCCACTCACCCCACACAACTCCGGTTGCCAACCCCGAAACCAGAAAGGTCTGCTGGAGACAGTTGTGGGACTGACCATCGCCCATCACATCTGGAACTGGGTTTGGGGTGACAGGAGAGGCCTAGCCCTCGGGGGCCTCCCTTTCCTTCCATCACAGTGAAGAGAGTGAAGGACAGGGAAGAGAGCAGCTGAGTCTGAAGTCAGCTGTCCCAGCTTCGGAGTTCACCTTTGAAGCTGTGACATTGACCAAGTCATTTCTACTTCCCCCTCTGCAAAAAGGAGAGGGCTGCCTCAGATGGCCTCTGAGGTCCCTTCAGGTTCTAGATCCTCTGACCCTAAGTTTCACAACATCTCACACTTAAAAGGGCCTTTGAGGGCATGTAGCCAACCATGAAGCCACCCTGAGAAAAGGTCCTCCTGTGATGTACCCTAGGCCTAGAAGAGCCTTTCTCCCCTCCCCCTTCCCCTCTCCCAAACATCTGAGGTCTCACATCTTCTTGGAAGCTTTCCCTAAATAAGGACAACATGTCTCTTGACTTCAACATACAGATGAGACTAGATGTTCCAGATGTTCCTTCCAACCCTGGAATTCTATGATTCTGTGACCATCCTGGTTAGAACCTGCAATCCCCTGGTTGTTCCCTTGGCTTCCTCCATCGTCCTGTGCTCAGGCTACCTGTTTGTGTATTAAATTCATCTTGGATTTGTACCCACCCTTTGGACCAGAGTATTGTAATGAGATTCTAGCATATGGGATCATAAATTCAGAGCAGGAAGAAACTCAGAGGCCAGCTAGTCCAAGGTGGTTGGTCCCCTCTAGGTTATCTATCACTTGCTTAAGGCCCAAGCTCATGCATGGGTTTAGTAAATAGCAATCTGGGATATGAAACCAGATCACACAGGTAATAAGTAATATTCTGACCCCAAAGCCAATGCCCATTGTAGCGGCCCAGGCTGACTGCTTAATCTCCCCCATTAAACTTGGTAACTCCATCAAAAGGAGAGAGGAGAGGAGAGATCTGGGTTTCAGCCCCAGTCAGGGAGCTCCTTGGGACAAGGGTTGTGTCTTTTCTGCCTGGGAGCTGCCCTGGGCATAAAGTCTGACTTCTTTCTCAATTGGCACAGTACCCAGTATAAGACTCAGCATATAGGTGGCAGTCATAGCATATTGAAAATCAACCTTCACTCCCGCTGCTTTAAGCAAATCTGGTATAGGAAGTGCCTGATATGCCCAGAAAACTCACTGAAGAATAGCTTTAAAAATAGTGAGTTTTTTTACTGTCTAAAACTAAAAACCGGCAAACTGTTCATCCTCCAAGCTAGAAACCCCACAATGAAGTAGTAGACTTAGTTCTGGGTACCCCACTTTAAGAAGGACTTTGACAAAAACTTGAGGATCCCCCCAAGGAGGGAGATCAGGACAGTTACCCTGAAGATCTTACTATAGATGAGAATCCAGTGAAGGAGCTGGAGAGGTTTAGCAAGGAGGACACTTTGGAGGAGCCACATCCTGGTGGGCTGGGTAAGAGAACTTTTGTGGAATGGAAAGTACACTGGGATTTGGGAGACTGAGAATTTGAATCCCAGGCCTGTGTGACTAACCTTTAGCAAACCACAACTTCTCTGGGCCTCCTTTTCCTCCTCTGTAAAGTGAGGGGATTTGTAATCCAGGACACTGGATTACAAATTGGAGGCTAAGAGTTCCAATCCTTACTACTTGGGAGGCCTTGGAATGTCAGTTAACCAGCAGAGGCCTCAGTTTCCTTCTCTGTGAAATGAAAAGGCTGGCCCTGAGGCCCCTTCCAGCTCTATGATTTTGATCATACCTCCCAGTGCCAGCATTCTGGGCTCCTGGGTCTTGCTGAATGCCCAGGTTCTTCCTTGCTCCAAATCCCTGATCCAATGTCACCAGCACAGTCTTCAAAAATCTGGAGGGCCACCATGTGGACCTAGTAGGTTTCTCCTGTTTGGCTCTGGGGCCAGCAGTGGAAGCAATGGGTGAGAGCTGGGGAGAGGCACATTTAGGCTTGATCAAAGGAAGATCTTCCTGGCAGTGGAAGCCTGGATGGAGGTTGTACTTTCTTCATCCTTGTAGGGGTCAGGGCTCTCCAAGGAGAGGCTGGAGGACTGCATGATGGGGATTCTTGTTCACAAGTTGGGCTAGAAGGTCTATGAGATCCTTTCCAAGTCTGAGATTCTGTAATGACATAGGCCTCTTCCCCATCATGATGTGCACTTGGTCATGGGACACAGAAGGCTGTGCCAGCAGAGATCAAGATCTGACAGATGCTACCAAGCTGGAAAGGCTTAGAGTGTGGGCCCAGAGACAGACTCTGATCAGCAGAGGGGATGTGATATCCAATTGACAAGGGTGCTGAAGGTCACAGCTTAGTCTGTGGGCAGGATGAGGGCTGAGGCTGTGCATAGGGTCACAGAATCCCAGAAAGTGGCAACTGGAAAGGAACCTAACAGACCTGAAGCCCGTACACAGCTAGAAGGGACCTAAGAAGTCTTTTAGTCCACTGCCCTTGTTTAACAAATGGGGAAAATGGAAGTCTGGATTTGGGGAAAATGACCTACCCACAGTCACACAGTCACTATCACAGCTGACCCTAGAACTAGGCCTTCTGCCACCAAAATCAGGGCTCTTCATCCCCAAACCCTGATGCATCTTCCCTTTCTCTAATTCTATTTCTTCAACTGTAAAATTGGCAGAACAATGGCTGCCTCATAGACCTGTTGCAAGATGGAGAAATGGGAAAAGGGCTAGATTTGGAGACAAAGGGCTTGGGTTTGAATCCTGACTCTGCCACTTAAAAGAGTTAGTTTTGTTTTGCCTAAGGCTTCCCTGACCCTACCATCTCAGTTTCCCTCTCCCTTCTCCATATTTTTCCATTTAACCAATTGAGTTTCAGGTATTTCTACCTCAAGCTTTCTGCAGGTGGGTGGGTGTGGCCAACCCACATTTGACCCCCTGTGCCCATTCTTGAGGGCAGCTAGGTGACACTGTAGTGGATAGAGTGCCAGGCCTGTAATGAGGAAGACTTATCTTCCTGAATTCAAATCTGGCCTCAGCCACTTCCTAGCTGTGTGACCCTGGGCAAGTCACTTCACTAGGGTTACCTCAGTTTCCTCACCTGTCAAAAAAGCTGGTGAAGGAAATGGCAAACCACTCTAGGATCTTTGCCTTCCAAATAAAGTCATGGAGAGCTAGACAAAACTGAAGATGACTGAACAACTGAACAGCAAAAATCAGTACAAACTCTTCAAGGAGTTTATATTCTAATGGAGGGATCAGGGATCTTCAGGTATATATAAGATATATATACACATACACATGACTGTACAAATCACTGAAGTTCTACAAACACCAGTTTCCTTAACTATAAAACGTGGATAAAAGTCCCTGTGTTCCCTATCCTGCAGGTTAGTACAAGCTGTCACTTGTTGAGGACTTATGTCCTAAATTAGACTGTAACCTCCTTAAAGTGCTAGAGAATGACTATGGGTAGCATCAGCACTTTTATCAGTAGGGTCCCTCCAACAATGGGGGTGGGGTTCATGGAGCCATCCACACATCCCCAGCCACTTCCCTGGTTGGCAGAAAAGAAGCATTTGCAAAAGAAGGTAGGGGTTTTCCAAGTAGAGCTGGGATCAGCCATTGGGTTGGGGCCAACAGCATGAAAGGGGCCCTGGAATCAGCTCTTTGAGGACAAATCTAGGTGAGGAGAGGAAGAGATCTCAGGACTCTAACCCAGTTGGGGGAAACAGAAACTTGGGACACTGGTCCCAGGGACAGCATCATGAGGATTCTGGGTGGGCAGTAGCCACCTAGCAGCTAATTATTCTTGCTAAGTGTGCTAAATTCTCACCTATTGAAGGATTACAGGTACTGTCATTGCCCTCTAAATTTTGGCACCCTGGACAAAGACCACTCCCCATCCTAGTTATGGCCTGGTAGCTAGTGTTAAGGAACGCCATGGGGGTAAGAGTCAGTCTATGAGCAAATAGATCTCTTCACATGAATGTTATCATGATATGAGTTATATTAATAATATGGGTCATTGATTATGGTTATATATTATAATGATATAAACCAATGCTATGAATTATTGGTTATATAATTATATATTATAATCACATTATGTTAATTCTAATAGTCACTATAATATGAATATTATAATGAAGATTAGACCCAAGGCCTTGACCTAATTAGACCTGTGCTGAGCCAGACACTAGGAAGAACTCCAGGTTCAATACCAACAGCTGATGCTTTACAATTCACAAAACATTTCTGGCAACCCTATGAGGACCTTGTCTTTTGTTAAGGTTTAAAAAAAAGGAGGAAGAATGGTGGCTAGGTGGCGCAGTGAATAGAGCACCAGCCCTGGAGTCAGGAGGACCTGAGTTCAAATCCGACCTCAGACACTTAACACAAAAACTAGCTATGTGACCTTGGGCAAGTCACTTAACCCCAATTGCCCTCCAAAAAGCAAAAAAAAAAAAAAAAAAAAGGAGGAGGAGAAAGATTCCTGAGGTCCATTTATCAGAGATTTTGTAGTCTTTTGATGGCACCTGAGGCTCCTTCCAGTACTGAAATTCTGTGATCCATTAGCCAAATGTCATTGAGGGAATTCATGGGAATTTTCCAGGAGGTGAGTCCAAATCTTACCTCTGATGCTACCTGTGTGACTTTGAGCAATTTACTTACTTAACATCTCTATCCTCCAATATCCCCCTCTGCCGAATAAGTAGGAGACTAGATATACGAACACCTTGAGAACAGGGACAGGCTTTCACCTTTCTTTGTATCTCCAGTGTTTAGCACAGTTCCTGGCACATAGTAGGTGCTTAATAAATGTTTATTGACCTTCCTGCTCCAGGTCTAGGATCCTATATGTGATCTTGGGCTAGTCACTTCCCTTCTGCAGGCCTCAGTTTCCTCTGTAAAATAACTGTGTTGGACTCCTGGTATCCCTGTCAGTCCTAGATTTAGGATTCTAGGCTTGTTAAATATGTAAATCACCTTATAAACTATAAAGCACTTTATAAATGTCAGCTGTAGTGTTAATATCAGCTCATTTTCAAGGCCGAGAGTTTAGCTATTTCTTTCAATAATCTCTTTCTTTCATCAGATATAAATCTGTCTGCAATTTCCTTTCCATTTTGCTCCCAGTTCTATCCCTTCGAGCCAAGATGAACAATCCTGATCCTTCTTCTCCCATGACACCCCTTCAAAGGCTTGAACAGAGCTAGCACGACCCTCCCCCACAATGTCCTCCTTTCCACCTAAACTCCAGATCCTTCCAATTGGCTTTTCAGACAATTCTTCCAGCCCTGGTTAAGAGGGCGCTCAAACCTGAGTTATTAGAATTCTCTGTCCCTTCTAGCAGAAAGGCAAGGACCTAGCAAGACTAGTAGGAAGAATACTGGGTCACCCTGGGCAAATCCCCTAATTCCTCTGAGCCTCAGGCAACTCTAGAAGATGCTGAATTACAGATGTGGTGATATCTGCCTAGGAAGGGCTACAGAAGAAATCCTCACCTGCTCATTTTTTTGCTTCAGGAATTTTAATCAGAGACCAGGATACACAAACCACTTGGAATCCAGATTAGAATTAACTATGTGAACCTAAGATTCACACACCTATTCAAGGCAGGCATACAGGTCTAGTGGAAAGAGAACAGGGGCAGCTAGGTAGCACTCAGTAGCCCTGGAGTCAGGAGGATCTAAGTTCAGATCCAGCCTCAGACACTTGACACTTACTCACTGTGTGACCCTGGAGGCAAGTCACTTAACTCTGATTGGAGAGAGAGAGACAGACAGAGACAGAGACAGAGAGACAGAGATAGAGACAGAGAGACAGAGACAGAGACAGAGACAAAGAGAGAGGACTTAAAGAGTCAGAAGACCACATCCTGAGTCTCCAACTACCCACTAAGTAGCTGTAAGGCCATGGCCAAGTCATTCCCTCTGCCTGAGCCTCAGGTTCTGGATAATAATCCCCTACCTCACAGGATTGTTGTGAGGAAAGTGCTACAGTGAGACCTATTCCCTCCCTTCTTTGCAGAGGTGGGGGGCTATGGGTGTGGAAGATTACATGCATTGCTGTGGATGCATTGGTTGGTTTTGATGAACAACTCCTTTTCTGATCTTTGTTATGAGGGATTGGTCAATGAGTATGGGGAGGGAGGAGTGATGTCAGAAATAAAGGCAACATAAAAACAAAAGATCTCAATAAGAATGAGATTTCTAAAAAGAAAGATGATGATGTTGATGTCGATTACAATTAAATCACTGAGGTCTAAAAGATTTTAGGAGGAGAATTCTTGGATTCCCTGAATTCTTTGCTTGGCTGGCTCCTCGGGTAGCATCCTGTAATGGAAATGCAGATTTAAAGATCTTCCCTGCCCCTAGGCCCTTTGATTGGCTTAAGAGACTTTGATTGGCTTTAAGAGACTCTGAAAACCTTCCTTGATTTGAAAATATGCTCTGCCTCCTAATAGGCTGAATGTGGTCACATGGAGCCTGTGGTGGGAGGCTTGGTTTTCAGGAATGACCACACCTTAATGCTGTGTGATTGGGCAGTGGATCAAAAGGGTGGTTACATTCTCTGAGCCAGGAGAAGACTATATAAACCCTGAGGAGAGGCTTTGCTTTGGGGCTCACTTTGAGAAGTGTTGTGTGACTTGACCAGGTGAGACTCTGGGAAGCCGTTGTTGAGAGCCCCCCGGCTTTGAAAACCCAGATGTTGATGCTTCCCTCTCTGGTAACTGTGATTTGGTATTGATATAATGGTTGGACAGTTTGGAAGCCTGTCTGTTTGATCTGTAAGTTCTGTAACTCTGAAGTTTGGGGTGCTGACCTTTTTCCCCTGAACTAGGTAATGTGTGTTTGTTTGATTAAATTAAGCTTGTTAACTGATTTTGAGTTGCTTTCCTTTTGAAAAGCAGATCTAAGAACCTATATTGGCAGTCACCCTGGGGATATTGGGGTGCTTGCTGCTACACATCCCACCCCACCCTGGTGGTATCAATGCTTCTTGCCCCCCAAACAAGAATCTCCCTATTCCAAATGACTTATCCTATTGAAAAGTTGGCCTCAGTTCGTGGGATCATACATAGGACTAAAGCTGCATCAGGAGATGTGTTGGAGCCAGCATTTAAACCCGGCAAACTCTTCCAATCAGGGTAGGATTGATTGTTTTGTTGATTGTCTAGACACCAGAAAGGGAAAGAGGAAATGTGACTATGTAAATTAAACTTCCTAGTGTGGCAGTTATACATTCCCCACCCCCACCCCCAATCTGGTTGTTAAACATTGATCAGCATATGGCTGGCTGGCTAGAAGGGACCTTCAAGGCCTAGCTTTCCCATTTTCCAGAAGAGGAAACTAAGGCCCAGATAAATTGGCCCAGACAGCCAAGATCTCACGGCTAGGAAGGAACAGAATAGGAATTTGATCCTTAGACTCCAAATTCAGCAAGCTGCCTTTCAAAGTGTGAAATGCACTGTGTTCCATGAAGTAACTGGCTGCTTCTTCCTAGCCCCTGTTGATTTGGTGTTCAAGCTTTTCTCCATCATGTACCTGTGAAATTTCAGATGTTCCCTGATACTTCCTTTTAGGCAGTAGTATTGGGCTGCTAGGTGGTGCTGAAGTCTATAGAACCCAGGGTTTGGAATGAGGAAGATGTCTCCCTGAATTAAAATCTGGCCTCAGCCACTTACTGGCTGGGTGACCCTGGGCAAGTCACTTCACCCTGTTTGTCACAGTATCCTCATCTGTAAAATGAGCTGGAGAAGGAAATAGCGAACTGTTCTAGGATCTTCACCAAGAAAACCTCAAACAGGGTCACAGAGATTCAGACACTACCGAAAATGACTGAACAAAAACAAATTAATCCAAGAAAAGAGGACCTTTTTCTAAGTGAAACACCATTTGAAATTTCCTTGGGGAACTTGCTCTCTAGAGGAACACTCTCCAAGGGAAGCGGCCTTTTCGAGCTAAGGAACTGGTCCCTTCATTTAGCTTTTGCATAAATCTAGGAAGCTGGTAGTACCATGGAAAGAGCATAGAATTTGAATCCAGAAGACCTGAGCTTAAGTCTAGGCTTCCCTGCTTATTAGCTGTATGACCCTGGAACAATCCCTCAGTCAGCAGGCATTTATTGAACACCTACTGTGTGCCAGGAAGTGGGTAGAGACCTGGCCTTGGAGCCCAAAAGAACTGAGTCCAAGTCCCATCTCTAACACATACTGGCTGCATGACCTTGGAAAAATCACTTAACTTCAGTGTTCTAGGCAACTCTCCAGGGCTATAAGGTGCAGAGGAGGTGCCAACTTGTACTGGTAGAGGGAGTTTATTCATCTGGGAGTTCCAATGGAATCACAATGTCCTGTCCCAATCCCTTTTCCTATGTTCCAGGCACTATACTGGGGATACAAAGACAAACAAGAGACAGTCCCTGCCCCCAGGAGGCTTACATTCTAATGGGTGAGATAACATATACACAAATAGGTGTACACAAGATACACACATACATAAATACAAGGTATCCTTGCAGGAGAAGGTACTACCAGGGGTGGGGAACCTGCAACCTCAAGGTCACATGTGGCCCTCTAGGTCCTCAAGTGCAGCCCTTTGACTGACTCCAAACTTCACAGAACAAATCCCCTCAAAAGAAGGATTTGTTCTATGAAACCTGGACTCAGTCAAAAGGCCATACCCAAGGACCTAGAAGGCAACATGTGGCCTCCAGGCTACAGGTTCCCCACCCCTGCAGTAGCCACTGAGGGGAACCAGGAAAGACCTCTTGCAGAAGGTGGCCCTTGAGCTGACTGAAGGTCCTACCCTCCCTGGGTCTCATTTCCCCCATCTTTAAAATGAGGGAGTTGGACAGAGACATACTCTTCCCTTGTGACTCTAAATGCTTTTGTCAGATTTGCTTGACATGGGAACCTCCTGGATGAGAGAATGCCCCACTTTTCCCAGCCCCTCCACGTCTGACTATTTCGAACTCCACCCTATAAGGTCAAACTATCCCTTTGACCTCTTTCTTCTGTATCCTTCCTGATTTCTTCTGATCCTCTGGCTCCACCCATGGCCATACTGGTCCTCCTTGTCTTTCCAAGCAGATTCCATTTCCTGCCCACATCCTTTATGGTGTCCCTCAGGGTCTCCATCCTTCCTCTTCTCTCTCATCCAAAAATAGTCTCGTCTCCAAGGAGCGACCTCTCTATTCAATCCCTTTATTTCTCCAAACTGAGTCCTTTTGAAGTTCAATTTCTCCACCCCACCATTCATGAATTCCTTCCTCAGGAGGCCTGGCTACCTTGCTTTGGGAGTCACTCCCCAAAGGGTCAGTCATCCTCAGACTTTAGCGGCCAGCCCACAGAACCTTCCCGATTCTCAATCTCACTTGCTGATATCAGAAACGGGTGGCAGGCATCTTGTAAGGTTAAGATACAAGGACAGAGAATTAGCTTCACCTCTTCCCTCTCCTCCATCTCCTCCAGTTTATCCATTGCCAATGTTTAGTTCAGTTGATGACATAGGGGTCAAGGTCGTGGATTGCTCCATCTTGCTCCACCTCTAGGTCCATATGGTACCCTCTAAACCCAGCCCCAGGCTCAGCCCTAACTCTGATCAAGGACCAAACCCTCACCTAATTACAGACTGAGTTCTGATCCCAGGTCCAGATTGTGGCCCTGATCATGGTCCCAGACTGAGCCCTACTCTCAGTCTGTTTGGCATGCCAGCACAAAGAGGTGAGAGGATATGGCTAGACGATCCCCACACTGGAGAAACAAATAGTTCAGCAAACCTCCCCTTAGTCAGAGGAGGGCCAGGTGTGGCCCTTGTCCTCAGTTGTATGACAAAGTGACCAGCAAGAGTGTGTCTTATCCGGCCCCATCTGATTCTTTACCCCCAGCTCCAGGCACAGAGTAGTCTGTACTGCCTGCCAGACAGAGCATTTCTGCCCTATGCCTGGCCTTATTTGGTCTCCTCTCCAACATTCAGGGAATTGAGATCTTCCTGGGTTTCTACTTCATCATCTTTCATATTTGCCCTTTCCCTGAGTACACAAAGATTGAGTCAGACCTTTCCCAAGGTAACATCCTCACAGGCAAAAGAGATAGCAGGATTCATCTTCCATAGTGACCTTGCAATTCTGCTACACTTTTTCCACTGATGTATCGGGAGAGCTCTGGATTTGGTCAGAGGGCCTGGGCTCAGATCCCATCTCTGCTATGCAGGGACAGCCTTAGGCAAATCTTTTAACCTGTTTGTCTGGGCCTCAATTTCAAAGAATCACAAAATCTAAGAGCAGGGAAGGATTGGACCTCAGCTACATCTGGTCCAATCTGAGCAGGAAGTATCTCTCCAACTGAGGCAGAAGGTGTGATCCAGAGAAGGAGCTATTAGTCAATGTTCAATGTGGAGAAACAGCTTCCTCTCCCCACTTTCCTCTGTCCCCTACAGCTAATCCATTGTCAAGTCTCAGTTTGGTTCCCCCTCTCTGCTCCAGGACCCACCCCCCATTTCAGGCTCTTGGCTCTTCTCAGGAGCTCTAGGGTTAGAAGGGACCCTAAGAGTTTGGCTGTCCAACTCCTCATTTTACAAATAAGGAAACTGAGGCCCAGAGAGGCTATTCTCAGTGTAATAACTTCCTGTTTTCTCTTGCCTCCAGTTACCTCCTCCTCTTCCCTGACACACACCCACATGATGTTTTTAATGCATCACTATGAGCATGGCTGTTGAATGCAACATCTCCTTTGGGGTTCACTTCATCTTTCTAGGTCACTCTATCTGTTCCTCCTTGTGCTTAACCATGGGTCTCAAGGCAGCTCTCCCTCCTTTCACCTCAGCACTTGACTCACAATCACCCTTTCAGCTGCACCCAGTGTTGCTGTCGTTTGTCCTTCCTTCCTGAAGAGGACCCTGACATCAGGAAGGTGATGCCATGACATGTAAGTGAATTGGATGTAATGAAGGCAGGGCTGTGCAAAGTCACTAGCCTTACTCTCTCCTCTGGAGCCATCTGGGTCCAGTGGCCAGATATGGATCCCAACGACTAGAGATGGCCTCTGCTGTACACACTGGCACCCATTTAAAGTACAGTTAGGTTCTCATTAGTTGGAATAATGAATCCTGTGAAATGGTCAAATCATTCAAATTCAAATTGCGTACTTCCATTGGACTAGAACCAATTACCATATTTCATATACAATGATAACTGCTAATGGTGAGAATGTGAATACATGGGACAGGGTTCATCGTTCAAACTAATCATTGCTTAGCTGGAAAAGCCATTGAACCCATGAGTATGGCTTTGGGCGAGTCAGTTCTACTCTATGGGCGTCAATTTCCCCCTTCTGTAAAACAAAGTGGTTGAATCCGATGGCTTCCAAGTTCATTTCCAACTCTAGATCCTATGACCTGGGATTAGGCTGGATATTTTAGATTCTTCCAATTCTAAAGGACTATGACTACCTTTCAGCTGTAGTCCTTCCTGCTTCCAGGTCCATGCTCTGGTTCATGACATTCACTCATGCTTTAAATGGGAGCTTTGAAACCTGCCCTACTCCCAGTCCTTGTCTGCTGAAATATGTCCCTTCTTTCAAAGCTCAGCTCAGGTGCCACCTCCTTCAGGAAGCCTTCCCTGATTGCCAACACATCCCTCCCCCTAAAGATCTCTCCCTCCTCAGGGGTTGAGTGAAGAGAAGGGGAAGGTTGTAAGATATGTCTCATGGAGGTTGAATCAATGAGACTTGGCTAATTGTTTAAATGTGGAAGTTGAAAGGAGGAGAATGAAGAGTTGAGGATGACCACAAGTTTGGGAATGTGGTGACAAGCTGATGACTGGAAGGATGATGGTACCCTCGGAAACAAGGAGGGGGAGGTGAGGTAGGGGATAACGAACCCCGTGTTGGATCTGCCAAGTGAGAGATGCTTCCCCATCAGCTATAGCAATGGCTGACAGATGGCTTTGGGGACTGGTTATTTTGTCTTTTGTCTCCCTTCCCTTTCCTTCTGGGCTTTCACCTCCAGCCATCAATATATGGCCTCTTTCCTCTCTCTCTCTCCCCACCCCCCTGGTGCTTCCATTCCAATCACCTCCCTTGAGCCTTGACATTTCAGGTCTTCAGATTCTTACAAGTGGCTTCCCTGATGCAGGCTGAAGCATAATCTCCTTTCCGGCAAGGACATTTCCTCCTCTTCCTCCCTATTCTCTGGGCTCCTCAAAGTTGGGTCAAGAGACTGAAAAAACCCTTTGCTCATTTCCATCTTGTCTCCCATTGTTTTCTCTCCCTTTGGTATGTCTGTGCATTCCTGGCTCAGGATATCTCATCAGCTTGGAATGTCCAAAGGCATGCCAGTCCCCTGAGTCATTGATTTGTAGAAATTAGAAAGAGAAGAGCTCATTAAGCTGCTTCCTTCCCCTCACCTGGAGAGCTGATAGCAGCCTTGTTGGATTCCTTCCCTGCTCTATCCTATTTGGACTTCAGACCATGTTTACACACACACACACACACACACACACACACACACACACACACACACACACCCCTAACCCTAAATGTGCATGCACACACGCATGCACATGCACACTTACTGGGGAAGTCATTGATGTAGACCTGTGGATAATTCAAGTCAAGCTCTTAGTTTCCTCAAATGTTCTTGTCAGACAGTGTTGTCAGAGAAGGAAACTTCTGGCTAATTGCTGCTATTTTATTCCAGGAGTGTACTTCTATTACTACTAATAATAATGAGAGCTTGGTAGAGCACTTTCAGAGTTTACAATGTATTTTTCTCACACCGGTCCTCTGGCCGATGTAGTTTCAAACCCATTATCCCCATTTCTCAGATAAGGAAACTGAAGGTCAGAGAGAAGAGAAATGTCTTAAGATTATAAAATACCAGTGATAGAAGATAATTCAGCTCCCTCAGATACATCATTCATGTCTTTTTCCTTTTTTTCTAAGGTCACTGTCATTTCTCAGTGATGTCCCTGCTTATTCCCACCAACAGAACCTTCTGTTGTAACAAGGAAGTATAGCCAAACAAACCAAACTGATGAGGTTTAGGGATAGAGGGGTGCTTGAGACCCCAAAATACCAACACGTGGGGTCCTGCCAAATGAATTCCACTCAAGTCTGCTCTCAGCCAAAGAAAAGCACAGTTTATTAAAAGTTCACCATATTGGGTAGACTCTTAAGGAGCCTTCATATCTGTGATGCTTGCATTAGACAAGTGGACCAGAATCATCTGACAAGGAGTGAGTCTGCACTAGATAATTCTTGGGCCTTCTCTCTCCCTCATGGAGGCAAGATGGGGTCTTATATACAGAAAGGGTGTAGGAAGAATCTGGGGGGGTGGTCTAGAGGAGGAGTTTGGGGAGGGTCTTCAGGAGGAGTCAAAGGAGGTCAGACTCCAGTGATGAGAGATTAAGGGTGGGAAGTAGCTGGAGGCTACGTGGAGATGAGACAATGGAAGGCTAGGCTAGTTTAAGGGTGTATAGATATTTTGGGAGGATCAAGGGTGCGGTCTAGCTAGACCATGGAGGACTAGGCTAATCCATAATGAAAGGCTTATGCCTCAGGCAAATGCCTCATCAAATGGGAAGATTCAATCAGAGTTCAAGGGGGTTCCCAGAGCCCGTACCTCATCAAAACCACCATATATGACACTGTAGACCCCATTCCACCCCCATAGCCCTTCTGCTGAGAGGAAGAAAACAAACTTCACCAAGGATCTTTCAAAGCCATGATCCGTCACTGCATTGGTCAAGATACCAATGTCTTTCAATATTGTTTTTCCTTTTATATTATCGTAATCTTTGTGCGGTCTTCCATTCCTGCAAAACACCCTCACTTTCCAGAGGATAAAACTGAAAGTCAGAAAGGGGAAAGTGCTCTTCCTTCTCCCTTCCCCCCTCCAAATCTTATCAGTTGTAAATCTTGTTAATTCAACCTCTCTATCTCTTGATGTCTCGACCTAGGTCAAGTGTCCGTCTGCTTATACCCAGACTATTGAAGGAATTTCTTAATTGGTCTCTCTCAGTCGCCCTTTCCCAAACCATCCTCCACAGAACAACCAGAATAATCCTTCTAGGGCCCAAGGCTAAGCATATAACTTTCCCATGCTCCCAGTGGTCATTCCATTGTTCTCTTTCAATGGTGTCTCAGGCTGGTCAGCCTGCTGGAAGGGAAAGGAGAGAAATGCCATTCTGCAGGCCCCACCCTACTGGTCCCCAGGCCTGAGCTGCCTACAGCCCCGAGAGAACTCCACCCTGAGGCTAAACCCTTAGGGATGTTGATAACCTATCTGAATATATACCTCAATGATTAACAAACTCCCCCCATTTCTAGTGATTCAGGCCCTATTCTCCATGCCCACTGCCTGCTCCCTTATTCCCTTGGCACTCAATTCAATCCCTTCAATATCCCACGGGACTTTGATGACTCAGGAAAAGAGAAGGTAAGGCTGACAACTTTTTGCAGCTTTGCTTCACTTCAATTCACAGGCAAGTCAAGACTTTACCCATGATTTCACACGTCCTTTTCGAAAACGAAGGACAAATAGCAACAATCCCACTCTAAAGCTACCTACCCCTTCCACAGTGCTCTCTGGAATGCTTGCTTCCTAAGTAACAAATTGACTTTCTTCTTAAATCTTTTCCTTCTCCACTCCTTCCACTTCAGATTCTCGTTGACACCTAGGTCCCCATTGATGACCAAGCCTCCCTGGTTACCCTTTGTGCAAATGGTTGCACTTTCACTCATTCCCTCCAACTCACTATGGGGAGGAGGAGTGTGGGAATACTACTTGCTCCAAATGGCCACATCCCAGTTTATCCTCTGCCACCATCATTTAGCAACCTCTCCTCCTTTGAGATCCATACCTACCATCAAATCAAAATTCAGGTAGCTGTTGTCTTCCAACCTTCAGGATAACCCCCTTCTTTCCTCAATGAATTCAGTGTCTGGTTCACAGTCTTTCTCTCCTCCTCAACTCCTGCCTTCATACTAGGGGAATTCAATGTACATATTAATACATTCTCAAATACCCTAAGCTCCCAATTCCGCAATTTACTCATTTCCCACGAACCCTGGAGTTTGACATCACCCACAAACACTCCAATTCCATGTTCATGAATCTGAAATTCCCAATCAGCAACTGCTGCCATTACATCCCTCCTGACTTGCAGCCTCTTACCCTGTCCTTCATTCTCAATGTGACTTCCAATCTCTTAATCCCTCAGTTGTTCCCCTGGCTATGAACCCAGCAGTGGCTATGAAGAGGAAAAGGGGATAAGGATAGGGAAGGGTAATAGGTTCTGCCAGGGACCCTGATCACTATCAGTGACCAGAAACCCTGCAATTCAGTCTGGAAGGAATTCACCAGGCTCAAGCAAAACTTTGAAGTTGAGATTGTAAGGTTTATTGTTTTTTGTTTGTTTGTTTTTTAAACAAATGCTTTATTAACTTCTGTTTTACATCATTCATTTCCGCCAGATTTTGAGTTACAATCATTTCCCCCCCCCCCCCTTATTCCCCTACCCAACCTCCCAGAATAGCAGTCCCACAAGATATGGCTTCCTCCAATCTGCTCTCTCCCATACCTTCTCCCATACCCCCTTCGACTTTTCCATTAGAGGAAGGTGAATCTTTGTGTCCCAATGCCTGCACATCTTATATTAATAATAGTATTTATATATATTTGAAACATTTAATGTTAAGACCTCGAATTTCAGATCCATTTCCTTCCTCCCTTGTCACCCATTCCCTCTGGGGAGATAAGTAATTCAGTATATGTTGTACATGTCTAGCTATGCAAAACATTATCATAGTAGATATATTGTACAAGGCTGCTTATAATTCCCTCCCACTCATCCCACCCCCCACCTGGTCCATTCCCTACATTATCCTGTCCCTCTTCTATAGTGGGTACTTCCAACCTCCCCTCCCCCCAAGGATGCCCTCCCATCCATCATCCCTCCTCTCATCCCCCTTCCCCCTATTCTGCTGCAGGTTGAGATATCCCATTTAGTATGTATGTCATTCTCTCCCTGAACCAAATTCAATAAGAATGTGGTTTTGCCTTTTTTGCCTTCCTAATCTCCCCCTCCCTTGCAACCACTTCCCCTTACTTCTTCTACATGAGATAGTTTACCCTACCCTGTCTCTCCCCATCTCCTCTTGCCACTTTCCTCTCTCACCTCATAATTTCATCCCTTGAGTATTCTCCCTTCCCAACAGATTCAACCTATGCTCTCTATCCATATATAACTGTAAGCATATACACACACATTCACCTATGTATTCATATGACCACACACCCTTCTTCCATTATTTTCATAGTGAGAAAGATATCATCAGTTATTGCTTTTCCATATAGGAATGTAAATAGTTCAACTTTGATAAGTTCCTTTTGATTTCTTTTCCCTGATTACCTTCTCAGGCATCTCTTGCTAATTGTGTCTGGATGTCAAATTTTCTATTCAATTCTGGTTTTTTCCTCAAGAATGCTTGAAAATCCTCTGTTCCACTGAATGACCATATTTTCCCCTGAAACAAAATACTCAGTTTTGCTGGGTAGGTGACCCTTGGGTTCAGTCCCAGCTCTTTTGCCCTCTGGAATATCATATTCCATGCCCTTTGATCCCTCAGTGTAGTAGCTGCCAGGTCCTGGGCTATTCTGATTGTGTTTCCACAATATTGAAATTGTTTCTTCCTGGCTGCTTGTAGTATTTTCTCCTTGATCTGGGGATTCTGGAACCTGGCTAGAATATTCCTGGGAGTTTTCTTTTTGGGATCTTTTTCAGGAGGTGATTGGTGGATTCTTTCAACCTCTATTTTGCCCTCTGGATCTAAAACATCAGGGCAATTTTCCTTGAGAATTTCTTGAAGGGTGATTTCTAGGTTCTTTCTTTGATCATGGCTTTCAGGTAGTCCAATAATTTTTAAATTGTCTCTCCTGGATCTATTTTCCAGGTCAGTGGTTTTTCCCATGAGATATTTCACATTGGCTTCTAATCTTTCATTTGTTTGGATCTGCTTAACAGTATCTTGATTTCTCATAAAGTCATTAGCTTCCATTTGCTCCAGTCTAACTCTGAAGGAATGAATCTCCTCAGTGAACTTTTGAGATTCTTTTTCCATCTGGCAAATTCGACTTTTTAAGGCATTCTTCTCCTCATTGCCCTTTTGGGCCTCCTTTGCCATTTGAGTTAGTCTATTTTTTAAGGTGTTGTTTTCCTCAGTCAGGCTGTTGACCCTCATTTCATACTTTTCCTGCATCCTTCTCATTTCTCTTTCTAATTTTTCCTCCACTTCTCTTATTTGATTTTAAAGTCCTTCTTAAGGTCCTCTATGGCCTGCAACCCACTCATGTTTTCCCCTGGGGCTTTTGGAGCAGGACTTCTGACCTCACATTCCTTTTCCCGCTCTATGCCCCCAAAATAGGAGTCTAGGGTTGCATTTTTCTGTTTCCTTTGCCTTGGCATGTTGCCACTTAATTACTTGACTTTTGGGCTTGTTGCCACACTATGGCTTTAAGGCCAGATAGAGGAATTTTCGTCCCGAACGTGTGGGGGGCAACTTCCGTTTCTGGCAAGCTGTACACCCACCCACGACTTCCACCCTAGATCACAATCCAGATCCAGGGAGGTTAAAGCAAGAGCGATTACCCCCCAAGACTGATCGCTGGATCTCCCTACAATTTGCAGGCCAGTAGCTGGAGCTGCCTCTGAAAACTACAAAATGGCGTGTCTCCTCAGCAGCTTCTAGCCCCCAGGGGAGGGAGCCGACGCATTCCCCAAATATTGGTCCCAAAGTCCATAGGACACTAACCTCTTACTTTGTCCTAGGCATGTCTATGTTGATAATTCTGGACTCGCCACAGCTGCTGGTGTTCTGAGGTCTCTCCAGCCAGCTGCTGGCCCTGCCGCCCTGGGGCTTAAACCTCGGCTCACTCGGACCTGGGCTTGGCTCGGCTTGGCTCCCCGAGCTCTGGGAGCTGCCCAGACTGTTGCGCTGGTCCTTTCTGCAGGGCTGCTGGGCTGTCCTCAGCGGGAGGTTAGCTTCTCTGTGTCATTCTGTGGGTGCTGGGGCTCCAGAAGTTGTTCAGAGTCCCCTTTTACATAGTTTGGGGGGAATCTGGGGGCAGAGTGGCTTGGATAAGCTGTTTCTACTCCACCATCTTGGCTCCGCCCCGTAAGGTTTATTGTTACACTGCAGAGAATAGCGGGCAAAGATTCTTATGGAACCTGCAAACTTACAGAGATCATAGGCATAGTTTTAAGGAGTCAAGATATGCTAACTAGGTGAGTAAGGGTGGGATTGAGGAGGAGTTAAAGAGTGGTCAGTGGCTAAAGGACAATTGACTAAGGAGTTACCCTATAGATAGGGTACTGAAGAATTTATGGTGCAGCTGGCCACTCTAACTAAGGGAGATAACATTTAGCGGAAGGATTCATAGATAACTTATTGTTTCAAGCAGAGATAAACAGGTTATGAGTTGTTGCTGGGCAGAGTGCTGGAAGGGGGAAGGGGCAGAGTCAATGCTCTGAGGCTGTGATTGTACAGACTGGATTTACAAATTGATTTTACAGACATAGATCCCAAAGCACCCCATTTACAAACTGATGTTACAGATTGATATTACAGACTGATGTTATATAGATTGATGTTACAAACATATATACATCCCAAGTACCCCATCAGCTACACTCTCCTCTCTTCCCTATCTTGACCCTTTGGTGAACCAGTTCATTTCTATCCTTCCCTCTTCTCTTGGGTCCCTTACTGCCCTGCCAAGCCTCAGTCCTGGAATATTCCCTCCATGTGCTGCCTTGGCTCCTATTCATGTACTGCTGAATGAAACTGAATACAATTATGAGATCATGCTGACTGGGGCCACTACAGATTTATGTTACATAATCTCAACTGGGTCCTCACCAGGTTGGGACAATCCTTTTACACTTCTATAATTGACTCAGTAGCCCACTCACTATGGTGGCTTTTCCAAACTTTTTCATTCCTCCTCAAACTTCCTATAGATCCCTCTCCTCTCACCCTCTCAGCTAAGAATCCATTTCATGTTTCACTGAAAAAAAAGAGACCATTGTCAGAGAGTTTCTTCCTCTCTTTTCATTATCTTACATCACCCACATCTTCCACTATTTTCTCTTTCATCCCTGTCTCACATGAAGAGGTAGCCCTTCTTCCTACTAAAGCAAGCCCTTCTATGTGCCCAAATACCCATTCGATCTTGTCTTCTCCAGTAGATTGCCCTTTCTATCATTTCCACTCACACACTTTACTCACTTATCTTCAATCTCTTTGTCTTAGCTTGACTTTTGTCTTGCCATTGGACTTCATTACCTTTGGAAGAGAGAGTGAGGTTGACTACTTTGTCCCTTTGTGTAACTCTGCCTCACTTAAATCCAACTCTTGAGCAAGTCAAGACATCCCCCTGTGATGTCATTGATCCTCTTGGAAAATGAAGGACAAACAACAACAACAACAACTGACTGCTTCTCTAACTGCCTGCAAAACATTACTTCACAGCCAGAATTACATTATACACAGTAACAGTAATAGTCTAACAATGATCAGCTGTGAAAGACAACAATCCAAGACAATTCCAAAGAAGCCATGCTGAAAAATGCTATCCACCTCCACAAAGAACAACTGATGGATTCTGAGTACATATGGGAGCGCATTTTTAAAATTTTCTTTTTTTCTGCAACAAGGCTATTGGGGAAATATGTTTTGTATGACTTCACATGCATAATAAATATCATATTGCTTGCCTTCTCTCTTTTTTTGCTTTTTTTTGGGGGGGAGGGCAATTGGGGTTAAGTGACTTACCCAAAGTCACAGGGCTAGTAAGTGTGTCAAGTGTCTG
Source organism: Gymnobelideus leadbeateri (assembly GCA_011680675.1). Lineage (NCBI taxonomy): Eukaryota > Metazoa > Chordata > Mammalia > Diprotodontia > Petauridae > Gymnobelideus > Gymnobelideus leadbeateri. The sequence continues at coordinate 472,504 of WOXC01007037.1, read as the reverse complement.
AGGCTGTCTTTGAACTCAGACCCTCCTAACTTCAGGCCTGTGCTCTATTCACTTCGCCACCTAGCCACCCCTTACTTGCCTTCTCAATGGGCAGGAAAGGGGAAGGAGGAAGGAAGAAAATTTGGAACTCAATTTTTAAAAATTAATGTTAAAAAAGAAAAATTTGGAAATAAAAATCCTCTGGACTGATCCATTCCCATTAGTTATCTTCCTAGATCTCTCCTCCCTTTTGTAGCTAAATTCATTGAGAAGACCTTCTACAATCAATGCTTCCACTTTCTTTCCTCTCTCAACTCTCTGTAGTCTGTCTTCTTCCCTCATCATTCAACTGAAACTGCTTTCTCCAGTTAGCAGTGATCTCCTTATTGCCTAATCTAATGGCCTTTTCTACATCTTCTTCTATATCTTCGACCTTTCTGCAGCTTTCCACATCATCAACAGCCCCTTTCTCCTTGATACTCTTTTGTGTAGGTGTCTTCGACACTGCTCTGTCCTGGTTTTCCTACTATCTACCTTACTGCTGATTCTTTGTTTTCTTTTGTTGTGTGTTTAGGTCGTACCTGCCAGTCATGGGTGTTACACAGGGCTCTGTCTTGGGCCTTCTTCTCTTCTCCCACTATAATATTCTCCCTCTAAATGATTTCACTTAGTGATCTCTTCACCTCCAGTGGATTCAATTATCATATCTATGCAGATAATTCCCAGATCTATTTATCCAGCCTTAATCTTTCTCCTGACCTCTAGTCTCGAATCTCCAACTGTCTATTGAACATCTCAAACTATTGGAGGCATTTTAAATTGAACAATTTCAGAACTGAATTAATTATCTTTCCTCTTAAACTATCTCCCTTCTACTTTACTGTCAAGGGCACCACCATCCCCTCTGTCACCTAGGCTTTCGACCTTAGTGTCAGCCTTAGTTCCTTGCTCTGTCTCTCATATCCAATCTGTTGCTAAGTTCTATCGATTTTACCTTTGTAACTTTTCTCATGTACACCCCTTTCTGTCTTCTGACACTACCACTGCCCTGGTATGTGCCCTTATCACCCCTCCTTTGGCCTATTACAATAGCCTCAAGTCTTTCTCCTCTCCAATCCATCCTCCATTCAGCTGTCAAATCTTGCTAAAGCACAGGCTAGAAAAGACTGTGTCACCCCACCCCCATTCATAGTGGTTCCCTATCACCTCCACAATCAAATATTAGATCTTCCATTTGGTGTTCAGTATCCTTCATAAGTGCCTCACTTGGTCATACCTTTCTCATACCTTACTTACCCCCACATATTCTATGATCCAATGACATTGACCTTGCTATTCCTCAAATAAGACACCCCATCTCTCAACTCCATGCATTTGCACTATCCATTTTCATGCTTGGAATTCTCTCTTTCCTCATTTCCCCTTTTGCTTCCCTGGCTTTCTTCAAATCCTACCTAAAATTCCATCTTCTACAGAAAGTCTTCCCCAAGGATCCTTAATTCTAGTGCCTTCCATCTATTGATTAACTCCAATTTATCCTGTCTATAGTTTGCTTACATAGTTGTTTGTTGTCTTCCTCACTAGACTGTGATCTTCCTGAAGGCAGGGCCTGTATTCTGCCTTTCTTTGTATCCCTAGAACTCAGCACAGTGCCTGGTATATAGTTGGTGCTTAATAGATGTCCACCTGACTGACTGCTTAGGAAATTTCAGATAGCTTTATCAGGAACAAGTCATGACAGACAAGATTTCCTCATTTGTAAGGGTTTCTAAACCAGTAAGTGAGGGAAATACTATAGATAAAATTTGCCTAGATTTTAGGAAAGCTTTTGATAAAATATTTCAGGTCATTTTTGTGGAGAAGATGGAGAAATAGGGAATTGATAACAATATACAGTATGGATTCAGAATTGAATGGCTGGGAACAGCTAGGTGTTGCAGCGAATAAAGCACTGTCCCTGGAGTCAGGAGGACCTGAGTTCAAATCCAGCCTCAGACACTTAACACTTACTAGCTGTGTGACTTTGGGCAAGTCACTTAACCCCAATTACCCTGCCTTCCCCCCTCCAAAAAAAAGACAAAAACTAAAAAGAATTGAGTGGCTGGCCAACCTCAAAGATTGGTTTCAAATCAACAAGATAGGGATCCCCAGCAGGGTGCTTCAGGGTTCTGGGCCTGTGCTGTTTAATGCATTTTTATTAAAGACCTTAACAAAGACACAGAAAGCATGCTTATCAAATTTGCATAGGTCACACAGCCAAAAGGAAGAGCTAACACCCTGGATGAAGATGTCAGGATCTGAAAAGATCCCGACAGGCAAGAACATTGGCCTGGATCTATTCAATGAAATTCAGTTGGATTAAATGTAAAATCTGACACTTGGGTACAAAAATTCAGCTTCATGAGTACAAAGTAAGGGAGGCCTGGCCAGACAGCAGCTTGTCTGCAGATGATTTCAGTGGTTTAGCGGACTCTGAGTTCAGTATGAGTCAGCAATGGGATATGGCAGACCAAAAAGCTAATGCAACCCTGGGCAGGGCTTCCAGGAATGGTGTCGTAAGAATGCCACTGTCCTCTGCCCTTGTCAGACCTAGTCAAAAGTATCATGTTGGGCTCTGGACACTGTGGCTTAAGAACTTCGATAGACTGGAGAGTGTTTGGATGAGAACAGTCAGGATGATGATGGACCCAGAGTTCATGTCATATGAGAATCCATTGAAGGAACTGAGACTGTTTCATCTGGAGAAGAGAAGGCTCTGGGAACACTTGGTAGCTGTCTTCAAATATTTGAAGGGCTGTCATGTGGAAGACAATTTTACTTGGTCTGTTTGGCCCCAGAGGGCAGAAGTGGGAACAGTGAGTGGAAATGAAAAGGAGGCCGCTTTGGATTTGCTTCTAAGGAAAAACTTCCTAGTGGTTTAAGCTGTCCTAAAGTGGGAAGTGGTGGGCTTCCCCTCCTCAAAGGGCTTCTAGGAGAAGCTGAATTAACCAAGGGGTTACAGTGGGGATTCCTTTCAGGCATGGGTTTGGACACGATGGCCTCCGAAGTCCCTTCCAAGTCAAATTCTGTGATTCTGTAATACCTGCACTCCTTCCTTACCAGGTTTGTGGTGAGAAAAGCACTTCAGAGGTCTTAAAAACCTAGAGAAGTGGGACCTGTTATTATGACTGACCTGTTGCATGTGAGCAAGTCAGGTCTCCCCAACTAGAGGTTTCCACTCCTATTCCCCCCGCTTATTAAAATGCAGTAGATCACAACAAAATTGGCAAGCAGTCTGTGAAAATGCAGGAAAACAGATATTTTATGTTCTAGGGGTTACATGTCTGTTGGGGTGAATTGTAGAGTGCACAAAGAGAAGTAATTTGCAACCATCCTGGAAAGGGAAAGGGAGAGCCAGATAGTAGAGGCTACATCCGGGATTTTACATTTTATTCTCAGGGCAATAGGGAGTAACCAAACTTCTAGAACAGGGGTCAAACTTGTGCTTTAGCAATACCAACTTGGCAGCTTGATGGAGGATAAAGAAGTCTTTCCTTAATCTAAATTTAGACCTGGCTCCTACATCTCATTTTTAGGTGTTCATTTTTGACCCCTGGACTCAACCCTGTCCTATGCTCCCAGGACCAGAAAGGTGATGAGACTGGAGGCAAGGAGACCAATAGGAGGGTATTGCAATGGTCTCAAAGCTAGATCCCTAAAAGATAGTGATATTCTCACCAGAAATAGGCAAGTTTGGCAGAGAAGGGGCTTTGAAGGAAAAGATAATGAGTTCTATATTGACTATGTTGACTTCCAGATGCCTATAGGACCACCATTCAAAATGAACAATAGGCATCTGGAGATTGGAGACTAGTGTTCAGGAGAGAGATTAGGGCTGGATATATAGATCTGGAAGTCATTTGAATAAAGACGTTCATTAGACCCATGAGACTTGAGATCACCAAGAGAAAAAGGGTAGAAAGAAAACCAGGGCAGAGCCTTGGTATATACTCATGATCCAGCAAAGGAGATTGAGAAGGAGCAATAAGCAATAAGTAAACATTATTAAGCACCTACCATGTGCCAGCCACTGTTCTAATTGCTGGGGATACAAAAAAAGGCAAAGACAGTCCCTGTCCTCAAGGACTTTCCAATCTAATGGGGGAGGAAACATGCAAATAAATATATCAAATCAAATTATATACGTAAATGGGATAAATTGAGAAAGACTTCCTGTGGAGTGGGGATGTTATTTGGAACTTAGAAGCCAGGGGGGTCCATAGTCAGAATGGAGGAGGAAGAGTGGTCCAGGCATGGTTCCTAGAAGTTGAGAAAGTTAAAAGGAGAACCGAGAGAGAGCAGGTACTCAAAAGCCGGAGAGGAGAAAGAATCCAGAAGGATACAATAAAGGCAACAGTTTCAAATCCTCAGACTTTAAGGAGCAGAACTAAGAAAAGGCTTTGAGGTTTGGCAATTAAGAGAGATCATTGGTAACTTTGTAGGGAACAGTTTCAGTTGAGAGATAAGATCAGAAGTCTGATCTCTAAGGAAAACAGAGAGAAAGGGGAGCCAATGAATGGAAATAGCTTTTTCTGAGAGTTTGGTTGTAAAACTGAGGAGAGAGATGGGGCATACTTGAAGGTCTGGTGAGAGTTGGTGGGTTTTTTTTTTTTCTTAAAGATGCTGGGTTGGGTGGAAACCTGGTCATGTTTGTAGACATCAGGGAAGGAATTGACAGGGAGATTGAAGATTAGAGGGAAGAAGGGAATAGGCAGGAGAAAACTGGAAGCAATGGGATCAAGGACACATGTACAAGTTGTTGACCTTGGCAAAGGGAAGGGCCACCTCTGTATCAGAGACTTGAGGAAAGGAAGAGAGCGTGGAGAATAATGTCAAGGGATTTTGATTTGTGGAGAAGGCAGAAGAGGGAGTTCATATCTAATGCTTTCCTTTTTTCCAGTACCATATGAGGGGAGGTCTTTGAGAGGTTAGGGGGGAGACGGTGGTTTGGGAGGGTTGAGGAGAGAGGAGAAGGTTTGGAACAAATAAAATCCCTCCTGATTTCATGCAAATAGTAAGTAAATGTATGGAATCTGGTACTCCCCAGAGGTGGGAAGAGACTGAAGCAGAAAAGACAAAGTCTTGGAAAGGGCTGTGGTAAATCCATGGAGTCAAAGCAGGGAGAGAGATGTGGATGTTCCATGCCCCTGAGCACCCTTCTCTCAAAGAGGAAACTGGCAGCAAGTTCAGCAGGTACCACTGAGAAAAACATCACTAGGCTGACTGACATTCCAGCTTCCTTATCCTTTTAGGGACCCTTCCAGATCTGGATTTATGATCCTAGGTGTGACCTTAGACAAGTCCATTCCTCTCCCTGGGCCTCAGTCTCCTCCTCTAAAATGAGGGAATTGGCCAAGATGGCCTCTGAGGTTCCTTTCAGCTCTCTAGATCTCAGGTCCTAGGTGTGACCTTGCCCAAGTCCTTTTCCCTCCCTGGCCCTCACTTTCCTCCTTTTTAAGAGGAGAGGGTTGGACTCGATACCTTTCTAGGGTCCCTTCTAGCTGGATTTCTCCGTGGCAGTTTTTTCTAAGTGATTTCTGGGGAAGTTCTGAGTAGCAGCCCTTTCCTACACCATATCCCCTGAGCTCCAGCAGGGGGCAGTGTGTGCGGGCTTGGGGAAAGCTTCGCTAGCTGAGGTCGGTGTCCATCTCCTTGGAAGCAGTTTTCAGGGGCGGGAGGAAGGGGCCAGTCTCAAACTATCTTCCCCTGCTTGTAGCCAGGTACGGTTCCTCAAACACAGCCCTCCAGCTCAGCTGGCAGTTGGCCTGGTGCGCACAGCATGAGTCCCTTTCAGGGAATGAGACCTGGGCTGAGGCACGCACAATCCTACTCCTATGGCCCCCAGGTGGTCTCTGCTACCATCTGCGCCCACATCTGGCCTCCTGAGATGAGTCCCCATGCACATACTTCTGCAAATTAGGTCCTCCTTGGGGCCTCAGTTTCCCCATCTGTAAAAGTAACTAAAGTACCTCTAAGGTATCTTTCAGCCCTAAATATATGATCTATTATCCCAAGTTACTTCTCCTCTCTGAGTCTCAGTTTCCCCATCTGTAAAATGAGAGGGTTAGACTACATAACCTCAAAGGCCACTGCCACCTATAAAATTCTATGATACTGTGAGGTAGGTCGCGCAAAAAGTATTGTCCCTATTTTACAGAAAAGAAGACTGAGACCCAGAGAGGAATAATGATTTGTCCAAGGTCACACAGGTAGTAGGTGGCAAATGTTAAACCTAGTCTCCTGATTCCTAGCCTGAAAGGGGCTCTTTCCACTCCCCACCCCCCCTCCTCTCCCCCCATGCTGGTGGAGTAGCCAGGGCCCAAAATCAGGCCATCTGATAATTAAGGTTCCAAATCTTAGGACAAAGCAAGAGCAGAAGGAAAGTAGATTTGATCTAGTTATTTTGAGGATGGGGAAAAAGAGGTATCCTGGGGATCCACAGAGACCACTGGGTGTCATTTAACCAGCAAAAATGTGCATTAGCCTCAGGCTGGTGGTTAGGTTGGTGCCAGGGACAAGGGATGAAGCTGTAGGTTGAGTTCTTTACTCCATTGTTCTCACCCTCCCTCAGAGCAGGCCCATTGCAAACATATTCACTAGGTTGGGGCTGCCTGTGAATGGAGCCCCTTGTGTTTAGTACTGCTTGGTCTAGGGTGGGTTTACAGTTCCCCTAACAAGGCAGCTGCCATAGGGAGCGGTAGCCTACTTTCCCCTGAAGGAGGTAGAACAAGCAGGTGTGTGTCCTGGGTAGTCCCAACCAAGAGAGGGAGCAAAGTATTTGGGGTGGGGTGGACAGTGCCAGGGTAAGTGAAGGTACTGGATCCCTCCACTCTGCCTTGACCTGGAGTCCCCCTTCCATGGATCAGACAAGTCAATCTGGGCCTAAGACAAGCAGGCCAGCAAGCAACACACATTTATATAGCCCTTCCTATGTGCCAGGGACTGTGCTAGGTTCTGGGGACACAAAGAAAGGCAAAAATACTCCCAATTATCAAGGAGCTTACATTCTTATAGGGGAAACATGTTGTTGCTGTTGTTGTTCAGTCATGTCTGACTCCTTGTGACCCCATTTGGGGTTTCCTTGGCAAACTTACTGGTTTGCCATTTCCTTCTCTAGCTCATTTTACAGATGGGGAACTGAGGCAAACAGCGTGAAGTGACTTGCCCAGGGTCACACAGATAGTAAGGATCTGAGGTCAGATTTGAATTTAGGTTTTCCTGTCTCCAGGTCCAGAGCCCTATCCACTGTGTCACCTAGCTGCCCCTTTTAGGGGAGATTATGCATATATATATATGCATACACACATATATATGTATATATACACAAATTCAATGCATATATGTATATATACACATATGTATGTATTTATGTATGTATGGCTAAGATACATGCAAAGTAGATAGGAGGTAATCTGAGAGAGGAAGGTCCTAGTATCTGGGGGTCTGGGAAAGACCTCCTGTAGAAGATGAACCTTGAGCTAAGTCTGAAAGGAAGCCAGGAAAACCAAGAGAAGAAGGTGAAGAAGACAGAGGCCCCAGCCAAGGGAGAATGCCAAGCCAGAGAGACAGGCTAGTTCTATCTTCCCCTCAGGGTCCTTGGGGTTATTCCTTTAATGCTTTCAGCAAAAACCCCAGTCTGATGTGTTCTATCCATCAATTACTAGCTAGTTAGTTTCTCCCTTATATCATTGACTAACCCCCATATAATTAGTGCCCCACTCTCAATTTAACTAATCAATATCAATTTTAGCTTTTACAAAGGGATACCTACTGGGAAAACAGAGCAAGAACAGTAATTACAAACACATTCCTCTGAATCAAAGACACATTCTTCTTCAGTGCGTGGGGAGAATGGACTCAAACTTAGAACAGTTGCACTCATCCCACCAAGTTCAATTCCAAATGCAGCATAACCTCTGAATGAATCACTCCCTTGCTGCACTGCATGTAGGCATCAATCTAGTGCTGGGCTAGCTCCTGTATCTGACCTGGCTGCAGGCACAACTCTACCATGGATTCCAATTGCCATGCCTCTAATGGCTCACTCTTTTGACCTTTCAAAGCTCCAGCTATCTCCAAAACTCCTTCACCTAATAATAGGAAAACACAAATTCAAAGAAGCAACAGAGGTACCATGTATTCGGGTGGGTCTGAGTGGGGGAGGAGGGAGTAAAGGCCCAGTACTACCTCTCTCCCCACCTGAGAGGCTTATAGAAGAAGGCTAACTTGGTCAGCTAGTGCCTTTTCTATCCATTCCTAGTTCCTCTTTCCCACAAAGTAAGAGGACAGGAAACAATCATAGACTACCCATGCATGCTCCAAAGTCTACACATGTGATTGAATTAGGCAAAGTATGATATGCACTTGCTCATAAGGACTTGTTGACCAGTCCCCCATTACTCTGGCTTGGTTGTTTTATAGGCAGATTTTTATCAGGAGTTAGACAGTGTCAATCCAAGGTGAAATATGAAATGGCTAATTATTATCCTTTCAAACTGATTTATATCCTGAGGAAAATTTAACTACTAGTCCCCCAGAAGATTGTAACTGTGATGAACTTTTGCAAAGACACAGATGAGAGTCATACTGGATGGGAAGTGTAAATGGGTTTCGATCTCTACACTGTTTAGCTTCCAAACTGATGAAATTACAAATCCATTTGAGTTTTATATTGAGTGAAAAATCTTGTTTAAATCATTTTGTTAATGCATTCTGTGTTTCTATATGTATTTAACATTTCTTTCTGTATAGGAATAAACTACCTATACCATACTTGATCTACATTGTGAATTGGGTATCTCTCTTACCTCCCCCATTTTAGGGAAACTTTAGACTTTTGAGCCATTGCTGTTACTATTATTAGCTTCATTCCTGGAACTCTGGGGTGGGGCTTTGTTAGTAAGCCAATGAATGTGTGAATGAGGAGTCTAATTCTGCTAATTAGATGTCAGGCTTTCCCCAGACTGAACCCAGTCCACAAACCAGTACAAACAGCAATAGCTGAATTTAGAACAGGGAGCAGGACAGAATTTCTGCCCCTGTGGGCCCAGTCAAGCCAAGTCAAACCTCTTTCTGCCAGCCCAGATATTTCCCCTGTAATCAGCCATTGTCTCTCCAGGAACACCACAGCTAGCATTTGCAGGCCTCCCCAAACCTTTAGAACTTTCAGAATTGACAAAGTTTTAGCCAGTCCTGGACATGTACAGTGTGGGATGCTTATTCCCCCAAGATCAAGAAAGACTAAGAAGAAAAGTAATGGAGGTGACCAGGGGCCCCATGCAAGTTTGCTTCATTGCAGCTTCCAGCACCTACTGCCATGTGGGCAAGGTCACCATGACACTGAGACAGAGAAGGACCCTACCCTGACCATCCCCTCCCTGGAGTCCCATCTGGAGAGCTTCCAGGAGAGCCATAGCCCAGAGGAGGTTAGCTAGATGTCCTTTTCACACATGTAATACCTTCCCCCCTGTGACTTTCACAGGGTAGGGAGGATGACTAAAGGGCTACTCCAAATACCAAGTCATATTAAAGGGCCAAATCCTTTCAACAATGGCCCGAAGCAGCCCCAGACTGCCGTGAAGGTGACTAGACTCAGAAAGCAGTTCTCCTGAAAAAGATCTAAGAACTTCATAGTGTTATGTGTGACAAGTTAAAACAAAAAGCTGGGGCGGCTAGGTGGCGCAGTGAGTAGAGTGTCGGCCCTGGAGTCAGAAAGACCTGAGTTCGGATCCTATCTCAGACACTTAACGCACACACAAATAAAAACCTAGCCGTGTGACCTTGGGCAAGTTACTTAACCCCAATTGCCCCCCAAAAAGCAAAACAAAAACAAAAACAAAAAGCTGATGTAATCTTGGGCTTCATTAAGAGATTCGTACAGAACTCAGGAAGGTGAGAGATAACATCCCTGTCCTCTGCCTCACTCAGGCCTCATCTAAAGGGATGTGTTCAGGTTTAGGCACCACATTTCAGAGAAGCTATTGGTTACCTGGAGGATGCCCACAGAAGGGCAAAGATGGTGAAGGGCCTTAAGACCATAACAGATGAGGATCATTTAAAGGCACTAAGCATGTGGGGCCTGGAGAAGTCTCGGAGGGGACATGACAGCACTCTTAAAGTATTTGGAATACACATGCAAAAGAAGGATTAGACTTGTTCTACTAGGCAGGGGGAGGGCAGCAGGATTTAGAGCAAGACATGAGGGTGACAAGGAGGCAGATTTTTGGTTCCATGAAGTAAAAAGCTGATAATAATGAGAGTTGCCCAGAAATGGAATGGGTGGCCTCAGGAGGGAGTGAGTTCTGCTCACTCAAGGCCTTCCAGTGGGCCCTGGGTGGGGACTTAGAAGAAATCATTGTAGAGGAGATCCCCATGAGGTACCGATTAGACTTGATGGTCTATGGGAACTCTTCCATCTGTGAGATTCTGGGATCCTGTGAGGTGCCTCCAGGGCCTTGGCCCCAGGAATAGAAATAGTTGTTGAATGAATGGAAATTGAATACAAGAGAAAGGTCTGAAGTGGAGAGGTGACTATAGGGAAAGGAGAGGAGTGCTACCACGGAAAGATCACTAGAACAGGAGTTAGAAGACCCAGATTCCCATCCTGGCTGTTACATACTGGCAGTGTGACTTTGAACAAGTCTCTTCCCTTCTGCGGTTTCCTCACCTATAAAATGAGGGGGTTGAACAAGATGGTCTCCAGAGTCTTTTTTAGCTTTAGTGCTATGACCTTATGTGTGACCTTAGATGAGTCACTTCCTTCAATCATGGGATCCTAGATCTAGAGCTGGAAGGGCCCTCAGAGACCATCTAGCCCAATCTTCTCATTTTACAGATGAGGAAACTGAGGCTCAGAGTAGGAATGACTTGGAATCATAGGATCCTAGCTCCAGAGCTGGAAGAAAACTGAGGCCATAAAGCCCCAACAACCCCCTCATTTTACAGTGGAGGAAACTGAGGTCCATAGAGGGGAAGCAACTTGTCCAAGGTCATACAGCTAGTAAGATTCAGAGTTAGAGTTTGAACCTGTGTCCCCGACTACAGAATCATCATTCCCTTGCCTTGCAAAACACAGCCTCCTTCTCTGTACCTCAGTTTCCTTATCCCTAGACCAAGGAGGTTGGACTAGACAAACTTCAAGATTCCTTCCAGCTCAGATATCCCATGATTCTCTGACCTGTGTCTGCATTGGGAGGAGGAGGGGGCCCACAAAGGGAGGATTGAGGGAAGAAGGGGGGGAGAGGTGTTTTTTTGCTGGGGTCAGGCTCTGGGGAGTTTTGCCTGGGCAAAGGCAGCAAGCTGAGCTCCAAAAAGCTCTTCTCATCCATTGCTCCTCCTCCTCCTTCTCCTCCTCCTCCTTCTCTTCCTTCTCCCCCTGGCCAACTTTTGCAATTGGAAATAGCTGGGAGCCCCTGCCAGACACTGGGAAGAAAAGACACAGTCAGTCTGCCTGAGGTCTGCTCAGACACACCCTTGCCTGCAATTTGGCTATTGGGGGAGGCCTCAGCCACAGGCTGCTGGAGGGGAGAAAAGCAGATTCCAGCGGCCAGCTGAAGTTGTCTAGCCTGGAGTCCTCTAGGAACGGGAAGAAAGAGCCAACTGAGACTGTCCCAGAAAGCTTGGGGCGCCTGTTGCTATCCAGACGACCCCTTCATTCCTTGAAGATGAAGCTTCCACATCATGCTGACTGGTATCCTTGGGAAGACTGGAATTCTAAGCAATCGGTAAGTGGCGATTGGTTGCCAACTTTGGTTTGACTTTGGGTAAGTTCCTTCTTCTCTCTAGCCCTCAGTTTCCTCTTCTGTTAAAATGAGGAGGTTGCATGAGATGACCTTGCTGAATTTGGAGCCGCAGGACCTAAGTTGGAATCCTGATGGTGTCACTGACTCCCTGTGTGACTATGGGAAAAGTCCTTTCCCTCCTTGAGACTTAGTTTCTTCATCTGTAAAATGAGGGGGTTGAACTAGACAGTTTCTGAGGTCCCTTTTGGCTTCCAATGTGTGATCCTATGGTCTCTGGGTTCTATCTTAGACATCCTATGTCGCCTTTCCTAAGATCCCTTCCTATGCTCTAATACAGGGATTCTTAAACTTGGGTGTCCTGGACCCTTTGAGCAGTCAGTCTGGTGAAGCCGATGGTCCCCTTCTCCAAATTAGGTTTTTAAATGGATAAAGGGTTGTCTATAGGATTACAAAGAAAACTAATTTTATTGAGACACAGTTATCAAGATATTTTTATTAAGAAAAAAATTCACAGACCACAGGTTAAGAACCCTGGTTTAAGGTCTCTCCAGCCCTGGCATCTTCTGTTCTATGTCCTAAGATCTCTCCCTGGACTGATTGGCTATATTAATAATAGTAGCTATAATCGATCTAGAATTTTCTGGTTATAAAGTGTTTTACATACATTATCTCATGTGTTTTTGTGTGGTAGGTGCATTTTAAATTGCAGAAAACTGAGACTGAGATTAGTACCACAGCCAGAAGCTGAACTCAGGTCTCTCTTAATGCCAAGTCCGCCTTGGCTGCCTCAATTTACTAGGGCTCCTGGGGCCTTCCTAGCTCTGGGGAGCTCACTTATTCCTGGGCAGTGAGCTACTACATGCTTAGAATTTTCCATAGTGAAGATTCTAGAACAGAACCTGGAATCACCTGACACGAGTGAACCAATGAGGGACTATCTCTGAACAGCTTTCCCAAGGGTTTGCTGTTTGGTTGACACCTTGGTTCTGACATCTTGGAATACAGAGCTAGACTGGGCTAAGCTAGGCTGTGGTGGGCAGGGCAGAGCTGGGTTGGGCCCTAGTGGGTTCATTTGGGCTAGGCTACTCCTGGCAGTGTGGACCAAGTCAAGCCAGGCTGACTCTTTTCTCCTTGTGTTTCCTTTGAAGGTCACCCATCATCTCATTTTCTAGCTTGCCAAGCAGGCATAAAGATTCCCCAAGGCTCCATCTCCATCTTCAATCTGACTCTTCTCTGTAGGTACTCATTTCATCATACCTGACTGAAGATCTTCAGTGGCTCCCCATTCCTTTGGCTCATAGGACTTTGAGCCCTTGTCCTGCCTCGCCACCCCTGCCCTGCCATCTCCCTTATTGGCAACAGCTTCCCACTGTTCCTCCCTGCTTCTTCCACCCTGACCTACCCCTAACCTGTCACAAGACCTTGTATTCCAGGGTCTTCTCCTCCCTGCTTGTCTCCACTGTCTTGTTGACTGTTTTCTGCACTTGTCCCTCAGAAACAAAACTGCTAGCTACAGTTCTGGCTCTGATGAGAATCTACCTGGGGTGCTCACTCTGGCAAGGAACATGCAGGCTGCCTTCCCCACTTCTGAGATCAGGTACAAAAAGTACGATCCCAAGGCAAAGACTGAAACCATCTTTTCTCTCAACACCCCCCCCGTTCCCCTCCTCCCTGCTTCAGCCCCCCAGGAAGGCCCTTAGTAGCTGGGAGATCTCTGGACTGGAACAAGATGGAGCATGTGGAACCATTCAGACATCAAGGGTCTGGTAACACCCAGTGATACAGGGCTGGGCCCCCACCATTGGCCTTGGCTGTTGCTGCCGCCCAGTTCTCCCTTAGTCATGCTCCTGGGTTGCAGACACAGCTCAGAGCTCCCCTGGAGTGGGATTTTGTCCTTTTTTGGCCCAGATGCTGTCTATTGTGTGAGAGTGGCATACATCCTTTGTGGGCCTGGGACATATTAAGTGATGGGGAGTGCCATCCAAACAATAAGCAGCCTGCCTAGATTGAATAACAGTGTTAGAGCTGGATGGCACCTCAGATCAGTCTGTTCCTCCCCATCATGTGACTGCATAAGGGGCTCCCCAACAGCCTCTCTGTTGGCCATGAAATACTCCCTAGCTTAGACCCTCAAAAAACATACTGGGGGTCACTTTATTCCTCCACTCAGGGTGGCAGGGCTGAAGGGGACTTTTCTAGCATGCCTGAGAGCAATTTCAACCCCTAGAATATTCTGAGATATTCTAGAAGCACTTCTTAAACTGTCACAACCAACAGTTAAGAAGTGCTGGAGGGCCCATGAGTGAAAAAGTTTAAGAAAGCTTGCTCTCAAGTACTCCCTCAGTGACTACTATGATATCACATCACTAGAGAGGCAGTGAGTCAGGAAGATTTGGGTTTCGAATCCCATTCCCAACACTAGTTGTGACCCTAGGGAAGTCATTTCATTTCCCTGGTAAAAGGAGGGCACGAGATTTAATAATCCACAAAGTTTCTTTCAACTCTAACCCAATTGCTTTGATGCTACCCCCCAATCCCTTACCTTCTAGCCAAGGCACATAGGTGAATAATAGCAAAATGGCCACTTTGTGATCAACCCTATTCATCTTCTCTGATGGGAAGATTTTAGAGTTGTCAGGGTTCTTAGCAGCCAAGTCCCACTCCCTTATTTTATAGAGGAGGAAACCAAGCCCCAGAGGAGTGGAATGACTTGACCAAAGTCATACAGATAGCAAATAGCAGAACCAGAACTTAGACCCAGGTGATTTCAAATCCCATCAGGTTTGGCCATTTCTTACGTTTGTGACCTTGGTTTGGTTTCTTCCCTTCTCTGGGCCTCAATTTCCACTTCTGTCAAATTACGAAGTGGACCTAAAAGACTCCTGAGGTCCTGGAAATTTGATAAGCCAGACCATGAGCCCAAAGAGAAATGGATCCCTAAGCCTGAAAGAAATCAGACTTTGGAAGAAGCAGAGATTTGAATGAGCTACCTTTCTGTTTCAGGTGACCACCCCATGGGAGAGAATAGAAAGCATGGTCAAAGGGAAGCTGGAGGTAAGCTGTCTATCCCTGAAAAAGCTGGCTGCCTGGTTAGTTGGGGTGCCTCTGGTAGGGCCTCCTACCTAGGCACTGGAAGGAGGGGAACTGCCCAGAAAATAGTGGAAGAGTGAGAGAGAAGCACCCCTCTGAGTCCAAGCCTGTGATGATTATCTCTGATTGACAGATTCTGACTCAATCAGGGAACATCTGAGGCAACCCCCAGAGGGGTTGCACCTATGGGAGACTGTGGGGGCTGGGGGCTGGATGGTCCCAGATGGTAGCCTGGGATAACGGCCATTCTTTGAAAATAAGAATGCCACAAGGCACGAAAATGTGGAGTGGGCTGTTTGGGAGCCAGGATGGGGTTCATAGGATTCCTAGACATAGAGCTGGTGGGTGGGCTAGCCCTAGTTATCCCAGGGCTCTGGGACTGAAGGAGGACTAAGGCCCAGTGTTTTCATATCAAACTTCTCATTGTGAACAATAATAAATATATGAGCATAGATTTCAAGCTGGAAGCATCACTGAATCCAACCCCCTCATTTTAAAGAGAAGGAAACAGGCCCAGGGAAGGAAAGGGGCTTGTCCAAGTAATAACAATTACTTGACACAAGTAATGACAAAATGACAAAGGCAGGATTCGAACCCGAGGCATTTGGCACCAAATCTTTCTGCTGAACTACTTTGCCCCTTTATGTGAAACATTCCAGTGTGTTCACCTTTCATCTGCTAGTTCTCATTTGGGCCCCACAACCACCCTTTGAGGGAGGGAGCACAGGTATTATTTCTATTTTATAGATGAAGTTACTGGGCCCCAGAAAATAGAAGTGGCTTGCTAAGGTCACACTAATGATAAATGGGAGAGCTGAGATTTAATCCAGGATGCCTTCCCCACCCCCGCTTCAGAACTTCTCAGTGGAGGGAGCTCCCTGGGACCCGGATGGATCCAAAACCCCTACTTGTCAGGCCTCTAGAACACATGCCAGCTGACTGGGTCCTCCATCTCGGGGGTCTCCTTGCATGCCACTGTAACTCAGGGTTAACCAGCCCACTTGGGCAGCTCCCCTTCTGTTTGTTAGACATGCTGGAGCACTCAGTGCTCCTCTTGTAAATAAGCATGTCATTCTTGAGGGGAAAACCAGCATTGACTTAGTTACAGTCTGCTGGCTCCCCTTCCCCCACCCCAGCACACCTAACTCCTGGTTGGCCCTGAGCCCAGGTAGAGCAGCCACTGAGGCCCTGGACAAACTGGAGCTGGGAGCTTTCCTTTC
This sequence comes from Gymnobelideus leadbeateri, assembly GCA_011680675.1. Classification (NCBI taxonomy): domain Eukaryota; kingdom Metazoa; phylum Chordata; class Mammalia; order Diprotodontia; family Petauridae; genus Gymnobelideus; species Gymnobelideus leadbeateri. The sequence goes on along the minus strand of WOXC01007037.1, from coordinate 456,435 downwards.
AGGGGAGAGGAAAAAGTTGAAGCAGGAGGATGAGGGCCAAGGCAGATGGCGGGTTGACCCAGGAGGGAGGAAAGGAGGGGAGCCATTAAAAAAAGAAAACTGTCCCAGCAGAAACTGTTTTCTATCTGTGTGGTCAGTAGGTTGTCAATAACCCCCTAGTTCTGCCCTAACCGAGCCCAAATTGGTATCACTCCTCTGGGCGGCTTCTGCTGACCACTCTGGGGGCTCAGAAGGTTGGCTCTGTGTAAAGCCATCTGTGATCAGATCACAAGACTCAGGGTTGAGAAGGGGCCTGGCCAGACTATCCAATCCATCTTGCTCATGTGTTGTTTTTTTTAAAAGGTCTTTTTTTTCTGCTAAAAATTTGTTTGAACTGCTATAAATGTTCAGGCCTAGGACCAAGAGCCAGAGACAGAGAATCCAAGCAAATGAAGCAGGAACCCCAAACAAAAAAGCAAAACCATAGAGCAAAACTCCACACAATTAAGCAAAACACCACCAAGAGACTGGTTGTCAAGGCTTTGTCCACAGGGCTAGAGCAGAGGTCTCTGGGAAATGCAGACCCCATGCATAAGCAGAGAGGGAGTTCCTAGGCCCAGAGATGGGACCAAGCCTGGAAGTGACAGAACCAGGATTCAAACCCAGGACCTCTGGCCCTCTCCAGCCTGTTCCTGGTGTCACTTAGTGGATCATGTTCCTCTCTGGGAGGGAGGGCAGGCTCTTAGCACAAAGGGCCCCTCTCCCCTGGCTGGCATTGCCAGCCCCCAGGTGGTTTCCTTCTCTAAGCCCCTGCTACAATCCCCACTAATTAGCTGCCCACTCCCATCCCTCTGTGTCCCTGGGATCTCCTCCCTCCCACAGGCCCCCTGCTTCCTGACTATCTGGGCCACGCACATATGAGGTTAGCTGGCCTTGGTCCAGGCTAGATTTCATTTGCTTATTTCCTGACCTTTTCTTTGAACCATCCCAAGCCCCTATAAGATGCTAGCTTCAGTCTTGGCTGATTTGTGAAACCATTCATTGGTGTCCTCCAGGTTGGGGGATTTTTCCTCAGTGAAGCTACTGGCAGAAGCAGCCTATATATCTCCAGGGTCCTTAGCTTAGATGCTCGGGCCAGCCTGCTAATGAGGCCAAGGGCACAGCCCCCATCCCCTAGTGGGGCCAGTGAACTTTGTTCTCTTCCATCCCTGGCTGACAAGCCAGCCCCACAGTTAGGCCCCTGCTCAAATACAAGAGTGGGTGGAAGATCAAATGAGAGAACATGTAAAATGCTCTGTAAACCTTAAAGTACAGTCTAAATGTGATCTGTTAGCTATTTGAGTTGAACCATATGTGGTCTAAGGCCACGTCTAGCTCTAAATACTATGATAAAGTGGCAATCAGGTCAGAAACTGTTGCTGATATTCCCAAAGTGCCTGACCCGGAGATTGGCTGCTAGTGGTCAGCACTGGGAGCCAGAGTGGAAAGAGTAACCAAACCTAGTCCAAAAATCTGTGTTCGAATCCTAGCCCTGACATTTACTAGGCATTTGCCCGTGGGAAAGACTTCTTTGCTCTGAAGCCAAGTTGCCTCATCTGAAAAATGAGAGTTGAGCTAAATGACTTTTAACCTTTCTAGATCAAAAAGTAGTCATCAGGGAAAACATCCAACCCTTCCCCAAGGTAGATCCAGGAAGACTTTACCCATAGGGTCAAATTTCACCCTTTTCCTCCCTTTCTACATAGGGACTATTGTTCTAAAATCATCAGGCAGAGTGGACCACAAGATTGAAAGACATACTGGGGATGCCATACCAGGGACAAGTAATGGCAGCTACTTCCATCCAACAAACTTCAGCCCTAAGGTATGATGAAATAGACATGTAGTGGTAGATGGCCAGGCATTGTGTCCTGGGTCCTTGATGCCCACGGATGAGGTCTCTGTGTGGACAATGAGGGCACTGACTGACTCGTCTCCTTAATAGGGCATTAATAGGCATGGCACAGAGCCTTTGATACCACATTGTTGATTACTGAGTTCATATCTCTCAGCTATATCCTGGGGGGATAGTCCCTGGAGAGAGTCCTGGCCATCTGTATCTTGGAGGGAGCTATATGACCCAGGGGATGAAAGAGGAAGGAGACATGGTGGAACAGTGAGTTCCTTGCCCAAACTGGGATCTTGGGACTGCAGGACAATGAGCTGATAGTTGGAGAACATTGGTGAGAGAACGACAGGGGGACTTTGGGATCAAGTCATCTGGACCAAGGAGGAATCAGAGGTGAGGACCAGTCAAGGACAGAGCCGTGGTACCGAGGAACAAATCTAGACGTCGACAACCACTAGTACTATGAGTCCTGGGGAGGGTGGGGGAAGCATCTTTCTTACTACTTACTTTCCTCTTGTGGATGTGTGAATGTAGGGAGATGCCTTTGGGGAGGGAGGAGAAGAGAAGAGGGGGAAGGCCCACCCAGGGTAGTATTAGAAGTCTGGAAAGTTATATAGGTCCATGAATATCCAGACCTACCAGAGGGTAATCAAGCCTGCTGCTTGACTCTCTAACTGCCCTTGGGGTGGGGGTGGGGCTACAGTATTCTTATGAGGCTGTCTATCAGGAATCACTGGGATCTCAGACAACCCACAAGGCAATGAAGAGGCATGGCAGCTGTAAGTAGGCAACAGAATGTGGGTGCCAGTGCTGAGGTGCTGAGCCCAAGTTCTGGTATAACCCAGATGTCAGTGGGATGGACCCTGTCTCTGAGGACCAGCCCGGCTACATGTAGAGAGGACCCTCATTAGAAGGTTGGTGGCTCAGTGAAGAGCTCCTTGGTCACAAGACCCAGGAAATCAGTTCTTTAAAAAACTGCCTCGGGGCAGCTAGATGGCACAGTGAATAGAGCATGCGCTCTGGAGTCAGGAGGACCTGAGTTCAAATCCAACCTCAGACACTTAACACTTAACTAGCTGTGTGACCTTAGGCAAGTCACTTAACTCTAATTGCCTTGCCTCCCCCACAAAAAAACAAACAACAACAACAAAAAAAAAACCACCTCTCTGGTCCTGATGGAAATTTAAACTCTCCTTGAGCTCCCTTGGAAAATCTGCCCTGCCCCCTTTTCCCCCATCGCCGGGGCACCTGCCTCTCCTCATCCCCCAAAACAAATAAGCACCATGGTAAACAGGACAAAAATTGGGAAGAAGCCCAGCCAGAGAAGGGGGAGGGGGGGCCTGGGGTTTCCTAGAAGGCAGAGGGGAGGAGGCCAGTTTCCAGGTCGGCCTCCAAGTAGCCGGAGAGGGACAAGGGGGGAAGTGGCAGCATCCTCCCTTTGTGGTCTATAATTAGCCTTTCCACCACCTGCACAGGCCGTGAACATGACTCAAGGCTCTACTCCCCTCTTCCCCCTCCCCTCACACAAACACATTTCAGGGCCTGCCTTTTTTCCCCCAAGATCAGACAATTCAGAGCTGGAAAAGAAATGAGGTAAGGAAACTGAGGCCCAGGAAACTGAAGGCACTTACCCAAGGCCACACATAGTAAGCATCAGAGATGGACTTTGAACCCAAACCCTCTGAGTACCAGTACAATGTGCACTTGATTGGGACAAGCATTAGGATGGCCACCCAGGGCACTGGGGTCTCAAGCAGGCCAGGAAATAGCAGGATGGAACACTCACCGAGGTAGGCAAGTTCCTTGTCCTGCCATTGGAAAGCAATGACTCCAGACCAGGCTGGCCAAGCCTTGGGCATCTCCAGAGCCAAGAGCAGTTTCCTCACATCCTCCAAATTGGAGTACTCTTGAATTCCCAAGTCAGACCCACACATCTCTTGTTTGATACACAAGCCACGTGCCCAAGACATTACATGCAGATTAAACCTTGGGGAATCAAATCCTGCTTTGGGGAGTACCAGGGGGATTGCTACCAAGAGAAATTCTCCAGATCTTTCTATTCAGCTCAATGCTTTGCTTGCCTGGTCTGTAAATCCCTGGAGCCCTTCATATAGCATGGTGTCATACTACTGGGGTCCCTTACCTACCAGAGGGCCTTCTGAGGTCCCAGACTTTAGAGGTGTGCGTCTGTCCAGCCATGGAGCTGGCCTTAGGTAAAACCATCTACTTTCCCTCTAGAGTTTATGGCCCAGCTGGGCAAACAAGAGACTTGAGAGAGCATAATAGAAAGACCTGGGTTTGAATCCTGCCTTACTTAACAGCAACTACAATAGTATGTAACATTTATATAGCTCTGAGCTTCCCTGTCCTTGTCAGTACAATGAATCAACTTATTTAACTCAGCACCCATTCTATGGGGGGAGTAATAGCACCTCCCCCTCACAGGGTTATTGTGGGGATCAAATGAGATGATGGCTTGAAATTCTCTGCAAAACTTAGAGTGCTATAGAAGTGTGAGCTCTTATTACTACGTGATAGAATTATCAGGGACTATAGCATAATACACAGTGTCGAGCTGAAAGGTTATGGCATCTGTAGTTCAGGGTGTGGGTAGATGGCCACAGACTATAGTAGTCATGAGAAGCTTCATGGAGGTAGGATCAGGCAAGATTTGCCCAGCATCCCATGGATCCTCTTCCCCACCCTGCCACCACCCCCAACCACCACCCACTATTGGATTTCTGCCTTTCCCCCATGATCATAGGATGTCAGAAGAAAAGGTCTTAGAGATCATCTAATCCAACCCCAAGGCCCAGGAAAGTGAAGAAATGAAGCAAGTGGTTCAAGGATACATAGAGCAGTATGTTGGCCAAGGCCAGATTCCAGTGTGGGCCTCCTGCCCCTCAGCCTGGTATTTTTCCACTGTCTGGACCACACTGCTTCTTCTGTCCCAGGCTTCTTCAGTCTCCCTCCCCAGTTCCCACTTCTGTTCACTGGGCCTCCCCCTTGAACTGTGGTTAGCTGCTGAGGAAAGCCCTGGCCCAGCTTCCTAAGCTCTAGGGGTGAGAGGAGGAGATGGGCTGGAGAAGGGCCAGGCCACAGGGCACGGCTGGCCAGCCCAGAGACCAGTACCAACCCCAGACAGAGGCAGCTGCTGCTGTCGCCTTCAAAATAACCCAGTTGAGGTTTGCTTCTCCTTTGGGGTTTCTCAACTGTTTCCATTTCTATTATGCCTTTGTGTTTTCTTTCTTCCCCCAAACCCCCACCCCTTCCTTTTCTTTTTTTAATAGTCCTAGGACTCAGGCTTGGCAGTAAGGCCATGGTGGAGGGATTGTATCAGACAAAATTATGAAGTCAGTAAGGTTAGGGTGAGCTCCCCTGTCGGGATTTCCCACCGCCATAGTGGCCTGTGATCTCATGTTGTCCCACATTGGTGTCCCCAGGGGCAAGTCCCTTCTCCTCCCCAAGCTCTGTTGTCCTCTTCTATAAAAGGGGAGGGTTGGGGGAAAAACACATGAATTCAAACGGTAGAGTTGAGCTCAGTGGCCTCTGGGATCCTTCCAGCTTGAACATGCTCCAGAAACGAACCTTTGCCTTCTTTGAGAATAGATATTAAGGCACAAAAGTGGTCACTGACAGCCAGCCTTCCAGAGGGGATCCGAGGCAGCCTACACTATAAGAAACTAAACTGACTCCTCACCATTCTCCTGCCTTTCTTCCTCTTTACTAGATCCACATGTGGTATGAATTGGAGGCCCTTCACCATCCTGCTGCCCTCCTGGAGGAATTTCCATCTGATAGATGTCCTTGAACTGAGGTGCTGGGACCTAGCTATAACCCTCCAGATGGCTTCATTAGGCCTGCCAGAGCAGAGTTATCACCTCTGTAGCCAGGACACTGAAGCCTCTCTCGGTGCAGACCAAGACCATGTTAGCCCCTGAAAGCATTTCTAGACTGTATTCCAAGGCTAAACAATTATAGTACTTGTGTGACCCCGCCATTAAATGCCTGTCACAAGATAATTGTGTTGGATTTGGGTTTTTTCTAGAAAAAGTTTGACTTGTAGCGTGCTTGGGGGAGGGAAGGTTGCACACTCTTAGACACAGTGAGTAGCTAGTTTATATAGTATGAACTGAGAACCCTGTCTGTCCCCAAATCTCTCTTCCAGCAGCTTGTTTCAGCAACACTTTCTCTTGTTACTTGACATAAAAGTACCCTCAGCATCCCTCTTTTGGGTTAGGCCAACTTTCAAATAAAATTCTTTTAAATAATTACCTGGGAAGGAAGGGAGGCCTTTTAGCCATCTCCTTTGAGTACACCAGCAGAAGCAACACAGTGTGGGAGGGGATGGAGGACATGGGAAGGGATGGAGGATGAGGAGGACTGATTGGATGCAGAAGCCCTGAGTTCAGATCCTAGCTACTTACTACCTGTGTGACCTTAGGCAAATCACTTCACTTTTCTGGGCTTGTTTCTTCATCTGTAAAGTGAGGGGATTGGATTAATCAGGGGTTCAAGGTCTTTGCAGTGTCATGGACCCCTTGGGCAGTATCTAGTGAAGCCCATGGACGCCTTCTCAGAATAAAGCTTTTAAAGGCATAAAATAAAATACATGGGATTATCCAGGAAACCAATTACAGTTATCTCTTCCATGTCTTGACTTTCTCCATCTCCGTTTCAATATAACTCAGATCAGCATAAGAAATTAAATGGGAACTTTTGAGGAGTTTTTCAGAAGCCACAGACAACATGCACAGACCAGCAGACAACACAGGAAAAGTTCAGAAACTCAGAAATGCATAATATATATATATATATATATATATATATATATATATATATATATATATATGGTATTGTATAGCATCAACATATTTTATCTTTTAAGACAATAATAATCCAGACTTCTTCTCTGGTCTGAAGGGAGGGCCAGAAATTTTTACACAGATTTTCCAGATCACAGGTACACTGAGCCCCTAACCCCCTTGACGTGGAAGGGATAACTGGATATTGAAATACAGTAGTTGAAATATTAAAGAAAGCAAGTTCACCTATCCCAGGTTCTGAATCCCTGTCCTAGCTGGTCTTTGAGGCTCCTCCCAGCTCGACACCAATGATCCTATGAATTTTGATGCCCTGGTTTGCTGGTTTTCATTTTAGAAGACACAGAGTTTGATGGAAATGAGATGCAGGTTTGGTGAAGGAATGAGCCCTAGACAGAGGGGATTAGGGGGGGCAGCTAGGGGGCCGCAGTGAATAGAGCAAGGGCACTGGCGTCAGGAGGACCTGAGTTCAAATCCAGACTTAGACACTTAACACAAAAACTAGCTGTGTGACCTTAGGCAAGTCACTTAACCCCAACTGCCTTCCAAAAAGCAAAAAAAAAAAAAAGGGATTAGGGCAGGGACAATGGTAAGGGGATGAAGCTGAGGACAGTACAGGGCACTGGACCAGGGAGGGAGGGTTCCAAACTGAGAGAGCCATGGAGAAATTGTTCAGGGCCTTAGATTTGGGTGACCTGGCTTTGAATCCCAGCTCTGAACTAGCAGCAGGTGAAATCACTTTGTCTCTCTCACCTTTGGTTTCTTCCTCCCTCCTTGGGGTCTATGATGCTTATACTACCTACCTAAAGGGGCTCTTGTGGGAATAAGCGTTTTGACCACTATAGAAATGGAAGGACTTATGGGGCCCCCTAAGCACCCTGAGGTCAGAAGGGCCTGGGCACTAGGAAGACCAGAGGTTAAGTCAGGATTCCTGCCCCTTGGAAGGATCATATGACTTCAGAGATGGAAGGGAAGGCCCTTAGAGAAGGGGAAAACTAGTTTGACGTTATATAGCATGTAGGAAAACAGAGCCCAGAACCCAGTCTCTTGCCACCCAAGAGAACCTGCTTCTTCTTTGTGCCCACTGTCAGCCGATCCCTCAGCCAGGGGATTTCTCAGGAGCTGCCGCTGCTTTTCAGCCCAAAGCCAGCCAGCTGGGGGTTGGAGGCTTGGCTGGAAAGGGGAGGGATTTGCTTTTTTAAATTGAATGCTTTGGAGGGTTATGGGATGGTCTGTTCTGGAAACCGTTACAGACAGAGCCTCACAATAGTTTCCAATCTCTTTCCCAGCTTCTCCATCCCCCCACTCCATGACCCAAACTTTTAACTCACTGTCAGGCTCGGGGAATTTGTTTTTCTGAGTTTTAAGGTGATAGGTCCCCCAAAGGCTGGAAAGGTCCTCAGGCATCATCAAGCCCTGTGCTCTCATTTTACAGAGGAGGAAACTGAGGCCCATGGAGGGGAGTGACTTGGCCAAAGTAACATAAACAGGATCTGAGGTAGCATTGGAACCCATAAGGTCTTCTGACTCCAAGTCCAGCACTATATCCATTATATCCCCCTGCCTTTCTTAATACTCCTAAGGGGGTCCTTTTTCTCTAGCACTCCATGTTTTACAAAGCACTTCTCACATACAGTCACTTTGGGAGGGAGACAGTGTTGGTGGTATTCTTCCCACTTCACAGAGGAGGAAAGTGAGGCTCACAGGGGGAGTAACTTGGTGAAAGTCACACAGCTTGTGTCAAATCTGGGATTGGCTGCCTAGGCTGTGAACATCCGCCTTACTGGGGACACCACCGTCAGGACTAAAAGAAGCAGGCTGTAGTATCCTGGAGAGGTGAGGGAAGCTTTGAAACTGACCCTACCCTGAGCAACAGCTTTGGGGCCCTAGGTGCAGACTTAAAAGGGCATTCATTGGGCCCTTCTGTTGGCCAGATGGCTGCTGCTAGGTTTCTCCCAGCCCCCAGCCCCAGCTCCATCCAAAGGTCCTGACTCTATTCCATCATTTTCCCCACCCAGCCTCAAATCCCTCAAGTGCGTGCCTTCTTCACCTGGTGGTGCTGGAGAAGCCTGGGCCTCTTGTTCCCCCTCTCCCCCCCACTTCATCCTCCCTGGCCTCTCCCCTTCCTAACTAAATTGCCAGCGACCCTGGCTGACACCCCCGATCAGATCATTTCCCCTTTGTCCAGAATGTAGCCTCTGCCAAAGGCTGATTCCTGAGAAGTCAGCAAATTCCTTGCTCCAGTGAGGCTGAAAGGTTGAGTCCATCTGTTCAGGGAGCATTTCCTTGTCTTTATTGTATTCTCTCCCTCTTGGGGAGTTATTCTGGCTTCTGAGTCTTCAATTTCCTCCTGGAGTGGAGGAGGAGTGGAGAGATCATGGCAAGAACATTGAACTTGACATCAGGAGACCCGAGTCTGAGTCCCCACTTGGCCACTCATGAGCTGTGTGAGTGACCTTGGACAAATATCTTAACTTTTCTGAGCCTATTTCCTTCTCTGTAAAATGGGGACTAGAATCCTTGCACTCGTTGCCCCACAGACTCGCAGGGAGGAAAGCCTGAATGTGTGAGGTCTGATCTGTTTCATGGGTCATGCATCAGTTTGGAAGAATTCATCCACTGGCTGGTTCTTGGACAGCAAACAGCCTCTTACCAGGGATGTACATAAAGGCCTCTGGGCTTAGGGAGATGCTGCCAAAGCCCATGATTCTTCCCTGAGATCCTGGGTACAGTGGAAGCAAAGGGGGCAGCATGCTACAATGATCTGGAGACCCAGGTTTAGAAATAGGCTCCATTAAGGCAGTGACTCCTCCTCCTCCCCCAGCCTACTCTTCAGGAGTCAGATTCCATCTTGATGAAATTCTGCAATAAGATAAAAGGATTTCTAAGCCAGGGTCAAAGCCTTCCTACCCATTTATTAATCCATTCATGCAACAACCATGGCAGGATGTATGGTAGAATGAAAAGAGTCCTTGGGTTCAAATCCCACTTCTGATCCTCAACTATGTTAGACAACGTTGGATGGCTCCATTTTCCTGGGTCTCAGTTTCCCTCTCTGTAAAATGAGAAAACTGGACTAAATGGCTTCTGGGGAAAAAAGGGGGTGTGGCTAGGTGGCACAGTGAATAGAGCACCAGCCCTGGAATCAGGAGGACCTGAGTTCAAATCCAGCCTCAGACACTTAACACAAAAGCTAGCCGTGTGACCTTGGGCAAGTCACTTAACCCCAATTGCTCTCCAAAAACAAGCAAAAAATTGGCTTTTGGGGTCCCTTCTGATTCTAGAGTTATGAGGTGATATTATGCTCCTTAATCCTGAGGATTTATTAAGGTCTAACTATGTCCTGAGCCTCATGCTAGGCTCTGGGTGAGATACCAAAGTTAGACAGTTCCTATGAACTCATGAAGCTCACATGCACATAACCATGATGCAGTATGTGGGCCATGATAGACAGGCAGTGAGGTGCAGTGGGTAGGGCACTGAGAGTCACCAAGCCCTGGGTTGTATGATTCTGTGCAAGCTCTCAGGGTCACTCCTTGCTGAGCCTCAGTTTCCTCAGATATCCAATGGGCATAATGAAACCTGTACAACCTACTTCCCAGGTGATTGTGAGGCTCTAACTTAACATAAATCATTTTGTAAACCTTAACATGCTGGGTGCATTGTTCTTGTGTTTGTGGGCATCTAGCTTCCCTGGCCAGAGCTTGGTCCTGCCTGTGCAGACATGCTGCCATGGTTGGAGAGTCAATACCACCCATATGGGCTCCAGGCCCTACATGGACCCACTAGGCTCTACTGTTCTCAGACTGGTCATAGAAATATAGACTTTTATAAATTAACTGAGCCTTTTTGCTGTTGTTATTTACTCATTTCAGTCATGTCCAACTCTTCGTGACCCCATTTGGAGTTTTCTTGGCAAAGATATTGGAGTGGATTGCCATTTCCTTCTCCAGTTCATTATACATAGGAGGAAATTGAGGCAAACAGGATAAAGTGACTTGCTCAGGGTTATACAGTAAGTGTCTGAGGCCAAATTTGAACTCAGGTCTTCCTGACTCCAAGCCTGGCACTCTATCCACTGCAGCACCACCTAGATGTCCAAACTGGACCTTGGAATGCGTCTAATCCACCTTCATCATTGTACAGACTGAGAAGGATGATTTATCCAAAATCACATAGCTGGTTAACTGCAGAGGAGGACCCTAGTATCAGTCATGGCCTCATCTGTAATCCCAGCCTCAAAAGGCACTGAGGTGAGAGAGTGGGGATGGTTCAGTGGGAGCCCATCCCCACTGCTGGAGACACAGGTCAAAACAAAAGTCCTGTTGATGACGAACAAAGAAGGTAGCTCCTTGCTAAGGTTCTCATGATGTGGGGAAGGGACTGATCTGCCCCTGTAACTTCCTGCTGAAGTTGTGTGGATTGTAAAAAGGAAATAATCTGAGACAAGCCAATCTCTCTAACTCAGAGTTACAGGGGTGGGGAGAGAGGGCAACTGAATTCATGAGAATATGGTGTTCTAGAATACCTCTGTGCCTTTAGATTATTTCTAGTAACTCAAAAGGAGACATGCTTGACTGAATAAATGAAGGTCATTAACATTAAGGTAGAGTAGAAAAAAGACCTGCTTGGGAGACAGAGCCCTACCTAACCTTGATACTTCCTTGCTGTGTGACTGTGGCTAAGTCACTTACCCTTCTAGAGACTGTTTCCTTATCAGTAAAATGGGAGTAATAACCTTTATACTTCTTCAAGGGGTGCTAGGAGACCTATAAACCAGTGATATCAGAGAGGAGGGCCACTAAACCATATAGAAAGATCCCTACTGGCTGCATGTTGACTTTGAAATACAAATTAACATTATCTGTGTTCTATGGTATTTCTATTTGTTTTATCAAATATTTCTCAATTACATTTTTATCTGGTTCCTGCTTAGTCAGCAATGTTGTGGGTCAGCCTGAGGGCTGTGTGTCTGACACTTCTGCTATGGGTTTTTCCTACTCTCTAAGAAGAGGGGATTGGGCTAGATGGTGTCTCTGGTCCCTTTTAGCTCCAAGTCCTATGTTTCCATGGTCTCAGAGCTCAGAGAAGCCGCCTTCTTCCCCATCAGGACATGGTAAAGTAGAATGAGTGCTGAATTTGAAATCAGAGGGCCTAGCTTTGAATACTGCCTCTGCCATTTCCTACGCGTTTCACCTTAAAGCACTCTAGAGGCCTGGAGTCAAGAGACCTGAGTTTGAATCCATCCTTGGATACTAGCTGCATGATTCTGGGTAAGTCACAAGGGATCATAGATTTAGAGACAGAAGGGGCCTTCAAGGTCATTCAGTTGAACTTCCTTGTTTTCCAGATGAGGAAACTGAGGTAAACAGAGGTTAAGTGACTTGCCCAGGGTCACACAGTTAGTAAGTGCTTGAGGTGGGATTGGAGTTTCAGCCACTTTGGGTCTTAGTGAGGAGATTTGGCCAGATTCTTTTGTAAGGTCTCTCAGAGGCTTAGCAGCCCCTTTCAAGCAATGCCATTCATTCATTCATTCACTCATTCACTCGTTCACTTATTTGTTCGTTTCTCTGACAAACATGAGAGGCAGTGCTATGCTTTGGAATGAAGTGGAGTTGCCTTTAATGAGGTCTCGATGACGACTTAGCCCAGCCATGCAGCAGGTGCAGTGCGGAGCTCCTCAGGGAAGGAGGCATGCTTTTGGAATCCTGTCACTTCCTTTCCATTTTTGTAAGACGTGGAGGGGGAAGAGAAACTAACGCAAGTGGAATAAGACGGAGAATAAACACTGAGGGGAAAAAACAACCCTTGAAGGCCGGGGAAGCAAAGGAAAATAAATAGGAGAATCCAGAATGATTCATCACCCAGCAGCATCTGATCTGGCTCTAAAATCACCTTGGCAACAGGAAATGAAGCTTGGGGCTCTAGATTGGCACTTCTGTAGAGGGACTGGCATGAGGCTCTGTGACACCTTAGGCCTCCCAGGGAGAACCAATGGCTTAGTATTAATAGCTCATTTTAGAGCCTAGGAGCTCAAGGGGACAGACAGCATGGTGGTGTGGCTGGAAAGAGAAATGGATTTAGAATCTGAACCAGAGTCCAAATCCTACCACTAGTTTGCAGTGTGACTTTAGGCAAGTCACTTTTTTTCCTCTAGATTTCATTTTCTTACTCTCTAAAATGAGTGACTGGGCTAGAGGGTCTCTCAAGTCCCTTTGAGCCCTAAATTCTATGTTCCTAAGGTCTCAGAGGTCAGAAGATCCCCCTTCCTTCCCATGAGGACATGGTAAAGTAGAATAAGTTCTGGGTTTGAAGTCAGAGGGCCTGTGTTCAAATGGTGGCTCTGTCACTTCCTATCTGTGTGACCTTGGGTAAATCACTCAACCAACTCCAGATCTAGGGGCCTATGCCTCTCTAGCCTCAGTTCCCTCCTCTGTAAAATGAGGGGCTTGGATTATATGGCCTCTAAGGTACCTTTAGGTCATTTTTAGTCATGCCTGACTCTCTGTGACTCCTTTGGGGGTTTCTTGGCAAAGAACCTGGAGCGGTTTGTCATTTCCTTCTCTATCTCATCTTACAGATGAGGACACTGAGGCAGACAGGGTGAAGTGACTTGCCCAGGGTTACACAGCTAGTAAGTGACTGAGGCTGGATTTGAACTTGTAAAGATGAGTCTTCCTGACTCCAGGTCCAGTGCTCTATCCACTGTACCACCCAGCTGCCCCTGAGGTGCCTTTAGGCTCTAGGTCTATGATCCAATGACTTTTCTGGGTTTCAGTGTCCTACTCTGTGAAATGAAGGAATTAGACTAAATCCAAGGTCCTTTAGGATCCTATAATCCCAAGTCACTCTCCTCCCTGGGTCTCGGTTTCCTCCTCTGTAAAATGAGGAAGTTGAACTGACCTAGGTGGCCTTTGGGGTCTCTCTCAGCTCCAGGTCTATGACTCTCTGACCTACTGCCTTGACCACAGTTTTCTGAGCTGCTCTGAGCTAACCACAAATTAGTTCACACACACTATGGGACCCTGGGGCCAAGAAGGCAGGGCTTTGTATACTTTTGCTGGATGCCTAACCTTACCTCAGACTCTGGAGGGAAGGAAAAAGGTAGGGGGAGGGACTTGGGGGGTGAACAGAGTTGTAGGAGCCATGACCCCTACCCTCCAGGAGCTGAGCTAGGCAGGGTAGAGGCCATTGGCCCCACTGAAGCAGAGAATCAGACAACCATGGGATGGGTGAGCCAGAAGGGAGAGTTCCATCATTTTGCAGAGGAGAAAAATGAGACCCAGAGAAGGGAAGGGCCTGAGCTAGTGTTAAGGGGCAGAGTCCATCTGCCAGCCCAGATCCCCTAGCTCAAATGTGCCCACCCCCAACCCTAACCACTGATATAGAGCACACTTCCTTGACTCTGATCCCTCCCTACCACCTCCCCTGATCCATCACTACCTACAGTGGGGATTAGGACCTCAGGTGGCCTTTGTGTCAGGGTCCTACTCCTTGCTAACTGAGCCCAGATGTGTATTCCAGCCCCACCACTGGTTCTTTGGTATACTAGGATCTCTCATCAGCCTGTAGATATCACCTTGAGCTCCAGCTGCCTGATTATGTCACTTGATAAACAGACCATCAGGGCAGCTAGGTAGCGCTGCAGTGGATAGAACCCTGGGCCAGGAGTCAGGAAGACTCCTTCCTGAATTCAAATCTGGCCTCAGATACTTATTAGCTGTGTGATCCTGGACACGTTGCTTCACCCTGTTTGCCTCAGTTTCCTCATCTGTAAAAAGAGCTGGAGAAGGAAATGCAAACCATTCTAGGAACTTTGCCAAGAAAATCCCCAAACAGAGTCACAAAGAATCAGACATGACTGGACAACAAAAAGATAAGAGTATCAGAAATGGCAATAATTCCAACAGGGAAAAAGAATGCAAGTTGTCAAAGGAGAACTATGTGGCTCGATAAGGAAAGCTTATAGGGTCTGGGCACACAAGGGTGGCATGGTCCTGTAAGCATGGGGTGAGCTGAGGTTGGTGAGCTCTAGGAAAGGGCACTGGGTCTGTAGTTTCTTTCACAACTTCTCTGCAACTTATATTCTTAGTGTTGCCCAAGATCCTGAGAAGCTTGAGGGACTTGCCCAAGGTCATACAACCAGGCACTGAACTTGAACCCATGTCTTTCTGGCTTGGAGGCCAGGGACAAAAGGAGGATCCTGGAGTTAGTGTAGAAGAGCCCTGGGGGAAGGGAGATCTAGTCTAAACCACTCATTTTACAGAGGAGGAAACCAAGGCCCAAAGGGAGGAAGTGATTTGGCAAAGGCCACCTAGGTAGTAAGTAGCATTGGTCGGGTATGAACCCAGGTTTCCTATGCACATCCAAGAGGTAGAACACTACCTCTTTCGAGGCACTGGGGCCACTGCCAGAGGCTAACAGGTCAATGATAATGGACAACAGAGAGAAAGTAGGGTGACCCTGTGCTCATTTGCCTTGTTTTCTCTGCAAAGGAGACTGACCTTTGCTCTGGCTGATGGAGGGTTGATGCCCAGGATAAGGAAGGAGATAATGAAAGATTAACTAGCTGCCTTTGATGAGTTCAAATCACTGGCTGTAGATGACCTCCATCCTCAGCACCAAGAGAACCTGGGGCATTGGGGCAGGAGGTGACACGTGAGTGCTGTCTTCAAGGAGCAGAAGGACTCTCCTATGGAGGAGGGCTTTGGCCTATTCTGTCTGGCCCCAAAGGACAGAACCAGGCCCAATGAGGAAGTTGCAAAGAGGCCAAAGGCTTGATGTTCAAAAACACCACCCAACAATTAGAGCTGGTTATGAGAAAATGGGCTGCCTCAGAGGCAATGGCTTCCCCACCATTGGAGGTCTTTAAGCAAAGGCTGAAGGTGGCTACATTGTAGAAGGGACTAGATTAGATGGCCTCTGACATCCCTTTCCATTCTGAGCATCTGGGGTACTATGAGTTGGACCCTTGGGAACTCTAACAGGCCATTATTATACAGAGACAGATTAGGGTTTAAGTGTGGAGGGAAGGGTGGAGGCTGGTGACCAGGGCACCCAGGACAAGTCCCACACTGGGGGCTATACCCCCATCCCCAGCTAGCCAAGACCAGCTGTGGGGGGTCAGGAAGAGAGCAGAGTTGCTAAATACTTTCACCTAACTCATAACTTGTCCCCAGCCCAAAGCTCAAAGTCACCAGGCTCTAATCCTGGAGAAGACCCAGAAAAGCATGGACCTTAGCCCTTAGCTGTATCTGCTCCCCAGGTCATTTCCCTGACATAAACCAGGGCTCAGCCAGGGCTCCATTCTGGAAACCAATGAGCTAAGGGGAGAGTGATGGGGAAGATAAGGGATAAAGAGATAGGAAAGGGGAGGAGGAGAGGCCAGCACAGCTGCCATCCATATCGTCATGGGGAGAGTTGCCAGGATACCGGAGAGCCCGGGGTTGGATGGCACCTTGTAGAATTAATAGCACGTACAGAGTGCAGAGTCCAGACCATAAAGGTCCGGTGGCCAGGAACTGTGACAGAGAAGACTTACTGATTTGCCCAGGCTGGCCTGCTAGCTTTTAAACTCATTTAATCCCAGGGCTCTTTGCTATCGCCCAGACTGACAGGTCAACAGTTCCAGGAAGATAAGGGCAGGGAGGGGATACAAGAAGATGGAAGCTAAGTTGTTTGAGGCTCATAAGGGAGAGGAGCAGTTTGCCCCCTTCCCCAGCTTATCCCCTCTGACCCCAGCTCTCTTCCCAGCATCCCTTCCAGGCTGCCCTCCCCTCCCCCAAGGCACAGCTTGTGCTCTGGTCCTTCTCCCT
Organism: Gymnobelideus leadbeateri; assembly: GCA_011680675.1. Lineage (NCBI taxonomy): Eukaryota > Metazoa > Chordata > Mammalia > Diprotodontia > Petauridae > Gymnobelideus > Gymnobelideus leadbeateri. The sequence continues at coordinate 439,930 of WOXC01007037.1, read as the reverse complement.
AGTCCAACCCTGGCCCTCCCAGGCTCCCATCTCCTCTGCCCCCACTCTCAGGTGACCTGGGAAATTTAACCTTGGTGAGGTGTTAATGAACGGGAACATGCTAACTTAGCAGGGCACAGGCAGTGGTAAAATGTGGCGGGCAGCTGGTGGGGGGGGATCATGAACTCAGAGCTGGAAGGATGTCAGAGGCCATTTAGGTCAACCCCTTCATTTTACAGAGGAAGACACTGAGGCCTATAGAGGGCAAGTGATTTATCCTAGGTCACACATGTTACCATAGCAGAACTAGAATTTGAACTCAGGATCTCTGACCTTCCGTCCAGTATTTTGTTATTGTTGTTATTGTTGTTGAGTCGTTTTTCAGTAGTGTCTCACTCTTTATGGCAGAGATCCTGGAGTGGTTTTGTCATTTCCTTCTCCGGTTCATTTTACTGATGAGGAAACTGAGGCAAATAGGGTGAAGTGACTTGCTCAGGGTCACACAGCTAGTATCTGAGGTCACCTTTCAATTCAGGTCTTCCTGACTCTAAACCCTGCACCCGATCCATTGCGGTGCCACCTAGCTGCCCCTTCCCCCTAAAGGCCATGGCATCATGGTAAGAACACTGAATTTGGAGTCAAAGGACCCAGGTTCTAATCCCTGCTCTGCTGCTTACTACTTATGGGATCTTGGAAAACTTGCTTCACAATTCTCTAGACCTTGGTTTCTTCACAAAGACAAAATGAAAACCAGCCCCCTGACTTGGAGGAGTGTGTGTTCTTTTGAGGGTATAGAACATGGAAAGAGATGAATAACTAGGGGGATCAGGAGATGTTTCCTGCAGGAGGCATTACTTGAGTTGAGCCTTGAATAGTTGTTAAGGATTTGAGTGCATCCCAGGCATGCAAAGGTGCAGAGATGGGAAACTTGAAGTGTCAAATAGCAGATGGCAGGGACATAGAGAAAAGCAGCCACTGCCCATGAAGAGATTACCTTCTACTATATGAATGGGACCTGCTCTTATACCCTTAACCCTTCCAGGATAGTTAAAAGGATCTCAAACCTTAATTAAGTCCTAATGGTGAAACTTCAGGAGCCATCCTCCTGAAAAGTAGGGAGAGGGAAGACTTGGGGAAAGCCTGACAGTCTTATAGGATTGAGTCTGAAGGGACCTTAAGCACCATTTGTTTCAACCCCCTCATTTTACAGAGGAAGAAACTGAGTCCCAGAAAAGGGAAGAAATTGGATTTAAAGCCAGGTCCTCTGATTCCAAATAAAGTGTACTTTGTGTTCCTCAACAGAAAATGCCAACTTCCAAGTGATGGGGAGGTTTCCAAAGGGGTTCGAATGTAGTTTCCCAGGCCCCCAGGAAGGAGAGAGGCCAGACTTTGTTAGTCAGAGAGAAGCCAAGCGGGACAATGGGAAGAGAAAACAAGTCCATCCGGAGGCCAGTGGGAAGCTACAGGCAGCTCTGGGGTGAGGGCTACAGGATAGGAAACAGCTTGTGGCAGAGGGAAGGCCTGATTTGCAAAGCATATCTGGGCCGTGCCCCATTGGAAGCTGGAACAGAAAGGGGTTGGGGGGTGGGGGTGCTGATTCAAAACAGATGTGGCTTCTCCACCCTGGGGACCTTTGCACTTTGCCCCCGGCTCCAGTATACCCTGGCTCTGCTTTTGTGGATCCAGAAAAGCCAGTTTAAAGCTCCCAGCGATCTACAAGGTCCCTCGAAGTCATTGGGAGGCTCCAGTGGGGCTGGACCGTGTGTAGGTCCAGCAGACCCAGCCCAGCCCTGCTGTCCTGGGGAGGCCCGAAGAAGCCCTACAGGGAGAAGGGTCGTGCCTGCCTTAGTCCAGCCACAGCCACGGAGGCACCATGGTCCTGGCTGGTCTCTGGGCCTTCCTTCTGTGTGGTATGTGGATGACTTCCTCTTCCTTCCATTCAGGGGCAGACAGACTGAGTGGGGCAGGAGTCTAGACTTGGGTGGCTGATGGTTCCTCCCCCTTAGGTGACTGCCCAAGGGTATCTTCTCTTCAGATTTCCATCCCTTTCTACACTCCTCTTTCTAAAGAAAACTGCTCCTCAGGCTAAGCACTTGGGGTGGGGTGGGGAATTATCATAGCAGGCTTAGAGCTAGAAGGGCCCTTAGAAAGCATCTCCCCATTTACAAATGGGGAGACCGAGGTCCAGAAAACAGAATGATAAAGAAACCTTTTCTCTTTTCTGTGCCAGTCTTACTGGCAGGTACCCAAAATAGGAAGCCTGGTATAAGGAAAAGAGTATTGGACTTGTAGTCAAAAGACCTGAATTCAAGTCCTGGCCCAGTTACTTAACTTGCAGTGTGACCTTGGCTAAGTCACTGCTTCTCTCTGAGGTTAAGAAGTTTTCCCCTGCTGCAAAATGAAACAGTTGGACTAAATGATGTCAAATGTCCTGTTTAGTTTGAAATCTATTATTCTAGCACATTCTACTTCTTTATGCCTCAGTTTCCTTACTTGTAAAGTGAAAATAATAATATATAGGGTAACTTGCTTATAGGGGTTTTGCAGGAAAAGTGCTTTCTAAATGAAAGGTATGGGGAACTTGTGGATTTTTATTATAGTTCCTGTTATCATTGTTGCAATGATATACTATGGAATACTTTGAATGAGCTTTTGAATGGCCCTTCACAGAGTGGCTCCCAGAATGTTAGTTTCCATCAGGTGGCCTGTCACCAGTAAAAGAAGGTTCTTCCCACAGCCTACCACCCAGAGTGGTGAGGAAAGCACTTTTGCAGGCCATAAAGCACTAGAGAAATGGGCATTTTTCCAGATGAGTTCTTGTGTCCCAACATACACAGGCAGCAGATTCTCTTATCAAGGAATCTGTCCTAAAATGCTCAGAGTTGAGACCGTCGTGGGGAGAAGGTGGTTCATGTTAACTTGGCAACTCTCATTAGTAGAGGGGAATCTGGGGACTCTAGGTGGCAATGACATGAATACAGCACCAGGCCTGGGGTAAGGAAGACCTGAGTTCAAATCTGACCTCAGATACTTCCTAGCTGTGTGACCCTGGGTAAGTCACTTCACCCTGTTTGTCTCAGTTTCCTCATCTGTAAAATGAGTTAGAGAAGGAAATGGCAACCACTCTAGTATCTCTGCCAAGAAAACCCCAAATGGGGTAATGGAGAGTTGGACATGACTGAATAACAAAGAGGGAAATCTGCTGAGGTGGGATGCACAGCTAACCTGCCCTACCCAGGCATTGGCTTAGTCTAGTCTGGGTGACTTTTCCTCCACACCCCGCCCAGTTGATCTTGGAGCTTCCATCGATATTAAAGAGAGGGGAATATGCCTTTGTGATTTGCCCTGTTATTTCATCAAGGTACCTTCTCATCTTAAAAACCTTGGACTGGTATTCTTTTAACCTTTGTTCTGTTTAAAAGTTGATCATTAAAAATAAATAAAACCACCACCCCTCCATCTATATGTCTCATCTTCTCCTTGAGCTTTGGTCAGAGTGGGGACACCCCTCCCTACCTCCCCCAAGGCAGCCAGGCAGGTTGTCCTGCCCCATCTCTAGAGTCTAAAAATTATAGGCTCCATTGCCTTTTGGGTAAATCCCACTGGGTAAGATCGAAAGAGACAAAGGGATCAGGGTGGGAGGAAGAGAATCATCAGATGTTGGGGCTGAAGCAGGAATCTTCTAATCTAGTCCCCTCCCCCCTTTTACAGAGGATGCAGACCCAGACAAAGGAAGCCCTGTGCCTAAGGTCACACAGAACCGGAATTTGAATTCGGGTCTTCTAATTCTAGCTCTAGAACACCATCCACTGAATCTACATGATTCCCAGAGTTTAAAAAATCCCAACCAGATTGAGGTGTTGCAAGTGACTGCTTTTCTTGCTGTTTTCTAGCCTGTGTCCTAGGCCACCCAAAGCAAACAACATCTGGAGGAGAGGATATGAGAAATTGTTCTGTGACCCCACCGGTGAGGCTGACCCCCTTCCCAGAGCAGGGCCCCTCTCACCACGTGGCTTTTGCTGGCCCCTTTACTCAATGCCTCCCTTTCCAAGACAATTCTCTCAGCTCCTAGACTCTCCCCTTTCCACCAGACTTGCTCCTGGTTTCCTGGCTCAGGGGCTCTGTTTCTGATTAACTGCTGGAGAATCAGTCATGACTCCCTAGTCCTCTCTGGCTCCATCAATATCCCACCTCCAGAGGCACCAGTGGGGCTGGGGGATGCCACGGGGGCCATTGGCAAGCCTTAAGCTGAGGCAAACCTATGGGGAGGGAGTAAAGAGGAAAAAAAACAAAGAGAATGGGGAGTGGAGAGGGAGGGAAGAGGAGGAGGAGGAGGGAGAGGGAGGGGGGGAAGGGACAAAGTGAAGAGAGGAAGAGGGGGAGAGGAAGAAGGAGGAGGAGGGGGGAGAGGGAGAGGGAGGAGGGAAGGGACAAAAGGAAGGACAGGAAGAAGGGGAGAGGAAGAAGGAGGAGGGGGAGAAAAAGAGGAGAAGGGAAGGAGGGTGAGAGAAGGAGAGAGAGATGGCAAAGAGTGAGGAAGAGACAAGGGACAGAAGGGAAGGACAAAAAGAGGGAAGGACAGACAGGAAGAGGGAGGGAGACTGGGAGAGAAGAATGGGGAAGGATGAAAGGAGAGAGAAAGAAGGAGGGGGGCATAGATTTGGAAGGAAAGAGACAAAAATGCCTGGAGGAAGAATAGGGGAGAGAAACCTTCAGTGCCTGCAAAGACCACCAAGAGTTCCATGGGTGCCAGACTGGGCTGGACTTGCAGAAGGGACTGAGGCCTGAAATTTCTGCCTCCCACCTTCCTCCTCCCCCCATTGCCTCTCATGTTTCTAAGTGCCTGGCAGCAACTTGCCTATAGTAGGCATTTGATAAACACTCATTTATTTGAATATCATCAGTTGCCTAGGGGATTAGGACTAGTAGGGGAGGGAAGGGGCGTCACAGTCACATTCTAGTTATGGAAATTGGAAAAGCAAGGAAGTCTTTCCCAAGCCAACCCCAGGCATCCAGGCCAGGGGGCAGTGACCAGATGTTCAGACTGCTTTCTCCTCCCACCTCCTCCACCCCCAAAAGCATCTGTATAGGCTCTTTTCCCTCCATGGATCATCCAGGATAGAGACCTGGGAGATGACTGTAGTTAGGGGGCATAATATGGCTGATAAACCAGTGAAGGAGACTGAGAGGGAGTGACCAGGCAGGGAAGTGGGGAGGCCAGTGAGAAGGGAGGATCTAGGAGGAGAGCAGAGTCAACATTGTCAGAGGCTGCACAGAGGTCATGCTCAGGATGAGGACATACTCAGGGCTTCCTGGGGGGCAGGAGGGGGGGCTTTTTCTATAGCCAAACCCTTGGGCCTGAAGAGGGAGGCACATAGATTCATATTAGGGCTGGGAGGACAAAGGGTCCAGGCTCTACCCCACCCAAACCATTGTGTTTCCATTCGTTTCCCTGGGACCTTGGGGGGGCCATGTCAGTATCTTCCAGTCACAGCTGTCAACACCACTGCCCGACTCAAGGACCTTCGTCAGCAAATGGAGACTAACAGGCTTGATGCCTACATCATTCCTGACACTGATGCCCACATGGTGAGTGGCCACTCCCTCCCCTGACCAGTCCAATGCTAGTCACTGAGAGAAGCCTCAAGTTGGAAATGAAAGAGGGTGAGAGGGGATCTCACATCATGGAAGGCAGGACGTGGAGTCACAGGTTTGCTTACCAAACCCCAAGGAGGAACAATGAGCTGGAAATGTGAAGAACTTCATGAATGAATGAATGAGTAGATGAATAAATGAATGAATTAAGCATTCATTAAGGGCTTACTATATGTAAAGCACTGTGTTAAGTCCTAGAAGAATAAATAGAAAAGTCAGACCCCTCTGTTCTCAAGGAGCCCCTGTAGAAGGTTTCAGCTGCTAGAGAGAACGAAAAGTACCCTGATCCTTAGGGTGCAGCAGCAAAGCAGATGGTAAGGCCTCTGCTTTAATGGCATTTTCACCAACAAAATCTCAGCAGCTTCTGATGTTGAACCATTTGACATAGCCAAGACTTTCAGTCACAAAAATGTTCTTTTCTAGATCTTCAAGTCATCTTTCTAAAGCTCAGGTCTGAAGGGATCAAATATAAAATCATCTGGCATTCAAAACCCTTCACAACCCAGCCCCTTTCTATGTTTTCAGTTTTTTGGCACATACTCTCTTATCCAGCTCCACTGGCCTTCTTGCCCCATCTTCTGACTCTGTGCCTTTGTCCTGGATGTCCCTTATGCCTGGAATGTTCTTGCTCCTCATTTCTAGGTTCTGGCTTCCCTAGCTTCCTCCCTGTCTCAGCTTCTGCAAGAAGTTTTCCCCAGTCTCCCTCAATGCTAGGCCCTCCTCCCTGAGATTACCTTCCATTTATAGATTGTATGTACATAGTTGTTGCTGTGATCTCTCTCATTAGACATGATCTCCTTGGGGTCACATGTTGTTTTTGCCTTTCTTTGTATTTCCAGTGCTTAGTGGAGTACCTGGCATACAGGAAGTGCTTAATAAGTGCTTGTAGGTAATGATGCTGAGGATGGTGACTTTATCTGCCAGACTGGCAGGCAGATCAAGCAGAAACAAGGAAACTGGGGACAAAAGGGCAATTGAGGACAGAGGTCTTAGGTAGAGTATCTCTGCTTTAGGTCAACCAATAAGCATTTATTAAGTGCTTACTGTGTACTAAACACTATGCTAGGCACTGGGGATACAAAGAAGAGCAGAAAACAGTCCCTGCCCTCAAGGAGCTTCCACTCTAATGGAGGAGACAACATGTCCATCAATGTGTAGAGAGGGCAAAGGTCAGAGCTTTATTGGGGGGGGGGGTAGGAACAGCCTCCTGGAAAAGGTGAAGTTGGAAGGAAACCAGGTCATTTTAGAGTATTCCAGGAGCCTGGGGAGTAGCCAGTGTGAAGGCCCAAAGCTAGGGGTGGAGCCTGCTCTGACAAAGATCTTTTCACAGCTGCTCTACTCATTTGAATCCACATTGAGATCTGATCTGGGCCCAGCCTTTCTGTGCTGTGCACTGAGCTGGTACAAAGGGAACAGGAGACACAGACCCTATCTTCAGGATGCTTGGCAATGGAGCAAGAGAGATTTACATGGATGAAGCAGTTAAGGGAAGGAGCAGTTAATGAGTAATAAGGGCTCATACTTCCAGAGTCCTTTAAGGCTTACAAAGGGCTTATCTCTTGGCCACCCTTGGAAGTGTGTAATGCAAGGATTATGAGACCCATTTTACAGATATGGAAATGGAGGCTCAGAGCGATGAACTCCCCTACCCAGGGCTACTCAGCTAAAAAGCATCAGAGCCAAGACTCCAAGCCAGATCTTCTGGTACCTAGTCCAACATTCTTTCGACAGCAGTACACCAAGGAAGGCTTCATGGAGGAGACCAAACTGAAGCTGGGCTGTGATGGAAGGCTAGATTTTGGGGGAGAAGAAGGGAGGGCAACCTAGGCCATTGTGGGCAAAGGGTGACCCAGAATGCAGAAAGTTCATGACTGTATCCGGTTGATTTTTTAGAGCGAGTACCTTGCCAAACATGATGAGAGACGTTGGTGGATCTCTGGTTTCAGTGGCTCTGCAGGTGATGACCTCCATCCTCACCTCCCTCAACATCCTTCTGGCCAGGGGGCCCCCTGTCCTGGGCCAGTGTCCAGGCCATCAGGCTCCTAATGCCCCCGGCTTGGCCTTGTCCAGGGTCAAGAGAGCATCAGAGCTGGGATGTGAACCCAGGTTCTCTGCCTTTAGAACTCACATGCTTCCCACTGTGCACTCTGCCTCCCACGTATAATGCAGCTCTGAATATTTTGTAGGAAATGTTATTTTAAACATGCATTAAAGCTACATCCATTTCATTTACTCAGCACATACTGCTTCAGGAAATCCAGGCTTCTTGAGGGTTAACATAGACCACCAGATCCATAACTAGGACAGGATAACAGAATTTCCCAGAGGTTGGACATGGGAATTGGGGGCAGGGAGGTGCTACCATTCCTCCCTACAGCTCCCAGTCCTCTTGGGCTTGCCAGGCTCTGTGCCACCCTTCCATCTCCTCAGCCCTGCATCTCCTGCCCTGTGACTAAACTGTCCACGGGTCTGCCATGTCCCCACTTCCTTCACTCTCTCCTCCCCAACTCTTTTGGTCCCTAGTGAAAGATTCCTATGACCTCTGCTGACCACAGGACCCCATGCACAGTAGACAACAAACTGATGTGTTTGGTGGACTGATCTGTATTACGTGCTAAGTGTTGGGGTCCACAGAGATGAGCAAGGCCTGTTACCTGCCCTCATGGCATTCACAAACTAGGAAGGGGGGAAAGACATAGACAGAAAGGCAGTTAAAACCAGGTAGGGCAATGAGTACTCTTAGAGAAGTTGGGTTGGGTTGAGGGTTGGTACTCCCAGCTGATTGCACACAAAGTCAAGACCCTAAGTTGTCATTTGGTGAAATATAGTGGTACAGTGGAAAGAGCACAAAATTTGGAGCCAGTGGTCCTCACTTTGCTACTTTTTGACTATGTGACCTTGGACAAGTCACTATATCTCCTTGAGCCTCAGTTTCTTCATCTGAAAAATGAAGGGGTTGGACCAGATGGTCTTTAGGGTCCTATTTATGTGACCTTGGGCCAGTCTCTTCCCTTCCCTGGGCCTCAGTTTCCCCATCTATAAACTAAATGGGTTGGACTCAATTGCTTCTGAGGACCCTTTCAGCTCTAAAGTTATGATTTTTGCCTTCCTTCCATTCCAGGAAATGCAGTGGTATCCAAGATGAAGGCAGCTCTGTGGACTGACAGCCGCTACTGGATTCAGGCTGAACGACAAATGGATTGCAACTGGGAGCTGCACAAGGAAGGTATGGAGAGGGGGCAGTAGGGCTTAGGTTCCCTCTCCTCTGGGTACAGCAAAACCCGTGGGCCCCCTGGGGACCCCAAGAGGAGGATATTTTCAAACCAAGCACTGGCTGGCCCGATGTCCCCAAAGAAAAGAATCTATCTGACCCTTCTTACTAGGTGTCCCAGCACTGGTATGCAGAGATTCAGGGAAGCTCTAAACTCTTGGGTGGCAGGGCTCTAAAGGCTTATTTCCAAGAAGCTCAAGGTGTTTGGGATAGGCTTTGACCTTTGGGGTTGACCCCCAAGAAAACTAGCACTCCTAACTCTCCTTGAGGGCATAGACTATCTCATTTTGTCTTTGCAGATCCAACACCTGCCAAGAGCTTGGAACATAGTAGGCACTTAAGAGTTGTTTACTGAATAAGAGAATCTTGGGCTAGAAAAGCCTCAGGACCCAGGAGGGATGGGAGTGGGTGGCCTGCAGAGTGATCACACTTATCTAAGGTGTGTTTCCCATTGGGTTTGGCAGTTGGCATGTCGCCCATAGCAACATGGATCCTGGCAGAGATTCCCGCTGGAGGTCGAATTGGCTTTGACCCTTTCCTCTTCTCCATCGGTATGTCCTTAATTTTGATCTGGGCAATGATGGTGCCAGGGGGCATTCCAAGATACAATACCATGATTAGCAATGACAGGGAACATCTAGGATGATCTGGGCTATAGCCCATAAAATGGGTAGGATGCTGGGGCTTCTCAGCTGTCAAATCCTTGAGTAACACGTTTGCCATCACACACCTGCCTGAAAAAATATGGACAATACCAGATCTTCCAGAGCTTGTTGTGTGTTGTCAACTGAAAAACCCAAACAACAAAACAAAACATACTTGTTCCAGTAGAACAAAATGGTACCCTACAGACTCTCACCAACCTATCTCCCCTGCACATGTCAAAATCATACAAGGGAACCTTCCGATCCTTAACATCAGGTAAAGTATGAAACAGGAAAACACATGCTCCCCAGTGTTCTTTAGCATTGCTCTGGACCATTGAAGTCACAGTTCACCAGAGGTGAGAGCCTCTGGGTGCTAATGCCCTCCTTCCTCCTTCTGTATAACTATCTCCTATAATCTTATTAATGCAATTAGGCTATAAGTTCCTTGGGGGCAGGGACTGGGTTTTCACATTTGTCTTTGCATCCGCACCACCTAGCACAGTATTCGGCACATAGTAGGTGCTTTCTAAGTGCTTTCTTGCTTTCATCAAGCCCAGGAAACCAAAGTATTTTATATCCATTATTTCATTTGAGCCTTCCAACATCCCTATGAGGTAGGTGCTGTCATTATTCCCATTTAACAGATGAATAATAATTGTAAAATACTTAGCACAGCGCCTGGCATATAGTAAGTGCTACATAAATGGTTTTATTATAAATTATTATAAATTTATTTATATTATAAATTATTATTAAGAAGCTTCAGAGAAGTTAAACAACAGATCCACAGTTACACAGCTAGTAAGTGTCAGAGGCAGGATTCAAATCTAGTTCTTTCACACAGCTACTAAGTGTCCTAAGAGGGATTGGAACTCAGTTCTTCCTGACTCCAGGCTCTGTCTTCTATATGCTGCCTTCCAAGTAGGTGACACCCACCAGATGGAGTGTATGAAGCTAATCAGACACTGGGGATGGGCTAACCCAGAATTCTGCACCAGCCAGAGGGTGTGCAGGGGAGGACCATGCAGCCAATTGAAGCACTGGACCCAGATCCCTGAAGCCAATCCCAATCCCTTGTTGCTGTCCCAATTTGCAATCCTCAGTTTCCAGCATTAGTGTGTTTAGAGAATTTGGCAGGTACAAAACTCCCTCAAATGGGAGAGTTTACAGGTGATCTGTTCCTAGAAAATCATTTAAAGCAACTGGAGGGGACTGTCCTTTATATCTTTTTAGGCAGATAAACTGGGAAGGTCTGCATAATTTAGCTCCATAAATTTATCTCGATTCCCCCTACAGCCAGTTCTCAAATAGAGGACAGCAAAGGAGGGGGTGAAGTTTTCTTTCTTTCTTTCTTTTAAAAATTTTTATTATCTTTCTTTCTTTCTTTCTTTAAGAAAAGAGATGGGTTTGGTGGGTTGGATATATAACCTCTTTCTGAAACTTATCACTCCTTATGACCAGTCTGCTTAGTATGCAGTTAGAACCTGATTTCTGGACAGAATCTCACTTGAGTGGCATCAAGCCTCCACTACAGATACCACTGTACAGAGAGTACAGTTAGTTTTAGTTTGAGCAGGACATTAGGGTATCCTCAGCATATCTAGAGAAAACAGTGCTCTGTGAATAACATGAGGAGGCATGATGCCCACTGCCATGTTGTTTGGGCAGAGGGTAATGAGATTCTTTTCTGTAAGGAGCTTTGGGTGTGGCTTTTAAAAGGCAAGATGGTGGGCCGGCTGGGTTGCGCAGTGAGTAGAGAACCAGTCCTGGAGTCAAGAGGACCTGAATTCAAATCCAGCCTCAGCCACTTAACACAGAAACTAGCCATGTGATCTTGGGCAAGTCACTTAACCCCAATTGCCCTGCTATCCTTCCTGCAAAAAATAAATGAATGAATAATAAAAGGCAAGATGGCTGAAGTGATTGATGGTCAATCTCTTTTAGTCAAATAGGTAAGTTTTTGCTGAAAAGCCTAAAGTACTAAGGGTATTTCCACCCTGCCAAATTTGAGAATATCCCTAAAAGTTTCAAGTGAATATGCTTGGTCCCTCACTGCACCTGGTGGGTGGTTCAGAGCCACCTAAGTCATTGTATCCAGATTTGAGGGACTGTGGGAATGAATGCCCCTATGGTGAGGGGTGAGATTCCTACCCACCCCCCTTTCAGGTTGTTTTAACTGCAGGACCACAGAGGACAAGAGATGACTGTATTCTAGGACTTCTTTTTTTTCTTCTAAGACTTCTTAATGTACTTTTATATTCTGGACTCCTTTATTTTTTCTTTTTTAAATCTTTCTGTTTTTTAAATTCTTTTTTGTTACAAACTGTCTCCCTCCTTCCCCACCCTGCACTAGAGAAAGACACAGACTGACAGAGATAGATATAAATAAAGATAAATGTATATATGAAAACCCTTATTATGCATACTTCTATTTATTTATATCTTTCTCTGGAGGTAAATAGTGTCTTCCTTCATAGGTACTTTGTAGTTGATTTATTTACAATACTCAGAAAAACTTAGTCATTCACAGTTACACTTTGAACAATATTGCTATTACTGTACACAAGGTTTTTGGTTCTGCTCATTTCATTTTTCATTATTTCTGTGTTTTTCTAAATTTGTCCAGTTCATCATTTCTTATATCACAATAGCATTCATCACAATCACAGACCATTTTATGTTTAGCCATTTTCCAAATGATGGGCATCCCCTCAATTTCCAGTTCTTTCAAGAGAAATGATTGTTTCTTTCTTGTATTAATAACTGAATAATTGAATCAGAACCAAGGTTTTCCCCCTTTTCTATTTCCTCATCTAGAAATCAACCAGTGTGAGAAATCTTTCTCAAAGACTTCCCCCCAGGTCAAGATCTAATCAGACAGTAAAAGAAATTCTAAGTTTCAGTTAATGGGAGGATTCCTGCTCATTGTGTCTACTCTGATGGGCCGGAAAAGTATTGTTTCTCCCCTTAGTCAAACAGGTAATATGGAAATTGAAAAGTCTCTTTGACCCAGACTCTCTTAGAAACAGACCCCACCTCTCATTATAATATCCATTCTCTTATTAACTGTTAACCAGTCACACTTGATTGCCACCCTCAAGAACACCTGCTTCTCCAAAAGCAAATAAACTGTCAGCCTATTGCCATGAGGGGTCTTTGGCATTCAAGAGTGTAACTGACTTCTTTTTATTAATAAACACGCTAGCCTTATTAGTAAAATGGTTAAATTACCCAGAAACTATGCCTCTCGAGCTTTTAAACATCACACTTTGCCACCACAAAGAGAATTGCTATAGATATTGTAGAACATACAGGTTCTTCTTCTTCTTCTTTTTTTTTTTTTTACAAATGCTTAATTAACTTCTGGTTTACATCATTCATTTCCACCAGATTTTGAGTTACAATTTTATCCCCATTTTTCCCCTACCCACCACCCCAGAATAGCAGTTCCACAAGATATCCCCTCATCCAATCTGCTCTCTCCCATATCTTCTCCCATACCCCCTACGACTTTACCATTAGGGCAAGGTGAATCTCTGTGCCCCAATGCCTGCATATCTTATCTCTCAATTACATGCAAAATAGTATTAATAATAGTATTTATATATATTTGAAACATTTAATTTTAAAACTTCGAATTTCAGATCCATTCCCTTTCTCCCTTGTCACCCACTCCCTCTGGGAAGATAAGCAATTCAGTATGTGTTGTACTTATAAAGCTATGCAAAACATTATCATAGTAGATATATTGTAAAAGACTGCTTATATTTCCCTCCCACCTGGTCCATTCCCTACTATGATCCTGTCCCTCTTTGAAAGTGGGTACTTCCAACCTCCCCTCTGCCCAGAATGCCCTCCCCTCCATCATCTCCCCTCTCATCCCCCTTCTCCCTACTCTCCTGCAGGGTGAGATATCCCATTTAGTATGGAACATACAGGTTCTTTCCCCTTTTCCATGATCACTTTGGAAAACAGACCTAAAAGTCGTATTGCTGAGTCAAAGGGTATACACAGTTTTAGAACTCTTTGGACATAATTCCAGATTACCCTCCAAAATGGTTGGATCAGTTCCCAGTTTCACCAACTGTGTATTAGCATCCCAATTTTTCCACATTCCCTCTAACATGTTATTTTCCCCTTCTATTGTTTTAGCCAATCTGGTAAGTGTGAGATTCCTCAAAGTTGTTTTCATTTGCATTTCTCTAATAACAATTTAGAGAATTTTTTCATATGACTATATATAGCTTTGATTTCTTTTTCCAAAAACTATCTGTTCATATCCTTTGAGCACTTATCAATTGGAGAATAATTAATATTCTTATAAATCTGAAAAAATTATCTATATATTTGAGATATGAGACCTTTATCTGAGAAAATGTCTATAAATTCCCCCCATCCCCACTAATCTTCTTTCCTTCTAATCTTAGCTATACTGGTTTTATGTGTACAAGCCCTCTTTAATGTAATAAAATTATCCATTTTATACCTCACAATTCTATCTCATTTATTCATAAATTCTTCTACCTATAAGTCTGATATGTTCCATGTTCTAATTTACTTATGATATCTCCCTTTATATCTAGGTCATATATCCATTTTAACCTTATCTTGGTAAATGGAATAAGATATTGGTCTATACCCAATTTCTATCAGACTGCTTTCTAGTTTTCCCAATAATTTTTACCAAATAGTGAATTCTTATCCCAAAAGCTTTACATTTGTCAAACACAAGTTTATTATAATAAATTTACTACTGTGTATTGCATGTCTATTCTGTTCTATTTCTTAGCCAGTACCAGATAATTTTGATAATTACTGCCTTATAATATAGTTTAAGATCTGGTACTGCTAAACCTCCTTCCTTTACATTGTTTTATTAATTCCTTTGATATTCTTGACCTTTTGTCCTTCCAAATGAATTTTGTTATTATTTTTTTCTAGCTCAATAAAATATTTTTTTAATTTCAATGGCAGAGAGTAAGTAGATTAGTTTATGTAGAGTGGTCATTTTTATTATATTGGCTCTGCCCACCCATAAGCAATTAATGTTCTACAATTATTTAAATCTGACTTTATTTGTATAAAAAACATTTCATAATTATGCTCATGTAGTTATTGGGTTTGTCTTGGCAGGTATACTCCTAGGTATTCTTTTCTACCTGTGGTTATTGAAATTGGGTACCTCTTACTATCTCTTTTTGCAGGGTTATTTTGGTGTTTTATAGAAACGCTGATGATTTATGTGGGTTTATTTTATATCCTGATACTTGGATAAAATTATTGTTTCAACTAGCTTTTTAGTTGAATCTCTAGGATTTTCCAAGTATACCATCATATTGTCTACAAAAAGAGAAAGTTTTATTGCCTCATTGTCCATTCTGATTTCTTTCATTTCTTTTTTTTCTCTTATTGCTAGCATTTCTAATACAATACTGAATAATATTGGTGATAATGGGCATCCTTGTTTCACTCCTGGTCTTATTGAGATGATTTCTAGCTTATCCCATTACAAATTATACTTGCTGATAGTTTTAAGTGGTTGCTTCTTATCATTATAAGGAAAATTCCATTTTCTAGGATTTTTACTAATAATGTTTTCCCATATAAGAAACAAACAATTTGACCTTATTAGATTCCTTATAATTGGTCTTTCATATTTACTTTCTTATGTTTCTCCTGATTCTTATAGGTCAGATTTTCCATTCAGTTCAGTTCTTTTCCTGATAAATACCCGAAAGTCTTTTAATTCATTAAATATGAGTTTTTTCCATGCAGGATTGTACTAAACTTTGCTGGGCAAGTTAATCATATTCCATGCCCTTCAGTATTTTAATGTAGAAATGGTTACATCGTATGTTATCCTGACTGTAGCTCCACAGTATTTAAGTTGTTTCTTACTAGCTGCTTGGAGTATTTTCTCCTTTATCTAAAAGCTTTGAAACTTAGCTATAATGTTCCAATGCGTTTTCATCTTGGGATCTCTTTCGCATGGTGATTCATGGATTTTTTTCAATTTCTATTTTTCCCTCTAGTTCTAAAACTTCAGAGCAATTTTCTCTAATAATTTCTTGAAGTATAGTGTCTAGGCTCTTTTTTGATCATAATTTCCAGGCAGTCCAACAATTCTTATTGTCTCCCCTCACTCTGTTTTCCAGGTCAGTTGTTTTTTTTATTTTTTCTTTATTTTTTTAAAAATTCATTCATTTTTCTAAGCATTCCTTATCTCTCCTTCCCACCGCCCACTCCAATTGTACAGTTTGAAAAATAAAACGATAAAAACTTCATAACCAATATGAATAGTCCAGCAAAACAAATTCCCATATTGGTTTTGGCTAAAATTGTACACCTTGTTTTTCATTTTCACTCCATCACTTCTCTGGCAGGAGACAGATACTGTGTTTCGTCTTCCATCATGTGAATTTATGGTTTATCATTGCAAATAATTTTATAGTTTTTCAATTCCCACCCCCTCAAATGTTGTTGTCATTGTAAAATTGTTATATTTGCTTAGCTCATTTCTCTTTGCATCAGTTCATAGAGGGTCTTCCCAGTTTCCTCCAAAACTATATCATTATATCAAATATATATATATATATATATATATATATATATATATATTTGAAACATTTAATTTTAAAACTTCAAATTCCAGATCCATTCCCTTCCTCCCTTGTCACCCACTCCCGCTGGGAAGATAAGCAATTCAGTATATGTTGTGCATGTATAGCTATGCAAAACATTATCATAGTAGATATATTGTAAAAGACTGGCTATATTTCCCTCCAACCCATCCCACCCCCCACCTGGTCCATCCCCTACTTTAATCCTGTCCCTCTTCAAAAGTGGGTGCCAGTTGTTTTTCTAATGAGATGTTTTACATTCTTTTCTATTTTTTCATTTTTTTCATTTTGTTTTATTATTTTCTGGTGTCTTATGAAGTCATTAGCTTTCCATTACCCAATTCTAATTTTTAAGGGATTATTTTCTTCTGTAAGTTTTTTGATCTCTTTTTCCAATTGGTTGACTTTCTTTTCATAATTTTCTTGCATTACTCTTATTTTTTCCCTAATTTTTCCTCAACCTCTCTTATTTGATTTTAAAAGTCCTTTAAAAAAAAAAACTCTTCCAAGAACTCTTTTTTGGACTTGTGACCATTTTACATTTTTCTTTGGAGTAAAAGTAGCTGTTTTGACTTCACTGTCTTCTTCTGAATTTGAACCCAGATCTTCTCTGCCATCATAGTAACCATGTATGGTTGGGTTCTTCCTTTTTTTCTTACTAAGTTTTTTAGTGGTTTATTATTAGCTGTTAACAGCTCTGCTTCCAGGGTATGGGGAATAATGCCTTAAACTTTAGGTTTCACATGCTGTTGTTTTCTGAGCTCTATCCTTTGGACTGATCCCAGGCACTCCTCTCTGCCGTAGAACCATGACCAGGGCTCCTAGCACTACAGCCATGACAAAGGTTCTTACTACTTTCCATCCCTTTAAGCCGGAACTGAAACCAGGGCCTCTGGTCTCCTGGGAGTGACTACAGTAGGCAGGGCCCCACCCTCAGTAACCTAATTCATGGCACATGCTCCCTCCTCCTGGCTGCAGCCACAGCCTAGGGACCACTTCTGGTCAGTGACTTGGGCCTCCTGTCCAGCACCAGCAGAGGACCCCCATAATCTCCCCCTGATTAGCCGCCTAAACCCCACACTTTGTGAGGCACGCACACAGCTACCCCCAGGGCTCATTGTTTGTTGATTCGTATCTGCCTTGAGGTACCTGCACTTGAGTCAAGCCAAACCACCTACTGGTAGGTCAGGTCTTTCCTAAGGTCTTCCCAAGTAGTAGGCTATAACTTTACCCCCCAACTTTTAATCATTTCTGCCGCACTAAAGTTCATTTTAAAGCACTCTTATTTGTTTGTGGGGGAATTTGGGAGATGGGGTAATTTTTTGCCTAAATGTCATCTTCCCAGAATCCTCTCCTGGATTTCTTTAGCAATCTGGAGAACCCTATGGACCCTTTCTCAGTATCGGTTTTTAAGCACATAGGACTACAAAGTTGATGAGCTGTGCTCAAATACAGTTACAATGAATATTTCTTTTTTCTTAAAGTTCACAGACCCCAGCTTAAGAGCCCCCACCATAGAATAATTCTATGTGGCCAGTGCAGCATCTGAATGGTACCTGGTCTCTTACCTGGAAAATTATTTAGAGTCCCTTTTACCATCTCTACCTCCCCCCCCAACTTTTCTGTATTTTATTATCTTCAGTCCATTAGAATGTAAGCTTTTTGAACAAAGTCAAAAAGTGCACAGCAGAGAACACAAGAAAACTCACAAGGAAGCAAAGATTCACAATTCTCAGCACACATATTATTTATCATAGAGGGCTTTTTTGTTTTGGGTTTTTTTGGGGGGGAGGATAATCGGGGTTAAGTGACTTGCTCAAGGTCACATGGCTAGTAAGTGTGTCAAGTGTCTGAGGTCAGATTTGGACTCAGGTCTTCCTGACTCCAGGGCCGGTGCTCTATTCACTGCACCACCTAGCTGCCCCCTCATGTAGGCTTTCTTGAAATGAAAATTCATTGTTACATATTTTGAACCCTCTCTTATGTTTTGCTATGCACATGACATGCTTTTCTTTCTAACTTTGTATTTAAGTTCCAGTATTTAAGTTTATGACATGTTTTCTTTTCTCCATTCTGTGTTTGTGTTCTTTCATTTGAGTCTAAAATAAAATTTTGGAAAAATAAAAAGAATGTAAGCTTCTTGTGGGGGGGCCAGGCACATTACCTTGCTTGTTTGTATTTTTATTCTCAGCACCTAGCACAGTACCCGGAACACAGTAAGTGCTTAATAAATGCTCCATCTACCCTCATCTATCTACCCTTCTCTATCTATCTTGCCTAATAATGACCCAGCCTCGATGAGGACTTGGGAATGGTTTTTATTACTGGGTTCATGGGATTTGGAGCAGAGACCTTAGAAATCATATAGAACACATTTTAACCAAGAGGTACCTGAGGCCCAGAGAGATTAATAGATATGCCCCAAATCATAGAGCTCCTAAGTAGGAGAGCTGAGATTTGAACCCAGAACCTCTGAGTTCAAATGTAATCTTCTTTCCACTGTATCTTATTGACTCCTGTTTCTTCCCCTCCATACACATGACTTCCCCCTGTATCACCTAGGCAGGAAATCAGCAGATCATGGGAGCATAGATTTAGAGCTGGAAGAGAACCTTAGAAGTCAGTCAGTCCATTCTCCTCAGTTTTAGCAAAGAAGGAAATGGAGATCCAGAGAGAAGTGAGTTGTCCAAGGTCACAAAAGGAAATAAATAGAAGATGGAATTTGGATCCTGGTCCTGACTCCAAATCATGTATTCTGCAATTATGCCCATCTCCTGGTCCCTCTTCTGCCATCCACCATGGGTAGTCTTTGCTTCTACCATTAACCCCTTGGAGGTGAAGGGGGAAAGTAGAGTGTCATTCCTCTGGGAACCCCTGGGTCTGTGTCCTAGTCCTGTCTTTGGCCTTTCACAATGGATCACTCCCATTCCCTCTATGAACCTCAGTTTCCTCATCTGTAAAGTAGGTATACTATAATAATGCCCAACAGTCTGATTCTTGGTCTTGCTAGAGGACCCACTGGATAATGGACGTCAACATGTTTTCTAACCCATAAAGTGAACATATAAAAGGTCCGATTCTATTATTCTTCACTAGCTTCCTCCTTTTCCCTAAGACTAGCCCTAGGCATAAGGGAGCCTGGGCAGGGAAAAGAGCAGAAAGAAGGGTACCAGGCAGGACGTAACTTCCTCCTTTCTCTCCTCAGCCACATGGAAGAGTCTCGATCTTTACCTTCAAGGTTCCAACAGAAGCCTGGTGGCCCTCACAAACAACCTTGTGGACCAGGTTTGGGGGACAGAGAGGCCTTCTCTTCCCAGCCAGCCAATTTACTACCTCCAGGAGAACTTCACAGGTATCTTAGTTCCTAGTATAATACAGACTATATTTGCTTGGTCCTTTAGCTGGGAGTTTTCCTATAAAAGGCATTAAATCATGGTGAGAATAGAAGAGGAAATATCACAGAGAGAGTAGAAGCTCCCACAGAGTAAGTACATAAATGCTTATTGAATTGAAGGTTAATCCTTATGTCAGAGGCTCCGTCTCTCTCAGCTACAAAGGTCATGTGTCATCTTGAGGATCTCTCATTTCTCTCTGGCTTGTCTGATCCTACCCAAGTGAACCCTGGGAGTGACATGGTCTGACTCATTTTGCCTTTACCCAGTGGTACCCTAAAGGTGAGGAAGATGGCATTTCCCTCAAAGGGTGGTCATCAGTTCCCTTACAAGCACTCAGGCTAACAAGACACCAAACATAAAACTTTTAAGTTGTATAATAAAAAACATAGAATTGACTAATACTTGAGTCAAGAGAGTCACTTCTCAGTTTCTAGTGGCTCTTCCCTTTTCAGGGTCCTACACAGTTCCTAGGACTCACAGAACTTCCCTGAACAGGGAAGCAATGTAGGGAGAGGTTGAGACTGGATTCTATGCCAGCTCTAGAGTCCCCTGTTATGGGACTTCCTCCAGTCCTGGGTCCATGTGGCTCAAGCTCTTTGTTATCTGTCTTTCTATCTCTACCTCTCTAACCTCCCTGGACTCATTGTAGCACAGGTCAAACCAGAAGGCCATTTGAACCCAGGAGCCCCTGTGGGGAGATGGAAAGGGACAGAGCCAATTCCTCCAAGCCTATGTTGTCCCTGGAGGGGATGTGCCCCCTGCAGTGAGGACAACCCTGCTACCAAAGTCATCCTTGTTAAGAAAACCTGTAGCATAGTTGTCTTACATCATACACGAGGTAGAAAGAGCAATGCTCCTGTTTGCCCACCATGAACACTTACTCTGAGTTATTTTCCTAGCCACAGAAACAGGCTTGTACTGAATCATCCAAATTCCCCCGCCTTTCCTGGGTGACTGGTGGAGGTAAGAGTCTCAACCTGGGCTTAGGGTGACCAGGGTCAGGGCTCCATTTAGGGCCCCATGGGAGTCATTTTAACATGGCATGCCCTTTAACTCCCCTGAGTGATGACACTAAGCAGGAATAGGGCCAGGCTCCCAGTTATAAATGACTGTGTCCCAGCCTGCACTGGGGCTCTAACTGACTCACCAAGTGAGTGCCATTCTAGCAGGCTCCTTGGATAATCCTGGGCCTGCTTGGATGTGAGGAATATCTCAAGTCTCCCGAGTGGGTGAGAGTCAAAGCAGGGGGTGGGGGACATATTTCAAAATACCAGGTGTGATGTAACAAGTTCACACCTTCCAGTTTTTGATCTGTTAGAAATCGGATTCTGCAACTTGAAAAATTCTTCTTTCTCTATCTTAAAATAGTTTTCTACAGAAAACCTACCAGGCAGGAGCTGATGAAGTAGAAGATAACCCCAATCTCGGAGGAATCTGAAGCTAGCAGGGCAGGGGCTCCCTCCATCTCTCTCCTAAAGGGGAGCCACTGCCAAATGGCACAGGGCTTGCATGCCCACTGCAAAGAGGAGAAGGCTACAAAGTGGGCATGCCTTTGGGCCCTGGCTAGCCAGAGGAAGAACTCTGAGGAGAAGGAAGTCCAGGGTAGAAAGGCCAGCTTCAGGGTTTGTGAGGGAGCTAACTCAGAGATGAATGAAAGTCAGAGGGAGCGAAATAATTTTCAGGCATAAAAGAAAGGGAAGTTACCCACAGGAAGATGACTACCTGAGATAGATAGCTAGATACAGAGCTAGAGAGACAGACAGAATAGAAAGCTAGATAGGATAGATAGATAGACAGACAGATAGGATAGACAGAAAGATAGATAGACAGGATAGATAGATTAGACAGACAGACAGATAGATAGGATAGAGAGATAGATAGATAGACAGAATAGATAGACAGATTAGACAGACAGATAGATAGATAGACAGATAGGATAGATAGACAAGGTAGATAGGCAGGATAGATAGGATAGATAGACAGACAGATAGATAGATAGATAGATAGATAGATAGATAGATAGATAGATAGACAGACAGACAGGATAGATAGATAGACAGATTAGCTAGACAGATAGACAGACAGACAGGTAAAGTAAGTATTTATCAAAAGCTTACTTGCCCCAGGTCACATAGCCAGAAGGGGTCAGAGGCAGGATTCAAACCCAGGTCCTCCTTCCTCCAGGCCAGCTCTCTAGCCCCTGCAAGATGCCTTGGTAGAGAGCTCTCTCACAAGGGAGCTCCCTGCACACTAAGCTCACAGGTGCAGACCAAATATAGACACACATAGGAATACATGAATAGAACTGATTCCTTTTATCAGTGTGGAGAATTCCTTCCACTGACACAAATCACAAGTATATATGTATAAATAGATAGGCCACAGCATCATAGAAGGTAAAGACAGGCTGGTCTCAGAGTCATGGAGACCTGGGTTTGAGTCCTGCCTCTGACCCATGCTGGCTGTGTGACCCTGGGTAAGTCCCTTAACCTCTCAGGGCCCCAGGAAACTCTGATTTGCATCAGTGGAGGGAGTTTCCATACCAGGAGATCCCCACACTGTTTAAAATCACAAGTCCAGACCAAAAATACAAGTTATATTGGATGTGTGTGTGTGTTTATACTTGCATATAAAAATCCCAGTTCATCTCTAGTTCCCAGAGGCTGGGAACTTTTATGCTTAAGACTCTGACTGCGACTCTCCACTACCACCTAGTGACAGCATGCATATATAGCAGGGACAGTTACTAAAGGGGGGAAATTTGGTCTCCAAAGTGTTAACAACATAAAACTGCCACAGGCATGCCGAGGAATATAGAGCTTTACAAAGCTGTTATTGGGTCATTCATTTGTTCAATAAACATTAAAGTTTTTTCTTTTTAAGTCCTGTACTTGGTGCTTGGGGAGATACCAAGTTTCCCTAAAAGATGGGCCAGGGGTGAGAGTGAGGGGATGTAGGGGGAAGGAAAGGATGGGGGGGGAGGGCCAGGAAGGCTTCAAAAAGAAGATGACTTTTGGGTTGCACTTTAACAGATGGGTAGGAATTTCACAGGAATAGGGAACAACATCACCAAAGTCAGGAAATCACAGTGCATATTTTGAGGACAGGTTGACTGACATGTGAACCACATAAAAGTAACTAAAATCTGGAAAGGTAGGCTGCTGCCAGATTTGGGAAGATCTTGGAGGCTGGGCAAAGGAATTTGAACTTTGCTCAGAAGACAATAGTGAGCCACAGAAGATTATTGAGTAGAGGAGTGAACTTACCAGCTCTATATGCCTATACTTCCATATTTCGGTGGTTCAGTGATCTCATCAATGGGGGTACTCATTCCAATGGTACAGATCATCACTTATCCATACTTCCTCATCCTATGTGATTCTTGTCCATGAATCTTCCCGTAGAGAATCTACCTAAGTATAGTGGAAGCCTAATCAGGTGATCTGGGTGCAGGTCAGTGGGCCCTTATGCATTCTCTGGTCCTCTCTGATTCCAGGGAGCACATGGCAGGATAAAGTCACAGAAATCCGAAATCAGATGCAAAAGCATGTGAAAACCCCCACAGCTGTCCTTCTGTCTGCGCTGGATGAAACAGCTTGTAAGCATAGTTGCTAACACTCGACTGAGGGTGGGGGATAGGGGGGAAAGGCATCACACCCAGGGCAAATGGTTTGAAAAGCACCCTTAGTTGAGGAAGGGGCACAGGACACCATATTGTAGTGGGCAGAGATAAAGACACAGTCAAGACACAGTCAAGCTACTGGGGTAGCTGCTTTTAGGGTGGTGGGTGGTGGGATGGAAGTGAGAGGGAAAGTTCCAGGAAGGGAGAAACTCACCCCCAGCATACCAAAAGACTACAAGTGAGGTCAGTGCCCTCTAAAAATCTCATGCACTGGGGCCAAGGCCCAGTTGCCCTGCCCTAGTTATAACTCTGCCCCTTTCCCTTCTCCAAAATCCATTTGACTCTTAGGCCACTCAGACTTCTCTCTAAAATATCCTTCCCTCCTCACACTGACCTACAACTTCTCTCCAAATACCAAAGGCTTCTAGCTGTATTATCATGGATGGAATGAATAGGAAAGGGAAGGGGACTGTGGCCCCATGAAGGCATTCTCTCAGGAAGTCCCCCAGCACAGAGGAGCTAAAAAAGCCTGAAAGGAAGGAAACCAGGAGGACTTCCTAGGCCATGGCTATGACCCCCCCCCCCAAAAAAAAATCTGTAGCTGAACACCTTTCCTGTGTTAGTCACAGGATGATTGGAGACAAAAGTCTCTCCACTGGCTATAAGGATCAGACCCTCGCAGTTTGTAAAATTAAGATCTTGCCTATAAAACTAGCTAGCTTCCTTTAAAGCACTTTGGTCACCCTTTCTCCAGCACCCCTCTATTACTCTCCAACAGTATAGGCCCTTCTCTGAATCCCTGACTAGGGAATCTACACTAAGACACAATTGAGCCCCATACTGTAACACCAAGTCAACTCCTCCCCTGCCCCCATGACACCCAGTCACCCAGTCCTGGCCCTTAGCACAGTCTAGTCAAAGTATCATAGATTTTGAGATGGAAGAGAAGTTTTGGGATGCTAAGTCCAGCCCTCTCATTTTACAAAGGATGAAACTGAGGCCCACAATGGCTCCCAGGTCTAGAGCTAGGAAAGAACTTGGCCTCTGAGGTCTCCCTTCATCTTACAGATAAGGAAACTGAGTCCCAAGAAGGTTAAATGACTTCCTCAAGATCAGAGTGAGGCTTAGGAAGGATCCTAAATCTAGAACTGGAAGGGACCTCAGAGGGCATTAAGTCTAAAAACCTTATCTTACAGAGGGAGAAACTGAGGCGCAGAGATGTTATCCACTCTTTGACATCTAGTCTATGTCCACTCTCTAACATCTAGTCCAACACCTCTGGGACACTCAATCTAAGCCCTCTCTCCATTACCCAGTCTTTTTTTTTTTGCTTTTTGGAGGGCAATTGGGGTTAAGTAACTTGCCCAAGGTCACACGGCTAAGTTTTTATTTGTGTGTGTTAAGTGTCTGAGGCTGGATCCGAACTCGGGTCCTTCTGACTCCAGGGCCGGCTCTCTACTCACTGCACCACCTAGCCACCCCCATTACCCTGTCTTTATAAGGTAAAGACCAGCCCCCACTTTATGATACTCAATCTAGCCCCCCAAACCTCCTGGTCCCATTCTATAGCGCCTAACTGTAGAAGATCCCATCTGGTCCCCTCTGACATTTAACTAGCTTTTCTGTATTCTCCAAAGTCTAGGCCCCCTCTAAAATTTGCTGTCTTCTACAGAACCCAATCTAGCACCCCTCCTATAGTACCTAGTTCAAGCTCCTCCAGAATATTCAATCTAACTTGTTCTATATCACCCAGTCTTCAATTTCTTTTTTTTTTTAAAGCAATTGGGGTTAAGTAACTTGCTCAAGGTTACACGGCTAGTCATTATTTGTGTGTGGGTGCTCATTTTCTGAGGCCAGATTTGATCTCGGGTCATCCCAACTCTGAGGCCGCCGCTCTTACTCACTGCGCCACATAGCCGCCCCTTTTAGGGCAATTGGGGTTAAGTAACTTGCCCAAGGTCACACGGCTAGGTTTTTGTTTGTGTGGGTTAAGTGTCTGAGGCCGGATCTGAACTCAGGTCCTTCTGACTCCAGGGCCAACGCTCTATTCACTGCGCCACCTAGCCGCTCCTTACAATTTCTTTTTTAGGTTAAAATAAGACAACAGCACCTTGCAAATCTTGTTTTTGCTCAGTCTTGCTGTCATGTCTGACTGTTTATGACCCTGAGGACCCTACCGTCCATGGGGTTTCCTTGGCAAGGATGCTGGAGTGGTCTGCCATTTCCTTCTCCAGCATATTAAGGCAAACAGAGAAGCTTTAGGATGCTGAATCTAGTCCTCCTGTTTTACAGAGGCCCACAGTGCCTAGGGTCACACAGCTAGTAGATGTCTGAGACCAGATTTGAACTCATGAAGATGAGTCTTCCTGACTCCAGGCCCTGTGCTCTATGTGCTGCAACACTTAGCTATCGAATAACAATACTACATTATCTTATTGATAAAGAGAAATAATGCAGGCATTTAGGTAAGGGGGAGGATGGAGGAATTAGAGAGAAATCTTTAGGGAGCAAAGCCACCAGTAGGGCTGAGGAATAACTATGGCTAGCACCTTTACCCTGTAACAAAGCCACTCTTGATTGTTCCCCCAGGGCTTTTCAATCTTCGAAGCGATGATGTTCCTTACAATCCCTTCTTCTATTCCTACACCCTACTGACCAACTCCTCTATCAGGTACCATTTTCCTCCCGCTCTTTGTCAAGGCCTGCCTTGAACTGGTCTGCCAAGATTATTGCTATTGACTCTGCACTTGCTTTGACCTTTAGCATAGGTGTGCCTTGGCGCCTCTTTGTTGAACCATGAATTGGCTTTACTATCTCACTGGCCCACCTTATCTCCACATTTCTTCATCACTTATAGCCTATAATGTTCTGTTTTTCTCATTTACCCAAGGCCATGCTCACAAGAGCTCCTCCAGTCTCCCCAAGCAATTTCTCCAGTGTAGAACCAGAAGTATCCTTAGAGGCCATCTGGTCCACTGCCCTTATTGGGGGCAGTAAGAAAACTGAGGCCTAAAGAAGGGAAGTGACCTGCCAAAGGTCACATGGGTATTAAGTTTCCAAGGCAGCATTCAAACTCAGATCTTCAAACTAGACTCCACAGTCAATGCTCTTTGTGTTGTACATGCTGCCTCTACTCAATAGAACCATAGGACCATAGGCTCACAGATCTAGAGATAGAAGGGACTGGGACCTCAGGGGTCACCTAGCCCAACCTCTTCATTGTATAGGAAAGGAAACTGAGACCCAGGCAAGTCAAGTGACCTGCCCAACGTCATGCATTTAAGCATCTGAAGCAAGATTTATGTCAAGTTCCTCTGACTCTAGAGTCAGTGGGCATTCCCTTGTATCATATCCCTACCCTGATATGGCGGAAAAGAACTCTAGAGTCCAAGGTCAGAGTCTTGACTCTATTGTTTACTCCCTATATGACTCTGGGTCCTCCCTGGGTCTCAGTTTCCTCTTCTACAAAATGAGGAGGTTGGAGCAGATGACCAGTACTAGGTCAATGATCCCAAGTCCTTGTTCTCTTTTCCCTATGGCCTCATGTTTGCTATTACCTGGCCCCACTCCATGCCTGATAGTGGTGGTGGTGGGTGGTGGGGATGGTGGTAGTGCTAGGGATTCAGGTTTAATGTCAGGAAAGCTTTCCTAACAATGAGTGCTATTCCAAAGTGGACTGGGCTGCCTCTGGAAGCAGTGGGTTTCCCCTCTCTTTGAGAGGTGTGTTATGGGAATTCCCATTCAGGTACAGGTTGGACTAAATGTCCTCTCAGGTCCCTTCTAACTCTGAGACTTCATGATTCTGAGATTCTGGTGAATTTCTGGGAGAACCAAAGGCCCAGTCACCAGGTTTTTCTTCCTGCCTCTACCTCCTCAGGAAGCCTGTCTTGGAAACTTAGTGCCACCCACCAGAGCAGTCCATTCTCAGGGGATGGGAATGTGGGTGAGGCTCAGATGCTACCAATCAGACAGGCAGGGCTAGGCCTCCCCTTGCCAGAAGCTACCACTTAGCCCAACTCCACAGGGAATTTTTTCTAGGCTCAGCTCAGGAAAAGCAACTCTACATCCTGGTTCTCAGCACCCCAACTGAGGCCTTCCTGATTTTTCCTCCATCATTGGCAGGCTATTTGTGAATGCAAGCCGGCTGAGCAATAACGTCCTACGGTACCTGAACTCCAGCTGCACAGGCCTGATGTGTGTGCAAATTGAAGATTATGGCCAAATCCGAGAAAGTGTCCAGGAATATGCCACAGGAGACGTACGAGTTTGGCTTGGAACTGCATATACTACTTATGGGCTCTATGGGGTCATACCCCAGGTGAGGATGCCAAAAGGGTTCCAAATGCTTTCATTCTATGACAAATCCCAGGGTTCTAGTCCTCCAACTCACCTTGTCTGGGTCCCCAGTGCTGAAGCCATCACACCTTGACCAGATCCCTTTATTAGGAAAGCTACTGGAAAAATCACTGGGCTTGGAATTAGAGAAAGTTGGCTTTAGGTCTGGTCTTTGACACTTTCTAGCTGTGTAACATTGGATAAGCCCCTTCATAAGGTCATTCTGCAGATCTTATTTTACAGAAGAAGAATTAAGGCAGAGGTTAAGTGACTTGCCCAGGGTCACACAACTGGGAAGTGTCAGAGACAGGATTCAAACTCAGATCTTACTGATCTCAGGCCCAGTGCTCTCTCCATCTAGCTACCTTGATTCTATATTCTATTCTTGATTCTATTATTAATGACCAGTGGGGGGGGGGCAAGAAAGGGGAAGATAAAATCCCTACCACTGGGTAGTTCACAGAACTAGAGAGAAAATACACACATCCATGAAAAGGTTCGAGAATGTATACAGAAGTGAATGGGTACCAAGTAGTCTGAGTCCCAAAGTTTGGAGGAAAGAAGTAAGCCCAGTTTGGAGAGTTAATCAGGGAATTTTTCTTGGGGCTGGTGTTTTTTATTTGGGTTTGGAAAGAGGGGGACATGGGTAGGCAAGGAGTTGAGAGGAAGGCTGGAGGGTGACAGGAGTACTTAGATGGCCCTCTCCCTAGCAATGCTGGAGCACTTCCTACCTGCCTTTGGTTGGGCAAGGCATCACTGGCCTGGAGGCACCAGCCAGGACCGTGGCTTCCTCTCTTTACTGCTCTCTGTTCCCTGGACAGGAGAAACTTGTAGAAGACTCCTACTCTCCAGTGATGGTGTCCAAATCAGTGAAGAACAGCAAGGAGCAGGAACTTCTCAGGGCTGCACATGTAAGCACCAAGGGGGAGTGTGGTCTGCTTCTATGGGAGGCCCTGGTCTGACACCTCAGAGAAATCCACAAGAACAGCCAAGTCTGTGTCACAAAAGATGTCTCTCTGGGAAGTGAGAGGAGAGAGAAAGTCCAGTGATATAACAAACAAAAGATAGATATTAATTTGGTTTTTGAAAAAAAAAGAAACATTAGAACCTCCTAGCCTCATGCCCCTGAACCCCAGGCAGAACCTGAACCTGACAGCCCCTCTGGGCTTCCCCACTGGCTCCTGGCCATTGCCGTTGGAGGGGTGGCTTGCATTGCAATACTTCAGAACTCAGATTTTCAGGGTACACCTGTGTATTTCCCAACCCCTTGGTTCCTCAGATCCCTCAGGGACCTGGCCCACCCTGGGTCCCGGCCCTGCATCTGGTTAGCCTCTTCCCCTTCCAGGTGCGCGATGCTGTGGCTGTCATCAGGTACCTGGTGTGGCTGGAGAAGAATGTGCCTCAGGGAACCGTGGATGAATTCTCAGGGGCAGAACAAGTAAACAAGTTCCGGGGGTAATTGTGTGGCCCCATCCCCTTACCCCGCTGGCCCCACTTTTGGCCCCTTTGGTGTCCCCAGGGTTTCCAGTGCCATAGTGCCACCTGGTGGCTGCTTTGGGAATGGGGTGAAGAGGGCATTAGGGTCGAGACCAGAGCACCTCTGGATCACCTAGCCAGGTTTAGCACCACTCCCAACCCCCATTGAGGGACACAGTGGAGCTAGGCGGTGAGCCCCCTGTAGCAGAGATATACCTGCCTCGTTCCAGAACCCACCTAAGGCTAGAGACCAAGTGAAGGTAAGGAAGGGGTGGGAAGGAGGAAAGAGAAGAGCCCCGGATTTGGAGCCAGGGGACTTGGATTTGAACCCTAGCTTGGCTAATACCTACCTTAACAACTTGGGTGAACCCATTCTCCTCTCTGGGCCTCAGTTTCCTCTTCTGTAAAATGAAGGAGGTAGGACTAGAGCTCTAAAGATTCTGTGATTTATTGTAAAGAGTGAGAAATTTGGAGTCAGACAACCTGAGATTGAATCCCGGTTCTGCTTCATACACTTGCCACTTGTGTGACCTTGCCACTTGTGTCCCTTTCCCTCTCTGGGCCTCATCTGTAAAATGGGGAAATCAGACCTGAGAGTCACTGAGGTCCCTTCAAATCCCAGATCTAGGAGCCTATGACCCATTTGGTCCTAAATGGGTAGGGGTGGATTTCTTCTAAACTTTAAGTAGCTCAGTAAAAAAACCTATCCTTCTCCCCGCAGGAGGATATCCAGTAGCGAGGATTCAGTAGGGAGGGTTTGAGGGCCAGGCCCAGTTGGGGCCAAGCAGCCCAGTTTGGTTCAGTTGAGCAAGCCTTCATTCTAAAGTAGCAGCTCTATGCAGAGCCCAGGGCTGGGCAGGGGGGATACTACAACATGTAGACTAAATTTGGTCCCTGCCCTCCTGGCTCTTAGCCTAGGAGAGGATGCAGCATCAATTCAGCAAGCTGAGATACAAATTGCTACATAGTTAAGTTGTTAACAAGGAGTGAACCATGTTTTGTACAGAGCCCAAGGGGAGAGGCTGGTACTAAGCAGGGACCTGGGTTGGAAATGGGGTGGGAGACATTATAAATGAGCAAGGATAAGGAGGTGGGAAGGCTCAAGGTGTTTTGGGAGAGAGAAGGGGAACTAAAGAGAGAATAATTAAGTTTGACTGAAGGGAACTCGAAGGATCAAGATAAGGTTGTACAAAGGTTGGGTGTTGTCAGATCACGAAAGGCCTTGAATGCCCACAATTGAATTAAACATTGAATCAGTAGATAATAGGGAGCCCCAGAAGACTTTTGAGTGGCATGATCAGATGTTTGTAAAAGACAAGCCATACTGGCAGCCATAAGGAGGAAGGGTTAGAATGCAGAGATAGTGGAGGCAGGAAGACTTTTGGGAGGTGGTTTTGATCATCCCCTCGGGTGGTGGGGGTAGGGATAGTGATGAAAGGATTGTTCAGAAGGGTGAAGAGGAAATGGAATGGAGGAGGGGCTATACTTAGCAGGGATCTTTGAATCATAGTACTTCTAAGCTGGAAAGGTCCACAGAATCACACAGAGTCAAGCAGTACACAGGGAGAAAAAAGTTTCCTGAGGGCAGGGATTGGTTTGTTTTTGTCTCTGGTATCCCCAGGACCTAGCACAAAGTCAGTCACAGAGTAGGCATTTACTAAATGCTTGTTGATTGATTATTGATTTTCTAAGCAGGGAAACTGAGTCTCAAGAGTGGTTAAATGATTTGCCCAAGATCATGTTAGGTGGCCAGCAGCAGAGCTGAGATTTGGACCTGGGGTTTCTGATTTCAAATCCAGGGATTTTTTCCCATCAGGGCTTAGGATCTTCAAAATCCAATCCTGCCCTCCATAGCTCATTTGAGCCCTCATTCTGGCCCCTCAGACTTCCTGATCCTGGCCCCCCACCTCTTCCAGTCAAGCCCTAGACCCACTCTCTTCTCATTCAATCCAGAGAAGAAGAATTCTCATCAGGGCCCAGTTTTGAAACCATTTCAGCCAGTGGCCTGAATGCTGCATTGGCCCACTACAGGTATGAGTGTGGAATGACTTCAAGGCCACCAGCCTGGAGGCTGAGTTGTCCATTAGAAGTCAGGGGCCCTGGGCACTGTGGGCTGGGCAGATGCTTAGGAATCTCAAAGTGGGGAGAAGACATGAAGCTGGCAGCTTGGACTGGAGCTACGTGAGAGCCCCAGGGGTGAGGGATTGGGGGAGTGGGGGACGATAGCTGAATCTTTTCTTTCTGGTTGTTTATTTCTGTTGGGTAACCTGTGGGGGAGCTGGTGTGGAAAGAGGCCACATTCCCGTTAGTCCGCCTAAGCTGAACAAGAGTACATCCAAGGGAGTAGGCAAGCCAGATGTTTGGCACCTTTCTAGACCAAACATCTGGAAGCTTGGTGGAATTCTTTGGCCAGGCTGACCAGATGGCTCACAACATCACATAAACACAGCCAGGGAATCCCAGCAACCAAGAATATGAAAGCTGGAAGGGACCTCACACATGATCTAGTCTGGTTCTTCCATTTCACAGATGGGCCCACTATAACTCAAAGTGGGTCAGTGCCTTACCCAAGGTCATGTAGCTAGGTGTGACCTTCGACAACCTCCTCCCCAGTTTCCTATAAAATGAGAGGTCAATGACATGATCTTAAAGGTCCCTCCCAGCCCCAACATTTTCTGTTATCTGATCTCTGTTCTAAGCTCCAAGGTTAGAACAAGTTCTCCCTAAGCTCTACCATTCTGTGTTCTAAAATTCTTTCCAGTGCTTGCGTTCTATGATTTAGGAATCCTCTCCGTTCTGAGATTCTCTGTTCCAAAGTCCCTCCCAGCTTTGATTTGGTTCTAAGAGCCCTCCCAGTTACGAGTTTCTGTTCTAAGGTCCCCATCAATTCTAAATCCTCTGACCCCACACTAAGTGACTGAACTGGGCCTGACTCCCAGTTCATTGCTCATCTGTACTCTACTGTACCCATGACCTAGATAAGGCAAGGAGAGGATGGGGATTCTCCCTCTGCAGAGACACATCCTAGCTCCTGCCCACCTTATGGTTAAGGTGAAAAATTTCCACACACCCCTTCAGCCAATCAGCCAATCTGGTGATAAGTCTCTTTGTCCTTAGCCAGGCTGATCCAGGGACAGTGGGGGTTCCTGACACCCACAGACTGTCACCAAACCCAGTCATTCCAACTGGCTGGACTTGTGCTGGGCCATAGGGGGGCATTGGTTGGAGTCTTCTCACTCACCCTCCAATGCCCAACCTGGGGTTTGGTCAAGCAAGTCCCTCTCTTGCCACCAGACAAACTTCCTCTACCCTTGTTCCAATTCTGGAGGAAGTTTTTGAATGCCTCCCGACCTTTGCCCTCAGTCAGATCAGCTCTAAATCAAGTCATGACATGAATCAAATTTGTCTCCAGAAATCCCTATGCAACCCCCTCCCCCACATTCTCCACAGCCCTCCCCTTCAACCTTTGATATCAAAGGGGAGGCAGTGTTAGGAATTCTAAGTTGTGGGTTCTAGTCCCAGCTCTGCTGCTGACTCTGCCTAAGTCACCTTTGTGCTGAAAAAAAAAAATTATGGGGTCAGACTAGGTGACCTATAAGTTTTCTTCCAGACCTCACAATATATGTTCTCTACTCCATCTGTGTGACTTTGGACAAGTCATTTCCCTCAACTACATTTTCCCAATCTGTAAAATGAGGAGATTAGACTAGAGAAGACCTAAGGCCCTTCCCCTTACCTCATCCTATGGCTCTATCTCCCTTCCTTTTCCTTTCCTCATCAAGACTAGTAGATATGTCTTGTGTCTTGTCCTTTCAGGGCCCTGCTCTATTGGTTGACAGTTAGCTAATGTGGTTCACTAATTCATACCAGGTTATTTATAAAGGACTAACTCTTCCTCCTTCCCTCCTCTCTTCAGCTAACATACATGTAAAGGGACAATGCTTTTACCCCAAAGGCAGGGAATTGCACTGGGTGGGGGAGAGAGAAGGGAGCCCTTTCTTTTTTTTTTTTACATTGTAATTTATTATTTATTTTTAACATTATTTCCTTAAATTTTTAGCTCCTAATTCTCTTCTTCCCTCCATATCCTCCCCCACTCACTGAAAATACAAACAATATGATATTGATTATACATGTGAAACCATGCAAAACATTTCCATATTAGCAAATTTTTAAAAAGCAAAAAACAAAAGTGGAGAAATTATACTTGGATTTGCATTCAAAGTTCATCAGTTCTCTCTCTGGAAGTGGATAGCATTTTTTCCTCATGAGTCCTTTGTAATTGTCTTAGATCATTGTATGGACCAGAGTAGCCAAGTCTTTCACAGTTAATCATCGTTACAACATTGCCACTCTTGTATACAATGATTTCCCGGTTCTTCTTACTTTACTTTGTATCATTTCATATAGATCTTGCCATCCTCTTCTGAAACCACCCTCCTGATCATTTCTTATAGCACAGCAGTATTCCATCACAATCATATGCTGAAACTTGTTCAGTCATTCCCCAATTTATGGGCATACCCTCGATTTCCAATTCTTTGCCACCACAAAAAGAATTGCTATAAATATTTTAGTACAAATAAGTCCTTTTCCTTTTTCTTTGATCTCTTTGGGATACAGACCCAGTTATTGTATTTCTAGGTCAAAGGGTATGCAGTTTTATAGCCCTCTGGGCCTAGTTCCAAATTATTCTCCAGAATTGTTGGACCAGTTCATTACTCCACCAATGGTTCATTAGTGTCCCTATTTTTCCCTCATTCCTTCCAGTATTTGTCATTTCTGATAGGTGTGAGATGGTATCTCAGCATTGTTTTAATTTATATTTCTCTAATCATTAGTGATTTAGGGCATTTTTCCATATGACTATAGATATCTTTGATTTCTTCTGAAAACTGCCTGTACCTCTTTTTCCATTTGGTCAATTCTGCTTTTTAAGGAATTGTTTTCTTCAGTGGATTTTTGTGCCTCTTTTTACAAAGCTGCTAATTCTCTTTTCATAATTTTCTTGCATCATTCTCATTTCCCCCAATTTTTTCTTTGTCACTCCTCTTTCTTTAAATCTTCCAGGAATTCTTGTTGGGTTTGGGTCCAATTCACATTTTTCTTTGAGACGTTATAGCTGTTTTCACACTGCTGTCTTCTAAGTTTATGTCTTGGTCTTCCCTGCCACCATAGAAGTTTTTTATTGTCAATGTTTTTTTTTTTGGATGATTTGCTCATTTTTCCAGCCTATTTCTTAATTTTGAATTTTATGTTAAAGATGGGCTCTTCTCACCCAGGGGTGGAGAAGCACTATCCTAAGCTTCAGTTTTTTTTTCACACTGCTGTTTTCAGAGCTAGTTCTGGAGGTCTGTTAAGTTTTTGGTGCTTCCAAACTTGTATGATCCTGGGAGAGGTATGGTCACTGCTTTCCTGGTCTGCACTCTTGTCTTAACCCAGGAAGGACTCTTGGTCCCCTGTAGCCACAGGTGTTAGAACTCCTTTGCTTCAGAACTACAACCATGGCCCCTGTTCCCTTGTGATTGACCCCTAGTACTCCTCTCTGTTCTGGAACTACATATGAGCAGAAGAACTAATCAGCATCAACTATACCCAGTACCAGCAAAGGGTCCCCTGTAATCTCTTTCTGTTGTCCAACCCCATTATCATCACCGGGCTAAGAGCTCCCAAAGCTGCTGCTGTTGTTGTGGCTGCTTTTGGTGCCTCTATATGTATGGGGCTCCAGACAGGCCTCCATCCCAGTGTCACAGACTTCTTCTGATCTCTTAAGTTTTCTTAGACCAGAAAAAATGTCTCCCCCTGACCTTTTGTTGGCTCTGCCACTCCAGAATTTGATTTGAGGAGTTATTTTAAAGTTGTTTGTAGAGGAATGTTGGGAGAGAGCTCAACTGGGTGGCTGCCCCTAATCTGCCATCTTGGCTCTACCCAAGGGATTCCTTTCTGCAATCTTCATATCACATGGGTGGCCATGTAGTCTTTCTATATCTAAGTCCAGCCCTAGATAGATAGTGCAGTCCTGGGACTACATGAAGAAGGGGCAGGAGAACAGGTTTAAATTTTTCTTTTAACGGGCCCCCTTTTTGTTTTCAGTCCAACCAAGGAGATCCACCGCAACCTATCCGAAGATGAAATGTACCTGCTGGATTCTGGAGGGCAATACTGGTAAGTCATCCCCCCTCCTCAGGTCTTCCCTTCTCCCCTGCCTCAGACCTGTGGAGGGACTCAAGAGAGTTCTACCACTCCACTCCCTGCCCTCAGGGAGCATCTGGTACAAAATAGACATATCAAGATGCAACTGGCTGTAGTTCAGGGTATCTTACCATTTTTGTGTACCAAGGATCTTGCTAAAATAAACTACATGGGAGCATAAAGGAAACAAATAATATTGAAATATCTTTTCTCTATCCAAGTCCCCTGGACCCCAGAAATCTATACATGAACAAGATTAAGAACCCCTATAATAGTGGAGAGAGCCCTGACCTGGGCATTGGTGTCCTGGGTTCTAGTCCTGGCTTTCCATTGATTCCCTGTATGACGTGGAGCAAATCTCTGTAAGTTACAGAGCACTTGCCTGTATGCATTGGTAGAAGGAGTTTCCCCACTGGGAGCTCCCTATATTAATGAAATCCTGGATCTAGTACAAAAGAAAAATGACATGGGATTGGGAGAAGAGATAGTCAGAAGCAAAACACTTTTGAGGAGGAACAGGGTGAAAGTAAAGAGAGAATAAATGGGGGGATAGGATGGAGGGAAATACAGTTAGTAATAGTGACTATGAAAAAATTTTTGAAGCAAGTTTTTCTGATAAAGGCCTCATTTCTCTAATACATAGAGAACTGAATCAAATTTATAAAAATAAGAGCCATTCCCCAATTATAAAATGATCAAAAGATATGATCAGTTTTCAGATGAGGTAATCAAAGCTATCTATAGCCATATGAAAAAATGCACTAACTCACTACTGATTGGAGAAATGCAAATTAAAACAATTCTGAGGTACTACCTCACACCTATTAGATTGACTAACAGGACAGAAAAGGTAAATGTCAAATGTTGGAGGGGATGTGGGAAAAATGACATATGAATGCACACTGTTGGTGGATTTGTGAGCTGATTCAACCATTGTGGAGGGCAATTTGGAACTATGCCCAAAGAGCTATAAAACCTAGCAATACCACTACTAGGTCTGTATCTTAAAAGAAATTTTAAAAAGGAAAAAGGATCTAGATGTACAAAAATATTTATAGCAGCTCTTTTGGGGAGCAAATAATTAGAAATTGAGGGGATACCTGTCAATTTGGGAATGGCTGAACAAATTGTAGTATGTGATTATGATGGAATAGTATTGTGCTATAAAAAACGATGAGCAGGATGCTCCTAGAAAAACCTGGGAAGACTTTCATGGACTGATGCAAAGTAAAATGTACTGTGTACAAAGAAAAATGACCTGGAGCAAGTCACTTCCCTTCCCCAGATCTCAGTTTCCCCATTTGTAAAATGAGCGGACTAGATTAGATGGTCTCTAAGGTCTTTTCCAGGTCTAACATTCTATGACTCTATGTTCTAACATAGCACCTCCTTTTAGGAGCTTGCCCTGTCAATCATTTCCCCCTCTCTTTGTCATCTTTCAATCTTGTCCTCTGTCCTGGCTCCCTCCCTGGTGCCTACTAATGTAGTCATATCTCCTTCTGCTTTAAAAAATAAAAATAAAAGCAGACAAAACCCCACCTCAAATTATCATCCTATAGCTCCTCTCTGTGTCCCTGCCAAATACCTAGAAGGAATCATCCCTCCTTACTTCTTCTGCTTCTCAGCCTGGCTCCCAGATAGTCCGTGAAGTCTTCTCTGATCCGCTTCATTGTCAGAGGTCTCCCCTTGTTCAAATTACCTGGTATTTATTGATAGGTGTGTACTCTAGACACCTCTCCCCAGGAAGATCTTAAGCTTCTTGAGGGCAGGGATTGTTTTGGTTTTGTATTTGTATCCCTTAAGTGACTGCCACTGTCCCTGGCTCAAAGTGAAGAGACAGTAAATTCTGGGTGAAGTCAATTGAATTCTAAGGAGTCTCTCAGCTCTGGCATTCTATGTTATAAGACATCATCTCCAGCTCTGACATTCTTTGTTCTAAGGTCCTTGTTGATGGATTGATAGATAGAAAGTTGATAGATAGATAGACAGACAGAAAGACAGACAGGATAGATGGATGGACAGATAAACGGACAGACAGGACAGACAGACAGATAGACAGATGGATAGACAGGATAGATAGATAGATAGATAGATAGATAGATAGATAGATAGATAGATAGATAGAGAAGTAGATAGAGAAGTTATTAAGTACTTACATGCATCAAGAACTATGCTACCAGCTGGGGGAACCAAAGCAAGTCCTTGCCTTCAAGGAGCTTACATTCTAATGCAAGGAAGCCAACCCATAAAAAAGCGGGATCCTTTATTAGAGTAAGGCGGCATGCCCATTCATTTATAAACAATGATTGTGCTTGTTCAGGTGACTCTTCATTTGGAATTCATTTGCTGGGCTGACCGTTCTGCTAAGGCACACTTTGTTGGCTCTTATAATGATCGAAAGTAGTAGTAGTAGTAGTAGTAGTAGTGATGATGATGATGATAGACTCCACTTGTCATTTAAATATTTTGTAAGCTGCATTTCAACATAAGTGGGTTTCCTTCATAATCCTGTAGATATTATATTGTGCTTTTAAAAACATGATCCTGGGGCAGCTAGGTGGCTCAGTGAATAGAGCACCGGCCCTGAAGTCAGGAGGACCTGAGTTCAAATTTGGCCTCAGACACTTCACACACACACACACACACACACACACACACACACACACACACACACACACACAAACTAGCCATGTGACCTTGGGCAAGTCACTTAACCCCGATTGCCCTCCAAAAAGCAAAAAAAAAACCAAACCATGATCCTGACAAGGGGGTCCAAAGGCTTCCCCAGGCTGCTGAAGGGGTCCAGAACACAAAAAGGATTAACCCCTGCCTAGCTACTTAAGGTGCCTTTTCCCACCTAAGTCTGATAAGGTGGGTAAGTACTACACTCACCCCTATTTATAAATGAGGAAATGGGAGTTCCCAGAGGTTCAATTACTTGCTTCAAGGTCACAGTAGGTGATAAGGAGTCAAGCAAGGATTTGAAGCTGGGCCTACCTGCATCCAAGTCTAGAATGCTTTCAAACCTAGATTTCTTTGAAAGTCTTCAAAGGCAGATTTGTTCCAGATCTGTTCCCAATCCAAGCCTTACACCTTAGGCTACAGTTTGCCTGCATGGACAACTGCAGAATTGTCCACTGATTCAACGGCATTTAAAAAGCACCTACTATGTACCAGGTGCTGAGGAAAGAAATACAAAGAACAAAACAGCTCCTGTCCTCAAGGAGCTTCTATTCTGTTAGGGATGGAGAGATGGCATATATGAATATAAATAAATACAAAAGCAGCATGATTAGATAGAGTGCGAAACATCCTAGCTCTGGAATCAGAGGCTGTCATTGTTCAGTTGCTTTTCAGTCATGTCAGACTTTTTCTTGGCAAAGATACTGGAGGGGTTTGCTATTTCCTCTACCAGCTCATTTTACAGATGAGGAAACTGAGGCAAATGGGGTTAAGTGACTTGCCCAGGGTCACACAGCTAGTAAGTGTCTGAGGTCAAATTTGAACTCAGGTCCCCATGATTCCAGGGTTGGCACTCTATCCACTGTGCTACGTTGCTGCCTTTGGAGTCAGAGGACCTGGATTCAAATCTCACCCCTGAGACTTACTACCTGTGTGACCTTGGGTAAGTCCCTTCCCCTCTCTGGGCCTCAGTTTCCTGATATGTAAAATGAGGAGGCTGCACAGCTCCTGAACTCTGTTCCACCTCTAGATCTAGATGCCTACAAACTTTTTGGTCACAGCAGAGATTTGAGGAATAGCGACACCGAAGAAAGAAAAGATTGTCCATGAAACATTTTTATAGTATACAGAATAGAGCAAAAGGAAGTTCAGAAGGGGGCATAGACAAGCAGGCTAGTGTTGGCACTGTTGTGTTCAAATGAATATATAGATTTTTTATTTTGGGTTTTTTTTTTTTTTTGCTTTTGGAGGGGGTAAGGCTGGGCAATTGGGGTTAAGTGACTTGCCCAAGGACACACAGCTAGTAAGTGTTAAGTGTCTGAGTTTGGATTTGAACTCAGGTCCTCCTGACTCCAGGACCAGTGTTCTATTCACTGTGCCACCTAGCCACCCCTGAATACATAGTTTTTAAAACCCCCAACGTACACAACAAATTCGTAGTGTCATATATAATCCTTATAATCCTTTTTTTCCCTGTTCTACCTCTGTGGAAATGCTCATCTCTGCTAATGTTTGCCAAACACATAATGAAAAAAAAGAGTAAAAAATAAATATCAGGGGGAGAGAAAGATGCATAGGAAAGAACTAGCCTTTTAGTAGGAAGAATACAGCATTTCCCCAATTAAATATGAAATAAAGAGGGCTGAGGCAAGTGAGTGTGACCAAGGCCAAGGGGAGATCAGGGCAATGGGAGAAGGGAAAGAAATGGGGTGAGCTCCTAAGCAGAGCCTCCAATCAAGAGCAGGATTTGGCCCCAGAGAGATGAACTGACCACATCCATCCATCAATGAGTGTTGAAATTATGGAAAGTGTCCTAGCAAAAGGGAAAGGAAGCTGTGGGAGTGATGAGTGAGAGGGGCTGGTTGGAGTTTCAGGCTTACTCAATTCAGGGAGAGGTCGGGTTCGTTCATGGTCATCTTTTTTCCTCTTCTTGTCTTTGTCAGAACGAGAGTCCCTGCAGTGACCTAATTCCTGGGAACCCAGGGATCCTAAACTCATCCAAGGGAGGAAGGGGGCAGGCAGAGCTCCCAGAACTGAAGTATTTGTCTTGGTGATCTTTGTCCATAGCTACAAATCAAGTCAAATAGAGATAGTACAACTCAGTGAGATCAGGAAACCTGACTCTTCCACTTAGCAACTGTGTGACTTTGGGCAAGTCACTTGACCTTTCCAGGCCTCAGTTTCCTGCTCTGTAAAATAATAAAGGCATTAGACTAAATGATCTCTAAGGTCCCTTCCAGGACTGACATTTTATGTCCTAAGCGCCCTTCCAACTCTGACATTCAATGACTTTATTGAATTTCAAACAAGACTCAACTTAAAAGAATTCATTTTACAGCCACTTATTCTGGAGTATGGCCACGCTATCTGGCCCTGTGTGAATCACTATATTTCTCAGTACAATTCTTTAAGAGTCTAAATTGCAGCAATGCTGACCTGCATTTCTCCATTCAGGAATATCCCTATTCCAGCAAAATTACAAGTCCATTCTCTATTCCCTCTTTCTAACAACTCTATCAAGCAAACCCACTCCCCAACCCCTGTATTGATACAAAGTCATGCCTTATGATGGTTAATCTTGATCTCTCCATTTTCTCCTCACCTAGTTCCCTGTTTTCAGCTGAGCCCCTCTAGGCAACTCTCCTGCGCTCCCAGCACCACAAAGCTCGGTTTGGAATGTGACCTAAGGGTTTTTCCTTTTCCTACAGGGATGGAACAACAGACATCACCAGGACAGTCCACTGGGGGATCCCGTCTTCTTTCCAAAAGGTACAAAGCAGATCAGAGCACTTCAGCCTCTCCCCGCCCCTACGCATACTTTCTGCTACCAGCTTTGGAACCTGATATTACTGGAGTGGGGAGACATGAAACTCCATTTGGGCCTTACCCCTTTAACCATAGTCTCATTCTCTCCCTCTTCTTCTCTCTCCCTCCCTTCTTCCCTCCCCCTTCTTTTCCTTTTTTTAAATTAATATTTTTCAATCAAACATTACTTTTCTCCCCTTCCTACCTTGCGTTCACTGGGAAAAAAGAAAAATAAAAACCCTTGTAACCAACATGCATAATCACATAAAACAAACTCCCATCTTGGCCAGGTCCAAAAACATGGGTGTCCCTGAAGCCATCACTTGGTTCTCAGGAGGTGTGTGGCATTATTCATTTCTTCTTCCTTGCCCAACTAAACTCCTGGTTCTCCTCCCACTTCCGTCACTGTTTCTTCTGCCACTCTATCAACCATCTCCCACCTATTAAGGATCTCCCCAAAGCCCTTCCTTGGGCTCCCTTTGTTTCTCCTTCTATACCCCTTCAGTGGTCCCATCTTCTCATCTTTATGTAAATTACATTTCATCTCTCAAATCCATTTCCATATCACCAACTGCCTACTGGACATCTCTGTTGGGGTCTAGTACTGGCATCTCCAACTCAATGTGTCCAAAGCAAATTCTCTTCATTACCTTCTTCCCTAAACTAATCCTTCTTCTAGACTTCCTATTTTCTGTCAAAGGCATCACCATCCTCTCCAGTCACCTAGACTGAAAATCGACCCCATGCTTCCTCCTCCATTTCCAATCACTTTCTAGGTCTCATTGATTCTGCTTCCACATGTCTCTCCCATCTGTCCCCTTCTCCATGCTCACACAGCCCCACCCTAGGTCAATCCCTCATCACTGTTCCCCTGGGCTAACTGACTCAGATTCTTCCCCTCCCCATCCCAGCCTCCACCCAGTAGTCAAAATAACCTTCCTAGAGCACCATCAGCAGGGCCCTATTGCCCTTAGGTAAAATGCCAGTTCCTCAGCATACCATTTAAAGCCCTCCACAGTCTGCCTGGAGCCAACATAGCTGTTTAAATGACTACTATTTGCTCTTTCTGAAGATGATGGGGTGGTCACCACCCACATTCCTCCTGTTTAGCACTGCTCTACATTGAATGTGCTAGCTTAAGGAAACCCCATCAACCATGTGATCCAACTGAAGCCTAATGAATGCCCTAAGGTCAAGTTTTCAGGCCCCAGCCCCCCACCCATGCCCTGTGTTGTCAGTGCTCCTTCCTCCCAGCCAAGCATGGCCATGGGGCAGTAGCTCACAGGCTAATCAAAGTTTGGAAATAGAGTAAAGTTTCAGATCACCTTACACACACACACACACACACACACACACACACACACACACACACACACACACACACCACACCCATGTGCCTGCATAATACACATTTCACAGACACCTGCACACATATACACATACCACATAATGCACATGTACACATACCACAGATACCTGAGCACATAGACACACGTGCAATGCACATGCATATATACATACATACATATATGCACATGCACACACAATGCATATGTGCACAAACACATTGACCCCACTACTTGTCAAACTTTGGGTATGAATTATACCTTATTCTCTACAAGAAGAAAGCACTGTGGTACTGGGGAAGGAGCACTGGTTCTGCAGTCAGAGGGTTCGAATCATACATCTGAGCTTGCCTAGCTGT
This sequence comes from Gymnobelideus leadbeateri, assembly GCA_011680675.1. Taxonomy (NCBI): domain Eukaryota; kingdom Metazoa; phylum Chordata; class Mammalia; order Diprotodontia; family Petauridae; genus Gymnobelideus; species Gymnobelideus leadbeateri. Next base: position 397,546 of record WOXC01007037.1, on the reverse strand, counting down.
ATGACAATGGGCAAGTCATTCCCCTTCCCTGGGTCTCAGTTTCCTCCTCTGTAAAATGAGGAGGTTGTACTAAATGGTCTGGGCTAAGCAAGGGCTCTGGGCTCCCAGGACAGAGTTCTTACTGCATTCATAAGCAACTGGTGTCCTCCATCTAAGATAATTTGAATGTTTTAATAATAGATGGGGAAACTGAGGTCAGCTACCCATCCACATTCCCATAGTTACCTAATGGCAGATCTGGGAAGCCATATATAGTATTGTGGAGAGAGCCTTTGGCTGGGATTTAAGACACCTGGGCCACTTACTAGCCATATGACCTTGGGCAAGTTCTTTTTCCTGTATGCTGACCTGTCCGGTCCCCTCTAGGAAGCCTACACCAGGGTGTTGATGGGAAACATTGATCTGTGCAGACTTGTCTTTCCCTCATCCACGTCAGGTGAGTCTCAGACACAGCTTTGGGATTCCATCTCAGGACAGTTGAGAGGTTAGCCAGCTTGGCCTATGGGCTCCCTTTCCCTGCTAGGCTCCCTGCTGTCCCATCACCCAGAACTAGAAAGCCATCATAGCACCAAACTGGGAGCCCATATTAGGGAAGCAACAAGCCCAGCTTCTGACTCCAGCCAGGTTCAAAGCTGGGCTCTGTCACTTGCCCCCTGAATGATCTTTCCCTCCCTGGGCCTCCACTTCTGGGAAATGAAGGCAATGACCTTCGGGACCACTGCTGGTTCTAGATCTAGGAGCCTGCGATTAATGAGAGAATGAGACAAAATAACATTTTGTAGTAAGTGCTAGGTTCTTTCAAACATCAGAGGAAGGAAAGCCAATCTTGTGGGCGGAAGCAGTCAGAAAAGACTTCCTGGAGGGAGCTGGGAGGTGGGGCTAGTTCTGGAAGGCCAGGTAGGAGGCCTGGGAGAGGAAGAAGGGCTTGAGCCAAACTGAGGGTAGCAGAAAGGTAGGGGCTGGTGAAGGAGTGTGAGGAGGCCAGCCTGGCTGCAGCAAGGGAAAAGAAGAGGAAAGAGACCCAGAAAGACCTAATTGGGGCAAACCTTGAGTGCCAGGCAATTAGCTTTGGCTCTACTGCCCTCCCTCCCCTTGCCCTTCCCCCATGGCACTGCCATCCTTGGTGCTTCTGGGCTCACAGTTTGCTTCTCTCCAATAAGGCCAAACCAGCTTGAAGGTTGGCCTTGGAACAAGGAAGGAAAGCGGGTGAGGCTAGAGGGCACCTGGCCAGTAGCCACATCCGGGCATCCCTAACTTGATACCATTTCTCTTCTAGGGCGAGTAGTGGAATCCTTTGCCCGCAGAGCCCTGTGGGAAGCTGGTCTCAATTATGGACATGGCACAGGGCATGGCATTGGCAACTTCCTCTCCGTGCATGAATGTAGGTGACCTAGCAGGGCAGGAAGCTCCCTGGGCTGGGAAGATGGAGTGCTAGATCTGCCATTCCCAGCTCTGTGACCTTGGGCAATTCACTTTACCTGTCTGACCCTCAGTGTCCTCATCTGCATAATGAAGAGGTGGGATTAGATGACCCTGCAGGCCCCTTCCTGCTCTAGAACTATGAGCTTATGGTTTGCTATTCTAGATCACTCCCCCAGTACCATGTGCCCAACCTTCCTCCCACCCAGGACAACTCTTCCTTAGTCTTTCCCTGATCCCACTGAGCAGACAGTGCCCCAGCTGCCCTCCTCACTCACTCCTAGCCCCATTTGTCCTAGGAATCCTTGGGCCTGGGGCAGCATGAGAGTGAGTGTCCTCCCAGCTCCAACATACTGTGACTTCCTGAGAAATCTTCCCAGGTCTCAGGCCCTCAGATGCTCTCATCTGCCTCACTAGTCCCCTAATCCTTTGACTCAGGCCCCATTTCTGACACTGAGCTGCCACCCCCTTGGCCTAGGCTGGCATGTCTCATTGGACCCCCATCCCCTTCAGCTAGCGTGACATTTCCTCGCTAAACCTCTGTTGCCCTCACCTAGTCCCTAATCCTCTCTCTGAGCCATCATTCCTAACACTGTGCTCCCCTCTTCTCCCTTTCCCTGAGCCTTTCATCTCTTCACTGAGCGCCCCCCTTCCCTTCCATCACCCAGCCCTCATCTCCCTCATTTAGCTACCTACATTGTTCCTAAATCCACTCTGGGCCCACAAAGATACCCTGGTGACAATGTCTCTCTTCCCCTTCCAGGGCCAGTGGGATTTCAATCCAATAACATTGCTATGACCAAAGGCATGTTCACGTCTATAGGTATGGCACCTGCTTCCCCTAACTATGGCCTATGGGACAACTCTCCCTACCTGGGGAGAGAGTGCAGAGGATGGTCCTTCCCCAAGTGTGGTAGGCAGAATTATAATTAGCATTGTGGGCCCTGGGGCAAGCAGCAAGAAACACCCTTCTAATCAACTTTGTAATTCATTATGTGACAATAATACGAGTAATTAAGACAAAAATCAGTTGTGAATATGAGGAGAATTCTACTCTAAGGGCTTCTCAGCAGTGGGGGTGGTGGTAGTTGTTCAGTCTTGTCTGCACACCAGGCATTGGCTTTAGAATCTGACCTTCCGGTGCACAGCCTGAATTAATTCCTTTAAGGAGTGACTGATTTGATCTCCTTGCCGTCCAAGCGACTCTCAGAAGTCTTGTCCAGCACCACATTTCAAAAGCACTAATTCTGTGGGGCTCAGCTTTCCTTATAGTCCCTATACTCACAGCCATACATTACCACTGGAAAAACCTTCGCTTGATTGATATGGGCCAACAACAACAGGGGGGGAATTGGTCACTGTAATGACTTCTTTGCTGCTCAGGGAGTGCTTGGGTTAAATTTGGCCCCTTCTACATTCCTGTGGAGTGTAGCTGAGGCCTTGGAACAAAGTTCAAGTGGCGCCTCCCTATAGTTTTCCCTCTGAGTATAGAGGAAAGAGCACTGGACTTGGAAAGAGAAGGGCTGAGTTGAAACGAGTCAGTCTCTTAATGTCCTCTCTGGGCCTCAGTTTTGTTCTCTTTAAAATAATGGAGGCAGGGGCCAGAAAATCTCTAAAGATATGATCCTGTCATGTTATGGTGCTCATTTCTAGGGTCAGAGGGCCAGCCTGAGCCTGTCAGCATCTCGGGCCTCTCCCTCTCTTGCTTCCCTAAACCCTACCACCCACCCTATGTGATCTCAATGGTTTATCTCTGCCCTCAGAACCCGGTTACTATCAGGATGGAGAATTTGGGATCCGTATTGAAGATGTGGCCCTGGTGGTAGAAGCCCAGACCAAGGTAACTTACCCTGCAGCTGTGCCAAGGATACAGTCAAGTGTGGGGACAGAGATACAGCCAAGTGGGTGGAGAGGGAGACACAGTAGACAAGCATTTCTTGTGAGTCCTCCTTGGCTTTCTAGAAAACAAGTGAAATTCCTCAGCTCTTTGGGAGCTGGAGGGGAGGGGTAGGCACTAAAATTTGGAGAGCTATGAATGACACCTTGTTATACAGAAAATATATTGGAGTGAGAGTCAGGAGGTCCTCCTCTGACACACACACGATAATCCTGAGACTGATTCGGGCAGAGGCCTTGCTTGTCTTCACCTAAGTCTAGCCTTCACCTCCTTACTCTCCTCCCACTTTCTCTTCTGCCCTCAAGTACGGCAGGTCCTACCTGACCTTCGAAGTGGTGTCCCTGGTACCCTACAGCCGGAACCTTATTGATACTAGTCTGTTGCTGCCAGAGCAGGTAAAAACCCCATCCTAGAAGCCCCCAAACTCCTTGTCCGGGGCCAGTGAGGGTCACAGTGGGGTGGTCTGGACCTGGGTTTGAGTACTGCCTCTGCTATTTACCTACCTGGGTGAGCTTGGTCAGGCCCCTTCCCCTCTCTAGGTTTCTGCTTCCTCCTCTGTCTAATGACTAGGTTGAAACAGATGATCTACAAATTTGGTTCTAGGTTTGACATTCAACATTCTATGGCCCAAGCTCCTTCCTAGTTTTGACAGTATAGGACAACTACTAAGTAGCTGCAGAGACAAAGCCAACTTGCCAGCATGCCTCAGAATTACTCTCTTCTCCTTCCTGGCATTGGAATACCAGTGGGAAAAGCACTGGTTTAGGAGGTAGAAGAAGCAGGTTCAGATTCAACTTCTGACACACACACACACACACACACACACACACACACACACACACACATATACTTATATACTATCTGTGCAACATTGGGCAAGTCCCTTAGCATCCCTGGGTGTCAGTTTCTTCTTTTATAAAAGGAAGTTGGATTAGATGGCCAATGAAAGTCACTGATGGCTTACATATTCGTCAAAAGGGAAATAGTGTTGCAAAGGAGCCTTTGTGAAGATGCCTTTGTTGCTTGACAATGGGTGGGAGGATGGTAGCTTGGCCTGAGTGGGGTGGCCTATGAGCTGTGAGGAGAGCAGAAGGGACCAAGGGGAGGCTCTGGGGAAAGGACCCCTGGATTTTCTTCTCTCCCCCCTCAAACAACCTTTAGCTTTGAACCACCTTGGCTCTCACCACTTTATCTTTTCCTTGGCACCCCCAGTTGGAGTACTTGAATAAATACTATGAGAAAATCCGGCAAAAGATTGGTCCCGAGCTGCAGCAGCGGAACCTGAAGCAGGAGTATGAGTGGCTCCTGGAGAACACAGAGCCCCTGACCAACAACAGCAGTTGGGTCCAGCTTTCGGCACCACTGACTGTCCTGGTGGCAGCTACCCTTGCATCTGTCCTGGGCCAGAGCCTATAGTGAGGAGACCTCACAGCGCTCCCCCCAGTCCCTAGACCAGCACTGCCTCAAAACCTTACATTTGTAACCTTCAGGGAGGAAACTTCCAGACCAAAAGTGGTTTTCCCTCTCCCTCCCCCACTAAGTCTGAGGTCTTCCCATCCTGGACTTCCTGACCCTGGCCCCAGGCTAGGATGTCCTGCCCAAAGGAGTCCAAACACTTTCCAGGATTCTAGGCCTCTGGGTTAGGAGTCTAAGGTTGGCTTTGCTTTAAAAAAATAGATTTTTTTTTTTTACATTTTCTCTCTCTTTTCAATGAAAAAGTCAGAAGTCTCTTTCTGGAATCAAAGAGCTTATGTTCAAATCCTGACTCTACTACTTACTACCTATGAGACGTTGGGCATGTCACAACCTCTCTAGGCCTCAGTTTTATTATCTGTGAAATAACCTGAAGATTGAACTAAATGACCTTAATGATCCCTTCCTTGTTCTAATCTATGTTCCTATGATCTCTCTTCCACAGAACACTCCCTCATAACAAGTTAAGAAAAACAAATCAATGTGTTAGTGTAGCAGCAAGCACCCCAATATCCCCAGGGTAGCTGCCAATATAGGTTCTTAGATCTGCTTTTCAAAAGGAAAGCAACTCAAAATGGGTTAACAAGCTTACTTTAATCAAACAAACATACATTACCTAGTTCAGGGGGAAAAGGTCAGCACCCCAAACTTCAGAGTTACAGAATTACAGATCAAACAGACAGGTTTCCAAACTGTCCAACCATTATATCAATACCAAATCACAGTTACCAGAGAGGGAAGCATCAACATCTGGGTTTTCAAAGCCGGGGGGCTCTCAACAACGGCTTCCCAGAGTCTCATCTGGTCAAATCACACAACACTTCTCAAAGTGAGCCCCAAAGCAAAGCCTCTCATCAGAGTTTATATAGCCTTCTCCTGGCTCAGAGAATGTAACAACCTTCTGGACCCACTGCCCAATCACGAAGTATCAAGATATGGGCTTTCCTGAAAAACAAGTCTCCCACCCCAGGCTCCAGGTGCACTTAAGCTAGGGGCAGGGAAGATCTTTAAATTTGCATTTCCATTACATTCAGCCCCAAGATCTTTCATGCCCATAGCATACACAATTTACATTTGAATTAGCACTAAACATCTCTTAGGTCACATTTTCCAGGTACATAAGAAAATCACAATATAATCTCAAAATACAATAGTCCAAGTCTTCCACTCATGGGGCAAATGTTAACTCAGTCACTTATCAGTAAAATCAAAAAATAGTCACTCTTAAGTTAACTCAATCAGTTACATCAGTTTTCAAAGTACAAGTCTTCCACTGGGGGTGGCAAAGTCTTGATTAGCTCAATTAGTCTCTTATCTGTAACAATATCTCAAAGTACAATTAGTCACTTATTCAGTAAAGTCTTACTAAGTATGCCCATAGCATAGATAATTTATGTTTCAATTAGTACTAACCATCCCTTAAGTCATATTTTCAAGGTACATCTAAAGTTACCAAAGTGGCCACTGGGCCTTAAACACAAAATACGAAGCATTATCACATTAAGTTCTCTTGGGAGGAGGGGGGTGTCCTTCCCACAACACTGCTCCAGCCCCTGCTTCCAAGTCCAGAGAGGGGGCTGAGCAACAAAACCAAAGTGGGGTCCTTGGGGTCCATGGCACTTCACCCCACCCACCAGTCACAAGTCCATCCTCCCCCTGGGTCCCAAACTGTGGGATGCAGCAAGGAAACACATTCAGTGCCCCTGCTTTGCCACACAGTCCTTATCTTGTCCTGTGGCTGAACTCCAAACTCCTGGGTTCCTTCTTCTCCAGCAGAAGGCAGCAGCTCCAGGCTTCTCCACAGGTCTCCATGCAGGCAGCTCACCATTCCTGCTCTCAGCTCAGTGAAGTCAGCATGCAGGCCGTTCTTCTCTCCTGCTCCATGGCTCCACAGAATCACAGCTACCACAACTGGGAAACAAACAATTATCCCAGCCCCCATAGTTTCCTTTTACTCAGCAGATCCCATCCCTCGTCGCCATTTTGTAGCAGCAAGCACCCCAATATCCCCAGGGTAGCTGCCAATATAGGTTCTTAGATCTGCTTTTCAAAAGGAAAGCAACTCAAAATGGGTTAACAAGTTTACTTTAATCAAACAAACACACATTACCTAGTTCAGGGGAAAAGGTCAGCACCCCAAACTTCAGAGTTACAGAACTTACAGATCAAACAGACAGGCTTCCAAACTGTCCAACCATTATATCAATACCAAATCAGTTACCAGAGAGGGAAGCATCAACATCTGGGTTTTCAAAGCCGGGGGGCTCTCAACAACGGCTTCCCAGAGTCTCATCTGGTCAAATCACAAAACACTTCTCAAAGTGAGCCCCAAAGCAAAGCCTCTCATCAGAGTTTATATAGCCTTCTCCTGGCTCAAAGATTGTAACAACCTTCTGGACCCACTGCCCAATCAAAAAGTATCAAGGTGTGGGCTTTCCTGAAAAACAAGCCTCCCACCCCAGGCTCCAGGTGCTCTTAAGCTAGGGGCAGGGAAGATCTTTAAATTTGCATTTCCATTACAGTTAGCCATGTATGACAAAGTACACCCCATTCATTCCACACTAATGGTTCCATAGCTCTTTGCCAAGAGACAGGGAACATACTGCCCTACGAGTCCTTAGAAGTTCTGAGAGATCACTGCATCAAACAGTTCCAAAGTCTGCCATAGTTGTTTTCCTTTACATTATTGTAGCCAGCATGATGATAGTTTTTTAGATTCGGTTTGCTCCCTTCTCCAATATCATACAAATCTTCCTAAGTTTCTCTGAATTCTACACATTTGTCATTTCTTACAGCACAATCTCATTGCCTTACATTTGTATACCAGTTTACTAAGCCAGTCCTCAGTCAATGGGTACCCACTTTCCTTCTAGTTCCTTGCCATTATAAAACATTGTGGTACAATGGAATGCCCACTGGTACTGGAGTCAGATGGCCTGCATTCAAATCATACCTCTGAGATTTACTAACCTGTGTGACTTTAGATAAATCAGTTCCCCTCCCTGGGCCTCAGTTTTTTCATCTCTAAAATGAGGGGTTTGGACAAGATGGCTTCTGCAGACCTTTCCAGCTCTAGATTCAGGATCTAAACAGAGGATTCTAAAATTCTAATCTTAGGCACTGAAATGATCCTCAGGCCAGGGTGGGAGAGGCTAGTTGAAGAGTCTAATAGGATTCTAGATTCTGGTCTAAGAGTCTAAAGTAGGACTAGGCCAGTGTTCTAGAATTCCCATCAAGACTTCTAGAATTCTAGGATCCATCCCCAGAAGACCAAGCCATGGAACAGAGTGTCCAGAACTCAGGCCACTATGACTTGGGTTAAGGTCAAGTGAGCCAGTCACTGCCAGGTTCCCTCTGAGTACCTTCTCTGCTACCTGCTCTCTTTGGCTGACTTGGTTTTTCCTCAGCTGATTTCTAAGCCTTTCAGCTTCCCAGTGAAGGTTTCCTTAGCTTCAGGGACCTCTTGATGCCACTTCCCCATTTCCAAACATGGCAGAGGAGGAGGAGAGAATTCCTTTGGTCCAGCTCAGATCACTGCTCATCCCCTGCTGGGATTTCCCTGGACCTGAGCTCCTAGGTCCTCTTCAGCTCAAGTCTGTCTTCAGCATCTCCAGTTAGTACCAAGTGTTACCCTCACCATCCTTTCTCACCTGCTAGCTCCCTCTCCAGCCCTAAGCCTTCACTTCTCAATGCAGGAAAGGTTTAAGGATAGGAGGTTGTGGGGAGGAGGCTGGGAGGGAAATAAGGATGGGTGGGGGAAGGAAGCTGAGCAAGGGGAAGAGAGAAGGTTTTGGAGCAGAGAGGATGCTGGGAGTTCTGTGATGTGAGAGAAGATATGACCAGGGAACTGCTTAGAACAGAGAATACCAGAGATGGGAAAGACCTTAGAACAGAGAATGCTGGAATGTGGGAGTTTAGAAAAGCGAATGTTAGAGCTGGGAGGGATTTCAGAACATGGAATGTCAGGGCTAGGATAACTCTTTTTTTTTTTAAAGCAATTGGGGTTAAGTAACTTGCTCAAGGTTACACGGCTAGTCATTATTTGTGTGTGGGTGCTCATTTTCTGAGGCCGGATTTGATCTCGGGTCATCCCAACTCTGAGGCCAGCGCTCTTACTCACTGCGCCACCTAGCCACCCCTTTTAGGGCAATTGGGGTTAAGTAACTTGCCCAAGGTCACACGGCTAGGTTTTTGTTTGTGTTGGGTTAAGTGTCTGAGGCCGGATCTGAACTCAGGTCCTTCTGACTCTAGGGCCAACGCTCTACTCACTGCGCCACCTAGCCGCCCCTAGGATAACTCTTAAAATGCTAAGAGTCAGAGCCAGAATCGACCTTAGAAAATAGAATACAAGGGGTGGCTAGGTGGCGCAGTGAGTAGAGCGTCGGCCCTGGAGTCAGAAGGACCTGAGTTCGGATACGATCTCAAACACTTAACACAGACACAAACAAAAACCTAGCCGTGTGACTTTGGGCAAGTTACTTAACCCCAATTACCCTCCAAAAAAAAAAAAAAGAAAATAGAATACAGACAGGGACGACTAGGTGGCACAGTGAATAGAACACTGGCTGTGGAGTCAGGAGGACCTGAGTTCAAATCCGGCCTCAGATACTTAACACACAAAAAACTAGCTGTGTGACCTTGGACAAGTCACTTAACCCTAATTGCCCTCCAAAAAAAGAAAAGAAAATAGAACACAGAAGACCTGATAAATGGTCAAGTCCCACCTTAGGGAAAGAAAGGGAATTGCCCAAAATCCTATAGCAAGTTAACAGCAGGGCCAAAACTCAAACCCAGGCCATGCCCAGGCTCCTAGTCCAGTGATCTCTCCACCATAGAAAGCTTCTCCATGGAAACCCACATCAAAGGCATCTAGTTAAGACCAAGTGCTAGGTGTAAGAATCTACATCAGGAGTCAATGACAGTCCTAACATTCTCCTTTCCCTAGCAAACCATGCCTTATGACAAAGAATATTGGGGTTTTTTTTTTAAGAGAAACATTTCAACAAAACTAACCAACATTCTTGCAACTTTTTTCCTGTTTCAAACATGTATAATCAAGCAAAACCAATTTCCTTATTGGCCATGCCCCCTCCCCCCATCCAAATATATTTCAATCTGCAGTCTGAGTCCATCTCTTCTCTATTTGGAGGTAGGTAACATATTTGACCATGAGTCTTCTGGAATTGTGGCTATTCCTTGTATTGATCAGAGCTCTTAAGTCTTTCAAAGTTGTTTGTCTTTACCATATTGTTATTATTGTATCAATTGTTCACTCTGCATCAGTTCATGTAAGTCTTCCCAGGTTTTTTCTGAAACCACCCTGTCATGTCTCATAGCACAATAGTATTCCATCATATTCACATGCCACAACTTGTCAGCCATTCCCCAATTGATGGGCTTCCCCTCAGTTTCCAGTTCTTTGCCACCATAAAAAGAGTCGCTATAAATACTGAAACTTTTCAAAGGATGCTCACAGCTATCCTCTCCATTGGTTTACAGGTTGGGAATCATTGTCTTCATTTGAGTAGAAGGGACCACTCAGGTTCAAAGAAGTGTTTAGGACTTCCCTAAGGCACCAACTAAAATGAAGTGAACTGGGAAGCCCTTGTCCACTCAGTCTCATGAAGCACCCTTTTCCTCTTCTATTCCCCCTTCCTCCCTCCCACAAATCCCCCCCTTCAAGGAGGGTTTATTCTCCCCCATTTCACACCTAGGCTCATATCCTGTATGGTTCACTGATGAAAGCTCTGACAAGGAGAGCTCTGAGCCCTTCGTAGTCTGCTTACTTGGGCCTGTGGTTTTTGTGGCAGGCACCCAAGTGGGTGTATTGGTGGGCCCATGGTGCTGAGCCAGAATCAGGAGCTGATTCTGGTGCTGGGAATCAAAACTGAGCTTTCTAGCCTGGATAAAATGTGTGACCCTGGCCTCATTAGCATTGGGCCCTCCCTAATCCCTGGAGCTAGTGCCACTGCTGCCCTTGGCTGGGTTCTTTTCACCCAAGGCTTCAGAATTCTGAGGGACACCAACAAGTCAGAAGGCATCCTGAGGAGAAGCCAGGATGTGTAAGTGCCTTGAGATCATGCCATGTGAGGATCCAAGGGGTGCTGTCGGAGTGGGGTTTAGTCTGGAGAAGAGAAGACCTAGGGAAAACACTATTGGTGTTCTCAAGTAGCTGAGGGACTGTCACATGGAAGAGTGTTGGAGTTCTGGAGCTGGAAGGACCTCAGAGGCCTTCAAATTCAGCTCTCATATTACAGATGAGAAAACACAGGCCAAGGAAGATTAAGTGACTTGCCCAACCAAGGTCACCCAGCTTCTCCTGGTCTAAAGCCAGCGTCCTTCTCATGGTACTGTCCTTGCTCTGCCTGGCCCCAAAAGATAGGACTCTCTAGAATTTACCCTACAAGGGGTAGAAGTAGTCTGTAGGCAGATTTCATTTTGAGATCAGGAAAAGCCTCCATTCATCTGGGTTCCTCAGAACTGGAGCCTCTAAGTGAAGGCCAAGTAGGCCAAGCAGAGCAAGTGTGATACCATGAGGACATTGGCTTTATGCTAGAAGGAGCTGGGATCAGATGACACCTCTGTCAGTTCCCAGCTGGGTGACCCTCGTTGGGTCTGGGATGTGACAGAAGGGTCCTTGAACGGTTGGCTTTTGTCCACTGTGTACTTGGTCCCTGACATTAAGAACTGAGGGGACTAGATGGTCTCCAATGTAGCTTCCAACCTTGACATTCATGATCCATCACCAATCCCATCTCGGGAAAACCAGAGAAGCCATGTGGAGGTCCAGCGTCACACAGCAATGACATTTGGCTGGTTCAGAGCCTCAGAATAGGCTCAGAAAACCCAACCCGGGGAGGGGGGCCTCCACAACAGCTCTGTGCAAAGTACCTCTGAGGTTTCAGAAGCTTATAAGCTCTCTGTATGAGTCAATAGTGTGACCTGAAGCCCCAACCAAAAAAAGTTGAGAAAATCTCAGACTACATTTAGAGAAGTGGAATGATCACAAGGAGGGCCGTAATTGTCCCACTGTCCTCTGCCCAGGTGTGTAGGCCACATTTCAGAAAAGACACAGACAAATTGGAACATGCCCAGAAGAAGGGCTTCAGGGCTCTCACTGAGTAGCCTGAAAAAGAGGGGATTGAGAGTAGAAGGGTGAGCTAAGATAGGAAAACTACCTTCAATTATATGAAGGGCTGTACTTTCATCCATTCCTTCATTTGATAAGCATTTATTAAGTGCCTACTGTGTGTCAGGCACTATTCTAGGCACTGAGAACACAGACAAAACCAAGCAATCCCTGACTTCAGGAAGCTTACATCCTGACGGCATCCTGACGGCAATGACGTACACACAGAGGAGTATGCAAAATAGAGAACATAGGCCTTCCGTCCTTGCTCCTGCCTCTTGGAGGAGTGGGAAGCTGTCCAAAAAGGGATCCTGTCCTGGTCTTGTCATTATCAAGCAGTGGCCGGGCTCTGGGGAGGTCAGATGGCCCCAAGGTGGTACGTAATGACATATTGGCTGGATTTTCAAATATTGCATCTGCACAGATACTGGATGTGTATTTGCTGGGATTTCTCCTTTTGGCATCCAGCCAAGGGGGGACAGAGTACTACGCCAGGTGTCAGGAAGACCTGAGCTGACATCCTTTCTCGACATTTATCAGTTCTGTCACCGTGGGCCAGTCATAAAACTTCTTTGAGTGTTAGGTATTTCTCTAAAGCTGGAAGTTCTCACTGGGTTGCCTCCTGCCTTGCTAGAGGGAAGTCCCACACACCAATGAAATCACAGGCTTTCTCCATGGTTGTCATAATGTGATGCGGGAGGGAGGGCTGAATTTGTCCCTAGAGGACAGAATGAGGAGCAATGGATGGAAGGAACAGAAAGGTAGGTTTCGATTTCATCTGGGAAATAATTTCCTGATAATTCGGACTGTCCCAAAATGACATAGGCTGCCTGTTGTGAAAAATCTTCAATTTGATCCCAGATCTAGAGCCGGAAAGGATCTCAGAGGCCACTGAGGCCAACTACTTCATTTTACAGACGGGACGCAGAGGTAAAAAGCCTAAAGTCACTCAGGTAACAAGTGCCAGTGGCAGGCTTTGGGCCCAGGTCCTCTGACCCCAAATCCAGTGTCTCTTTCCACAATACCATGCTACAGATGCCAACTGATTCCTAATGTTATAGGAATTCCATGCTCAGATGCAAGATGAACCAGATGGCCTCACAACTTCCTTCCAACTCCAAGATTTTGGGATTCTGGAGCTTAATTTCCACATCTGTAAAATCAGGAGTTTGGACTCTAACTGGCATCTAAGATGCCCTCAAGTTCCGTCATTATTTGGTGCCAGGGCTGAGATGGAGGGCAAAGAAGGTTCATCAGAGGGGGAGTAGGGAGGGACTAAGCAAATCCCAAAGCTGCTGGCTGCTCCACCCCCACTAGCCTGGGCCCCGGGAATTTCATCAACTCATTGGGCACTTCCTCAAATCACGAGCTGGGCACTTGGTGCCAAAAACCAAGTCAGAACTGGAGACAATGTAACGGCAACTGTTTCCTCCCCTAATGGGGGCTGGCCTGGTGCAGCTGGGCGAGGGAGGGGCTCCCCTGGTGCTGGGGCCAGGTCTCCTCACTTCCCTGTTTCTCTGTGAAACAGGAACCCTGAGCCGGCTGGGGTGGGGTGGCTGAGCCCCAAGGAAGTCCTGGCCACGGGGGCAGACACAAATGCTGCCCTTCACTTAGCCCAGGGGAAACAAACACAGGTGAAAAGAAGCAGAAAAAGGTAAGATCCCACCCTGAAAGTGGCACAGAACCACTTAAGGGCTAGGAGAGATCAATAGGTGAACAGCAAGACAGCAAAGTCTCTATGTGGTCAGGCATGCAGCTCTGCTTCCACACCTGCTGTGGATGGGGGAGCTACGGCCTCCCGAGGCAGCCCCGGCCTCCCGAGGCAGCCCCTTCCACTCTGGACCAGCTTCCATCCCCAAGAGCTTTGGCGCTAGCACCAACCCCGTGCCAGGAACTGTGCTAAGCATTAGCAAGGTTTTCCTGAAATCCAGCCTAACTCTGCTTTTTGGCAGTTCCCATTCCTCTCTACTAGCTGGGCCCTCTGGAGCCAAGCAGAAATGAGTGGAAGCCCTCTTTCACGTGACTGGCTTTCAAATGCCTGAAGACAGTTTTCCCATCTCCCCTGGGGCTTATCTCCTTTAGGCTAACCATTCCCAGTTCCTTCAAGTGATCCTCTCTGGGCAGGATCTCAGGCCCCTTCAGCATCCTCTTTGCCCTTCTCTGGACACTCTCCAATTGATAGATAACCTTCCTAAACAGCGGTACCTGGAGGACAGCACAATAGTCCAGATGGGTTCTGTCAGGGCAAAGGGCACCTGCTTACTCCTGGAAGCTTTGCCCCTCTTCTTCAAGCCAAATATTGCATTTATTTTCTTGAAGGCCATAATGCACTATTGACTCCCACTGGGGCAGTACAATAACCACCACCTCCCTGGCCCCCCTTTTCCCCTCCCCTAATCTTCTGCAGACAAACTGCTACCTTGCTAGACCTTTTGCTGTTTCTTTCTACCTCCAGTGTTTAGTCTATGTACCAAGTAGGTGCCTGGCACACAGAGTAAGCACTTAATAGGTGTTTTTTGAATGATTTAGAGCTGGAAAGAACCTGAGAAGTCATTTAGATGAACCCTCTCATTTTACAGAGGAGGAAACTGAGGCCCTGAGGAAGGCAGTGAGATGCCTGTGGTCCCAAAGCTAGCAAGGAGCAGAGGCAAGATTCAAATCCAGGTTCTCCAAAGTCTCACTGTGGTATCCTGTCTCTACCTACCTCAAAGGGCTGTTGGAGAGCCAAATGAGGCCGCCTCTAGGTAAACACTATACCCCTCTCTGATGTCCATAGCCCTTATACTGTTGCTCCCCTGACGTGAAATTGGTAAGAACATCTGTAGTCAGAGAAGCTTGGGTTTCCTAAGGCAGCCTCACTAGATTTTTATCTGTGGCCTAGACTCCATCCTTTCCCCTCTGAGTTAATTTCCGTAACTGCTTCACCTTTGCATTTTTTTTTTTTGTGGAGGAGGGGCTGGGACTGGGGGGAATCATCAGAGATCATTTTGTTTCCATCAGTACCCAAACCCATCATCCCAGTCATTTTTTCCCTAAGATTCCTCTACCTGGGGCCAGAGTCCTAACTCACAAAGTTAATGCCCAGGACAGCAGCATGAAACAGGCCCTAAAATTAACTTTGTAATTCATGATGAGAGGGTATCTAGGCACTGTAGAGGATAGAGCACCAGGCCTGGGGTCAGGAAGACTCATCTCACCAAGTTCAAATCTGGCCTTAGGCAATTACTAGCTATGTGACTCTAGGCCACTCACTTAACCCTACTGGCCTCGGTATCCTCATCTGTAAAATCAGCTGGAGAAGGAAATGGTAAACCACTCCAATATCTTTGCCCAGAAAACCCCAAACGGGGTCACAAAGAGTCAGACACAATTGAAACAACTCAACAACAATTCATGATGTGAAAATTAAGGGGAAAAATTAACCAGCTGGCTGATCTAATCTGTGTGGGGTGCTCTAGATGAGAAACTCCCTCATTGATGCAGATGGGCAACTACTTTGCAAATTTGCTGGGGGTACAATGACTTGCCAGTGTCACGGGGCCACTTAGGTCTTTCTGACTCTGAGGCTGGCTCTCAGTCCATTACGCCATGCCATGTCTTACTGAAGAATACAGGAAGTATATACAGTAACACAAGAAATAATGAAGACAAATGGGAGATAGGGAGGAGGACCTAGCAACTAGAGTGTCTTTTATGGAGCTGAAAGAGTACGTGTTAAACTGCTAGGGTCTCTAAAGGGCAGTATCCTGGGGCCAAATCCCAGTCACCCTGCGGGTGGGGTAATGGGCCAAAGCCTGGGTTCTGCCTGGGGCATTGGCAGCTCTTGGGCAGCAAAGCTACAGGGTGACTATATAAGCACCAGTGCCCAGCTTGTGATTTGAGGAACACTGCCCACACAGTGAAAGACAAGGAAACTCCATCAGCCAAAGATCCCTTCCCCCTGAGATTCCCCTGGTGAAACCACTAAGGAGTTACATAATAAAGGTAGGGACACTGTCTCCAGAAGGCCCCTGTGAAAATGCCTGGTGAGGCTTCTGACAGAGAGAGTTGATGAACTCAAGATACAGAAGGCGATATGTGTTTTTGGACATGGCCAATGTGGACATTTGTTTCTCCTGATTGTATGTATTTGTTACAAGGGGTTTTTGCCCTGTCTTTTCTTTTTAATGGGAGGAGGAGAGTTGGAGGGAGGGGAAGTTAATAATAGGGTCTCTAACCCCCCCCAAAATAGGAGAGAACGGAAGGAAGGTCAGAAGAAATCATAGACAAGCAGGACAGATTTGAAAGTTCCATGTTGAATTTCTTATATACCTAAAAAGGAAAGTCAGTTGAACACAAATGAAGATTTGCTGTTTCACGTACAGCCCCAACATCATGTATATAGGGAACTGCTCGTTTTATTTGGTGTTTATAGAATTCAGGATAAAGAGAAAAGAAAATGGAAAAGAACCAAAGCAAATGATGGGACTGAGAAGACTTGACAGTGGAGAGCGCCTAGGTTGGGGGCACGAGGGAAGGAGAGAGCCCAGACCTGAATGCTCTGGGCCAGGAAGTCCAGAGAGGCTGAAGAGGGGGCTAGTGAAGACAAATGTCCCTCCAGGGAAGGAGGGCTGGATCACCACCGATGGGGAATGGATGTCAAGCATGGGCCAAGCTGGTAGACACAAATGCCTCTCTGTAAGATTCCCTTCAAGGCCTGTGCTTTTTTTTTCTCTCCCTTCGTTCCCAAGGCAGTTTGGGCCCCAGCCCTGTAGCCTCCCTCTCTGGCCCCTTTGAAGCTGCTGTGGTTTCCCTGTGAGCTTTGCTGCTGCTGCCTGGGCTGAGCAAACAGGAAGCCATACACATCCCGCATGCAGTACACAGAACTGGGGCCAGGCAAGATGGCAAAGTTAGGGCACCGTTCTTTGGGCCAGGGCTCTCACATACACCTACCCTCCTATGCTGCCCACATTCTCCTTCCCTCCGGCAACACCCACTCCTTTCTACCCCATCCAACCAAACACACATATCTCCAAAGAGCCCCAGAGAAAGGCATGCTGGTGGAGAGGATTTCAGGCAGGTGGGAGGCCAGCAAGTTGGTGGGAACATTTCTTTCTGCAAACTGACCTTTTAGCCCCCTTCCCATCACACTAAGGAAGTGGCCACCCATTGAGTGCATATCCAGAGCCAGCCCCACTTATTTCAATCCCAGAAACAGCCTTGAACCATCTACTGTGTACAGAGTCTTGTGCTGAGCAATGGAGGAGATATTCAATTAAATTAAGATACAGCCCTTGCCCTCAAGGAGTTTACAGTTTAATAGACAATAAGAGCTCCTTAAGGTTTATAAAGCCCTTACTATCCAACAAGCCAGGGGGATAAGCAATACAAGTATTATTATTTCTGTTTTATAGGTGAGGTGTGGTTCGCAGAGGGGAAATATTTGGCCCAAGGTTACACAGCAAGAAAATGGCAGAATCAAGAGCCAGGCCCTGATCTCCAGTGCTCTTTGCCATGTGCTTCTGCTTCTACTGGCATTAATGCCACTCCTTTTCCCTGAGCTGTATCTGAATTGGCTGGGGAAGGAGCCTGGTGCCATCATGGGGGGATGTTAGAAGTGGAAAGGACCTTGGATGTCAATCTCTTTGTTTTTTATGTGATGTCCTGGGAAGGGTAGGGACTTGCACAAGGTCTCACAGCTAGGAAATGGCAGAATAGGAATTCAGACAGCCTAGGATTTAGTACAAATTAGATCACCCAGACTTGCAGATAACTAAGAGATGACTCTTTTTTAAATGGGATGATGGAGCTCATGATCGTGGCCAAGAGCACTGACATCCTCCTAGTTTCTGGTCCTTGGATTGTAGGACATTAAGGATGGCAGGCCATGAAGGGTAATAGGCCATGAAGGGTAACAGGCCATGAAGAATGGTAGGCCATGAAGGGTAATAGGCCATGAAAGATGGTAGGCCATGAAGAAAGGCCTCAGGGATGCTGAAGGGGCTGCCCATTTCCTAGGAGGCAGAGGGAAAGGCTTGGGGGCTGGACTGAAGACCCAGGCAGGCCTGGGACTTTGCTCTGTTCATTCAACCCCAAAGCTAACTTCAGTCAAGTCTCTAGAGACTGAAGCGGGACTTCCTTCCTCCCCAGGGGCTATGATTGCTGTAAGAGCAAGTCACGTGACTGAATTTCCTGCCCGCCTGCCACCCGCCCGCTGGGTGTCTGAGACCCAAAGCCCGTAGTAGCCGGAGGGCTTACTCCACACTGTGCCCACTGGGCAGGACTGTGGAGGCCAAGCACTTGGTGGACAAGAGACAGACTCCTGGTCAGGGCAAGGAACCATGCTGCGCCGTAAACCCTCCAACGCCAGTGAGAAGGAGCCCACCCAGAAGAAGAAGGTGAGAAAAAAATACCATTGCTTGTTCCTATGACTCCTTATGACCCAGATGAGTAGAAAGGCTCAGAGGGCATTCAGTGTTTGGGGTCAAGAAGTCAGGTGGCCATGGCCTACTAGGATCCTAAACGAAAATCTTACAGCTCTGCTATAGACACTTAGAAGTCTAGAAGAAAAGGCTAGAACTCTGGAACCGACTCTTAAAACCCTAGAAGAGAACCTCCAAAGCCTCAGATGTACTCCTAGAACATAGAAAAGAAACCTAGAATTCTGGGATAAATTCATAGACTCCTTGATGAGAATGCTGGAATTCCAGACTAAATGTTTAGAACCCTAGAAAGGAAGTCCAGACTTCTGAAATTAATGATTAAAACCTTAGAAAAGAACTCCCAAGTTCTAGAATAGACTTCTGAGCCCTGCAAGAAAAAAATATTTGAATTCTAGAATGGACTCTGAGAGCTCTAGAAGAAATCCCTTGTCTTTTAGCCTTAAATCTTAGGGCTTTGTCTAGATGCTATACTCTAATACTTTTCCTCTCCCACCTTCAGCTTGGCCTCTCCAAGACTAGATTCCTTTCCTAACAATGCCCACTCCCCTCCTATCTGAGCTCACCTACTTGGAATCCTTTCTACTGGGAGATGCCATGATGCTCCAAGGGCACCCACTCACCAGTCCCTGCCTCCAGCACGCGCACACACACACACACACACGCACACATGTACACACACACGTACATATACACATGCACATATACACACACATACATGCACACATACATACACATGCACACAGACATGTACACACACACGCACACATACATGTTTCCAGTACTTTTGGTTCACTAACCAAAAGTTTATCTCAACTCCCGGGTTCCTTGAAGATAGGATGAGCCTTCCTGGGGGTAAAGAGATCTAGAAATAGGGGATCAAGGTGTTAGAACATTCCATGAGATGCTGAGTATGAGGAAGCTTAGGGACCCATTCCATGAGGTGACCTTTGGGTTTGGGAGAGGGTTCCCTTTCTTCCTATCCCCAGTTTAGTACAGTCCCTGGCAAATAGTTGATGCTTAATAAATTCCTGTTGATTGACTGATGGGGATAAGTTTGAAAAGAATGGAACATGAAATCTGGAGAGGGTTAGGAGAGATGTGGGAATGGGAGTGTCTGTGTGTGGTATGTATTCATGTGTGTGTGCACATGTGTGTATGTGTGATACAGTGAGAGGAGGAGGGGAGATTTTGAAGGTCAGGAAAATGAGCTTCTGCCTTAAATAGCTTACACATTCATCTTCCTGAAGGCAGAAGCCTGGACCAGATGATCTATTTGTGGAACCACAGAAGTTTCAGAGTAAAAAGAGCCTGCAGAGGTCACTTAACCCAACCCCCTCATTTTACAGAGAAGGAAACTGAGATCTAAATAGTGGAAGAGATTTTAGGTCAGAGAATGAGCAGAGCAGGAAAGGATTATCCAGTCTAACCCTCTCATTTTATAAGAAGAAACAGGCCTAGAGAGGGGAAGGAGCTTCAGCTTATAGAAGGGGTCTCAGAAACCTTCCATTAGAAGGGGCCTCAGAAACCATCTAGTTCAATTCTCCCATTTAATAGAGTAGAAACCTGAGGTCCAGAGAGGAAAGCCTGAGGACACCCAACTCCAGAACCAAAGGTTAGGGTCTAGGATTATGTTATAGGATTCTGAGAGTCCCTGATCTTATTCTTTGATCTTAGCCTAGAATTCTAGAATAGCCTAGGCTTCCATGCCTGTATTCTTTGCCAGTCTCCTGGAATCCCATGCTTCCACAACTTGATTCTCAAACTGATTCAATTCTAGGAGAGAGTTGGAGTCTTCATTGAAAGCTTGTTAGGATTGTGGGGTAGTCGAAAGTCTGTGCTGATGACCGGAGCCACCTGCTCCTGGCCACTGGGGTGTGAATCCTGCTTGGGGTGTATGTATATGTGTGGGTGTGTGTCTGTGTGAGTGTGAATGTCTGTGTTGGGGGTGGGGTGTCCTCAGGTCGACAGGACAGGAGTGGCTGACGTTTTCCGGTTTGTCATCAAGCAGTGGTTCTTTCTCTGAGGCTCTACCACACCGGATGGCAAAGGGGGTGAGGGGAACTTTATATTCTCATCCCAGGTGCTAGACCCAGCAGAGCTGCCATTGGCTGCCTCTCCCTCTGAAGCCACCACTTCCCCTAGCTGGTTCCCTGGGGGTGAGGAGAAGCTGAGACTGCTTTAGTCACACCTGGACCTGGCCCCCAACCAGAGGACAAAGGGTGGAAAAAGAGCTAACTGCAGGCAGTCAAGACACTCCCAACCATTTGTGTGACAGTTCCTATTGTTTGCTTTCTACAGATTAGTACTTTGAATCCTCACTCCAATCCTGCCTGGCAGGAAGGCAGGCAGGCAAGGTAGGGTGGAGTAACCATATTTTAAGGACGACAAAACTAAGGCTCAGAGAAATAGAGGGATCATAGAAAGGAGAAATATAGAAACAGAATGTCTGAATCCTTAGGACAACATTACAGGGGGCCTTAGAGATCGTTTAGTACAACTCTCTCGTTTTATAAATGAGGAAAAAGAGGCAAGAGAAGGGAAGTGACATGGCCATGGTGACACAGCCAGGAAGTCAAACCAAGGTCCTCTGATGCTGAGGCCTGAGCTCTCTACACTGTAGCATGGAGGATAACTGGTTCCCTCCCTTAGCTTCCAGGGTTCTGAGACCCCATTACCTAGCCAATCAGAGCCCACCTCCAACCTGGGACATGGCTGCTAGGGCCTCTGGGGCCAGAAGACCTTTTGCTTCCACCCCCCCCTCCCTCCTCTACTCCTACCCAGACAACTCTTCCGAGAAAGAACTGTCATGATGGGCCCAGGAGGCCAGAGGCCCTGCTTCCAGGCCTACTTCTGCCCTAGCTTACTCTGGGACTTTAGGTGAGTCACTTCCTTTTTCTGGGCTCTGTTCCCCTGTGAGGACAATGGTAGAATGAAGAATAATAGATGGGCATGTGCTTGTCAAAGTGCATGCTGGTGTGGAACTGTGCAGGGGAAGCTTGGGCATTCCTGGGGCCCTTCAGAAGTTGAGTGTGGCTCCTGATTCCTGCCTACCCTGCCCTGATCCTTTGAGACCTGAGGCCCCTCAGACCTGGTGTTGACCTTAGACACTTGGCTGATTTCTCTACCATCCTCCCCTCAAGGGTAACGGAAGGTGGGGGTTCACTTGGGAAGATGAGCCTGGCCTGGAAAGTTTTGTTGGTGGTGGTTTGTCCTGATTTGTGATTTCATCAATGTGGGGAATTCCCTGTATGGAAACTCCCTCCCTCCAGGCAGATCAACTTAGGAACTCGGAAGGTAGTCTGGGTCAGTAGGAGATGCCCCAGTCACACCTTCAGTATGTGTCAGAACCAGTTTTCCCAACCCCCAGGCTAGCCCTGTACCCACATGCCGAGAAATCACATCTGCCTTCCTTAAATCCAGTAAGGATCTGAAGAGATCTGAGTACATGTATAGAGAACTTAGCAACCCATTTTTCAAGAGCACATGGAGAAGATGGTGTCAAGGGCAGGTAGCACAGGATGAACAAAAACATGGCACTGTCCTACTGGTGTGTGTCAGGGGCACCAAAGGTGAGAATCACCTGAGGCTGGCTGGCAAAGTTCAGGGCAACACAAAAAGGGTGCGGCGAGAAAGGGGCTTTCAAGGTAATTTTAGGGGATGAGAAGAGAATCAAAGACCAGATGGGACCATTGCTCAGAGTGGTCAAGGAGTATTCTCCCTCTCCTCGCTCCCCAAAACCAACCAAGTGCCATGGTGTGTCTTCTACGTTCACAGCTTCTCTCCATTCACAAGGCCCCCACCTCCTCTCCACTAGATTATTTCAGCACTCTCCTAATGAGTTTTTCTCCGGCTCCAATCCATCCTCCATAGCTGGTAAGGCGATCTTCCTAAGGCACTGATCTGACCAGATCACCTCCCGACTCAACATTCTAGAATGGCTCCCTATTACCTCTAGGATCAAATATGAACACTTTTGTTTATCATTTAAAGCTCCTTTCAACTCAACACCTTCCTTTCCAATCTTCTTACACATTACTCCCCTCCAATACTCCAACCATATTGGCCTCCTTGCCATTCTGCATATATCATACTGCTTTTCCTGTGCTTGCACTGGCTGTCACCCATGCCTGGCATGCTCTCCCTCCTCACTTCTATCTCCCAGAATTCCTGGCTTCCTTAGAAACTTAGCTCAAAGACTACCTTCTTCAGAAGGCCGTTCTGGTCCCCCCAGCTTCCCTTCCATCTATTCTCCATGTATCTTGGATGGGCCTAGTTTATACATACATGTATATGTGTATGTACATGTAGGTGTATGTGTGTAAATGTATATGTGTCTACATACATATATAGTATATACTTATTTGTGTGCATGTACACATGTGTATATG
Source organism: Gymnobelideus leadbeateri (assembly GCA_011680675.1). Taxonomy (NCBI): domain Eukaryota; kingdom Metazoa; phylum Chordata; class Mammalia; order Diprotodontia; family Petauridae; genus Gymnobelideus; species Gymnobelideus leadbeateri. Next base: position 374,818 of record WOXC01007037.1, on the reverse strand, counting down.
TCCATCTCTCCCTCTGTCTCTGTGTTGTCCCCTCCATCAGGATGTAAGCTTGTCAGGAAAACATTGGGAAAATGTTCTCTCTTCCTTTACTTCCCCAGAGCTTTGCAAAGTTGGAGGCATGAGGCAGGTACTTAATAAATGCTCATCAACTGATCGATTGATCCTTTGACCCCATGAGAGTTGGGAATGTTTAAAAGGCAGCAAAACACAATCAATGTTACAGAGTGGGCTGAGGAGCCAGGTAGCAATGGCAGTGAGAAGGGTGGAAGTTGAGTCAAGGCTTCCTAAGGGAAGAAGATTTGAGACACTGAAAGAAGAGGGTCTTGGGGAAGTAACAGGACATGGATTTGGCAGAGAGGAGGAAAGGGAGGTTGGGAATCCATCCAGAGTCAGGCCCAAGTGAGGCACAAACTCCCAGAAGGCCAGCCCAGCTCTGCCACTTACTGACTTACTGATGTGACCTTGACGCAGTCTCTTCTCCCTCCTCAGTTACCAAATGAAAGGGTTGAACTCTGGCCTCTTTTATGAAACTGACTATGATTTAAAAGGCATTGAGCATACAGAGGGAAGCACTCAATGCTTTAGGATGAGAAGGTGGAAGCCAGAGAAAGAATGGTGGAGAGGAGAGGAGATCTTTCAGGATTTTATAAATGGGGGTGGGAGGCAGGGTCAAGGTAGAAGAATGGCCGGCAGGCTTAGTCCAAAGGCAACGCTCATAGACTCAAACTGGCAACAGGAAAGAGAATCCAGAAAGCCCCTTTCAATCCCTCACCAACTGACTGATACTATCATCACTAATGGTTTCTTAATAGCTAGATCTGATGGCCTTCTCTCTCTTCCTGGAGTTAGAAAGAATTGAGTTCAAATCCTGCCATAGCTGTGTGATATCTAGATAAGTCACTTAAGTGCTTTCTGCCTCAGTTTCCTCATCTGAGAAATGGGAATAATAAGAGACCAGGGTTGTTGTAAGGCTCAAATAAGATCATATTTATAAAGTCCTTCACAAACCTTAAAGTGCTATATAAATTCTGGCTATTTTTGTTATTATTAAGATAACCTCATGAAGGGTTTCCTTGGCCTCATCCAAACTGAGCCAGAGTCCTAGGTCAGAGAGACCATAGGGCCAAGGGCATGCTGGTATCTTTGTCTCCCTGACTTGGAAAGAGTTAGAGGCAGGAGACTAAAACCCTTCTCTGGAGACACCCCAACCTTGGAGAGACGGGGACAAAGCTTCTGAAGTCCCACCTCCTATAGAGGGAGGGTGGGGTGCCCATCTGCCATCCTTGCCCTGGTGCCTGGCCTTCCTTGTGAGTACCTCAGTCTGGGAACCAGTCTCTCTCTGTCCCCCTCCCCTGAATCCTGCCATGGACCCCAAAGCCCCAAGAGACAGCAGATTAATGACAGGAAGAGGTGGAGGGAAAGGGAAATGATTAGAGGCCTAAGCTGGGAGGTGAGGTTACCAGTCACCCAACAAAGGCCACTTCTGGCTCCTTGCCATCTCTCTAGCTTGCTTAGGATGTTCTCAGCACTGCTGGACAGAGCTCACGAAGGGGAGGAGGAGACGGTAGAGACCACAATAGGCCAAATCTACCTATAAATAGCCTATCTTCCATTCAGGCAGCTCAGGCCCTCCTCAGGGAACTCTCCCCCTAGTCCAGCCATCCGATCCCCCCCCGCTTTCCCTCTTTTCCCTAGCCTATTCTCAGTCGTCAGCCTTCTTGACCTCTCTGCCCTTATTCCTTGATATTCTATCCTCTTTGGATATTTGGGGCACTATTCTCGCCTGGTTTTCCTTCTAGCTCTCTGACCACTCCTCCTCTGTCCTCTTGGCTGGATCATCACCATGTGGGTGGACTCGAAGGCTCAATTCTCTTCTTTTTTTACACTTTCTCTTAATGATCTCGTTGGTTCCTATGCCTTTTTGCAGTCAGCTCAGTGTAGTAGACTCCCAGATTTATATATGAAGCCCAGTCTCCCTTCTGAACTCCAGTCCTGTATCTCCACCTGGATGTGCCATGGAGGAAGGGAAGGGAACAAACATTCATACAGCACTTCCTAGGCGCTAGGCACTGTGCTGAATGCTTTACAAATATCGTCTCATTTGATCTCACAACAACTCTGGGAGGTAGCTACTGTCATTGCTCCCATTTTACAGATAAGGAAATATGGGGAGGCAGAAGTTAAGTGACTTGCCCAGGATCACACAACTAGGAAGTGTCTGAAGCTGGATTTGAACTCAGGTCTTCCTAAAGTTAGGCCTAGTATTCTATCCACTTCGCCACCTAGCCAGCCCAGGCATTTCAAACTCAACATGTCCAAAACAGAGCTCATCATTCTTCCCCCTAAGCACTCCTCCACCATCCTTCCTGTCAGCTGGGCTTGAAATCTGAGCTTCATCCCCAGCTCCTCATTCTCTCTACCCCACCCCCATGCACTCACTTGCCAAGTGTTCTCAATTGCACCTCCACCTTGCCCTGGCTTTCCCCTTCTCTCCACTCACACCACAACCACCCCCATTCACCTCTTCATCACCTCTTGCCTGGACTATTTCAACAGCTTCCCAGTTGGTCACTCTGAATCCTGTCTTTCCCTTCTGCAATCCAGTGTCCAAAATGCTGCCAGAACATTATTCCCAAACCCAGATTGACTGCTCTCCTCCTCTATGGAGAAGTTTCAATGGCTTCCTTTGCTCTCAGGGACAGAATACAAACTCCTCCTCTTGTCATTTAAGTCTTTCAAAAGCTGGTTCTGACCTACCTTGGCAGGTTAATCACCTCCCTCCCTCCCTCCTTCCATCACACACACACACACACACACACACACACACACACACACACACACACACCCCATCCTCCTCTCTCCATACCTCTGTCCCTCTATCCAGGTTGTCCCTTATGCTTTACATGCTCTCCCTATTCACCTGTACCTTGTAGACTCCTTATGTCATTAGTGCTCCCTCCAATAACTTTGGGTTTCTTTTCTATATACTTTGTATTGACTTCTCAGTGTCCATGTTGTTTCACAACAGTAGAACAGAAGCTCCTTGAAGACAGAGTTGTTTTTGTCTTTGTCTCCCCAGCACCTAGGACAGCAGCATCCACATTGTTGTTATTCAATCATGTCCCTGTAGACCACAGTACACTAATATTGACCGTGGGAGTTTCTTGGCAGATACCAGAGTGGTTTGCCATTTCCTTCTCCAGTGGATTAAGGCAAAAAGATGAAGTGACTTGCCCAGGGTCACACAGTTAGTGTCTGAGGCCAGACTTGAGCTCAGGTCTTCCTGACTCCAGGCTCTATCCACTGCAGCGCCACCTAGCTACCTGTAGGGAGTGCTTAATAAATGCTTGTTGATTTGAATAGAGTAGAGAAGAAAGACTTGGCTTCAGTTTCTAGCATTGCTACCTATTAGCTGTGTGACCTTAGGCAAGTCCCTTCCTCTGTTATGGGGCTCAGTTTCCTCCCCTCCAAATGAGGGAGTGAGATTAGATGCTATCTGAGGTTCCTTTCATTCCTGATACTCTGGGATTCTACAGTCTAATGAAGCCATCAAGGCAGCTAATGAATCTTTATAATTCAAGAGAAGGGCATGTAAATGAAAGGGAAATGGGGGGAAAAAGGAACAGAGTGAGCTGCCTCGTTTGTTTGCAATAATAATTATTGTTGTTGTCATTCATAACAATAGCTCGTGTTTTCATAACACTTTAAGGTTTGCAATGTACTGCCCTCTGGTCAACCCCACAGGGTCAGTGAACAGGCAAGTAGCTTGAGAATTTCATTGGCAGTAGGATCTTGGGTTTGCTGGTACAAGGTATTGCTTGCTGGGTTTCTGACGTTGACCTCCAGCATGACTAGAGGATCCCATGCTTCCTGACTGCCCATCAGGCTTTCTTGTGGGATGCTCAGTCACAAGTTACAACAACCCTGCCTGTGGGGCCCACTAGGCCAAGATGGGTGAACTCCTTCCTCCTCTGTCCCCTGGCTATATCTGAATGAGGATATGAGGCTTCCTGCACAGGCTAGGGGCAGGGGCCTCAGCCCTTCACTGTCCACCTCTGGGATCTGGAATCAAACTCTCTCTGGTGATCTTGCCATCCCCAGATCCTGGCTCCATGTCTGAACCGCTTATGTCTTGAAAGAGAGTTAGATCTGGATTTGAATCCTTGCTCTGACACTTAATCAGTTTGTGACTTTGGGTGAGTTCTGATCTGAGTGCAGATTGGCACTTCAGTTTCCCCATCTATCGAATGGAAACAATAAGACTCTCCCTACCTGGCTCCCAGGGTTGTTGAATAGAAAGGGCTTTGGACACTCCAAATTGCCAAAGAAATGAGAGCTCCCATTGTGGTAAAGAGGCCTCTTTGGGTCAATTGTCTATTCCTAATTTGCCTTTCCTTGAACCTTCCCTAGCTCCAGGACGTTCTAGCTCAAGGTCAATTTGTCTTGCTCTAGCATTGAACAGAGGCAGCTAGGTGGTACAGTAGACAGCGTACCAGACCTGGAGTCAGCAAGATCTGAGTTCAAATGTGACCTCAGACACTTACTAGCTAGGTGATCCTGAACAAGTCACTTAACCCCTATTTCTCTCAATTACTCATCTGTAAAATGGGAACACACTGGGGAAGGAAATGGCAAACCATTCCAGCATGTTTGCCAAGGAAACCCCATGAACAAAGTCTAGGGAGTCACATAGAGTCAGACATGACTGAACAACAACGCACTGACTACATCCATCCTGATGGTTCCTGAGCCCTGGCAGGCTCCATCAAATTCCAACCATAAAATTAGCCCTGCTGAGGTCCAGAGAGGAAGTAGGAGGCAATGGAAAGAATACTGGGCTTAAAGTTAGAGAATGTGGATTCCAATCCCAGCCCTGCTGCTTAATGGCAGAGTGTCCTTGGGCAAGTGTCTTACCTTCTCTGGGCTTCTTCCTCTCTAGTCCTGAGGTCTAGGATTCTCTGACCAGCAGCTATCAGCATTTCAGACCTATGGGCACCACCTCCAGGAACAAACCTTCTGCAGTTGTTCTTTAAGAAACAAAACATTAACAAACTTTCCTAAACTGACTTAGCTGGCCAAAGCTAAGATTACCTAGCTAACACTGACTATAAGTTATTACCTAGCTAATGTTGACAGGAGCCAGAATCACAACTTTAATGATAACATAATCAATGTCCTTTGGTTAATTCAATTCAATCAAACAAACATTTTTTTTTAAAAAAGAAAGTTTATGAGCTGAGGATACAAAGTCAAAAATGAAACAGGCCTTGCCCTCAATGAGCTTATTTTCTCTTGGGAGGAAAGAACATGTGAGCAGATGAGTAAGTACAAAATACATGAAACTACAAAGTACTTGGGAGGAGAGAGGAGTTCTAGAAAAGCCTCTTATAGTGGTCAGTATTTGAGCTCAATCCTGAAAATATAAGGGTTCCAAGAGGCAGAGGTCAGGAGGGAGAATGTTCCAGGCCTAGGCAACAGCTGGGAAAAGGGAAGTAGAATGAACGGTACATACATGAAACAGGAAATGGGTCAAGGTTGTTGGAAATATAAGTGTACTAGGGGAAGAGAGGTGGATTCGGCCAGGTCCCGTGCTAAGTGCTGGGGATATAAACAAAGGCAAAAACACAGTCCCTGCCTGCAAGAAGCTTACATTCTAATAGGGAAGACCTGGAAATATACTTTGGAGATAGATTAGGAAGGAGTTTAAGGAATAAGGATAGGGACTAGGCCTGTGATTTCACTTGTATAGGGAACTCCCAGGGAAGGTATTGATGCAGGGACAGCTCCTTCTCTGCCAGTGGCAGAGTGGCTTAGATCTCTGAGAGGTGAAGTGACTTGACTAGGGACATACAGCCAACATATATCAGAAGCAAGACCCTTTCTCCCAGGGTTGTTATGAGGATCCAGTGAGATAGTACATATAAAACGTTTTACATACCTTAAAGCTAATCATGGCTTCCCAAGTGTTGAGGTGAGCCAGGTTTCCATCTTGGTCTGTAGCCAGAGCAGTGCTTGGTCTGAGGCTTGGGTCAGGGGACTCGAGTCTGAGCCTGAGGGGCACGATGGAGCCCTCCAGCCTGCAGGAGAATCAGGCCCAGGGCTTCCTTAGGACTCAGCTCTCCATACTGAACTTCCTGATGACCTGATGACCTTCTTACTGCCTTGTGGAAGCTGGCATGGACTGATGACCTTGTCTTTCTTGCTTCTTCCAGCTCTCCCTTCAAAGATCCAGCAGTTTCAAAGACTTCGCCAAGTCTAAGCCCAGCTCTCCCGTAGTGAGCGAGAAGGAATTTAATCTTGAGGACAATGTGAGTATGGAGCTGAGGGGAGGGGCCAGGACAAGACCCCAGAATTTCTCTCCACGTCTAACACGTATAAGGTGTCTTATACTAACACTTTTATGGCACAAGCATTCACTAATCTATCCCGTATCCTGTGTCTGGAGTAAGCCAGAGCTGACCTAGGAGCCAAGAACAAATTCTGCCTTAGACACTTGACGGGGTGACTCTGAGCAAGTCACTTAACATCTCAGTGCTTTATAGAATTCTCTAAGATTATCAGATGCAGAGAAAGTGCCCACCTATATTGGGAGAGGGAATTTTGTCCTCTGGAAATTCCCTATATCAGTGACATCACAGAACCAATTGCTCCCTTATGTGCCAGTCACAAGAATACAAAGACAAAAATGAAACAATCCCTGCCCTCCAAAGCTTCCATTCTATTTTTAATCCCCTTTGCCTTGCTCCTTAAACTATTACCAAACAAGCAAAAGAAGTTTCAAGCCTGGAAGTCTTCTACTCTTTCTTATTTACCAAATCAACCAAATGCCTGCCAGCAAGGAGAGGGCATGGGCATGGCAGGTCCCCGTATCTAGCTGGCCTCTGAGATGCCACCCAACTCTACATCTCTGCTACCATAATCCTACAACCACCCTACTTTCTACCAAGCTTGCTCACCCGACTCTTTTTCTTTAATATCTGTCCTTCCCACCAGCCTCTTCCCTTCCCTTCTTTCCATCTTCACTTGTGAATTTTTCAACAAACATTTGCCAGGTACCTGGTAGCACTGGGTACTAGGAGAGACATGAAGCTTAGATAAGACAGAGTTCCTGCCTTCATGGAACCCAAAGTCCAAGGGGGATGAGCCATCAACATAGCCAGCTGTCATACATGTACATCATTGCAGAGTAAGGTCAGGGGATCAAACCATGTATGGAACCTTACTGGGGAGGTTATCATTGACAAGGGATCTTGAAAGATGTGACATTGGAATTCACTAGAAGAGGGAAAGAAGGGATGTTCCAGACATAAGGAACAGCTGAGCCAAAACAAGGCCATCTAAGAGCATGGGATTATGGAGGTTGGGGTGGGGCTGGGGGGGGAAGGGGGAGATCGGGGCATCTAGTTTGGCCACAGAGTAGGGTACAAATTGGGGCATAATGTTAAAGGGCTGGAAGGGCAGAATAGTGCCAGATTAGGGAAGGTCTTGGGTAACATTGGGTCACTGAAGATTTCTGAACAGAGGAATAACATGGCTGTAGGACTAGTATGATGAGGGAGGGTAGTTTGGTAGGGAGATAAAACACTGATTTGAGAGGGGAGAAAGGAAAGGTGTGAAAGCTTGTTGGGAAACTGGCCCAGGTGGGTGAGCCTGGGAAGGTAGCCTTGGATATAGCCAAGAGGGGGAAGATCAGAGAGACTTTGGAGATAGCACATGGTGCTGCTGGGAAATTCCAGGAGAGGGAAGAAGTGTCAGAGACAATCCCAAGATTGAAAATATGAGAGATAGGGTAAATGGAATTACCACCAATGTGATGTTAAAAGGAGGAGCAGATTCAGACTTGGGAGTGTTCCTTCCACACACACATTAAGTACCTGCTATGTTCTGGGATTGGCTGCGAAAGAGAATTAAAAGAAAAACCTGCCCTTAGTTGTGCTCTCTGGGAGCTCCCAGTCTAATAAGAGACAAGGCCCGTTTCACTGGAGCACATGCACTATGTAAAAATGCAATGGGAAGCAAAGACCAAGGGCTACGGGGGTTCTGAGAAGGGAAAATATCCCTGTTGGCCAGGGAGCTCACCTTCCTAAGGTGGGACTTGAGCTCAGCCTTGAGGGAGGAATAGAATGTCACCTGGTAGAGATAGAGGGAAGTAAAGGGCACATTTGGAACCCAGTGACAGTCATGGAAGACAGGGCTAGAAAGGACTCCAGAGGCCCTGGGTCTCAAAGCTCTATCCTTTCTCCTCCTAGATCCCAGAGGATGACACAGGAAGCCCCACTACAGAGGAGGCTGGAAGGAGTGCAAAGAAGCTGGGAAAGAAGTGGAGGGCAGTAATTTCCCGTACCATGAACCGGAAGATGGGCAAGACGATGGTGAAGGCCCTGTCAGAGGGGATGGTGAGGCCTGAGGCCAAAAGGGAGGATGGAAGACGAGATTTAGAGCTAGAAGGGAGAGCAGGGCCAGCTCACTGCATAGACAGAGTAAATAAGCCTACACCAAAGGCAAACGAAAGTCAATCCTGCCCAAAGACACACAGAGAAAAGAGCATTGGATGCCAGGCCCAGCTCTGCCTTGAATAACCCATGTGACCCCAGACAAATCATTTCCCTTCTCTGGGCCTCAGTTTCCTCCTCTGCAAGATGATAGACTTGGATGAGGTAGGCTCTCAGCTCCCTGCCAGCTCTAAATCTTAGGATCCTAGGGAGGCTGAGGAGTAGGCTTAGGGATGGAGGGCCAACCAAATCAATAAGTAAATTCCTTTCTGGAGCTGGCCTTGACTGAGAGCTAGGGCAGGAAGCATACATTCAGGGACGAAGGGCTGGTGAACTAGGGAAGTCACTTTAAATTATGGGACCATCTCCCCTGTAATAATTACAAAGACTCATCAAAGGTTAGAGCTATAAAGAACTCAAGAGAATGTCTAATCAGGTAATCTCTTTAAACCTTCCTTTTTGCCTCTCTGAAATGAGAATGGTCATCTTTATACTACCTGCCTTAAACAAGGAAAGGGTTTTATTACATTCAAGGTGTTAGGTAAGGGTTTTGGGGAGGGGAGGAAAGGAGATCTATGATTTTAAAAGTGAAGGGAGCTTCTGGTATGACAACTCTTTCTACCAACAGAGTAGTGGTCTGGGGCACAAAGATGTTAAGTGACTTGTCCAGAGTCATACAGCTACTTTATGTCAGAAGCACGGCTTGAACCCAGATATTCTGGATTCCAAGAATGACCCTTTATATCTACTGTCATATTGCCTCTAAACTCATAGAAAGAGAAGCATTGTGTTATTGTGGACAGAGTGCTGACCTTGGAGTCAGGAAAACCTAAGTTTGACACTTTTACTAGCTGTGTGACCCTGGGCAAGTCACTTAAACTCCCAAGGCCTCAAGTTCTTCATCTGTAAAATAAGAGGGTGGGACTGGATGACCTTGAAGGTCCTTTCCTTGTTTTAAATCTATGCTCCTATGAACTGGGAGGCAATGCCATGCAATGGAAAGAGCCCAGGATTTGAAGCCCAAGGACCTAGGTTCGAATTCTGACTCTGCTACTCACTACTATATGTGTAGCCTTGGGTAAATCTTTTATCTTCTTAAGGCTTCAGTTTCCTCCTCTGAAAAATTAGAGGTTGAGACTTCCGAGGTCTGTTTCTATGATGATAATATAAGTATCATAACTTTCCACCAGGATAAGGCACCAAACTAAGACTACAGTGTGGGTTCACAGCACCTGTCCAGCTGACCTCACGGTTTTTAAAAGGCAGGTGCTGTGTCAATCTTAAAACATTACAGAAAAATAAGCTCTTATTAGCTAGCTTTATCTCCTTTTCCCCAGAGAAGGAAAGTGATTTGCCCAATGTCATCCAATGCTTCACTGGCTGAGCTAGGATTGGAATCTCCCCATTCTAAAACTGGTGCCTCTCCTGATTCACTCTCAGGGAGATACTCTGGAGGAAGGGTTGGCCTCCCCAACCTCACCAGACTGCCTTCTGGAGAGCTTGGTTTCAGAGAACATGCCCCTGACCTTTACTGACCAGGATGATGACAGTCACCCAACTCTCAGTCGCCAAACATCCACTAGTGAGTAATGGTGGATGGAGGGAGTGGGCAGGGGATGGAATCTGGGGAAAAGCTGGGAATGGGGAGGGGAAGAGGAAGGGGGATGTTTCTTCTGTGTTACATGTCCCTCCTCCCCTGGAGTGGGAGGAGAAGCAGGACAGTCATTCCTATAAGGGAAGGAGGCCTCAGAAAGCCATTTGGGTTACACTTCTACTTCTACCTTCATCCAGGAAAGAGGAGATTCCCTACAGTTCCCTGGCATCTTTCTGCCCACCAATTGGAAAGAAGGCATTTGATGAGTGTGGACCCCCCTTTTAAAGTGGGGTCTGCCTCTCTCCAAAGTGGTTTTCTGTTTAACTACACTAGGGTCTCCCCCTGCCCCCACACTGAACCCTAACAAAAGTCTGTGTTAGGAGCCAGGCTGAGCCAGGGACAAAGGTAAAGCCCTCTCCCCCCGCCCATTGTCCATTCCCCTGCAGGCAGCGAGCTGGGCAGCCCAGGCCCTGGCACTGTGGGCTGCGGGCAGACCAGCCTGAGGGTGGAGGAGCTGATGGCCCAGATGTACACAGGCCCCTTCTGTGGCAGGGCCCGGGTCCACACCGACTTCACTCCCAGCCCCTACGACAGGGACTCGCTGAAACTCCAGGTGAGGGTACTCCCATGGACCCTCCTGGGGAGGAGGAGAGAAGGGCCTTGGGAAAGAGGTCTGGGTGGGGGGGAAGGCAGAAGGAGTAACAATGGTCCTAGATAGATAGGGCAGCTGAGAAAACAGAAGCACAGAGAGAGGAAGGGGCTTGTCCAAGGTCATATGTAGTAAAATCAAAACCAGAACCTACGTCTTGTGACTCCTAAGGCCAGCAAGGGACAAGATGGGACAATGGAGGGGAGCAAAAATGGGCAGTGTCCTTCACCCTATAAACTGTAGCTCGGAGGGGCCTGGGTGGGGAGATCTTCTCTCCTGGCTGGACCCCCCCAAGCTCAGGTCCCTTTCCACACACCCCTCCCCACAACCTCCCAGAAGGGGGATGTGATCCAGATTGTTGAGAAGCCACCTGTGGGCACATGGCTTGGGCTGCTTAACGGCAGACTGGGCTCCTTCAAGTTCATCTATGTGGATGTGCTGCCTGAGGAGGCTGTGGGGCCTGCCCGGAGAGGCCGCCAACGTCCAAGCAAGGGCAAGAGACCAAAACCCAAGACGCTACACGAGCTGCTGGAACGAATTGGCCTGGAGGTCAGTGATAAAAGAGTGAGGGGAGGGAGAAGGGTGCTAGGAACAGGCTTGCCCTGCTCCCCAAAAAGCCCCAAGGAAAGAAGAATTGGAAGGGAGCTCAAGGGCCACCCGTTCCAACCAGTACCTGCACCATAGACCCAACAAGGGGATTGAATATCTCTGGGGAAGGGCAATTCCCTCCTACCCAAGGTAGCCCAGTCTACTTTGGGACAGCTGTAGGGGTTTGCCTTCTAAATCTGAGTTTTAGCAACTTCTGCCCATCCCTTTGGCAGAACACATATAATCCCTTTTCCACATGACAACCCTTTGAACCTCTGAAGACAGCTCTCACGCCCCTCCCTGAGTATTCTCTTCTCCACCTTTGACATTCTCAGTTCTTTCATCTGACCCACCCCATGGTATGATCTCCAGTCCCCTCACCAGCCTGGGCCACTCCTAAACAGGTCAATTAAGGCTTGATTCTTCTCTTACCAAAGGATTCACCAGGAAGCTCCTTCACATGACAGATTCCCTCAGTGCATTTCAAGTCATATTGGACACTGATACTGTCAGTTCAACTCGGCTGGCCAAAATTCAATGCACACCTACATTTTCAGATACACAATGACTATGTAAAATGACAGATTCTTGGAACTGGGTGACCAACCTCTGGCCCAGAAGGAAAAAGTGACAATGGGGTCAGGGAGGGTTCTAGATCAAGATAAATAGAAGGGACTTCCGAGATCTTCTAGCCCACCCCTTGTATTTTATACAAAACAGAGGCCAAGAAGAAGGGAAGGGACTTGCCCAAGGTCCCACTGCTGGTCTGGTTTTAGGGTGGGGAAAAGGTGAAAACAAGTGTGCTATTTCTCCCTGCTAGGAACACGCATCTACCTTGTTACTCAATGGCTACCAGACCCTGGAAGACTTTAAAGAGCTTCGGGAAACCCATCTTAATGAGCTGAATATTGTGGATCCCCAGCACCGGGCCAAGCTGCTCACGGCTGCAGAACTACTGCTAGATTATGACAGTAAGTCGGGGGGCCAGCTTGGCGTCTGAAGGACCAGAGTTCAGACTGTGGGGCTTGTCCACAGGGGGCTTCCCTGGGCCCTCCTCAGACCCCTTCCCAGGGCTGACACTGCTCTGGGTTCTAAGAGCCCTTCTGGCTCTGACTTTTTCAGTCCCCAGGCCCTTCCAGCTCAGACATTCTCTGATCTCTCCGCGCTCTGGCAGTTGTTATGCCATGTTCTGAGGTCTGGCCGGCCTCTGGAACTCTGTTCTGAGAGATCTGGGGCCTGGACCCTGGGCTGGGTGATTGGGGAGCACAGAAGGGGGAGAGGGAGAAGGGCCCGGGACCTCACAGATTGCTCCTCCTCACCCCCCCGCGCAGCCGGCAGCGAGGCGGAAGAAGGTCCGCAGACGAACCTGGAGCCGGCGCCGGAGCACACTTTGGACTCCAAGGCTGACATTCCCCGAGATTCGGGCTGCTTCGAGGGCTCAGAAAGTGGGCGGGACGAAAGCGAGCTGGCCGCCGCCGAGGAGCAGCTGCGCTCCCTGTCCCTGGAGGCGGGGGCGGGGCCAGGGGCGGGGCCGGCGCCCTGAGAGCCTGCCCTGGGGCCCCGCCCACGCCAGCCGGGGCACGCGGGCCCCCTCTGCGCCTGCGCGGCCCCGAGCGCCTGCTCTGGGACCAGCTTCCCGGTACCCTATGTGAAAGGGAGTCAGCCCTCGTACCGACGGAGAAGGCTGGCGCAGCCTATCGGCCCCCGGACTGACCGGCGGCTAACAGCAGTAGCCCGCTCGGTGGGGAGCTGCCTCCCTGAGCCCTCCCCCCATCCCCATCCTGCCCTCCACCGTCGCAGTGCCTTAGGGGAGCCGGCCATTCAGAGCCATGTGGCCTGGGATTTGGAGGCAGGATTATGTGCCACCAATTTGCAGTGACTGAGGCCAAGTCATTCCTCTGTTTTCTCCTCTGTCAAAAGAAGGGATTGGATTAGGTGATCTCCGATCCAGCTCTAAAGCACACCCTAATTTATCCTTGTTCCCTGGAAATACAGTTTCTGGCTCTTGGCTTGCTGAAAAGGCCCACCCCAATTTCTTCTGCCTGTGTTCTTTTCTGCTTTCTTGGCCACCCCTGAAGGCTGAGAGGCATGTGTGTAAGAAAACACACATGCAAAGGCCCTCTGCTCCCTCTGTTCTTTTTTCTTTGCAAGGCAGGATGCTTTAACCTCCCCACCTGCAGGGTTTAGGAAATTGGCTATCCCTTCCTTTCTTTGCCCTAAAATAAGATCAAGCCTCCTCTCTGACCTGGGAGTTAATGGAAGAGAGGAAGAAGTGACTCTTTCAGAATAAAGCTGTCTCCCTGCTTCTGGGGTCTTATTAACTAGAGCAGGCCTAGAGGTGAAGGATTCAGGGACCCACATTCGACAACTCCAAGTAAATGGGGCACTGAACTCGAAGCTGTAAAGGGGGGGAGGTGGCCACCCTGGTTCAGATCTGAAAAAGCATCCACAGAGGGAGCACTCCTCAGGGAAGACCCCAGACCACCACCATGTCACACAATGCAACAGAAGCTTCCAGAGGAGCCATTCCCCAACAACTAGACTGCCTGGCTTTCTACAGTGTCAAGAATGGCTGGACTTGGCCTAATTGGACCCACCCTTCAACCTAATCCTGGGGATTTTAGTGAAAGCTGGCTTGGGGAGGGGGGAGGGACAGGGCAGGTTTAGATAACAATAAAGCATGTGGATAGAAACTACATATTCACTGTTTACAATGTCTGTTCTCAGGTTTGTAGCTAAACATTGTTCATACAGGCTGCCAGCATAACTACAAAGACTGCAATATTTGTCTCTGGAAACCTTTTTCACCTTCCCGCTTCCCCCCTCCCCACCTAGAGATATCCAGTGCCTACCTATAAAAATGGTGCTGCAGCATACTGACAAGAGCACTGATCATGAGCCAGGAACCTTCCCCATCCCAAATGTCCAGGTATGCTTTAGATATCTCCATCATGTGGTTTGATAACCTGGGAGCTTCAGCTTCTCACACATTCCTCCCACTGCCAAAGGTTGCCACCCAACTCTCCTTAAAAGCACAGAGGTTACAAACTTCCTACCATGCAAGACCTGGACCTGACTCAGCTCAAGTCCTACCTTAGACACTTAATAGCTGTGGCCCTTGTGTCTCTGCCTCAGTCTCCTCATCCGTAAAACAAAGTGAGAAGTATTGTACTCAATGGACTCTAAAGCCCCTTATAGCTCCAAATCTATAGCCCTATAGTTTTATTTATGAGTTCATGAAAACAGAGGTTGCTTGACTACTGTCCCTCTCAGTAGGTATCACAAGTTGCTACTTTCCATTTTCCTCTACAGCTCTCCTTTCTGAATCAGTCCTCAGTTCCCAGTAAGTAGTGATCACTCCACTGATGTCCCTACTAATAAGCTCACAGCCCTAGAGCTGAAGGGACCTAAAAGGCCCTCTAGTCCAACCACCTCATTTTACAGAAGAGGAAATTGAGGCCCAGGGAGGTGAAGGGACTTGCTATAACTTACCTAAGGTTGCACAGTCATTATCAGAGGGGGGATTCGAGCCCAGGTCTTCTGATCTCAGAGCCAGTACTCTTTCTATTGAACCACTTAGTTTTCCAAAACCCAACTTCCTGGAGTCCTCTTTCCCAAAGTCCTTCTCTTCTCCCAGCAGGTGATCCCTGTTTTTCTGGCCTCACTAAATGCTTCCAAAGTTCTGCCACTCTCCTCATCCTCCAGCAGATGGCACTTGTTGCCTTCCCAGGGGACCAGCTCTATAACACTGATCGGATGATAAAAATCTTCCTGTGTATTTAGAGCTCTGTGATTCTATACATAAACATCAGAGCTCCCCCACCGCACACAAAAGAGACAAGAGATGCTCTCCTCTTGTATCTCACAATCTCTCTGTGATCTCTGTGTCTGACCCTATGTAGGCTCATTGTGACTCATTGTTTACTTCTCCCCATGCAGGCAACATCTCCCACCAATGTTGGTGCCTCCCACTGGGTCTAGGGGATGGTGAGAGTGCCCTACTCTTCCTAATTACCTGTGTATCTGCTATCTCCTCTCAGGGCTGCCAGGCCATATTATTAAAATTACCAGGGCTACTCCACAAAATGGTTAGAAAAGGGAGGAAAGGGGCAGCTAGGTGGCGCAGTGAGTAGAGGTCGGCCCTGGAGTCAGAAGGACCTGAGTTCGGATCCGGCCTCAGACACTTAATGCACACACAAACAAAAACCTAGCCATGTGACCTTGGGCAAGTTACTTAACCCTAATTGCCCTCCAAAAAGCAAAAAAAAAAAAAAAAAGAAAAGAAAAGGGAGGAAAATCAGAGCTAGCCCATCAAAGATGCCAAGGAAAGGCAAATTGTGAATCCTCCATCCATATGACCTTGAATATGCCCCTTCCTTTTGTCTGGGCCTATTTCCTTCAACATTTAAATACTAAGACATTCAAGATCTGCCTTATACTCAGTGCCGGGGAGGCAAAGACAGGAATCACACACATCCTGCTCTTAAGTTTGTAATCCAATGGCAACTGAAGACATATACACACAAGACTATGACAGAAGAGAGTAAGCTAAGGACAAAGAGAAAAGGACCAGGCAAAGGGCTATACAAAGGCTGAACAGGGAGTGATGATGACTTCCACTTGGGAGGCAAGATGGGTCAGGAATTAACTAATGGGAAAAGTAGTGTCTTAGATGGGCCTTGAAGGAAAAGAAGCAGTTTACACAGATGGGAAATTTGTGGGGGAGGGTGGCATCCATTCCAGATCGAAGAACATGAACAGACACAGAGACCAGCCAGAGCAGTGCAAAAATGTGGACACGTTTACTCCTCTTGATGGAGATGTAGGGGGACCACAAGTGCATAACACTGCATATGCTATTAGATGGGATGACTATAGTGGTCAATTTCACTCACCTGGAATAAAGGATAGCTCAACTGGGAGAAGGAGAAATGTATGTCAGGGAATGAATGACGTAAAAAATAAAAGGCATTAAAACTTGGGTTCATTTTATACTCCACAGGTAACAACACATTTTAACATGGGCCTTCAATGCTTTAACTTAATCATCTAGGAAAGCATGGCCTTGGTTCAGAAAGAATAATGAGACGGATTTGCTTGAGAACTTGACTCTGCCTCTCATAGGTCTTACCACATCCCCCATTATGTAAATCCATGGGGACTAGCAGCCTGAGGCCCTGGGAGTACTGAACCCATGCAACAGCTCTTTGAAAGCAGCTTCCCTGAGCCATATCTCAAACTATACTATGAAGAAGTAGTCATCAAGGGGTGGCTAGGTGGAGCAGTGAATAGAGCACCAGCCCTGGAGTCAGGACGACCTGAGTTCAAATCCGGGCTCAGACACTTAACACCAAAACTAGCCGTGTGACCTTGGGCAAGTCACTTAACCCCAATTGCCCTCCAAAAAGCAAAAAAAAAGATGAGCTCAAAATGGGTACATGATTTAGACATAAAGGTTAATGTCATAAGCAAATTGAGGGATGTGAACAGGCAGTTTTCAGAATAAATCAAAGCTATCAATAGTCATGAAAAATGCTCTAAATAATTAATAATGAGAGAAATGCAAATTAAAACAACTTTGAAGTACCATCTCATACCCATCAGATTGGCTAAAATAGCAGAAAAGGAAAATGACAAATGTTAGAGGGGATATGGGAAAATAGATACACTAAATGTATACACTAAATGTTGGTGAAGCTGTGAACTAGTCCAACCATTCTGGAGAACGATTTAGAACTAGGCCCAAAGGGCTATAAAAACTGTACATGTCCTTTGACCCAACAATAACACTACTAGATTTACTATCTCAAGATCAAAGGAAAAGGGCCCATATTTACCAAAATATTTATGGTAGCTTTTTTTGTGCTGGCAAAGAATTAGAAACTAAGAGGATAACCATCAACTGAAGGGCATGGTTTCAGAAGAACCAGGTGGACTTCTGAGCTGATACAAAGAGGAATAAACAAAACTAGTACATGGTATACAGTACAATATTGTAAGGATAATTAACTATGAAAGACTTAGCTACTCTGATCAATACAATGATTCAAGACAATTCAAAAAGACCCATGATGAAAAATGCTATCCCCCTCCAGAGAACTGATGAGCTCTGAGTGAAGATCGAAACATTTTTTCCCACTTTATTTTTCTTGGGTTTTTCCCCCCACAATATAGCTAATGTGGAAATATGTTTTGCATGATTTCATATGTATAATGGATCACCTATTTCTTACCTTTTCAATGGATGGGAAAGGGAGTAGAAGGAGGGAGAGAATTTGGAACTCAAAATTAATTTTAAAAAATAAGCTTTTAAAAAATTAGCAAAACAAAAATTAAGTAGCTCCCTATAGGTCCTGAGAGATTAACCTAAACCTCAAGGTCACATGTGGCCTTCTAGATACTCTGGTGTGGCCTTGTGACTTGAGTCCAAGTTTGACAGAATAAATCCTCTAATTAAGGGGATTTGTTCTGTGGAGTCTGGATTCAAAGGACTGCACTTGACTATGTGGCCTCAAGACTGCAGGTTCCCTACCCTTGGCCTAGAGGAACTGAATTCAAGGCCTAACTTGACCCCACTGACTAACTGTATGACTTTGGGCCAAGTCCCTTCCCCTCTCTGGGCCTTTGGGTCCCTTCTCTGGAAAAGGGTGGGAAGGAAATAGGATTAAATGATTGTCACTTCTAGCTGCCACCTTCTATGAGACTGATTCCTGTTAAACTCTGATCTTAATAATGCAAGCCTTTGGCCGTGGTTCTTGGAGACCTGCTACTGTACTCATACTCATTACCCACAAGGCCCTGTTCTAGGGGAATGTAAACCTCAATGCTATAGAAATAAAGTCAAGTTACTATTGCCTCTGGCCAATGTGTTGAAATGGCAGGAGAATAGGCATTGGAGGCCCCAGGTTCAAATCCTAGTTCCACTAGGGACCACCTGTGTGTCCTTGGGCAATTCCCGTCCTCTATCTGGTCTCAATAAAACAATACACTTGGACTAGGGATCCCTAAGGGTCCCTTCAGCTCTAAGTCTTTTCCTCATTCCTCCCCTGCGACAAGATCCATTTGGGACAGAAGGGAGTTTTAGACACTTGTCACTGTTCTAACAGTGACCAAAAAAAAAAAGGTAAAATTGGCCAACCTTTATAGAATGTTATAGCAACAGAGTTCAAAACAGTCATTATAGAGCTGGTGAGTTTAGGCAGATCTCCTGGGGCCCTGTGGAGAACCAGCACCCCATTTTACCACTACTCATCTTTAGCTTTAGCTTTCTCTTTAGCTTAATCCTTTGTGGGGCTGATGCAACCACCCTTAGAGATAAACCACAAAGATTCAATGGTTGTGAACACACACACACACACACACACACACACACACACACACACACACACACACACTCCCTATCATAGACTAAGAACGTAGCCTCAGATCATGGTTTAATCCTGGTTCTAACAGTTCTTAGTGATGTGACTTTGGCCAAGTCTCCAGGCTCTCTGGGTGTGGAGCTGACATTAGAGGGGGTCCTAAGTCTTCCACAGAGGGAGCTGCAGTAGCTACTGTTAGCTTAATAGCTATTGAAACATGGTGGAGAGGACATGGGTTTGAATCTTGGTTCTCAGCTCTCTGGGCCTCAGTTTCCTCCTCTTCATAAGAGGGTTGGACTGGATGATATCTAAGGGTCCTTCCATTGCTAACAATCTATGATCCTCTGGGACTAAGAAAATTCCGGAGTCAGGAAACTCAGAGAGAGGTTTCCCAGCTGGGAGGAGATGGAGACCTCACAATAGGGCTCCTTTACCCAGTCACACAACAGTGGGCAATGGTAACTGCTATTCAGGCCACAACACAATCAAATGGGAAGGAACTACTCCCCCCCCCCCACCACACACACACACACATCAAGCTCAAGTCTCCTCCTCCAGGAAAGTCCTAAATATACAGAATTCTATACCACTTGATGTGCAGATTTCACCTCTTCCTATAAGTAATGGCCTCATGACCAATATAGCATTTATGGCCCATTGGGAGTGGTTGATGGGGCACACCAGAGATAGCATCAGAAGGACCCCAGGGCAATGGACCCACACAAAGGGGCTGGCCAAGCTTCTGTGGGAACCTGACAGGCAACTTCCTGATTTTCTGTGTGTGCAAAGTCCCACCCATCACTACATCCCTAATGCAGGGGAGGTTAGAAAGATTTTAAGCAATAAATCCAGAGGATTTAGAGCTGGGAGGGGCACCAGATAGCCAACTCATTTTACAGAAGGGGAAACTGAGACCTTGGAAAGTTCAAATCTTGTTCTCTCCCCTCTTTTGGCCTCTGCTTCCTGAGGTCCCTCTTAGCCATGATATTCTAGACAGATTTGATTTTAGTAACTTTGTTGTAAAAAACAATGGTGGGGCCAATATTATGCTAATGTTTGGTTCAAAGCAGAACCTACACACACACACACACACACACACATACATTCTAAGTACATAATTTACCTTACACTCACACTGGAATTGGGACACATTTGAAGGGGGCACCTCTTAAAGCTGGAGACAGCTTCTCATGAGCTACAAGCTCCCTTGGAAAATAGGGATGGGGAAAGGAAGGGAATAAGCATTTATTTCTATAGCACCTACTATGTTCCAGGCACTGTGCTAAGCACTTTTACAAATATTACCTTATTTGATCCTCATAACAACCCTAGGAGGTAGGTGCTGTTATTATTCCCACTTTACAGATAAGGAAATGGAGGCAAATAGCCCTTCCTGATTCTAGGCCTAGTGCTCAGGAATTGAGCTTCCCTTGGCCCAGACATTGAATTCCCAGTTCATGGCAGGTCTTCATACAGCCAACTTTCAAAATGATACACACAAGCAAGGCCAGCCTGGGTCTGGAAAATTCGACTTCACTTTGACATCCAGAGTTTAAAAGGTAAACTTCCATCTTCAAAACATCAATGAGGGTCTCAGTTTCCCCTTCTGTAAAATGAGGGCCCTGCACTAGTTTCGTTAGCTGAGGCCTCCTCATGGAGTGGAGATAACCCCTGGGCTCTTGAAGGCAGAGAATAAGCCAGCCTAACTAGGTAAGTAAAGGTTGCTCAATCACAGGGTGAGCTGAAAGAACTCTTAAAGACCCCCTGCAGAGCTAGAGGGAGCTGGGGGTCAGTGGAGAAAACAAAATGAGGGAAACACACATATAGCATAGGACTTGTCCAGGATCACCCAGGGAATCATGGGATTGGGATCTGAACCCAAGTTCTCTGTGATTCCCAAACCAAAATCCTTTCAGCCATATTGTTGAATATTCCAATAAGTTAGGGAAGGATGGATCTGGGGAAAGTGCCCACCTCTCTGGGCCTCAGTTTCTTCCTCTTTATGACAGGGTTGGACTGGATGATATCTAAGGTTCCTTTCATTCCTAATAGTCTATGAGTCTTTGGGTCTAAAACAATTCCAGAGTGAGGAAGTTCAGAATGAGGTTTCTCATCAGGGGTAGATGGGGAAAGGAAGGATTTAGGAGGACTGGAAAGAGTCCTGAATTTGAAGGCAGAGGATCCAAGTTTGAATCCTTTGCCACTTAGCACCTGTGATTTTGGACAAATTCCATCCTCTCTCAGGCCCTCAGTTTCCCCTTCTTTAAAGTGAGCTCCATCCATCCCAACAGCAAGGCCTTGAAGAGGTAGAGAGAATTGTGAAGAAAAGGGCTACAAATCTCACAGACTAGTCTCTGCATTCCTGAACCCGCACAAAGAGCTCTTGGCTCCCCCACCGGCATCCCCAGTTCTCCCCATTCCTCACTTTAGGCTTCCAAAGTCTTGAGATTCAAGAAAGCCCCCTGGACCTTCAAGATTCCCAGAGTCCTTCCCTTTCCTGCTCAGTCAGGGAATGCCTCCATATATCCCAGCTTCAAAGTACTCTTCATATAAAAATGACTCTAAACAAACTTTAGGCTACAGAACCCACAATGTGAGAGGTCAGTGCAGTGTGGACTTTGGGACCTGGGAATTTGGGAGTGCGGTACAGCCTTTGCCCCCAGGGCCAGAAGCAGCTGAGGCGCAGAGGCAGTGCAGCCGCCTGCCTCGTGGCTGCTTCAGAGCTCCTAGTCTACAGATTGTAAGGGGACCAAGCAACCAGTCTGAGGGGTAATCGCTCTTGCTTTAACATGCTTGGATCTGGATTGTGGTCTAGGGTGGAGGTCCTGGGGTGTGTGAGCAGTCTGCCAGAGCATGTGGAGGCTTCAGAGAGGGCACCCGACTAATACCTCCAACACCTGCAAAAACCCCAGAGTTTGGGATAAAGCTCCTGTTTCTGGTAGCAGAATTCTACCAGAATTCTACTCAAAAGTCAATTAATCGAGTGGCAACGTGAGCAAGCAAAGGAAGCAAAGCACACAGAGCAACCCAACTTTGCACTCCTATTTTGGGGACAAAAAAGATCAAAGCATGGGACGGGAGGAAGACAATGAAGTCAGAACTCCTGCACCAAAAGCTTCCAAGAAAAATACAAGCTGGTTACAGGCCATAGAGGAGCTTAAAAAGGATTTTGAAAACCAAATAAGTGAAGTGGAAGAAAAATTGGGAAGAGAAATGAGAATGATGCAAGAAAATTATGAAATGAGAGTCAACAACCTGACTGGAGAAAATAACAGCTTAAAAAATAGACTAGCTTTTGGCTTCCAGCCGGTCGTGGTGAAGGTGCAACTTCTTTTGGTTGTCCCGAATCCTAGTTCATCTGACACCGGCAGCCACCTCACCAAGTCTTGACCTTCATTGCCGACATTCCGCCCAAGTTTGACCCAAATGAAATTAAAGTCATGTTTTTAAGGTGCACTGGCGGTGAAGTTGGTGCCACATCAGCTCTGGCCCCCCAAATTGGTCCCTTGCATTTGTCTCCCAAAAAAGGTTGGTGATAACATTGCTAAGACAACCAGTGACTGGAAAGGGCTAAGGATCACAGTGAAGCTTACCATTCAGAACAGACAGGCTCAGATTGAGGTTGTACCTTCTGCCTCAGCCTTGATTATTAAAGCCCTAAAGTAACCTCCTCGGGACAAAAAGAAGCAGAAAAATATTAAACACAATGGAAACATCAGTCTTGATGAGACTGCCAACATTGCTCGGCAGATGAAGCACCAATCCTTGGCAAGAGATCTCTCTGGAACAATTAAAGAGATACTTGGGACAGCCCAATCTGTGGGCTGCAACACTGATGGCCAACATCCTCATGATGTCATTGATGACATCAATAGTAGTGCTGTTGAATGCCCAGCAAGTTAAAAGCTACAAAGGAGACTTGCAATAAATTTAACGTTTGACAACAACAACAACAACAAAAAATAGACTAACTCAGATGGCAAAAGAGGCTCAAAAAGGCAATGAGAAGAATGCCTTAAAAAAGCTGAATTTGCCAGATGGAAAAAGAATTTCAAAAGCTCACTGAAGAGAATCATTCCTTCACAATTAGATTGGAGCAAATGGAAGCTAGTGACTTTATGAGAAATCAAGATACTATTAAACAGATCCAAACAAATGAAAAAATAGAAGGCAATGTGAAATATCTCATTGGAAAAACCACTGACTTGGAAAATAGATCCAGGAGAGATAATTTAAAAATTATTGGACTACCTGGAAGCCATGATCAAAAAAGAACCTAGAAATCATCCTTCAAGAAATTCTCATGAAAATTGCCCTGATGTTTTAGAACCAGAGGGGCAAAATAGAGGTTGAAAGAATCACGATCACCTCCTGAAAAAGATCCCAAAAAGAAACTCCTAGGAATATTATAGCCAGGTTCCAGAATTCCCAGATCAAGGAGAAAATACTACAAGCAGCCAGGAAGAAACAATTTCAATATTGTGGAAACACAATCAGGATAACACAGGACCTGGCAGCTTCTACACTGAGGGATCGAAGGGCTTGGAATATGATATTCCAGGTCAAAGGAGCTGGGATTAAAACCAAAAATCACCTACCCAGCAAAATTGAGTATAAAGAGTCATGGGAAAATATGGTCATTCAATGAAATAGAGGACTTTCAAGCATTCTTGATGAAAAAAACAGAGTTGAATAGAAAATTTGACATTCAGATACAAGAAGCAACAGAAGCTTGAGAAGGTAATCAGGGAAAAGAAATCATAAGGAACTTATCAAAGTTGAACTACTTATATTCCTACATGGAAAAATGATAATTGTAACTTATGAAACTTTTCTCAGTATGAGAATAGTTGAAGGGAATAGAAATGTATGTGTTTATATATATGTATGTGTGTGTGTGTATACATACATATATATCTATATAAGAGAGTATATGGGCGTATGAATACATATGTGAGTGTGTGTGTATATGTGTATGGGTATACATAGACAGAGGGCACAGGACCAATTGAATAGGAAGGGTTGATACTTAAAAGGTAAAATTGAGAGGTGAGAGAGGAATATAATGAGAGGAGATAGGGAGAGACAGAATGGGGTAAACTATCTCATATAGAAGAGGCAAGGGAAAACTGTTTCAATGGAGGGGAAGAACAGGAAGGCAAAAGGGGAGGATATAGGAGAGAGCAGATTGGGGAGGGGGTATATAACAGGATCACTGTTTTGGGGTGGTGGGTAGGGGAAAGACAGGGAAAATTTGTAACTCAAAATCTTGGAATTTTGGAAATGAATGATGTAAAGTAAAAATAAACATAAAATTTAATTTAAAAAAATCTTAGGTACTCAGGGGAGGCTAGGTGGGGCAGTAAATAGAGCACTGGCCCTGGAGTCAGTAGGACCTGAGTTCAAATCTGGCCTCAGATACTTGACACAAAAACTAGCCATGTGACTTTAGGCAAGTCACTTAACCCCAATTGCCCTACCTTCCCCCCTCCAAAAAGCAAAAAAAAAAAAATTGGGATACTCTATTTTAGAGTTCTGTCATTTATTAGCTGTGAGTCTGGATAAGTCACTGTGTCTCACTGAGCCTCAGTCTCTTCATCTATAAAGTGGAGATAACACTACGTACCCTGTCTCCTTTACAAAGTTGTGAAGGTTAAATGTGTAAGCCCTTTGTACTAGAAAGCAATATGTCAATGTAGGAAATTATGGCTCAGGTTTTCAAAGTCATCATCCTGAAACAATTTTTCCTAGTCTAGGCAAAGCAAAACCAGTTAAAACTAGAACAAACTGACTCAAGAAGGTTTAAGGCCTGGAAAAGTAGAGGAGTTGCTAGGTAACTGCTTTAATCAATCCAAGGGGACACAAAGGGGAATTCCACAAAGGGCCCTTCACCCCTAAAGGGGGTCATGCCCAACATGAGGGAGTCACTCAAACTACACACAAGGAAAGAAACAAGGCAGAAGCGCCTGCACACATATGCCTGTGCACACATATACACACCCCTGTGAATTTCTCAAACTCATTCAAGTCTCATTAATTGGTTAAAAAAAAAAGATTGCTTCAGTAAGAAATACCAAGAAGTAGAACAGAAATCAATACACACCGAAGTGCAGAATACATATTAAATTAGCACATATATTTAAAAGAAAAGTATATTTTTAATTTCTTTAGCAACAAGTAGAAATTTGGTCAGAATAGGCAGGTCAGATTAGGAGGCATGGAATTCAGCCCAGACACAATCCTGGCTGTGGGGGGAGAGTGGGGGTTTGGAGAACAAAAGAAGTGGTGATCTTGATCAGAATCGAGGATCCCAAGGCCACTTGGGCATGAAGGGAATAGTCAAGAATAGCTGCAGTTCTCCATAGTGTGGGATTTCAGGACTGTTGCCAACCAGTCGGGGGAAGTGGGACACTTGGGAGTTGCCTTGCAGAGGGAAGGGGGGGGAAGAGTTGGGGAGGAGGAATGTGTAGAAGTGAGCTGGAGAGAGGGCTCAGCCATTGAAAAGACAAACAATTCTAGGCCCATTCCCGTGGGAAGATCAATCTCCCAATCTCCCTTGAGATGAGAATGGAGTTTCAGTACAGTTCCAGTTGGTGGGCAATCTAAAAGGGCCAGCTCTCTTGGCTGGTCTCAAAAACAGATGAAAGAGGTGAGAAGGAAGACAAAGGGTGATGGGTAGGCTGGGATTGGGGGTGGGAACAGTTCAATATGGAAGAACAGAAACCAAATAGGGGAAGAGACCAAGGGAACTCCCCATTCTTCCCCTTCCTGTCAGAAAGAGAAATCTAGCAAAGCATAGAGGTTTGTGAGATGACCAAACCACTTATTCACAGCAGGAAAGGAATGGGATGGGGTGAACTGAGGCCAGACCAGGGAATAACATAGAAGATAGGGTAAGTCCTATAGGCAGTATTTTCTAGAACTCTGTCAGTTGGAAAGAGATCAGGGCAACTGACTTCAGGGCCGGTGCTCTATTTACTGCCCCACCTAACCTCCCCTGCGTACCCAATTACTGAGTACCCAACTCCAGAGAACCTGGAGTCAAGCTCTAGGGAAGAACCTTCTGAGCTCTGTGACCCTTGGCAACAAAGTTGTGAAGACTAAGGCCTCTCCAGGCCTTAGTTTCCCCAGCTGTAGATGAGAGGAGGAGACTCCAAAGATTCAGGCTTTTTAAATAAATGCAGGCTTCTATTTCTTGACAACTACTAACAGTTTCCAAAGGAAGGCCCTGATAGGCCTATTTTAACAAATGCCTAAGAGTACTTGTCATTAGGAGCCTCCACTTACACATAGGAAACATCCTTAATGACATGTCGGAGACCTACTTTTGGGACCTCCAAGCTGGAAGAGACCTTTGAGATCATCTTGTCCATCCCGCCCCATTTTCCTGAGTCTCACAGAAATTAAATAGCTTCTCCATAGATCAAACATAGCCCCTGCCACCTGGTTCTTCCTACAAAATCTCTCTAAAACCCTTTGTTGCTGTACAACAGTTAAAGAAAACTGGCTCACAGCTAAGTGAGCAGCTGAGTGTCCCTGTGATGGTGGTCAGTCATTTTCCCCCATAACGGCCCCCCCACAAGGCAAATGTAGGCCTGGGCCCCCACGAGGCAAGTGTAGGCCTGGGCCCTCACGAGGCAAGTGTAGGCCTGGGCCCTCACGAGGCAAATGGAGGCCTGTCCCCCCACGAGGCAAGTGTAGGCCTGGGCCCTCACGAGGCAAATGGAGGCCTGACCCCCCATGAGGCAAGTGTAGGCCTGGCCCCCCATGAGGCAAATGGAGGCCTGGCCCCTCACGAGGCAAGTGTAGGCCTGGCCCCTCACGAGGCAAGTGTTGGCCTGGCCCCTCACGAGGCAAGTGTAGGCCTGGCCCTTCACGAGGCAAATGGAGGCCTGGCCCTTCATGAGGCAAATGGAGGCCTGACCCCCCCCACGAGGCAAGTGTAGGCCTGGCCCCTCATGACACAAATGTAGGCCTCAGCAGGAGCTTTTGCACAAGTAGCTCCTAGCACCCACCCCAACACACTCGAGCACCACACACAACCCCAACCCTGAAGTCGGTTTAGAATAGAAGGAAGCAGGCAGTTTGCATCAACACAGTTTAATCACCTTCAAACAGATAAAAAGCCCTGGTTAACCCTCTCCCCACTAAAGTCATCTCCACAGGACCCCAGTTTAGAAAGGGAGGGGAGAACATAGACTCTCTCAGAAACACAGCTGCATTTGATACACAAATCCTTATCCCTGAAGCGCAGCTGAGGGCTGGAGAAAACCGGTCCCCCAAATGCTGGACGGGGGACACAGCCCACCACTGGGGGGTGGGGGGTAGGGGTGGGGGTCATCCTGGGCCTCTGCACTTACAGAGACCAGCAGAAGTGCTATGAGAGTTAGCCCTAAGGGAAGAGGGCGAAGGAGGGAATCACTGGCCAAAGCCTGTGAATTAACCCGCAGGAGGTTCCCCCTTCTCACCCGGCTCTGAAGCCATTCCTTTGTGCCTCAATTTAGTCATTTGTGCACTTGAGACCACTGGAGGCCTCATGGACTGAACTTGAAGTTAGGGAGGGGGGGTAAAAGGGGTAGCAAACCCCTCGCAGAAAAGGAGGCACCAAAGTGCAGACTTTTTAACTGTTGTTACTGCTCCCATATGGAGCAAGAGTCTGAAAAGGATATTAGAAAAGGGGGGAGAAAGAGACAGAGAGAAACAGATAAAGAGAGAGACAGAGAGAACAGTGGGGGCGCAGCTATTGGCATCACACAATTGTTTACTGAGGGTGGCACAGACATTACAAAGTTTTGGATTGGGCTATGAAAACTGCAAATTTTTAACTCACTAACTATTCCTACTAACTTCTATCTAATTGAAAAAGAAGGGGGTCAGAGAGGTAGAGAATGGGGAGGGAGACTGAAGAAGGAAACTACATTAATAAATACAAGTGTCCAGATAGAAGGATCCCACCCCACAGGCATGAACTGGCATGGCACCAATGGCACTAAGACTCTGCCAGTCACAGCTCTGTCCCATCCCCATTCCTCTCCTCCATCTAGGGGCAGAAATAGGGCTCAAATCGCTTCCATTTGGGCCCTTTGGGGATTCAATGGATAGAAGCCTGTGAGGCTATCTCTGGTGCAGGGACAAGTAATGGGATGTCAACGACTCTCCCTATTTCCCTTAGCAGAGCCAGAGAAGTGACCCGAAGGGAACTCTTGAGGCCAAGGCCCTTGAAACCCAAGTTTCAAGCTACTAGAAGTAATGGACATCACTCTGCTACTTCCTGGAGTGCAGGACAAATAGCTTGTATAGAGAATATTCCAATGCAGAATTGAGTGAACAGAGACCAAAGAAATGGCAAAAGGGATGGTTCATTTGCCCTCTGTCTCAAGGTTGTCTTCTCCCCCTCAATCACTCTCTGCTCTCATTAAAGAAAAACACAGGTGTCTCTCTCTGCTGTGCAGAGAAGCTACTTCTCAGCTCCAGAGGCCTCCTGGGGAGTCTCTGGGGACTCTGGACCCTGCGGGGTCAGAACACTGGACTGCATCTCCTCAGGAGCACAGGCTTTCAGGGGCAGCTCATTCGAGCTCAATGGCTCTGTGGGGACCACCTGAGGGAGAAAAGAGAACAAACAGACTTAAGTCAGTTACCTTCAAATTCAGATCAGGAATGAACCACCCCTAACTTCTAAATCTGGTCATGGGACCTTAAAGACCATCTGAGTCCAGAGTCTTCATTTTCTTTTATTACTACACTTGTAACCTTTATAACAAAACCAAAGAAAACAACACTCAAACCAAACACCAGGTAAGACACTTGCTCTTTTACAGAGGAGGAAAACTGAGGCCCAGATAGGCCCTTGCACTGATGTAGAAGATGAATCAGGAGAGAGCACGTGCAAGGAGACCAGGTGAAAAGCTAGCACAATAGTCCAAATGAGGATCTAAGTGAAGACAGGTGTGGTATGGGTGAGAGAAGGGGACAGACGGGAGACATGGAAGGAGAATCAATGAGACTTGACAACTCATTGGCTATGCAGGGGATGATGTCAAGGTCTGAAATCAGGGTGCCTGCCTTCAAGAGAGATAAGAAAGTTTGAAAGGGGGGTGGGTTTGGAAGAAAAGATCTGTTTTGGACAGGTTAACTGTGAGATACCTATGGGACATCTAGTCCAAAATATTTAACAGGCAACCCATTGTAATGGAAATGCAAATTTAAAGATCTTCCCTGCCCCTAACTTAAGTGCACCTGGAGCTTGTGGTGGGAGGCTTGTTTTTCAGGAAAGCCCACACCTTGGTACTTTGTGATTGGGCAGTGGGAGGTTGTTACAATCTTTGAGCCAGGAGAAGGCTATATAAACTCTGATGAGAGGCTTTGCTTTGGGGTTCACTTTGAGAAGTGTTGTGTGATTTGACCAGATGAGACTCTGGGCAGCCGAGAGCCGCCCCCCTGCTTTGAAAACCCAGCTGTGGATGCTTCCCTCTCTGGTAACTGTGATTTGGTATTGATATAATGGTTGGACAGTTTGGAAGCCTGTCTGTTTGATCTGTCTGTATACTCTGAAGTTCGGGGTGCTGACCTTTTCCCCCTGAACTAAGTAATATACGTTTGTTTGATTAAAGTAAGCTTGTTAACTGATTTTGAGTTTCTTTCCTTTACAAAAGCAGATCTAAGAACCTGTGTTGGCAGTCACCCTGGGGATATTGGGGTGCTTGCTGCTACACCCATGTAGAAGACAGGAACTCAGGAGACTACCAATGACTTTAGGGACTATTCTACAACTTCCTGTCTTTTTTTTTTTTTTAGGCAATGGGGGTTGACTTGCCCAGGGTCACACAGCTAGTGTCTGAATCTGGATTTGAACTCAGGTCCTCCTGACTATAAGGCAGTGTTCTATCTACTGAGTCACCTAGCTGTCCCTACAACTTCCAGCCTTAAGAGAGTTTCCTGGGGCATTGAGAGGTTAAATGGCTTGCCCAAGATTATGAAGCCAGGAAGTTGAGGGGGAAGAATCAATCCAGGTGTCTCCTGACAAGTCAGACGCTCTTCCCACTACACCATACTGCTGTGGGGGGGGGGGGGGAAGAGAAGGAGGGCAAGAAAGAGAGGGAGAGAGAGCACACATGTACCAGAGTTGCTATCACCACAGAAGGGAGTAAAAAAGGATGGTGTGAGAGAACACGTCTTAAGGCAGTACAGCTGACTTCAATTGCCAGCTCTGATGCTGGTTATGTGACCTGGGCTTCCTCTTTCCCCTTTTTGGACCTCAGTTTCCTCATCTGCATAATGAAAATACTTACATTTTCAGGCAATTATGTGACTACAAACATTGATGCTCCAGGTGTCAAAATAGCTGTTAAAGCTCTACAGAAGAGAGATGGCCCCTAAAGGAATTTTCACCTCTGATATTCATTCTTCCCTCCTATTGACATAATGAGCAATTATTTTTCTGAAGGAAAACTAAACACTCTCATACCAACCACTCCACTGCTTGTTGTATCACATTATAATAAGCCTTCAAAAGTGCTGGAGAAATGGAAGCTGTTCTTTTATCTGATGGGGAAGATTAGAACACTTACTGGGCTCTGTGGAAATGGGCTGCTGCTGGCCTCTTGAGTGCTTGAGGGTCGGCTTCCACTTTCTTCCAGTGGCAATATGCCTCGTCGATCCAGCACACTGTGGAGGACAGGCCATGATAGAAGAGAGGCCATGATGGAGAAGAGGCCATGATGACTCCATTCTCTGTCCCGCCTGACCTTTGGCTAACAACAAGGCCTACCTAGCCTTAATTTAAGGCCTCTTCTTTCCCTCTGATGGGAAAGATTTTTCCCCAAGAAGGGCAGGCTCAGGTTCCTGAGGTTCTGAAATGTTTCCCCCTTTCATCAGCAGCCTCATTTGCATGTGGGATGGTAGGGGGTGATGAGACATTCACTGGACAGTGAAGAGGTCATCTAAGTGCCCCTAGGTATCACTGAAGTACAAACTCTCCTATTAGACGAAAGGTACATAAGAGACACTGGTACATAACAGCATGGGCTGGTAGGCAACAGCATGGGAACTCAAGCCCAATTCTTCAGACTCTGAATCCAGCACTCTCTGAAATGGGAGCCCCCGCCCAGTCAACCACAGGGTCCTTGCAGCCCAGGATCTATTCTTGGACACAAGCACCAAGGGCCAGTTATTAGGGGTAGCCCGGGGCTCATAAGATCACAAACTTGTACCTTCAGACTGACCTTGGAAACCAACTACTCCAACATTCTCCCTTTATAAAGGAGGAAAAACAAACTCCAAGAAAGAAAAAAAGCCACCCAAGGTCCCAGAGCTGGGAAGTTACAGAGCCAGGACCATCTCTGGTGCCCACTGTACCATCTTTGCCATCAGTTTTAGAGAGGAGGAGTCACCATTTGGGGCATCCTTGTTTTCCCTAATACTCCATCATGGGACTGTTACCCATGGCCTTAGCTCTACCAGGGAGGGGCATGGCTTCAGCCTAGGGAGTAAAGCCCTATAGTTTACTCACCACTATGGAAAGTAGGATTTACTTTTGTTGATCTCACCTAACCTTGGTACTTCCTCAGGCTCTGAGGCTGGCTACCCTCCACTTGGGGGACAAGTTCACATTTCCCTCTCTCCTCCCTCTGATTTCAGCCTTTATCTTGTCATACTTTCCACACTATAAAGTCTAGTTCAGGCCAACCCGGATTTGAAATCAACAGTCACCTG
This sequence comes from Gymnobelideus leadbeateri, assembly GCA_011680675.1. Taxonomy (NCBI): domain Eukaryota; kingdom Metazoa; phylum Chordata; class Mammalia; order Diprotodontia; family Petauridae; genus Gymnobelideus; species Gymnobelideus leadbeateri. The sequence goes on along the minus strand of WOXC01007037.1, from coordinate 343,423 downwards.
TGGAGGCCAGGCCCCTCCCCAACCTGGGAAAGGTCAGCTGGACTTTAAAGCCGGGGTTCAGAACCTAGAGTCAGTGAACTTTTCAAAAAGATATATTCGGATAACTCTGCTTCAATATAACTAGTTTCCTCTGTCATTCCCCATACATTTTTATGCATTTACAACCATGATTCTGAGAAAGCTCATCCACAGGTTTCACAAGACTGCCTGCTAAAAGGGGCCAGGGCACAGGAAAGATGGAAGCAACCCAGATCAGAAAACGCTAGCACTTAAGCCTTCTCTGGGACAAGTCACTTATTAGAGTTTCACTTTCTCTAGCTGTAGAGTAGGGAATAATATCTGTACTCCCTCCCTCCTCACCTCATTTCAAGAAAAGTACTTGGTAAAAGCTCCAAGTGCTATAGAAAGGGGAGCTGATATATAGTCCTCACACTGTGAGAATGTCAAGATTTGGTCAAGAGACCCCCCTCAGAAGTCAGAAGAGGACGCAGGCTAAAACAGGGCCCAGTCCCGCCCGCCCCACTCATACCTGGGAGGCAAGGGGCCACACAGCACCTCACAGCAATTCTTTAGGATGTTGCCATGACTGTATGGGTTCTGTACTCGGTTCTTCCCTGTCCAGGAACCTTTAATCTGCAAGACAAGGGCAAAGGCTCCTTCTGCCAAATCTAGCCATCCCAAGTGGCCTCTGAGGGCCTTCCTGTCCAGCTGAGTGCCAACCCAGAGTCTCATCTCTTAAGCTTCCTCCATCTTCATTCCCTCTGGACTCTTTGCCCCAACAATAAAAACCCACTTCCTTTCCATATATTCAAACAACACTCACCCCAATGTGCCTTGGTGCACAATTCAGCAAATGTATTAAGCACCTAATTCTTATACCATTTTTCCCTCAATACTGAGTGGTGTGGTGCACATAGTAGGTGCTTAAGTGTCCACTGAACTGAATAATCAAACCTTTTCTGTCCCTTAGCACCTAGCAAAGTTTAGACAATTAAAAACTATTTATTAAGCACCTAATGTATACAGAGTGCTGTGCTCAGTGCTAGGGGTATGTCTGGGCACATGAACACAAGTACACATGTGCATATGCGTGTGCATGCATGTGTGTGTGTGTGTGTGTGTGTGTGCAATAATTAGATAACAGAGGGTCCCTGCCTTCAAGGAGGGGACACAACACACAGATAACTAATATTATGCTGTACAATATCGCACACACCATCTCTGCTAGGTAGAACACCCTCCCCCTCTACCTAGCCGCCAATTCACACCCATTTCCCTTCTTCCGAACTAAGTTTTCTGTGTATAGCCACAAGCCCTGACTCTGCCCTTACTGGAATTCCCCTCCACTTGTGCGGCTTCATGTTTCTCTGTATACAGACATGTCATTTCCCATGGGGCTCTCTTCAAACCTGGATTATCAGCTCCTTGAAGGAAAGGCCTTTCCCTCCCTATTTCCTTTGGGCCTGTGCTCCCTACAGCCTAGCACTGCTGAGGTCATTCTTTTTATGGTGCTGACAGCCCTAAGGACTTCATTGCCGCACACACACAAAAGGCTTAAACAAATATTTGCCGGACTGAATAAAGTCATCGGAACTGCAAGCCCAGGGCAGTCCCCTCCAGGATCTGTCAACCCAAATCTTCTCTAATGGGGAATGGCTTCTGTGTCACTCAGTTGCCAAGTCTACAGATTAAGAATAGATTCTGAACACTCTAGTTTCCCCATTGTTACTCATTACAGCTTGACGCCCTATCTGAACCTGCTTGTACTTTCAAATATATTTAACAACTCCAGGTAAGGCACTGTTCAATTTCCCTGTCTCCCTTTCTCCAAGACTGGGATTCCTCCAGAGTCCACCTATGCATGTAAAGTCCCAATTTGCTGTTGGGTTGAGAGAAAAGAGGCCCTGAGGCAGAGGGAGGAGTATGGCATGAAGAGGGGAGGCCTTGACTCACATCTTCATTCGTTGTCTGGTTGAGGGCCACGAGGAACGTATGGAATCCTGTCAACCCCACAACAGACCAGAGGGTGAAGAAGCAGATGAGTACTTCCAGCACAGTGAACCCAAGTTAAGGAACATAGAAGAACACTGAATCTAGCTAGAGGAGACAAGCAAAGTCATCTAGTCCCAAGCCCATAGATCTGAAAAGGATCACAGAGACTTAGGCCAATTCCCTTGTTTTACAAGTGTGCAAATGTAAGGTACCAAGAGAGGAGAATGACTTGTCCAAGGTCACAAAGCAAGCAGTAGAACCAAAATTTGAATGCAGGTCCTCTGACTCCATGCCAGGGGATAAGCTAGATTATGAGAGACCTTCAAAGACAGCTACAAAAATGCTAGAGATTTGCTCTGAAAACATTTCCGTTTTTAATAAATTTTAAGTGAAAGAAGCCAAGAACCAAACCCAGTTTCTAACTCTAAATCCAACACTTTTTCCACTATACCTTGCTGCCTTTCATCTATACCTTTTTAAAAAGATATTCAGAAAGGGAAAAAAAAGGTAAATAAAGCCAAGCGGCTCCTGAATGGGCAGAAGACAAACAGAAAGACAAATGCTTTCCCCTACAGCTTCCCGTTCCTTTCCTGTGGCTTGTGTCCCATGCAATTGTTACAGATTTGGACTGATAATCACCACTGGTCCCCCTCTGAATCCACTTTTAGACAGAGGCATTAGTGTAGTGAAAAGGAACATTAAACTTGGGATGAGAAGACAGGAGCTCAAGTCCTGGCTATGATAATTCTTAGTTATGTGACCTTGACCTAGTGACTTTCTTTCTCTAGGTCTCCTTCTGGGAAATGCAAGGGGTTAACGTAGACACTAAGGCTTCTCTCAGCTCTGACACTCTTTGCTTTGGTCAGCTCTACACCTGTCATTTGGCCTTGGAAACCCCCAAAAGGGTCCAAGACTGAGGAATTTGATGATAAGGTGTGAGAGGGAACCAAGTGGGAAGGGACACAAAGAGAAAGTCTTCCCAAGGCAAGGATATGTCCCAGGAGTTTCTTTCAACGTCTCCAGGAAGCCAATTTTCAAGGACTCTGTGGGAAAGAAGTGGAGAGAAAGTTAGTGATCTCATTAAGAAAAGCATTACCTTCTGGGTCTCCTTCTCCTCCTTCTTTGGTCACATGGCTGACAGGTGAAGGCCCCTTTATTCTGGCCTTTCTACAGGTCAATGTTTCCCATCCCTTTTCCTGTAGTAGAGTTGGTTTTTTTTTTTTGCTTTCCCCGGACCCAGCCATGGAAGCAGAATCCAACCTCTGTGCCATCTTTCTTTTCTCTACCCGGATGAGCCCCACAGCTGTATATGTACCTGTAAAGGACCAGGTACAGGATGTATGGAGACTAAGCAATCTTGGTCTCTCTGTAACAGACCTCAGAAACATCCCATGAAGGTGGCCTAATTGCCAAAGGCTCCTCTAAGGGTAAGACTATGCAGGAAGTAAAAATGATAGGCCAGGGAGTGAAAAAATCTTAACTGATCATAAGGCCTAAAGTTGGAAGGAAGCTGAGTGGCCATCTAGCCCTGTGCTCTCATTTTACTGGTGTGGAAACTGAAGCCAACAGAGGTTAAGTGACTTGCCCAAGGTCACGAACCCAGATATTATAACTGTAAGTCCAGGGCTCTTTATAATATACTAAGCTACTAAGGTGGCTTTATCACAGTGGGATGACCCTATAGTTGGCCTCAGCAAAGACTTGTCTGACATAAATAAGGCTGAGGAGGCCCCTCTCATTCCCAGTAATTCCCACCTCCACCAAATTCAGAGAGCCAGCTATAGTGATATCCTATCCCAGCCCTCCAAGGTTAACTTCAGCTCCCTGAATATTCCGAATGTTCATCTCATTCTTTACTCACTGAGGGCCACATAGACAATGTTGAAGGTGAAGACATAGATGGTGAGGAGGGAGAGAGAAAGGATGAAGAGGTAGAAGTAGCGGTAGTTCCTCTTGCCGACACAATTTCCGACCCAGGGACAATGATGGTCAAAGCGTTCTGGGAAGGGCAGAAGGAAAGGGAGCTCAGGACCAAAATCTCTACAAACACTACCCCCAGCCCATCCCTGCCTCACATATATCCCAAACTGAGAGACTCTCATTGTTTTAGATCATTCTTCATAGATTAAGCTATATAATCTAGTAATTCCAGTCAACATTGAATAAGAATGAACATTAGGTCTTCAGTCAATCATGTGTAGTGCTTTACAATTTGATAAAACCTTTTATATTTTATAAAAACTTTCATCATGTGAGCTGACCCTTACAACTCTAGGAGATAAATAGGGTGAATAACCTCATCCCTACTTACAAAGGAGGAAACTGAGATGAGAGAATCCAAATAGCATCTGCAAATTATGGGCTGATCGACAAAGAATTCTTTTAAAAATGCAACCATGAGAATGATCATTCATCCAGACCAAATGGCACAATACAGTTTGTGTGTGTGTGTGTGTGTGTGTGTGTGTGTGTGTGTGTGTGTGTGTGTGTGTATGTGTGTGTGTGTAGTGTGGTGGTAAATGGGGATGTCTTCAGAATCAACAATTTACAACAAAAGCAACTCCCATTTCTGGAGTGTTCCAATATACCACATGAACACACACGAACAGGCTGTCTTTAAGGTCTGAGGGATTTGGAGTTGGAATGGGATTTAAAGATTACCTAACCCAACACTCTCATTTTACAAAAAAGGAAACTGAGACTTGCCCAAGTTGATACTGATGTTGGGGGCCCAGGAGAAATCACATCAAGAAACTTGGAAAGCAGTTTGGTGTAGTGAAAGGACATGGGACTCAGACCTAGACAGTTCAGGCTCTAAGTCCACCTCTGTTGCTGAAGAGCTTTGTAAGCACAACAAATCACTTCCCCCATCCAAGTCCCAGTTTTCTTGTTCTCCCTATTTCCAGAAGCTGTTGTGTTAGAGCAAGGGAGGGTGCGTATCACCAGCATGGGGAACAGGACTTGTTCTGCAGTATTCGAATAGGTCACATTTCCAGCACTTTACCAAGCATCTTGTGGCCATTATCTTATTTGACCCTCCCTGTCCCCTCACCAGAAAGTAGATAGTGCAAATATTATTATACAGATTTTACAGATTAGCAAACCAAGGCTCAAAGAACAGAAGGGACTTGAGCAAGCCAGCTTACAGAGCTGGAAGTGTCAGAGATGGGTAAAATTCCACTGGCCTTTGCACTCTGTCATGCTACCCACAGATCACAGGTTTGGGTTACAAGTGTACTCTGAACTTCTATGAAAATAGCAAACCTGACATGTAAAATTTGGGGTTGGTAAAAGAAATAATCAGAGGAAGGAAGGAAGGCTCTTTCTTTTACCAAAAAGGATTCATTGTAGGCCTCCATTAAATGTCATTCCCGGAAGATTTGAATTAGGATTCAGTATACATGTTAACTTTCCCCACCTAATAAAAGCAGGGTCCTCTGGCCCACCCAACTTTGGTGCAGACACCTGGGGAGTAAGAAGGAAGCAATGCTGCCCAGGGATGTCACATGGGCTCTCAGCAATAAAAGGGATTTAACCAATGTTAAATTGTAGACAATGAGGGAGGAATGGAACTGTCGGCACTACCTTCTGTAGAGCTAGCCATGGCAGAGTGGGCAGGCCTTCTCAGGTGCAGAAACACAATGCACAGCTGCCAGCCGGTAAAGCCTGGCATTACTGCCCTCCAGTGGACAAAGGCTTTCATACCCCCATGTCTTTAAACAAATGCAGTTCAAGAAAAATATAGATTTACACAACTGGTCAATCAGGGAAAGAGTGTTCACTCTCCTTAAGAATTCACATAAGCAGATACCTTTCCCCAGGCAGAGGTGGAGAAGCCAGGTACCTCCCAGAAGCTTGTTCATCAGAGGATCTGGGGCGTGCAAAGAGCCCTGGCTTTGGAGTCCAGAGCCCTGGGTTTCATTCTTGGCTCTGCCACATGTTACTGTGGGACCATATCCAGGTCCCTTGCCCAATCTGGGCTTTCTCAGTTTCTTGTAAAATAAGAAGATTATACTAGACCCTGCAGGGATTATTAACTTGAGACCCACCAATTCCCTAGGACCCTGTGAACTTGAATGAGGGGAAAACTGACTTCCTTATTTTTATTAATCTCTAACTGAAATTGAGCATTTCCTTCAATTATGAATTTTTAAAAAATGTTTTCTGAGGAGTCCAAAGACTTCACCAGAGTGCCAAACACAGAAAGGTTAAGAACTCTTGGAATAGCCAGTCTCTAAAATCTCAACTAGCTCTAAAATTGTCACCCTATTACATAAAGTGAGGCTGATGGATCCTCCTAAGAAGCACTGTCTCTCAGCACCCAAACACTTCCACCCACTCCTGGGATCAAGCTGGCCAGGGTAACCCCTCAAAATGTTCTGCTTACCCACACAATTGTCACAGATGCTGCAGTGGGAGGCCCGGGGGGGCCTGAAGATCTTGCATGTATAACAATACTTTAGTTTCACGATCTGGTTGTTGATCTGGAAATTCTTGATTCGAGGGGGTGGACGCTGACCCTGTGGCACTGTGCCATTGGTTGCCTCTGAAAGACAAGATCCAATCCAAATCATAGGTGGCTGACAGAAGTGCAGTGGTCCTTGACACCTTTCTGACAGTAATTACCAAGTTCAATCAAAAGAGAGAGAAGCTGCTCTGGCATATTCCCCCAAACCCCAAATCAGTATTTCTCAACCTGGGTTTTCAAAACCTGGAATGCATCAAGTGATCCCAGGGGATTTCATCAAATAATTTTTAAAACAATTCATTCTAATCCGCTATGGTTTAAAAAATAATTGCCACCTTTTGACCAAGAGATAGCACTGCTAGGCTATAGCCCAGAAATCAATAAAAAAGGAAAAGGTCCTCTATGTACACAAATATTTATAGCTGCTCTTTTTGTGGTAGGAAAAAACTGGAAACTAAGGATGTAGCCATCCACTGGGGAGTGACTGAACTAGTTATGTTACATCAGTGTAATGGAATACCATTGTGCAGGCTGTAAGAAATGACAAAGGGGACAGTTTCAGAGAAACTTGGGAAGACTGAGAGGTATACTTAAAAGTACACAGCCTGTTCTGGCTTAACATAACCTCCCCGTCCTCTCTGCACCTCTGTGGCCTCTCCTCTGACACCCCCAACCCCATCTGGGGTGGCTTTAGTGCCTGGAGTGCAGGACCCCTAGCTTGGGGCTGCCACCTGGGCCTGAGTCAGCCAGGGAGCTGAATTTATGTAACACAAACTTCCATAAAGTGAGAACTGTCTGTATTTAGACTTTGTAACCAAAGCCGAGTGAAGAGAACCATCCCTTCAACTGTGTAAAAACACTTTTGAAAAGCTTAAGAAAGAACTTTAACCAAGGTAATGGCTGAAACATGATCTCCAGAGGCCCAAGGGTGAAGCTGACAGGGGCAAGGGGAACTCTTTGGGGGCCTTTGCTTTGCTCAGCTATGCCTCCTTGTTGTTGGAAATTTGGTTTTCTTTTTCATTTCTTTTTTCTGGTGGGAGATGGGGAATCATTCTTATCTCCAAGGTACCTTCCTGCCCTAACAGTCTGGGATCCTTCGGGGATGGCATGTGGCAACTCTTTAAAAGTCCATTTTTATTGCTATCGTTTAATATCACCTACTGTTTTTCCCTCTATCCCTCCTCCCTTCTTATAACAAAGAATCGTGGCAATCAGATTTATTCAGGGACTTGCCCAAGATGATAGAGGTAACAAAGAACAGTGCCCTGATTCCAACCCGGATCTGCCCACCAGCCCTCACCCATTACTGTCCATGCATAGTCTGCAGCCTCCCAGAAACAACTGCTCTGCTACTTCCTACCTGGATGATCTTGGGCAAGTCATTTGCCCCATATCTGAGCTGCTTTATTCATCTGGAAAATGGGGAGGAGGTTAGACTTTCAAGGTTCATTCCAGCTCTATTCAGTGCTTCTTAAACTTGTGGGTCATGACCCCATGTGGTGTGAAGACCCACAGTTTAAGAAGTGCTAAGAGGAGAGTGGAAAAAGTTTAAGAAGCCCTGCTATGGTCTATGAACATATGCTGCTCCCTATCACCCCGGCCCTCAGCCCTGAAAGAAATTCAGACACAGGCAAAGAGAACACTGAAGAGTTAAAGCTGTATCTTTCATAGTCTGGCAAATACAACAAAGGATGGAACAGCATGGGACTTAGATCCAAGGATCAGTCTACATCCAAGCTGTGACACAGGTTCCACTATGACCAGGGAGCAAATCTTGTTGCCGTCCTACTCAGTTTTTCCATCTGCAAAATGACACTCCTGTAGGGTCACTAGAAGGCTGATGCCAGGGGGCCACAATACATTGAATGAGAGCTCATAGGACATGGCTGGTGTAGTACAAAAAGCCTTGATCTCAGAGCTATTAGACTTGGGTTCAAGGTCCAGCTTTGCCCCTCTTAGCTCTGTGAACAGCAAGTCACATGATGCTCCTAAACTGTAGCTTTCTCATTTTTAAGGTGGCAACATTAACCCTGACACCCTCTGGCTCGAAGGCCTGGGGTGAGGAAAGCTTCTTGGAAACTGCAGTGCTTACTGAGATGGGAGTGACTGTAATCCCCAGTATTGGCTTCACAACCCACACCAGACAGGTACAGCACAAGCCATGTTCAGGATGCTTTAGGGTTTACAAAATGCTCAGTCGTATTGGCTCTCATTTGGCCCTCCCAGAGCTCACCTGTAAAGCTGAAAGTGCTAGCGTTGTTGCCTCTCTTACCAAGGAGGAAACTGAGGCCTAGAAAGGGGAAGTGAATTTGCCCAAGGTTGTTAAAGCTAGTTAAGTGGCTAAGCCAAGCTGGAAACCCAAGTCTCCTGGCTCCAGCTCTGAGCTCTTTTCCTATTCCAAGTTTCACCAAATCTGGGGAAAATTGAGGCTTTACTACAGCCGCCCACATCTACCTTCTGGGAATAGCACAAAGACAAGATGAGGACACAGGCATGAAATGGCTCAGGAGGAAAATGGACTACAGAGAAGGCCAGGGATGATCCTTGCACAATCATTCAGGGCACGGTGACAAGTGTCCTGCTGGCAGCTTACGCCCCCTCAGGGGCTTCCCAGCCAGCCCAGCTCACCTATCTCCATTTCAATGAAAGCTGCTTCATCTGGCAGGGCCCGGGGAATCACACCAGGGTCACTGAAGCTCGTCCGTAGCAGCGTAGCCATGGAAAAGAGGAAAAGGACTGCTGCAAAGACAGGGATGGCAGGAGACAGCTGAACAGCCAAGTAGCGGCACCTGGAGAAAAAAAGCAGAGTTTCCTTCACATTTGTTTATCCGCTGCTCCTGGCCTCAATGCCCCAGCTAGACTGGTAGCTCCAAGAGAAGGGCCTTGGGAACATCGTAAGTGATGCCACCTACAAGTACCTTGAGATGGCACCAAGGCCAGCTCCCCATAAAGCTGTGGGAAGCCATGTCTCTTCTCCACCTCAAGAACCAGGAAGAGATAACCACAAGGAACACTACAAGACATTCAATTGACACAGTGCCATGAACATCTGGGGCTCTGCTATCATTTCTAATCCCACATAAGAATTCAGTTCATTAATTTTTTAAGAATGCTTGGCTCCGGCCACACAGCCAACTCTACATTATCTGTGAGTGGCTTATCTGGGACATCATCCCTCCTCAACAAATGACAACACCCCCTTTTGTAGCACGTCAAGGTTTCCAGACCTTCTCCATAACAGCCCTGTGCGGTAGGTCATATGTGGATTATCAATCCAATTTTAACAGGAGAAAACTGAGGCCCAGAGAGGAGAGAGAAGCAATTTGGACCAAGGTCATATCATCCAGACAACTAGTAAGTACAGGCATGAGGATGTGAACCCAGGAATCTTCTGTCTGCTATTTTTCCCACTAAATACCACAGAGTCTCCGTGGGTGGGCCAGGCCCTAGCACTCTCTGACATTGAAGCTGAACTGGGTGGAGGTCAGTGTTAGGCACCAAGCCAGTGTGTGGGAGTGTCAGAATGAGAGCTTGCCTCAGGAATTTCAAAGCCAATAAAAACATTTGGGGTTACCCATTGCTTTTGAATTATCCAGACCTTTTTTCCCCTGGAATTAGCCCCAGCTAGTGGAAAACTGATGGTGCGTGACGAACACAGAAATCAATATAAGCTGGCCTAATACAAGAAGAGGCCAGGGCCGAAGAAAAGAGCTACAAAACACACACACACAACACAACACAACACAACACACACACACACACACACACACAAACCAGGAGTTTCTGAAGCAACTGGAAGTTAGTAAGAAAAACAGTGGGGGAATGAAACTATGTAAGTTAGTGCCACAGTCCCAAGGATGCAATCTAAGAGGGAGGCCCATGGTACAATGGAAAGAGCATTAAGTCTAGAGTCAAAAGCCCTGGATTCAAATGCTGGTTCTGCTACTTATTTATGTGACTTTGAGCAAAGTATTTGATTCACTCAATTCAGCCCTGTGTTCCTAAGTTCAAGCTCCAGGGCAGGGACTCCCTTGTAGGTCTAGATTTTCTTCTTCATCATCATCACCACCACTGTTATCACTATCTTAGGCCAGCCTTGGGATTTCATTGAGGGAAGTTTCAGGGCACTGAGAGTTGAAGTGCTTGCCTGTAGGGGTCCAAGGTACGACCTGACCCCTGACCTCGTTGATTCAGAGACCAGCTCTTCAAAACATTTGCTTCACTGTTACTAACAACAGCAGTATGGATTTCTCAGGAGCTCTCCCAACCAACCCCACCCCCCATGAGGTAGGTGCTCTAAAGGATTGTATTCATTTTACAGACAAAGGAATTGATATCCAGAGAAGGTGAATGACTGGTCCAGGGTCCCACTGCTATGAAATGTTGGCTCCCATGGCAGATAGACCTAAACCTCTAAGTAGGTTCCTTTAAAACCATTCCAGTGCTGCTGCTAATCTTATCCCTAATGTCACTGAGCTCCTCAAGGCTCCGCCAGGGTTACTGGAGCTTTGTTCTCTGCCCAGGTGCCTAGCACTGTACACAACTCAGCTGCTTAATAATGTTGTTTTTTTAAAAAAAAATCAATGTGAAAGTTGGTTTTGTCTAATTGCTTTATTTCCTCTTCTTTTTAAAAGTCTTTGTTACAAGGGAGAGTGTGCAGAACGGAAGTATTTATAAATAAAGGTGACGTATAATATTTCTATATATGTATGTGTATCTCTATAAAATAAAATTTTGGAATTAAAAAAAATGTTGTTGACTGAAAAGCAATCACATAAAATAGAGGCCCTCTGGGATTCAGAGTCCCATGGCCTGGCTTTAGATTCCATTCCTGCTAGTTCCTACCTGTGGGATTCTACGTAAGTCACTTTCCTTGAGTCCCAGTTTTCTTATCTATAAAATGAAGAGATTGAAGTGAGGGCTTCAAGGTCCTTTCCAGATATAATAAGTCTCTCATTCTATAGTTCTTGAAGTGAAAAGTGTAGAAAGAGTAAGAGGAAGGGCAGAAAAGGCAAGGAACAAGGTGAAAGGTGTATGGAGCAGAAACCCCAGGAAGGGAAAACCTCACATGAATTTCTCCATAAGCCTCATGGTGGCCAAATGTATTCTGTAAGCAATCCACAAAACTTGGAGCCTGCATCTGAATTCCCCACTACTTATTATGTTTCTCTTGATTCCTTCCAGCTGCCCTGCTGGTCAGGACAGGATCTCTCCTCACTCTGATATATGAGCTGTTCTGAGAACCAGCCCTTGCACTCCTCTCTGCACATGGGGCACAAACACCCATCAGGGGCAGCAGGAAGTTCATCGTCAGCTCTTCCCTCACCATCATCCTCCAGTTCCAAGAGAAGCCAGGCACTGTCCATTATACCTTTGCAGCCTCCCTGTCATCTGTCCCTTCCTTGCTGATCACACTGCCATTGGAGAATCTCAGAACTGGGAGGCCAGTCAGTTTAAGGGAGACCTGTACAAGAACCGCCCCCTACAAGAGATAATGAAATGACTGTCCCTCCTGAAAGGAGGGAGGCAGAGGACTCTGGATTCAGAGCAACACAAACACTGTCAGACTTAGCTGTTGTGTGCATAAGTTGTCAGACATGGTTGGGTGGATTTGTTTGAACTGCTTTTCTTTGTTACAAGGCAAGATTCAACTGGGGGGGAAAGGTAGTTTTTCAAAAGTAGTAACATCAGGGGACAGAGATTGCCCCCAATAAAGCAGAGAAAAATGCCAGTCATAGCCCAGCAAGCTGAGAGTGTGCAATCCAGGGGCAAGTTAAGCCCTCCGTACCTCAAGAGCCTCCCAGGGCTGCACTGTGCTCTAGCCAAGTATGACAATTGTTTATGCTCAGGACGGTGACCCAAAGTTATCAACAAAAGATTGTGCTCTGTTATGTATTCTCTACCTAAAAAGCAGGAGAGAGCAGATGGGCAGGTTGTACATCTGCTTTAAAACAATCTTCAGTGTCTCCCTATTGTCTGTGGAACAAGTGCCCTGCCTGGCATTAAGGCCCTTCTGAACCTCAGCTCCTAGGACTCTAGGCCACACACTTTATGTTCTGGCTGAACCAAACCCTCCTCTGCCCACCCCGCAATGCACACTGTGCTCTCCTCCTTTCTCTACCTCTGCTCTGGTTCTTTCCTGTACCCAGAATGTCTTCCCTTCCTTTCTTCACCTACTCACTGTCACCCATCCCTTCAAAAGCCCAACTCAAATGCCACATTCTCTAATTTCTCCTTTTGGCAACAACATTGGTAACATGTGTCTTTTGCTACTATATCCAGAGCTCTTTCCACATGCCAGGCTGATTTCAGGCTACTTTTCTCGTCTTTGACTCTTTCTCTAAATGATGAGCACAAAAAATGAAAAGTAAATTGAAGAGGGCAGCTAGGTGGCACAGTGGATAGAGCACTAGGAGGGGAGTCAAGAGGACCTGAGTTCAAATCTGGCCTAAGACACTAGCTGTATGACCCTAGGCAAGTCACTTAACAAAAAAGTAAATTGAGACTTTAGATTTATGACCCAGTTAACAAATTTCCCTTCAACCTTTCCGACCCTTGGTTTCCTGTGAAAACAATCCTTGCCGATCCTCGTAAGGCAGCTATTGAGATTTCACTGAGAAAAGAAACTTCCAGCTCTGCCCCTCCATGACCCCTCCCTTTGAACCTTAATTTTCCACTCCATAAAATAAGGATAATACCAGCACCCCCCTCATCTTCACAGACCTGTTGTAAGGAGAGGTATCTAAAATGCTTTCAAACTGTACAGTGTTCTATGACTTTACTATAACTGATCTGCAGATTCTCCACTGTTCCCCTCACTGAGGCTACCTCCCACAAGGGCAGACAAGGAGAAGCTGATCTTTCTTCTTCCTCTTGATTATCAGATACCCAAAGGAATGAGGAAATGTGTTAACCTAACCAGTTTCACAAACGAGCTTTGCCACCACCACCATCCCCAAAGAAGCCCTATCATCTATCAAAAGAAAAATGATCAACAGCTAGCTAAAAAATTGTTCAAGATCATTAATAGAGAAATACACATTAAACAACACTGAGGTATCACATCATACCCACCTAATTAGCAACGTTGAAGGGACTTTAGGAAGACAGCTATGCTAATTTCCTTCTAATCAAGCTGTTAATAGTCCAACTGTTTTAGACAACAATTTGGACTTACAGGAGAAAATTATAAATGATGCATAAAATCGTACACATCCTTTGACCCAGTGATCCCACTATTGAATGGATACCCCAAGGAGGTGATGAACAAAAAGATCTAGTCACATGGAAACATGCATAGCAGCACTATTTGTCATAGTAAAAAACTAGAAACAAGCTACGTGCCAATCAATGAGTAGGTGGCTGAACAAAATGGTACAGGAGTGTAATGCAATCATTACTGGGACCCAAAGAATGGTGACTATGAAGAAGTGCCAGAGAGAGAAGGAAGTAAAGCCAAAAGCACATACGATGACTAGAACCCTAGAAATGAAGACAATATGAAAAACAAACAAACCTCAGAATAATGACAGTAGACAACATTGGTACTGACTAGCTAAAAGCTCAGAGCTTTCCTTCCTTTTGACAAACGGTCAATGACAAAAGCATCGCTTTAGAGCACTCTATTTTGCTTGATTGTTTTTCAAGAGCGTATTTAATGGTTTACATCCCACTGCCATGTTAAAACAAAATTTATCAATTAAAAAAAAGCTGGAGTGCTCCTCTAGTCACAGAGGCTCCAAGGGTCCTTAGAGATCAATTAGTTCAATGCCCTCATTTTAGAGAGAAATAAACTGTGGCTCAGAGAGGGTAATTTGCCTACAGTCACACAGCTAAGTGGCTAAATCAAGATTCAAACCCAGGTCTCCTGATTCTGGCACTCTAGGTATTAGGAAAGGGAAGGAGAAGGAGCTAGAGCAATAGGGGGGGAATGAACCTAGAGAAGACACTGAAGGAGAAGACTGGCAGTGCCCCCTCCTGCCAAATTTCCTCCTCCTGTTCCCAGATCTCCTGCCCTGCCCCTGCCCCCAAAGCTGCCCTCCTCAGGTGTGGCAGATCTTCCTTCACATCGTAGTTATAAGGTACAGATTCTACCCATTAAGCAAAGCTTTAGTTCCAGAGAAGGGTGGGAGTACCTCTTCTGGTCCATCACTGAACCAAATGATGTATAAATGAAAATACAAATATTTTGGCATAACTTGCCTCTGCTTCAGAAAAGTCAGAAGGGCTACAGATACAAGCAAGAAAGGGAAACACCGAAGAAATGCCCAGGCTTTCCAGGATTCCAACCTCTGGACTCAAGGTCTTCTCATGCAGTGGCCCTTGGGAAATAAGAGCTATGTGATTAGCCACTGGAGGGAGCCTATACTTCAATTAAAAAGGAAGAGAAAGAGAAAGCAGAACAGGCCAACAAAGGAACAAAATGGAAACAGATGCTACCCCTATGCCTAGGAGGAGCAGAGCTCAAATAAACCCAATTCCAACACCTGCCCACAGAGCAGACAAAAGGCTAGCTTGGGTTTGGCTTGTGCTGAGGCAGCAAGAATGGGAGTTCACCCCACTTTCAGCTCAGGCCTTCTCCTGCACCTGCTAAAACAACCCATTCCATGGAGCTGCAGCCACACAACAGGCCCATTGTCTTGGTCTGTGTTCAGGGATGAGGCCACTGGCTGGGCAGCTGTTGCTGATGAGTGGGTGTGGTTGAGGACAGATGTGCCTCCCCCAAAGGCTTTTCAGCCCTACTTAAGATGAAGACCTTCTGTCAGGGAATCGCGGAACTTCTGAGCTAGAAGGAAAGCTCTAGTCCATAGCTGAACAGGAATTCAGACTACCACATTCCTGACAATTGGTCAAAGGCATTGGTCGTGACCTCCTGAAGTGCCTAAGGCACTTTAAAAAAAAGGCCACACAAAGGAAAGAGCAGTGAATCTGAAATCAGAAGGTCGGAAGTTCACATCTCAGCTCTAGTATCTAGCTCTGTGTCACTCTGGACAAGTCATTTCCCTGCTCTGATACTCAATTTCCTCCTCTGCAAAAAAAAGCAGTTGGACTACAGTAGACTCTAAGCTAAGCCTTCCTCTCTGAACAGACTGGTTTATGTCTTGTCCAGAGATCTGGTCACACCTGCTCAAAATCATGCCAGGGCAGTGTTCTGAGCAGGTGTTTGGCATGCAAAGCCCTCCACAATTTCATGCCATTCGGAGCTCCAACCAGACCGTTTCCTTCTGGGCACTCCACCTAGACTGCTAGATTACTCACAGTCCCCTCGAAATTCTGCTCATACTGTTCACTGTGAGAGGAATGACTCCCTTCCCCTACCACGTGTGGGTGTGTACCCCCCCACACACACACACACATACACACACTGAATAACTTCCAAGATTTAAAAACCCAACTAATGGCACTTAATTTTGTATCATTTTACATGCTTAATCTTTCTCATTACTTTGTAAATCATAAAATACTTTGTAAATGTGACTTCTCCACCCACTAGACTATAAACTCCCTGAAGGGTGGGGACTGGGGTTCAAGCTAAACTCTGAATTTCTTTCAGCCTTCCACATTGCTCAGCAAAGTGTAGGTAGTTAACATTTGTTAAAGTGAACTGAAAAATCTATTTTGGATAAGTCATTAATGATTTAATCATAACAATAGTTCCCATTTCTCTATGCTTACGGCATTTTCTCCTCAATACCTCTGGGTAATTCAAGTATTATTAGCTCTGTAAATGGAAACTGAGGCCCACAGAGGGGAAGGGACAACGAGGCTAGTCAATATTTAACAACTGGCTCACTGGCTGGGTGGGAGGGAGGTCCCCCGACAGCCTTTTAAGTTTAGTATATATTATCATTTTCTGTATCACTTTCTCAAGTCTAGAGTCCAGGGATGGGGACAAAACAATAACTCAAGGTCTGATTTGTAGCTGCCGATTTCCAAGAAGGAAGCGAATACTCACCCTGACCATTTAACAATGGGATTTGAGCAATTTAAAGCACTCCAGCACTCCCTGGAAGGGACTCATTCAAGGTCACCTAACTTGGAATCAGCAGAGCTGGGGTGCCACTCCCCATTTCAGCTCCATTCAAATATTAAAGCCTCTCTGTGTACAAGGCACTATGCTGGCCAACAAGCGCACAAAGACAAACTGACAGAGGTGCTTGCCTCAAGAAGAGCCGCTTACATGTTACTGAGACAAGTACATAGGAGCTCTTTGGGAGAGAGGCTGGACTATGGTATCATTGGCATGGGCAACTCTCCGATGAAGAAACTCCCTGGACCAGTGCAGAGCAGCACCTTCTTTTCAATTTATAGTCTTAGAGAATTGCCCAGAGCAGAAGTGTCAAACATGAGTGCTCAGGAACCAGATTAAAATGTAATTGGGAAGTATTTAACAAAATAAATAAAAATACAATCAAACAAAAACAATGTTACATTTGAAAATGAAGTCAGTCGGTTGCCTGCAGGTATCCTTCCTATGTTCCAGTGACCTCCATCTCTACCCGAGTTTGAATGCCTGGCCAACAACACTGAGAGGTCACATGACCAGCAGGGGTCAGAAGCTGGACTTTTGGGCTCCAAGTCAGCTTTCTATCCATTCTACCTTTCACCTTCATTATTCAACCAAGACTGCTCTCTCCAGAGTTACTAATCATCTCTCAATTGCCAAACCTAATGGCCTTCCCATCCTTCTTGACCTCTCTGCAGTCTCTGACACAGTCGATAACATGACACTGCTCTTCTTCCTATCTGACCTCTTCTTCTCAAGTTCCCTTTGCTGGATCTTTATTCAGGTCACATCCAATAGCCTTGGGGGTGTCTCCTAAGGTTCCATCTTGGGTCCTCTTCTCTTCCCCCTCTATAGTGTTTTGCTTGGTGATCTATCAGCTCCCATGGATTCATTTTATCATTTCTATTCTGATAATTCTCAAATCTACTTAACCAACTTGAACCTCTCTCCTAACCTCCAGATTTCCATTTGCCTACCAGACATCTCAAACTAGATAACCTATATGATTCTTAATTCAACATGTCCAAAACTGACCTTTCCCCCCAAACTCTCTCCTCTTCCTAATGTCCCCATTACTATCAAGAGCACAACCAGGGGCGGCTAGGTGGCGCAGTGAATAGAGCGCCGGCCCTGGAGTCAGGAGTACCTGAGTTCAAATCCAGCCTCAGACACTTAACATACACACACACACACACACACACACACACACACACACACACACACACACACAAAACTAGCCTGGTGACCTTGGGCAAGTCACTTAACCCCAACTGCCCTCCAAAAAGCAAAAAAAAAAAAAAGTACAACCAGCCTGCTAGCACTGGGCTCACAACACAGGAGTCATCCCTGACTCCTCACTTGCTCACCCCCAATATCCAATCTGTTGCCACGGTCTATCAGTTTTACCTCTGCAAATCTCTCTCATATGCCCTTTTCCCCTCTCTGCTACCACCCTGGTGCAGACCCTCATCACCTTAGGCTTGAACTATTGCAACAGCCTGCTAGGTGGTCTCTCTGCCTCAAGTGTCCCCACTCCGATCCTTCCTCACTCAGCTGTCAAAGTAATCTTCCTAAAGCATAGATTTGACCATGGCACCCCCACTCAAACTCCAATGGCCTCCTATCACTTCCAGGATCAATTACAAAATGCTCTGCTTGGCATCCAAAGCCCTTCCTCACCTGGCCCCCTTCTACCTTTTCAGTCTTCTTATACTTACTCCTCCTTAAGTACTCTGGAATCCAAGTGACACTGACCTTCTGGCTGTTCCTCTGACAAACTATTCCATCTCCTGACTCCCTTTCCCTGCCTGCCCCTCATGCCTGAATTCACTCCTTCCTTATTCTCTATCTACACCTCCTAACATCAATGGTTTCCTTCAAGCCTTGGCTAAAATCCCACCTTCCACTATAAGCCTTTACTGCTAATGCCTTCCTTTTGTTGATTATCTCCAAGTTATTCTGTTTATTTCTTTTTTTTTCTTTTTGGTGAGGCAATTGGAGTTAAGTGACTTGCCCAAGGTCCCACAGCTAATAAGTGTCATCAAATGTCTAGGGCTGTATTTGAACTCAAATCCTCCTGACTCCAGGGTCAGTGCTATTCACTGCCCCTATTCTATTTGTTTCTTATTTGTACATGTTGTTAGCATGTTGTCACACACCTTGCCTCCCTCTATTAAATGGAACTCTTTGCACAGGAACTATCTTCTGCCTTTCTTTATATCCCTAATGTTAGAGTGTCTGGCACAGAGTAGGTGTTTAATAAATGCTTATTGACTGATTGATGAGGCCATGCTATCTCTCAGCAGAAGGGAGAAATGTACCAAAAGCCAGGGGCATAAGGAAAGGTTTTCTGTAGGCTGGAGGTAGCACCTAGATTGAACCTTAAAGAAAGCTAAAAATCCTCCAAGGCCAAGATGGGGAGAGAATGCCAGGCACAGGAGCTAGGCAGGCCAAAGGCATGGAGATGCCAGATGGATGGCCAAGGTCAGGGAACAGTCAGCAGGCCAGTATGTGCCACAATGAAAAATACATGCAAGGGAGAAATAATGAGCAAGCTGAAGGTTCCTTCCATGCCACCACCTAAGTTGGCTGCATTTCCAAGTCTGTCCCACCCTGGACGGTGATGTAGGCCGTGAGCTCCAACTGCCTTTTGAGGTTTCAAGCACTAAGGAGCTACCTCTCCTCCTGATTCTAGCAAGTTCCATTTCTTCACTCAAGTCCTTTTCATGATAGCACACACAGTGGGCCTGTCTCCCAACAGCTTTGTGTCCCTGGCTGACTATGCTGCTACATGTCACTGTGTTACCACATGGCCCTGTGCCCCTCTCTGCCTGGAGTCCCCTTCTGTTTTGCCACCAAATGACTGCCTCAGTACCAGACTGCTTTTACACATACTCCACGGCATGCCAAGACTGGAATTTGGCATTTCTCAGCTGGTACCCCCAGCTGTATTACTAACAGCAAGATCTCTCATTTCTGTGGCCCCTGAAGGTTCAAGCACAAAGTCATTTCCTCAGAATACCTGTATGAGGTCAGCTGTACAAGTACTATTACCTTCATTTTATAGATGTGAAAACTCAGCCCCAGATTGGTGCGGGAGCTTAGGTCAAAACAAGACCTCCTAAAGAATGCATAGTCCAGTATTCCTTCCCACTGGGCTACTGCCCCTCTGGGAAATCTGGGAGCGACCTGTCCTCAGCACTGAAAAGTCAACAAGCACCCTGAGAAGGAAGGATGGAAGGCTGAGAAACCTGAAGGATCCTCTTTTCCAACCTGGCCCACTCTCTCCCCATGGCTTTGCCAGATTTATATGTGCACTTTCCTCCCTCACCAAAGGTAAATAGGCTGAGGACATCAGAAACTCCCCCATCACTGACAAATCTTTAAATGGACGTTGGATACCCATTTATTGATGATGCTGTAGAAGGGATTACTGTTCAGTTAGGAGCTCTGAGAGTCTGTATTCTCTGGCCCACCATTACCTCTCCCTTCTACAAACTTTATTTTTTCCATTTATATATATGGTTCCCACCCCAGCTAAAGTATGATTTTAAAGAAAATCCCTTTAAATAAAACTATGGGGGGAAAACAAGTTTCTAAGAGTTTTTTCCCTATAGTGGATATCAGACCTTATGACTGGTTAATATCAAAAGTCCTTTACTTCTGTCTAAATTACAGAAGCTGACGATTGATTCTATATTCTTTCAGATTGTTTCAAGTACTTGCTGACCAGTCTTTCATTAAGGCCCACAAATACAGTGCATGTGGAGGTTTTTAAGCCACTTCCTGCACATCTGGATCTACCAAAAAGCTGAGTTCATACTTGGCGTTCCACACTGTAGCCTAAAGCCACGTTCTAGATTCCAGGAAACTCTATTGACTGAGTCAAGCAGCCCTCTGCCCCAAATGCTTTGACTGGGCTCTTGCCAAGGACAGAGAGGCATGAGAGGCTTCCTTCGCTCTTGAAGACAGTTATGAACATCGGCATCTTTGAAATCCCTGGGCTATCATCTCAATACCTCACATGAGAAATGCAAGCAGCTTCTACCCTCCATTGCTTAAACATCTTAGCAGGATGGGAGGGGGAGGGGTGCTTCTCTGTTCTTTGTGACAGGCTTAGACAAAAATTGAGTCTCTCTGCATTCAGAAGGGCTGTAAAGAACCTTAGAAGGCTCCTGCTCCTCCCATCCAGTTCAGGAAGATCTTCTAAAGCATCCTTGAAATCTACTGTTTGGACACTTCCAATCCAAGTAAACACACATCTATTAAATACCTACTATATGCAAGGTAATAAAACTATACACTGGAGGTTATTTCTAGTGAAGGAGACAGAACTCAGACTGTCCCAAGGCAGCTCAGTTAGCTGTTGTACAGCTTGAGTGTTAGAAAGATCTTCCTTATTTGGGGGAATCGAGGCAACATCTTACTCATCTTTGTAGGACCTCAGCCATCAAAATGATGTAAAGTGTATTTCACACAGGGCAAGATTGGAAGTAGGGGAGACAGCCCTAAGGTAGTATAAACTAAAAATACTTAAAATACTTTAAAAACCCAGATGACTGCTCCATAACCGGCTAAAGAGCATTGGAGGGCAAGGCAATTAGTCCTAATGTGAGCTTTGCATAAAATTTCAGGCTGTACTAGACAAAATTCTGGGCTGGCAGAAGCTCAAATATGAACAGACCACAGGTCTGGGATCTTAGAGTAACTTATTTTATCACTGACTTTGTTTATGATGAGGCTAAAGACATTTACTCCTCTTCCACGTCACCACTTACGTTCGGTGAGGCCAAGTGGCCTTCAGAGACTCGGACCTTTCTTAATGTTAGTTCAGCTATGTCAAGGATCCCTCCACTGAGGTATTCCCCTCCACTTTCTCACTGTGAGCCCTTCAAGATGGTGCTAATAAAGTACAAGCCCTGAATGCTCCTCCCAAGCTAGAAAGGTTTCAGGTCCACACTGGCAAAATGTGGGCTTACTGCGCATCTGCTGCCCTAGAATGGGCCTAGCCAGGTGCAGAGGGAAAAGCTCATCCTCAGAGGGCCAGCCAACTGTCACTGATGGACAGTTTGGGCCCCAGCAACTCCTAAAGACCATTTAGTCAGATGGAGAAGGGTTCTGATCTGAGGCAGGAAAGGGAATTCTCATACAGAGAAAAGCATAAACCCATGAAATATGGCAGATTTCAGATTTGTCCATCTAGTCTCGTGTCTCCTCAGACTCAGCAACTAAGTTAGATGGAATAAGCATCTGTCCATCTGTCATTCGTCAGGATCAGCCCAAGGAATGATGAGGTGGGCTATTCACTGACATCCTCATCAAATCATTCCTATGAGGAAAACCAGCAGTGCCCATGTGGGTGAGAGCTGCTTGCCAGCCCCCAAGGGTTATCCCCTCACTAATAACAATATTTCCAGATAGGTCTCCCTCTTCTGACTGGGACATCTAGGCTGTCATGATAGCCTTTGTGCAAAGTTAATTCTGATCCCCTTGCTTTGGGCACCTACAGTGTATCAGCTCTGTCAGACCAGCATTTAATACTATATCAGTTACAGGAGCCCAAATCTCCTTAAGGTCCCATAGTAAAAATAAGAGATAGTGGATAGGGACAAGACCTGGAGTTTTATTGACAAAGGGAACTCATGAATCAGGAAACCTCCTCTACCACTACAAGTTGGCACCTCCTCTACAGAGTTGCCTAGGCCAGGGCTTCTTCAATTGTGACCCTTTTTTTCACTTGTGACCCTTTCAGTTTAAACACAGTTTAAGAAGCACTGGCTAGAGCACTGAGAAGGTAAGAGATTTGTCCTGGGTCATGCAACCAGCATATGTCAGTGGCAGAACTTGAACCTGGGTCTTCAAGGCCAAAGCCCAGTTCTCTCTCCACTAGACCACACTGCCTACAGGAACAAATGAAGGGAAGGAGCCAACACAGCAAATTAAGAGGCAACCCAGCTGAACTCTCTCAACATTCCTCTCCAAACAGCTTGAAAATAACCCCTCAAGTCAAATTTTGGAATAGTAGAGGCAACAAAGGTCAAAGTGATATATTTTTCCAGCCTAAGAAAACTTAGGAGAGGTCAGCAGGAGAAGTTTGTTCGTGACACTGGGGTGGAGGCCTGTCCAGAGCCCACACGTGAAGCAGCAGCAACAATGGCCGCAGCAGCAGCTTTGGAAGCTCTCATCCCAGAGATGGTAAGGTGGTCACACAATTGATCAGAAGGAGATTGCAGGGGATGGGATCCCTCTGATGGCATGGGGTACAGAGGACACTGATTGGCAACTCATTTCCCACATATGACTTTGGCTCACAGTTCCAGCAGAGGAACCCTGGGGGTTGTCACAAGAGATCAGTGGCCCTGGTAGCAGTTCCAAGGCAAAAGAGGAGCCCTAGAGCTTATGGCTGCAGGGAACCAGGGGATCTTCCTGGGTATAAAGACCAGAGCTCAGACCAGGAAAGCACATCTCCCTCAGGATTGCACCACCTTGAAAGCCCCACCAAAAGCTTGCAGACCCCCAGAACTAGCTCTGAAATCAGTAGAACAAAAAGTCTGAAGCTTGGCACAGTGCCCTCCCACCCCCAGGAGATCAGAGCCCAACTTTAACATAAAGTTTAAAATCAAGAAATCAGCTGGAAAAATAACAAACAACAAAAAAAGAATTTGACCATAAAAAGCTACTACAGTGGCAGAGAAGACCAGAACAAAATCAGAAGAAAACAACAATGTAAAAACAGTTATAGATAAATCCTAAAAAATGCTAATTGGACTGAAACCCAACAAGAATTCCTAGAAGACTTAAAGAAAAGGATAAGAATAGTAGAGGAAATTTTGAGAAAAGAAATCAGAGTAATGCAAGAAAATTAAGAGAATTAGCTTGGTAAAAGAAGTACAAAGAATACTGAAGAAAATAATACCTTACAAAACAGAATTGGCCTAATGGTAAAAGAAGTACAATAATTCACTGAATAAAAGAATTCCTTAAAACAGAATTGACAAAATACACAAAATGATACAAAAAAGCTCACTGAAGAAGATAATTCCTTAAAAATTAGAATTGGGCGAGTAAAAGCTAATGACTCCATGAAACATCAAGAAAGAATAAAACAAAATCAGAAGAATGAAAAAAAAACAGGAGAAAATGTAGAATATCTCATTGGAGAAACAACTGACCTGGAAAACAGATCAAGGAGAAATAATTTAAGAATTATTGGAATACCTGAAAGTCATGATCAAAGAAAAAGACTAGGCATCATATTTATCAAATTATCAAGGAAAACTGCCTCCATATCTTAGATACAAAGGATAAAACAGAAATTGAAAGAATCCACTGATCACCTCCTGAAAGAGATCCCCCAAAATGAAAATTCCCCAGAATATTATAGCCAAATTCCAGAACCCCCATGTCAAAGAGAAAAAAACTTCAAGCAACCAGAAAGAAACAATTCAAGTATTGTGGAGCCACA
The DNA here is from genome assembly GCA_011680675.1 of Gymnobelideus leadbeateri. Lineage (NCBI taxonomy): Eukaryota > Metazoa > Chordata > Mammalia > Diprotodontia > Petauridae > Gymnobelideus > Gymnobelideus leadbeateri. Next base: position 319,492 of record WOXC01007037.1, on the reverse strand, counting down.
GCCAGGATCACAGAAGATTTAACAGCTTCCACATTAAAGGAGCAGAGGGCTTGGAATATGATATTCCTGAAAGGCAAAGAAGCTAAGATTACAACCAAGAATAACCTGCCTAGCAAAAGTGAGTATAATCCTTCAGAAGAAAAAAATGGACATTTAATGAAACAGAGGACTTTCAAGCATTTCTAATGAAAAGACCAGAGCTCAATAGAAAATATGACAAACAGAAGACCTAAGAGAAGAATAAAAAGATAAACATGAAAGAGTAATCACAAAGGTCTCAATAAAGTTAAACTGTTTATATTCCTATATGGGAATATTGACACATGTAACTCTTAAGAACTTTATCAGGTAGTTTTCAGGAAAAAATCACAGCTATAATTATGAAAAAACGTTCTAAATCACTGACTAGAAAAAGGTGAACTAAACTCACCTCACAGCTATCATCAGAAATGACAAATGCTAAATAGGATGAAGGAAAAATAGGGACACTGATGAACTGTTGGTGGAGTAGTGAACCGGTCTAACCATTTTAGAGAACAATTTGGAACTAGGCCCAAAGGGCTATAAAACTGTGCATGCTCTTTGACCAAGAAATACCACTACCAGGAGGCAAAGAACTGAAAATCTAGGGGATGCCCATCAACTGAGGAATGACTAAACAAGTTGTGGTATAAGATTTTGATAGAGTACTATTGTGACAAGAAGGGTGATTTCAGAAAAACATGGCAAGACCTATATGAACTGATGCAAAGTGAAACAAGAAGAATCAGGAGATCATTGTACACAGGAACAGCAATGTTGTAATAACGATTAACTATGAAAGACTTGGCTACTCTGATCAATACAATGATCTAGGATAATTCCAAAGGACTCATGATGAAAAAACACTATCTACATCCCAAGAGAGAACTGATGAACTCTGAGTGCAAACTGAAGTATAATTTTCTCGCTTTACTTTTTCTGCTTTTCTGAAATATGGCTAATATGGAAATGTTTTGCATGAACATGTATAACTAATATGTTACTTGCCTTATTGTGAGGGGGGAAGGGGGTTGGAGGGAGGAGGAGGAGGAAGAGAAAGAAGAAGAGGAGGAGGAGGAGGAAGAAGAAGCAGAAGTGGAAGCAGAAGCAAAAGAAGAAGCACCAGAAGAAGAAGGAGGAGGAGGAGGAGGAGGAGGAGGAGGAGATGAAGAAGAGGAAGAAGAAGGAGGAGGAAGAGAAGGATGAGAAGGAGAAGAAGAAATGCTTCAAGGGACCCAGATTTCCTTGGTAGGACACTTCATTTACCAATACAGATGACAGACCCCTCCCCCTTCATTTTAAAATATGGCCTTGCTAAATTTCCAGGAGTATCTGAGGCTCTAGTGATTGAGACAAGCAGGCACACCCTCTGTCACCCTCTGGGCTACTGCTCTAGACTGCTCCAGCTTGGTAGGGCCTGCCAGAGTTTGTGCTCCATTGGCAGAACCTACAAGAACATAGGGTTACCTCATGGTCATGGAAAATGACTTGAGTAGAAGGATACTAAAGCAGCTAGCATTCATATAGGGCTATAAGATTTGTAAAGCATTATCATGTGTGTTAATTTTATCTGATTTGTAACAGTGCTACAGATCATACGGGTAATATGAATCCCATTTTACAAATGGGAACTAGAACTTGGAAAAGGAAAGTAGCCCATCCAAGGCATCGCAGCACCAAGATGAAGCCAGGACTTGAACACAGGTCCACTGGTCCAAGTGCAAGGCTCTCCCTACTAAGACCCACCACGATATGTCAATTAGCAAAGTCTAGAGTTTGTACCATGTGCTGAACCATGCATCTGGGCACTGGGGAAGCCACAGCAACATATCCTAATCTCTGGCCTGGAAGAGATTACCATGTAGTAGCAGAAACAAGATCTGAAAAATTTAACAAAGTAGGTCCCAGAGCAGTATGAGTGGTCAGACTGTTAAATGAGATGAGCTCAGAAAGTGTTCTCATCATAGGCTAGATAGCTCCTGAACAGCTTGGGTGAGGCAGCGGGATGGGAGCTGGACAAGGATTTGGAAAAAGAAGGGAGTGTCTCCCTCTGCCTCAATCAGTGGGGCACAAAACAAGCCAGCCCTGAGCTGAGGACTGAAAGCCTGCTAAGACTACAATTCACCAACTCCCTCAGCATCACTGTTAGTGCTCAAACATGACACCGTAACATCTATATTCAGAGTGGTCCATCGAGGCTGTACCGACTGTCAGCTACTCTGCAGATCTGCCACCACTTGGGCAGAAGCACGGCCAATAGCAGCAGAAGTGCTTCTCTTTCAGGGAGGAATACACATAGTCATTAATGCTTCTTAATAAGTTTGCAGAGTTTTCATGTCCCCAACTGTCTAATCTAAATAGGAAAACTGCCCCAGATGATGGTTCTTTTTCCCAAGGACTTGATATTCATCTAGTAGAAACAGCACAGTATTGGCATCAGGAGACTCATGTTCTATTCTCAGTTAATGCCAGCAGTGTAATGTTGGCCAAGTCACTTCCCCTATTTAGGCCTCAGTTTCCTCTTCTGTAAAACAAGGCGGTTGGATCTAAGGCCCTTCCAGCTCTAACATTCTATATGATCCCCTAAGAAGAGTATTATGTGGTAGGAAGAACATTAAATTTGAACTCATTAGGTGACCCTGAATGAAAGAATCCTCTATGGGCCCATCTCTACCTCTCTGAAAGAAGAGCTGGTCCAGACAATCTCTAATGTTTAAATCCCACAAGGATGAATGTACCTAAATGTGGATGATTCAGTAACTGGAGGGTTCCCAGGCACCCAGTCACTGTCTCTAGACTCCTGACCTGAACCCTGGAAGGGGCTGTTGGCCTTCTTTCATTTGACCCAAAACACAGAACAAGGAGCAATGAGATGATGTCACAAAAAGGAGATTTTCGTTCCCCGTAAAGAAAAAATCCCTATCCACTAGAGCTATTGAAAAATGACAGGGCTATCTCAGGAGGTGGTAAATTCCTTCTTATTGGGGTTTTCAGTGAAGGCTGGATTACTTAAAGATGTTACAGGGGAGATTCTTGTTCAGATATAGGTTAGGTTAGCAACTTAGAGATTCTGTGATCTGGGCTGGTAGTTGTGGGTTCTTTATAGTGCATTAACACCCAATCTAGTCTGGGCATAGACAAATGAGAAAGGTTCTTGTGTATTCAAAGCTAGAATCGTACACACATATACGCAGGTTTCACAAACAGCTCATCCCCAAAATAGATTTGGAAATTCCCTTCTTTTAAAGAGTACTAAGCTTTTCACCTTTAAATTTAAAAGACCATTTGTAGACTCTTCCACACACCCTGAAAGTTCTTGAGGCAAAGGGAACAGAGAGCATATTCAGGCTGTCCACCAGAAATTTTAGGATCTGTTCTCAGAAAAATCTAAAACCAAGGTGGTTGCTTTTGAAGCTGCCCCTATCATGGCCAAGGGACCATGTGGGGTGGTCTGTCCATCTGGACTGACACACAGCTAGGATAGCTTGGCTCAAGCCTTTGCAATCTCCCTTCAAAAGCCACCAAGGGCAGAGTTAAACTTAGACTCCAAAATGCTGAGAGTTAAAAATGGAATATCGCATAGAATAGCGAGTCCCTATTCCTAGACAATTTGAAGATAAGAACTGGCAGCTATCTGATGTAGATAGTTTGGACATATTCATTTGCCTGAAGGCAGGAAACAAGGCTCTCGCAGTATCCTGTCCAGCTCTAGAATTCTACCATGCTAAGGAAGCAATAGCCTATTCTTGAAATCCCATGGCCACCAGAATCTGAAGGAAGAGAGGGAGAGGTGTGGGAACTCTATAGATATCACAGAAAATGAGGGATCAGGGATTACATAGCATGACAGAAGGAGACTGGAGTCAGACTTAGAGTGAGAGGTACTGAGTTCAAGTCCCCGTGGTTCTGTCCCTTACCACTGTGACAGGAGATGAGTCAAGAGCTGCAAGGGATCTCAGATTATCCATACCCTAATTTTATAAGGGAGGAAACTGAGGTCTAGAGTTACCTTGCCCTAGGTTCAAGGTCACACAGCTAGTAACAGAGAAAGGATTTGAACTCAGATCCAATATTTCACTTCTGAGACTCAGTTTTCCAATACGTAAAATGGGAAAAGTGATATTTGCTCTACCTACCTCACAGGACTGTTGTGAAGAGTTTTATAAACTACAGAGTGCTCTAAGAAATGGGAGCTATTACTACCACCACACATGGAAGCTGTCCTACTGTTAGCTGGGCAGAAAATACCTATGAGCCATAGTATATGAAACATTCGAGGAGCAGAGACTTCACTTCTATCCCCACACCCCTCCTAGCCTCCAGAAAAGCCTGAGGGAGGGCTCTAGACTTGGCTTCTGCCTACTAGACACCTAGTTTCTCCATTCTGCTTCTCAGCTGCTGTGTTTACTTCCTTCCCCCTCAGGTACCAATCTCCTCTCCAAAAAAGAAAATATTGACATAGTCAGCTGGAACTCAGAAGGGTTTATACACAAGCCTAATCTTCATACCTGGGCCCTAATCACAAGAGATAAGGGGCAGGAGAGAATGTCATCTCAGCAGACTAAAGGACTATCTATACTCAACCTGCCTCAGTCAAAGAATAACTTTGCTAATTATATGCTTTAGCCCTGCCCAAAGGCCTTTGGGAAACAAAGTAGGGAGGTGTTCTGCAACACAGGCCAAAGTCTGTGAAACTGAGACCCATGGGTTGGAGCTCTGGATTATTAGTTCACCTGACCAATCAAACCAGAGGCTTACTAGGCCCAGGACTATCAGCTTATTCAGGGGCTGAAAACAGGCTTCATAAATGGCTCTAACCATAATTTAATAAAGGAGAGAGAGAGAGAGAGAGAGAGAGAGAGAGAGAGAGAGAGAGAGAGAGAGAGAGAGAGAGAGCTGGTAATTCAGCAGGAGCCAGAAGAGCTCAGGCTCTGCTCTAACATGGAGAGAGGAAAGGTAGAGACAGAACAAACAGAACCAGAGACAGAAAGAGCAATTACAAGGGGTGAGAGAAGAGAAAATGTGAGCATGCATATGTCTGCACACACAAGTCACCAAACTCAGTTGCAAGTGGCTACAATCCTGTTACCTGAGAGGCTACTTTCCCAAGTACTTTACACAGTCAGTGGGAACAGTAGTGTAAAAGAACATTTAACAAAGGGCTCAAAGACTTCACCCTTCCAGTTCAGTTAGAAATGTGCCCTGATTCATCCAAAACTGTTCCTCAGGCTCACATTCATCACTGACAAAAAAACAAGTCACAGGCTCTGGAGCAGCAAGGGGTGTCCCTGAAAATGCCCTGGGGGTGCTAGAGGAAACCAGAAGCCTTGGAAGATACAGACCCAGAAAATGAACCCAAGAGAACAGCACTCATTCTAATTATCCACAGAGATGAGCCCCAAACACCACTATGGCTGTGGCTGGCTCCCATCCTGGGGTTAGGTTATGCTGCCTACAGCCAAAGGTTCTTGTATGCCCACAAATGCCTCAGCTCACTCACACCAAGAGCCAAGCAGATACCGTAATGCCCTACATCTATCATGGATCAGCTACCACCCTGAATGAGTCCAGTACCCACTATTACCTAAGGGAGGGAAAACAATCTACTCAGTATGGGCTCAAATACAGATGGAATAGATGGGGGCTTCTGGAGAAAGGAGCTAGTAAAGTTCCCTGTCCAAAACCAGCTTCCCCACCTGACTGCCACAGTCCATCACCCTTATGGATACCTTCTTCTATTAAGGATTTTTTCCCTGTTAAAATGAAAGTAACAACCAGGAGACTATAAGCTCAAATGAAGATACTATCTGTAAAGTGTCAGCCATTAATGACTTACAGCATTTTAGTTAACACTTGCCAGCTTTTCTAACTTGACAGCAAGCCGGGACCTAAAGGTATGGGACACAGAATAGGGAAAAGTTGTTTGGTGTTTGTTTGGGAGTTTTTTTGGGGGGGGCTGGGGTGGGTCTTTTGTGGGGAGGGGAGCGGCAGAGAGGACCAAGCAGGAAAGAAGATCTAGAACTTGGGGCAGGGATGGGGATGATACAGCATGAGGACAAGAGACACCTGGGAAACAGACCAAAGGACAAGGAATGAATTGCTGAACAAAGAAACAGTCACCCAAGTCAAACAATACATTTCACCTCCATACTATTGGGAGCTGGCACCAGAGGGTCTTAGTAGTTGGTTGTTGTTGTTTTGTTTTGTTTTTACCAAAAAAAAAAAAAAAAAAGGCAGTGGAAAACAAGACTCCCCCCACCCACCCACCCATGGCCCCAAGATCCACTCCAAGGGCCAAAGAACAATGAAACCAACCATCCACAATTCCTCCAGTGAAGACACCAGAAAGAAGTGCTTGCCCTACCCCAATGTTTCACTGTTACCAGTGTGCCCCGAGGGGAACTCACTCAAAAGCAAAGAAGAGTGTGCAGGTCCCCAGGATGAGGAAAAGAGTCAAGTAGAAGATCCCCTTCTGCCGGGCCATCATGACACGTCCATCGCAGCAGAACGTGTTCCTGCCTGGGAGCTTCTCCCATTTTCGAGTCACCTTTTTCCTCACCACCATCACAGACATGGCTGCAATACACCTCCTGAGCTTGCCTTCAGTCACAGGAGAAATGTGATTTGGGTCAAGTCCAGGCTCAGTACCACAACTCTGGTGGCATTGGTGGCTGCTGCTTCTGTCAAGCCAGACATCATCAAAAATCTGACTTTCAACCCTAAGAAAAAGTGAGAAATGAAAACATAAAAATGAGATAATAACAATGCCTTTTCCCCAAGCGGCAGTACTTCCATGTGAGGGGGAGAGGCAGAGTGGTTTATCCCTAATCTTTATCTGCCAAAAGATAGCAGGACAGTTTCAGGCTGATGTGAAGAGTGCCTTACAGCATGGAATCAGAGCCCTGGCTCTGGAGTCAAAGCCCCGAACCCAAATTGATCAGCTTCTCTGAGTATTAGTTTCTTCATGTTCAAAATGAACGTTAGGATGATACTTCTGCTACCTGCCACACAGGTTTATTGCTAGGCTCAGTGGAGAATATATGTGAAAGCACTTTGTAAAATCTTTCTTAAAATGAGTTGTTATTCTTCTAACTCTGTCCCCAATTACTGATGATCATAGAATCATAGCTTCATTTTACAGATGACAAAACTGAGCCCTAGAGGTTAAATGACTTGGCCCAATCACACAAGAAATTGGTTATAAAGTGAGCACTAGGCACTGGGTTTCCCGATTTCCAGGTGCTTGCTCTTTCCACCCAACCTTGCTGTTTTAGAAACATCTATACAAAGCCTGGGAGAAAATACTAGAGAGTTTGTCCTTCAAGGGACCAAGATCCTGTTCTTTCACCTTCTTTCTATTTACTACACAAACATGACTCACTTGAGGGGATAAGTCACCCTCTGGCATGGATAGGAATTTCTGGACACGGCCACATGATGCATACACAATGTATTTGCACAAACCAGATTTGCCCTAACTAAACATTGTCTAAGCTCCCTCTGGGTCCCGGAAACTAAGAGAGTCTTGCTGGTTCTTATAGGATCTGAATGAAACCACATTCCTTAAGAAGGGGGACCTCTAGGTGGAGGGCACTGACTCACTAAGGTGGGAGAGAGGGTGGGGGAGGGCTTGGAGGTAGGAAGGAGCAAAGATGGCAGCAGCAGCTGCTGCTGCTGCTGCTGCTGCTACGAAATGGGCAAGGTGCTATGTGGGACAGTCGGGAGTGGCCCATCTCGGTTCCCTGGGGCCTAAGCGCGCTCCCGAGCCGAACCTCCCCCCTCCAACATCACCACCCTCTCCCCCCAGCCCGCTCCTCGGAGGTACAGAGCATCGCAGCCGCCGCCACCACCCCCGCCACATGCTGGGAAGAGGAGAGGGAGGGAGCCAGGGAGGGAGCCAGGGAGGGAGCCAGGCAAGGAACCAGGGAAGGAGCCAGGGAGGGCGGGCGGCGGGCGGGAGGGCTGCCGAGGAGAAACAACCCACAGGAGGCCGCCTCCTCCGCCGCCGCGGGGCTGGCCCCGCTCCAGCAGGCGCTCACAGCTCCAGGCCATGGTCGAAGGGGCGATGCCCGAGGGGCCAGGGGAGCACGGAGGGGGAGGCGGGCTGTGCTGTCCCGGCGGGGGACAGGGACACCACGGGGAAGCAAGCGGCTGCCCAGTGGCGTCGAGCAGAACAAAGCTCCGAAGCGGAGAAGAAATGGACCGCGAGCAGCGGGCGCCCGCCCCGAGGCCCAGTCGCCTCGGGCGCTCGCGCCCTCCGCCCGCACCCCCACCCACCGGAGCGCCCCCTCGAGTGAGAGGCGAGGCAAGGAGGGGACGCCCCCCGAACTGCGCGCGCGCACACCACTGAGCCCGCGCAGCCCTCCCCGACCCCCCGGACCTCGGGCCCCCACCCGCCCCTCCTGCCAGCCGGCTGGCGCGCGATCACACACACATACACACGCACACACATCCCTACACACATACATACATCTATACATACATACACGCACGCACACCTACAAACACATATACACACGCACAGCCGTGCGCCCCGGGAAGCCCCGCCACGTGCCTCCACGGCCACGGTCACAGGCACAGCCACAGCCCCCCATCGGGTCAGGTCCCGGGCTCCGCGGAGCTGCTGCCGGGCATCCGGGACAGGCTGTCCCCAAGCCGGCCGGCCGACCGGCCAGCTCGCTGAGGGTGAAGGGGGGAGGGAAGGAGCGGGAAGCATCGGCACCACGGGAGGCAGCTACAGCCAAGCGCGACCCCCTGCTTACCTGGCGACCGGGACTGCGGTGGGAAAGGTGGCGTTCTCCTCCGGGAGGGAGCCAACGATCTCGGCGGCAGGCAGGGGGATAGGTGGTGGCTCCTCCGCCCCGCCCCGAGCCCCTGGCTGCCGCCGCCTCCGCCTCCGCCTCCTCCTCCTCCGGGAGGGGGCCGGGGGGGAGGGGGGGGATGGACCTTTGCCGTCGGGAGCCACGGCCAGCTGCGGCAGCAGTCCACCGCTGGAGGAATGGAAAGCTCCGCACGTCAGCCGGCAGCTCCAGCGGCTGCCCGCCTGCCATTGGCCGGCCCCCTCCGGGCGCCTACGCCCCCGCCCCCCTGCCCCGGATTCCTATTAGTTAATAGGCATGCCACTCGACGGCGCCTCCTCCTCCCTCCTCGCTCCCCCCGCCCCCTTCCCCCTCCCAGTGCCAGTTTGCCCTTCGGGTCCTAGTACCAATGGGCGTGAAGTGCCACTTTGTCACCGAACCCACGCGGTGGGGGGCAGCTGGCAACGGGCAGGGTAGTACTGGGGCCACCAGCGGCGCGGAAGCACCTTAGTGAACAGTGAATGGAACACTGAACGGCCGCTCCCCCCACCAATCAGGCCTCTCTACCCCTCCCCGCTCCCTACTCCTAGGCCTCCTCCTTGTTTTGAAAATGATTCCCAGGAATTTCACTTTCCAAAACACAAGGAAATCTCAATTCCTTTCTCAAGCTAAGCTCTCTCAACCTTGAGAAGTACCATAGTATTGCAGGAAATAGCGTTGGATTTTAAGTTAGAGGTCCCAGCATGAATGGCCATCCCTCTTACCTACTAGCTATATGACATTAGACAAGTCACTCCCCACCCTGCAATTTCTTTATCTGAAAAATGGAGGGAGTTGGAAAGCATCGTGTTGAAGTGGAAAGAGCAACAGATTTACAAGCAGAGGCCTCTAATCAATCCCAGTTCTTCCAATTACTACCAGTGTGACCTTGACCAAGTCACTTGCCTCATTTCCTCATCTTTAACAAAAATAGATTGGACTGGATAACCTCGAAAATCCCTCCCAGTTCTACTTCTATGATCCTGTGACTAATTGGACTAGATGACCTTTCAGGTCCTTTTCAGGGCTAAATTCTATGACTTTCCATGTCCTGTTCAAAAGATTCTATACTCTGCTTCCCATTCCCCAACCTGTCCTCCCCCTCCCCATCCATATATATCTAAAGCTTTCCAAAAGGAGTAAGGTAAGACATTGGAAGAAAGAGTTCACAGGACAGTACGTGCCTGATCACCATTTCCAAAGCTAAGGCTCCCAGCTAAGTTTTTTCTGAGGGTATCAGCTTAAGGGCAGGTAATCAAAATCAAAGTTAGCCAGAAAGATGTTCAGCCCATGCTCAAAAGCACCGTGACTTCTGCCACTTGTATAGAACACTGAACATCAAGGTAAATCCACCAAAGGAGAGGAAATGGGACAGTCTGAAGGGGGGGGGGGCAGCAATACTGTAAGACACTAGAATATCGGTGTTACCAATATGTGGGGGGAAGAGGGGGTTGTGAACAGAGTTAAAAAGATTTGAATGAAGTGTATTGTGTACCACATGATACAGCCTGGCAGGTATCTAACATACTGACCATAAACAGTTCCTTTGGTTTTGTTTCCTCCCCCTCTTAGATTGTAATCCGAATGAAGGGGGAGGAGCACAGATCTGGGTACTTCATAAATGGTTGTGTTGAGGAGTCTACAATGCTGCTTTGGGGACTAAATACAAGTGCAAGAATTATTTCACTAATAGAGCTTGAAGGAAAATTAGAAACCATCTAGTCCAATGCCCTAGTTTTACTTTAGAGGAAACAGGCTGAAAAAGAGAAGTGTCTTGCTTAAGATCAGTCAAACCAGTAGCAAGTGGCAGGGTCATTACCTGAACCCACGTCTCTCTAGTTTCTTCTGACTCCAAGCCCAGGGCTCTTACCATTGAACCACACTGCCTATTTCTTCTTTATAGTATTTTCTATACACAGCGCCCCCTCCCCCCCAAGCTGGGATGACAAAAAGCCATAAAAAGATAAGTTCCTTCATGAAAGCTTTCATTCAAGAATTTCCAAAAGACAAAACACTGACTAGATATTTGTCTTCTGAGAGAGGATGGTCAGGACTGTATTACTGAAGAAGCTCAGCATTTACACAGTTTCCTGGAGCATCCTGAAGCTCTCAACCTTCGTCCCTGATTCCTGCTAGGCTCCCTGGCTTCCTCCAGGTCTCAGCCAAAGTCCCACCTTCTGCCAGGCCTCCTGAAGCTTAGTGCCTTTCCTCTGAGATCACCCCATTTTTTCCTCTTTTCTGTCCTCTTTGTATATGGCTGTTTGTATGTTGTCTCCCCCATTAGACCATGAGCTCCTTGTAACCAAAGACTGTTTTGTGCCTTTCTTTATTATCTCCAGCACTTAGCTCAGTGCCTGGTACAGAGTAGGTGTTTAATAAATGCTAGATGACCAACTAATATCTGATGCCTCATGGAACTCCTACAGGTTATAATAATTTGCTTATTCCTTACAAGACTCCGTGACCAACTCTCTTGCTTTTTCTTGTTTGGCTTGGTTTCCTCTTTCCCACTGTTCATTCCATCTGATACAATCCTTCTTTATAACCTGAACAATGTCTAATATAAAAGTATCTGTATTGTATGCTGCCATAGGGGGGAAGGGGAGGGAGAGGGAGAAAATTTGAAGCTCAAAGAACTGGGGAACTAAATCTTGTAAACTCATAGTAAACAAACAAATTAATAAAGACAAAAAATAAAAAAGACTCTGTGCCTGGTCACAGAGTACAATTCTCACTTTCTAATGGAGGGTACTACTAATACAACCTCCTAAGACTGGAGAGGAGAACAAATTCTCTCAGGCCCCACTCCAATATTCTCCAAGACAATTCTACCCAGAAGCCTCCGGTAAAGGCCCAGCTTCCCTTACTACAAGCCTAGGCACAAATCCTTCCCAACATATGGAATGCCTTCTCCCCTCCCATGAATTCTCTCCAAGTTTCTAGAGTCTAGCTTAAAAGCCACATCCTTTATGAAGCTTTCCCTAATCCCCCTGTCCTAAGGACCTTCCCCCTCAGACCTCCCACAATACTTTGTGACTTTCTTTCCACTTAACAATTATTATTGTGGATTATAGTTATTTGCATTTCAAGAATTGCCAAAATTTAATAGAAGGAGATAAAGCTGCATCTCCTTTGGGAAACTATGCAACACTTTCAAAAATCCCAAGCTCCTCCCTAATTCAAAAGTCAACGGTTTTTAGCCCAAATAGTTCTCCAGTGGTGGAGAACTCACTCATGAAATACCCTAATCCCAGAAGAATCAAAATTGCAGGTAATCCCAAAAGACAATGGAAAGATGCTTGGTGAGTGTCATAGCATGGTTCAGAGAATGGTCTACACTTGAGAAGTCATACAAAAGAAATTATCTACAGGGAAGATGAGGTAAGTAATTAAAGTCAGTAAGCTTGGGTTCCATAAAACCAAGAACACAAACTAGCTATGAAAGGACTATCTGAGAAGGGTTGCTGGTAAACTAGGTGGTGCTGTCTTAGTCATGACAAACCTCAGTTCAAATCTGGCTTCTAACACTTACTAGGTACATGATTTGGGACAAGTCACTTATGTATGTCCTAGTTTTGTAACTGTATAATGGGAATCAAAAGAATATTTAGCTCCCCAGGTCATTACGAGGATTGCACAAGATCGTATTTGTAAAGTACTTAGTTCAGTGCCACGACACATAAGCACTATATAAATATTAGTTGTCATGATCATCATCATTATAGTGTAAAAAAACTTTTTCATAAAATATCTCTAACGGCATGATATCCAAAATACACAGTGAACTTACACAACTATATAAGACGAAGAATCATCCCCCAGTAGATGAGATAAAAAAGATGAACATTTTTCAAATGAAGACATGCTATCAACAACCATATTAAAAATGTTTCAAATCACTAATATAATAAGAGATATACAAAATAAAACAGCTTTGAGGTTTCACTTCATGCAAATCAAATTGGCAAAATGACTAAAGTAGTCAATGTTGGAGGGACCATAGGAAGACCAAAGCACTAATACACTATTGATGGGGAGGGGGTAATCATTTGGACTTGAGAAAAGTTGATCCGTTTCGATCTTTTGGTCCTACTACTGGCCATAAATCCCCAAGAAGGGCAAACGCATCCTTTTTAGTATATAGGTCTCCTATATGCCAAAATATTCATAGTAGAACTTGTTTGTGGTAGCAAAAACTCTGAAAACAAAACTACCCATTAACTGGGGAAGAGTTGAACAAATTGTAGTTTGTGAATGTAATGGTGTGATAGGGAGGAAGGGGAATCACTCAACTGGGAGTCAGAGGATCTGGGTTCAAATTCTAACTTTACTATTTACTACCTGGGTAACCTTGCACACTTCATATCTTCTTTAGCCCTCAGTCTCCACCTCTGTAAAATGAAGGGGTTCATTAAATGGTCCCTATAATCCCAGAACCTGGGTCTATATTTATGTGTGGTTAAGCTGCCTGGACCATTGCCAGGTATCCTGACTTACATCTACTTTTTTTTTTTTTGCTTTCTGGAGGACAATTGGGGTTAAGTGACTTGCCAATTTTTGTGTTAAGTGCCTGAGGTCGAATTTGAACTCAGGTCCTCCTGACTCCAGGGCTGGTGCTCTATTCACTGCACCACCTAGCCTCCCTTGGTTGTACTTACATCTTGCCACTGGAATCTGATGACTCTGAGGAGAGAGTGAGGCTGATAACTGCACAGCTCTGCCTCACTTAAATCTAATTCACTGAATGATGAACCACAGTCTGTGAGTAGTAGCTGCCCCCTGGAAACCCAACTGGCTTCTCCTTCTCCTTTTTCCTTTTCTTCCTCCTCCTCCTCTTGTCCCTTTGTCCACATGGGGAGCCATACGCTTACATGTGGGTGCTCTGTCCAAGGAATATAATTTTTGATCGATTATACTTTGCAAATTATTTTGGGATTTGGGAGCTAGATTTTTTTCTTCCCTATTTATTTGTCCTATCATTTTTGTTTTAAAAAAGCTGGGATAATTAATTCTTTTGTATTATGTAATTTCATTTATTATTTCTTGAAATATAGCTCTGATAAAACAGGCTTCGAAAAAGTTGTTGTTATTCAAATTGAGTTACTTGGCCAAGCCTTTTAACCAAATCACTCTGCCTTTCACTGATTGACCAATAATACATCCTAGCCCAAGCCTCCTTTGCCCGTTGTTTGGGTTATGATAGCTCAGAGTAAGTGCAAACAGATTGATTCAAGGCAAACTAGACCATCTTCTGTCTCAATTCTTACCTAGCCCTTAGTCATTGAATGGGTGAATTGAACTCAGACAAACTGAGACCTGGAAAAGACCTTAATTTTAAAAGGTCAAGGTCTCCCCCTGCATCCTGGGCCATTGCCAGTTGTCCTGATTAATGTCTTGCCACTGGATTCTGATGACTATGAAGAAGAAAGTGAGGCTGGTAACTTTGCACAGCCCTGCCTCACTTAAATCCAATTTATTTTCAGGTCAAGATATCATCCTTCAGATGTCTTATGGAGGACCACCACCACCCTACCCCAGGAAGTTGACTACATGCCCCATGAACAATTGGGTTGGATCCTCTACAAACAGTAGGCACTTAATAAATGTTTGTTGAATTGAAGTGCTATGATCATAAAGAAGCAAGGGAAAATGCATGTCCCTCTCCCCTAGTCTTCAGGGGAAAAGTCTCCCATCTCCAGACACACTTCCTCTGTGCTATTAAAGAAGTGATCTGGTCCATCTGAGGACCTTAGGGGTGCCAGAGTAGAAATGCCCCAACAGCACATTGTAAGGCCCCACTTCCTACTGTACCTGCCTGTCTCTGGGCCACATTCCCCTCTGAAATTCTGTATGCAGCTACATGGGCAGTAAGGCTTATTATATTACCATCATTCAGTATTTGTGCCCAGCACTCAAGTCAAATGACATAAAATTTAAATTGGCAAGCATGGAGCCGCACTTCCTTCTTCATAATCACATCCTTTGACACAATCATAAAATTCTTTCTATATTATATGTGTGCGCACACACATATATTTCAGAGCCTTTGGCACACTTTCATCCCCTTCATCTCCAGAAATATTCATCCTTAGGGAGTTGATTTGAGCTTTGGAAAGAGCCCAGAGTCTGGTGACTAAGGTGGGGGAACAAGTTGGGGAAGCTCCAGCCCAGCTGAAAAATGAGGTGTGACTCTAACATCACTAGAGTGGTTCTCTTCAGGGGCCCTAATGAGGCTCTGAAGTCAAGTGCCCAAGAGCAAAACTGACCAGAGTCAGAGGACAACCAGAGCCAAGTGGCCAGGCCTGGCCAACAGGTGGAGGACTACCAGAACTAAGTGGAGAGGACGGCCAATGGGCAGAGGGCTACCAGGGCCAAGCAGTGCCAGATGACTGATACAAAGTATCACTGATGCAAAGTGATCACTGTAGACAATGTTTTTCCTTAAAGTACTTTCTCTCTCTCTCTCTCTCTCTCTCTCTCTCTCTCTCTCTCTCTCTCTCTCTCTCTCTCTTTTTTTTTCTTTTTGCAAGTGTAACACTGACTAACAGGAAAGGATGCACAAGAGAAAGCTTGATGCCAAGGCCAGGGAGAAGGGAAGTGACAAAGCATTACCAGAAATTCTACTGTGATGTCAAATGAAGGGTATCTTTTTTCTAAAGAAGTCAGCTACAATCTGGCCACTGGCACCATCATAGAAATCCAAGTAACAAAGAAGGAATTTGGACCCAGTTTCTCTGACTGTCTTCTTTGCCCCACTCCTCACTAGTATGGGGCTTGTCTATCAGCTCCTCTCTATCTCCTCACTTCTGGAATCATTCAAGGTCCCTCTTGAGTTATTCAGTATGTTAAGGGATCAGCTGGTAGGCTGCCAAGGGTGTAAGAGACAAAGCAAGGCCCCTTGTACCAAAGCTAACACGCAGCTCATCGCCAGGCTCCCTTCATCTGAGTGGCCTTCTTCTCCAGACTCATGCATCGTTCTGTCTTGCCACATCCAACCCAACACACAAACTCTATGGTAGGCAATGGGCCATGGTGTGGGGATCAGAGAACTGCACTTAATTGCTAGCTCTTCAAGTTATTTAACTGTGTGATCTTCAGCAAGTTATGCATCTTCTTTTGGGGTCCTGGTCCCCTAATCTGTAAAACAAGGGGGTTGGACTAGATTTCCCTCTGAGCTCTTGATTCAATGTGAAAACTTGTGGAAAACATGAACTAAGCAAAGCCAGAAAACAATCAACTTAATGACTACAATGTAAATGGAAACCCCAACAATCAAAACTGAATGATGCCAAATTATAAAAGACAAGCTTGGTAACGAAGAAATGTGAAAAGCTAGCTAACCCCTCCCCCGATTCCTTTACAGAGGGAGTATGGGACATGGTATATAAGACTTTTTCAGTATGTTGATCAACTTTGCTGAATTTTCTTTGTCTTCCTATTTTTCTATTTTGAAAAATTCATTGTTATAAAGGTCACCTCTCTGGGAGGGGGAGCAGAAAAGTGAAATGAGAAAACTAGATGATGTTAAAAGATAAAAATAAAATCTTTTTTTAAAAAGGAAACTTTAACAATAGATAAAATACGACACAAGAACAAGGGATTATCATTACTTTCTCTCCCTCCTTTTCTCTCTTCTCTCTCTCCATTCTCTTTCTCTGCATCTCTCTTTTCTCTGTGTCTGTTTCTGTCTCTGTCTCTTTTCTCTGTCTCTCTCTCCCTCTCCCTCCTCACAGATAACCAACAGGCATTCTTAAGCACATCTGTCTCTGTTTATCTGTCTGTCTCTCTCCTCCCTCTCCCTCTCTCTTCTCACAAATAACCAACAGGCATTCTTTTTTTTTTTTTGGAGGGGCAATTGGGGTTAGGTGATTTGCCCAAGGTCACATGGCAAGTTTTTGTGTTAAGTGGTGTCTGAGGCTGGATTTGAACTCAGATCCTTCTGACTCCAGGGCCAGTGCTCTATTCACTGTACCACCCAGCCACCCTTTTTTTATTTTTATTTTTAATCAACAGGCATTCTTAAGCACATCTGTCTCTCTGTGTCTCTGTGTGTCTCTGTCTCTGTCTCTGGCCCTCTCCCTCTCTCCCTTCTCACAGATAACCAACAGGCATTCTTAAGCACATCTGTCTCTCTATGTCTCTGTGTGTCTCTGTCTCTGTCTATCCCCCTATCCTTCTCTCCCTTCTCACAGATAACCAACAGGCATTCTTAAGCACATCCGTCTCTCTTGTCCTCTGTCTCTGTTTTTCTGTATGTCTGTCTGTCTATCTCTCTCTCCCTCAACCTTTTCACAGATAACCAACAGGCATTCTTAAGCACATCTGTCTCTCACCCTCTCTGCCAGCTCTCTGGTTTTCTCTGAGACATGAGTTGTTGTGACTAACACTGCCTCTGGAATTGTTCTCTCCCATTCTCTATCCTTTGACAATTCCGTTCAAATCAAAGAAATGATTTTTTAACTAGTGGCAAGTCCTAGGGTCCTTATTATGGAAGCAAAGGGCTAGAAGTGGCAGTGAAAAACAAACATGGACCCACTCCTTCCTTTTGGCCTGAGTGGTCACAGGGAATGGAAAGAACAGCCTTCAATGTCTTGAAGGGTGTGGTGCCCTTAGTAGAAATCCAGGTTCAGTTAGAGTGTGGGGGTAAGAGGCACAGGGAGATTTGGGGGAGAATAAAACAGGGTTCAAAAGGGCAAACTAGGCTCTGGGCAGATAGGGTTGGAGAGGGACAGAACCGGCCCAGATGGGGATGAGGGTTAAGAAAGGAATGGCAGCACTGGCCCTGGAGACAGGAAGAACTGAGGTCAAATCCAGCCTCAGACACTTACTAGCTATGTGTCCCTGGACTTGCCCAGGGTCATTTAATTCCAACTGCTTCCAAAAGAAGAAGGGAATGGCAGGGGTATATGATTTGCACCCAAGGTGTTAAGCCAGGATGACAGGCAGAAGTGACCCTTGAGTCATAGGGAAGGAGGATTGCTCAGTCAGAAGAACTTGCAGAGTGTCACCAAATCACAGAATTTGAGAGTTAGAAGGCATCTCAGCAATCATCCAATTCCTCCATACCGGGAAAGAAGCCCCACTCCACCATGGCCCACAAATGATCATTTAGCCTCTAATGACAGAGAACCAACTACTTCCTGAGGCAACCCATTCCTCTTGGGGGGTGGGGGGAGAAGCAGGGCCTGCTTTCACTGTCACAAAATCCTTTGGCCTCTTACAATGTCCAGCCATTGTTCCTGGTTCTGCTCTTTGGGGCCAAACAGAAAACACCAACTCCTTCTATATCACAGTACTTCAGATACTCGAACACAGCTCTCATGTCCAGCCTGAGCCTTCTCTTTCTCTGAGTTAGAACCCTCAGTTGCTTCAACTGTTCCTCATGGAATCATCTTGGCCACCCTTCCATGCCCTTCCTAAATTGTGATGCCAAAAACTAAGCATAGATGAGGTTTAACCAGAGAGACTACAGCATCACTTCCTTATTCCTGGAAGCTGTGCTCCTAATGAAGGTAGCCCAAGACCATAGGAGCATATCTGGCCTCCACATTATCCTGCAGACCCATTTTGAGCTTGCTGTCCATTAAAACCTCCAGATCTCTTCCAGACAAAGTGCTGTCTCCCTATGTGTCCAACCCCACCCTCCCCACCCCTTTTGTACTTGTGACATTGATTTCTTGAACCTGTGTTTACCCCTGGTGAATTTCACTTTACTTCATTCAATCCAAGGCTCTAGTTGGTCAGAATCTCTGGGGATCCCGATTCTATCATCAAGTATGTGAGCTCTCCCTCTCAACTTTATATTAATCAGCATGCCACCTATGCCTATACCCAAGTTTCCTATCCAGATGATAAATAGCACATGGTCCATGCACAGATCCCTGGGACACTCCACAGGAGGCCTCCTGCCCAGATGACACTGATGCATTCATGCTTTGAATCTGGCCACTCGAGCAGGGCCAAATCTATCACGGTGTCTTCCTTTAGCCCACATTTCTTTCTCTTCCACAGGTGAATCCACATTCCTGTACCAGTTCATTGAAGGATTGGCGATCTGGAGATTTTCACAAAAGATGCAGACAATGCAGGGATGTTTAAAGCAGCAGGCCTTTATTAAACATGTTCCAACTCCCGCAAAGGAAGGTTTAACCTAACAGAAGACATCTGGGGGTGGGAAGGCAGGTGCAAGGAGGGAAAGCTATGGACAGGGTCATCACAGATCTCAAGCACAATGGCCTTTAAGTCACTGCGGTAGAAAGAAGGGGTCAACTGATAATGGCCCTGTCTTCAGATAATAGAACATTTTGGACAGCTCTCCATCACTGCTCTGTGTCAAAACAGAGCCCAACTGGGGTCAAGACATCTCCAAAACAAGGCAGCTCAATAACATGGGCCAGGGGCTCCCTTGGGGGGTAAATTGCCTTCCCATCTATTTTTTCATGAGTAGACAGGCTGGTCAGTATGGTACTGAGCTCCATAAACACAAGGAATTACAGTCCAGGTATATAAGATTCCAGGGGTCTCCAGAGAAGGGCAGGGTGGGAGTATGAAGCAGGAAAAAGAGGGTATCTCTGATCTCTGCGGCAGGTGGGGAAAGAAGGGAAGAAAATAATTACATGATAACTTTAATATATATTTAAAAGAAATAGCAAGTTATACATAATAGATTTGCAGTTTCATGCGCAATCATCTTTTTTTCCCTATTCTACTATATTATGAAAATGCTTATTTTGTAAGCTCAGAATAAAATAAATCACAAAAACAAAAAACAAAAAGGGGGGGCAGGGCTCAGAGGAAGGACTGCTAGCAACAAAAAAGCTAAATCCCCAAACCAGAGAGGACTGGGGGGATTGCTACAACCCCACAGACAAGAGTGAGGAGCAAGAAGAGGACAGGCTGGTTTCCTACTCTAGAAGTATCAGGTTTCTGTGACAAGTACGTGGATAGAGCACCAGCCTGAAGTCAGGAGGACCTGAGTTCAAATTTGACCTCAAATACTTACTAATTGTGTGACCCTGGGCAAGTCACAACCCACATTGCCTCCAGGGGAAAAGGTTAAAAAAAAGGGTCGTGTTTGTGCTCCCCAGTATGGAGGGCTTACATCATTCCATAAGAAGTGGTCAGCTACCACTCCACTGCTCCAGCTCCAAAGTCACCCCTGAATTGATTATTATAAGGAAAACCTTAGCTTCATGTAGCACTTTAGGATTTACAAAGCACTTTTCCTCACAACCACTAGGTAATAATCGCTGACATTTCTAAAGCCCTTTAAAATTTGCTAAGTTCTGACCATAATGGTGGGTATATATAGGTGCTCAATATAAACTTGTAGATTGATTACATTGACAAATTCTTAAGTAATAGCTTCACATCACACATGAGGACTTTGATCCTAATGCTTTGCTTCAAAATCATTTAGTGGGTTGCACTATAATATAGCCAGGTATAGTGGAAAGAGAATGGAAGGGACAGAATAAGTATTTATATAGGACCTACTATTTGTCAGTTACCTTGTTTAGCACTTTTTATAAATATCATCTCATTTGATTCTCACAACAATCCTCCAAGGTAGTGCCCATTTTACAGTTGGAAAAACTGAGGCAAAGAGAAGTGAAGTGATTGCCCAGGGTAATACAACTAGTAAGTATCTAAGGCCACGTTTGAACTCAGATCTTCCTGACTTTAGGTTCAGTGCTCAATGCACTGAGCATCAACTGCCTTCACAAGGACTTGAATAACCTGGGCCATAACATCCCCCTCCCCACTCCAGTCTCCCCCAACCCATGGACGTTGTCCATCAGATTGTCTTGGAGATGACATATTCCATTGATAAGTTACAGTAATGGGGCCAAATGACAGTTTTTTCTCAGAGTGGAGTATTTTTTTTTTGATAATTCATTTCCCAATGGATCATCCCTTCAAGCCACCTGAGTTTGTTTCCAACAAGAATTTGTCATCCCGCAAACCCAAAGAACTCTCGCATTTTTGTTGCCGTGGAGTATCCTCCCCTAATCTCCTTTACAAATGGGCTCTGTGGCCTAGCGCCCCCTTCCCCCAAGCCAGGTCACCGGTGATCGTCTGCCGCAGCCCACTGCCTGACAGGGGCTGCTCGGGAGCCACCACTAAGGTTTACATCATCATAAGAAGAACAAGCAATATGGCAGCAATCCCGTCCAGCGGTTCACTTGTAGCAACCCATGACTACTACCGAAGGCATCTGGGTTCCACCTCCAGCAACAGCTCCTGTGGAAGTGCTGAGTATTCTGGAGAAGTGATCCCCCACCATCCTGGTCTTCCTAAATCAGACCCAGGCCACTGGTGGGCAAGCTTCTTCTTCGGCAAGTCGAGTCATCCATTTATGACAACTGTATTGGAATCCCCAGAGCACTCAGGAACTTTCCAGGTTGCTCATGGCACGATCACCTGTGACCTGGCTCAGGAGGCCATGAGGAAGCGGCATGTCAGTGAGCCCAGCAAGACCAGCACTGGGCCTTCTGCATGAGCAGCAGCACCCTCCTTGCTGCTCCCCCCGCTTCTGAAGTGTGCTAGGCATCAGAGCCCATTTCCCCCTCCCCTCCCCTCTCCTCTCCTCCCCTCCCTTCCCTTCCCTTCCCTTCCCTCTCCCACCTATTCCTTTAGAATAGATAGGCTGCATAAGTATAGAAGTAGTTGTGGGGTGTGTGGGTTTTTTTTTTAAGGAAAACAAAAGCAAAACACCAAAAAAAAAAAACCCAAGTAAAGGAAACCACACTGCTATTTTGGTTTTTTACTTTCTGAATCACCTATGTGCTTTTTGGCAGCCTCAGTAACCTGTTGACTTTGTACTCAACTGTAACTAATAAACTTTGAGCAGCCTTTTAAAAAAAAAGAATTTGTCATCCCGATATTAACAGCAATCAAGACATTTGTCTGGCTATTCTACAGTCACAGTGGTATCTAGCACTAAGGATTTCAGAAGTATTTTTGTGATCTGTCCTCTTTGGTATGATCCCAATCCAGAGGATCTTTCAGGGTCTGAGATCACACAGATCTACAAACTAAACAGAGAAAAGTACAGTAGCCTAGCTCAGAAATGGACCAAGAAGTATGCCGTGGAACTAGCAAAATTATGGGATAACTTCAACAAATAGAGAAGGAGGAACTTGGAAAGAGAATTCTTTGGGATTTTCATGTAACTGTCCATGCCTCACCTTCCCCTGCTGTGGTATTGCTGTCTTGTGCATGCTTGGAACAGCAAAATAAAAAAATCTGTATTTCCTGAACCAACATAGACTCCTAGCAAAGGAGTGTGATGTGTGTGTATGTGTGTGTGTGTGTGTGTGTGTGTGTGTGTGTGTGTGTGTGTGTGTGGCACCAATCCTTCAGTTATTTGCACATCATCCACTAGAATTAAAGCCTTCAGTTTAATTTGACTCAACATGGGCAACCAGAAAGATTTGAAGTCTGGTGTCCTGGTTGTTCCATAAAAATCTCCATGTATTTTACTGGGTATCCCTATGTCTGGAATTCTCTCCCTCCTCACCTCCACCTCTGGGCTTCCTTCATATCTCAGCTAAAATCTGCTCTTCTCTAATCCCATCAATGCATTTCCCCTGAGATTATTTACAATTTATTCTATATCTAGCTTGTTCTTACCTAGTTGTTGGCATGCCTGTTTTTGCCTTTCTTTGTATCCCTAGTGTGTGGTTTAACACCTGGCACATATCAGGCACTTAAATCTTAGTGACTTAATTTGAGAAAACCCAGGTTTGAGTCTGAGCTCTGCTAATTACTCCCTGTGTGACCTCGGACAAGTCATTTCTCTGGATCTGTTACCTAAAATGAGGGGTTGTTTACAGGGGTAAAATCAGGGGTTCTTTATGGGGGTATAAAATCAGGGGTTCTTTATGGGGGTAAGCATCAGGGGTTGTTTACAGGAGGTAAAATCAGGGGTTTTTCATGGAGCAGTGTAAAATCAGGGGTTCTACACATTTTGTGTGTCATGAACCTCCTAGGCAATCTAGAGACAGATGCCCTTCTCAGAACAATGTTTTTAAATGTATAAAATAAAATACATCGAATCACAATTATTTGGAAATACAGCAAACCGATTATTTTTTTCCCCAAATTCCCATGGACTCCAGGTTAAGAATCTCATGGCACTTGAGGGTCTCTAAACTTCCTTGCAGCTCTGTCCCTCATTCATCCAACCCCACCCCCATGCCTCCCCCATAGTCTGCTTGGGCCCTTCACCTCTCTCCAGGCAGACCCATTCAATACCCCCTTTCTATTCATCCCACTTCAGACTCGAACACTCCTTGAAAACACTTCATGTTAGCAAGCCTTCATGGGATTAGAGAACCAGTGTCTCCCTTCCATCAATCACACAGTACAGCGCCTTGGGAAGCTCGATCCTCCATGAATCGGTTCCCAAATTGGGAGAGTGAACAAACGCCCACTGATCCCACCCTATGTAAACACCCCAATGGTCATCACCAAACTGCACCTCCCTCTTCACTTGCCAGCAGAGTAAATACTTACTTGTTCAATCACTGTGCCTGTTCACTGTTTGCTTAGTTCTCTGTATTGCCTTTCCCACTCTGCCAGTGTTACTGCTGTCTTTTCTTTGGTTCTAAATGGATTAGTCTACTATTCAGGATTTGGACAAATACCTGGTGCCCTGCCTACTGGGGTAATGTAGTTTTGGGGAAAACGAAGATCGTCCTAGTAATCATTTTCCTATGGCCCTGCCTAAAGTGGCAATCACAGCTAGAAAAGGCCAAGTAAATGAATGAAAATAATTAAGCCAACAGCTACCACCTAAGGTCAGTTTGCTAGGGAGTGGGGCAATTCTGCTGGAACATCATGTACCGTATAAAATTACAGCATCTGTCTCTAAAGGCAACCCTCTACCTAGCTCTAAATAGGCTCGGCTTTAATGTAGCTCTTATGTTTCAGAAATTAAGTGTGAAGGATACACTGGCAATCTGTTTGACTCCAAATATGAACCCAAATAGATCCCAAATATGAAACAAATATTCGAGTAAAGGGAAATCCATTTCTCTAGTGATATTGCTCTCCGACTGATGTGATTTATTCTAAATTGCACTGAGATAAAGGAGAAAAAATTGTTTTAACCTACAGTACCTACATGTCTCATGAAAGTATCCATTTTCAGGAGAACATCAAACACAGAGAACGCTAGATATATAAGGGACCTTAAAACTCATCCAATACAACCTTCATTTTACAGCAAAGGAAATTGGAATCCAGAGGTGAACTTGTTCTTTAATGCCTGGGGTGGGGGTTGGGGTGGGGAGAAGTTTATTGTTGTAAAAGATGTGGGCAGCTAGGTGGTACATTGGATAGAGCACTGACCCTGGAGTCAGGAAGACCTAAATTTAAATTCAGCCTTAGACACTTACTAACTGTATGACCCTGGGCAAGTCACTTAACCCAAATTGCCTCAAAAAAATATCATGAGCAATAACTTTAATATCAAGAAACTAGAAAGCTGGCATCAGACTTAGGACTAGGGTTCAAGTCCCATCTCTGACACATGGGCTGTGTGACCCTGGGCAAAGTAAGTCATTTAAATTTCATAGTGTCATGGGCAACTCTAACATACAAGTTGCAGAATAGTTGCCTTTCTGCATCAGAAGAGACAATTTTCTCACTAGGGATCCCAATACCAATGAAATATCTCATTGTAACTAGCTTTGCTTTATGATGAATAGATTATCTCGATTGACCTCAAAAAATACAAAGGGAAAGGGGTTCCCAAAGCATTTAAGGGGTTCCCTGGACATCCAAACAATGGGCAAAAGTTTTGGACTGGAACCTATTATTGGCCAATCAGTGAAAGGCAGAGTGATTTTGGTTTAAAGGCTTGGTCAAGTAGTTGTATTTGAAACACAATGAGCTTTCTCCTGTTTTATCAGAGCTATGTTTAGAGAAATCATAAATGAAAATAGTACAGGAAAAAGAGTAAATTGTCCCAGTTTTCTTTAAATAAATAGAAAAAGTTTAAAAATAATCCAGGCCCTCAAACCAAAATATTTTATAAAATATAAGTGTCTATAACTTATATTCCTTTGGACAGAGCACCCACATGTAAAGGTATGACACCCTAAGTGGAAAGAGGGACCACATGTGGCCAGGGAAGGAGGAAGAGGAGGAAAAGGAGGAGGAGGAGGAAAAATAATAACAGCCTTCTCCAACTCAAATTATGGAAGAGAGTAAAGTGAAGAGGCAAGAAAGAGACAAGTTGTGAAAGACTTCAAACAGCAAATCAAGAATTTCATATTTGATCCTGGAGGTACTAGGGAACCACTGGAGCTTATTGAGTTGGGGTGGGGGAGATTTGGCCAGACCTGAGTTTTGGAGATCACTTTGGCAGCTGGACTGAAGTGGAAAGAGCCCTGAATCAGGGAAGCCAACCAATAGTATAGGCATGAGGTGAGGAAGACCTGTCCCCAGGTGGTGGCTTCTCACTAAGAGGGGAGAAAGCAGTGCAAATGAGAGATGTTATGGAGGTAGAAAAGACAAGACTTGGCAACATATTGGATATGGAGGATGAAAAGAGTGAGGACTCGAGACTGATCCCTAGGTTGTGAGCCTGGGTGACAAGGAGGAAGGTCATAGTATAAGTTAAGCTGTGTTATTGACGGAACAGGAGATTTAAAGATGCAGGGGACCTGGGGGTGATGACACAGAAGACTTCTCCACTCCAGAAGAGTTTTTTTGCCTTATTTTTACATGTCACATTCAATAGACTCGACTCCCTTGAGCTTAACTAAGTAAAACTGCCTCATAAATCTTACCTTCCCCCAACATGTCATGAGAATAGTTCCCATTTCTTAGCACTTTAAGGTTTTACAAAGCAATTTCCTCACAACAACTCTGTGACACAGGGAGTGTAATACTCTTCCCATTTTATGGATTAGGAAATTGAGGCTCAAAAAGGTTAAATGACTTCCCCAGAGTCACAGGGCTAGTAAGTGTCAGAGCCAGGAATTGACCCCAGGGATTATCTGACTCCAAATCCAGTGCTCTTTCTACACTAAACACCACATACATGAAGAAAAATGCAATGTCCTTCTCCAAACAGATACTCTAATATGAAGACACTTCCTTTTTACATCTGTTCTTGAAGGCCATCTTGATTTTGAGGATTCCTGCAGCTAGAGACCCCCTTATCCTTCTTAACCAGAAGTAAGATATTCTTCTATCTGTATGATTCTTGACCCTCTAACAAATCTTTCAATTCCACCAATGAATCTCAATCTCTAGGAAAGTGTCTCCCTCTCTCCTCTTTCCCTTTCTCTCCCTATCTCTCCTCTCCTATCTCTCTTTCTCCTTTTTCTCTCTGTCTCTTTCTCTCCCTCTCTCTCTCTCTCCCTCTCTCCATTCTTTCTCTATCTTGTTGCTTTCTGAATTCACTTGTACTGAAGTTAAGCTCAAAACAAATTTCCCAAAAGTGATGTGGCCACATGTAAATAAGGAGTGTGGCTCCCTTCTCTGCCTGATGAGGCTATCAGGCCAGACTGGACCTTGGCCAACACTACCTGAAGTTATTCATGTTTCTTTTATCCCATTCCATACACACACCCCACTTAATTTCTGCTTCTGGGGTAACCTGATACCAGATTTTTACTACACACATTTGTAGAGATGCTTAATTCTCATGAAAAATGTCAGCTCTTCTAGCTTCACAAGTAACCACCATAAAATCTATTCAGCTTTGGCAGCAGCTTAGCTAGTTGGGTGAGCATGTGTTGGTTTAACACTAAAAATAGCCCTTTTCACATTTTAATAAATTAGCATGTATGCCCACATCTATCTATGTATACACAGTGGATGTATACACACACACACACACACACACACACACACACACACACACACACACACACACACTTTTTCAGAACGGACCAGAAGGAGAAATGAGCAAGTTATGGAAACCACAAGAGGCTAGGAAGAAGTGAGAAGGCCTAGACTGTAGTCCATGCTTGCCTGCCACCTAACTCTGTCAAGCCAATTCCTTCATCCTGAGCCCTCTGCAGTATTTCCCTGCTGCTGGATCGCCTCTTCTCCTGCACACTCTCTCCTTCCTGGGCTTGCCTGATGTAGCAGCAAGCACCCCAGTATCCCCAGGGTAGCTGCCAATATAGGTTCTTAGATCTGCTTTTCAAAAGGAAAGCAACTCAAAATGGGTTAACAAGCTTACTTTAATCAAACAAACACACATTACCTAGTTCAGGGGAAAAAGGTCAACACCCCAAACTTCAGAGTTACAGAACTTACAGATCAAACAGACAGGCTTCCAAACTGTCCTACCATTATATCAATACCAAATCACAGTTACCAGAGAGGAAAGCATCAACATCTGGGTTTTCAAAGCCGGGGGGCTCTCAACAACGGCTTCCCAGAGTCTCATCTGGTCAAATCACACAACACTTCTCAAAGTGAGCCCCAAAGCAAAGCCCCTCATCAGAGTTTATATAGCCTTCTCCTGGCTCAAAGATTGTAACAACCTCCTAGACCCACTGCCCAATCACAAAGTATCAAGGTGTGGGCTTTCCTGAAAAACAAGCCTCCCACCACAGGCTCCAGGTGCACTTAAGCTAGGGGCAGGGAAGATCTTTAAATTTGCATTTCCATTACATTCGGCCCCAAGATCTTTCATGCCCATAGCATACGCAATTTACATTTGAATTAGCACTAAAACATCTCTTAGGTCACATTTTCCAGGTACATAATAAAATCACAATATAATCTCAAAATACAATAATCCAAGTCTTCCACTCATGGGGCAAATGTTAACTCAGTCACTTGTCAGTAAAATCAAAAAATAGTCACTCTTAAGTTAACTCAATCAGTTACATCAGTTTTCAAAGTACAAGTCTTCCACTGGGGGTGGCAAAGTCTTGATTAGCTCAATTAGTCTCTTATCTGTAACAATATCTCAAAGTACAATTAGTCACTTATTCAGTAAAGTCTTACTAAGTATGCCCATAGCATAGATAATTTACATTTCAATTAGCCACTAACCATTTCTTAAGTCATATTTTCAAGGTACATCTAAAGTTACCAAAGTGGCCACTGGGTCTTAAACAAAGTACATTGCATTTTCACATCAATTCACAAAATACAAAGCATTATCACATAAAGTTCTCCTGGGAGGAGGGGGGGGGTCCTTCCCACAACACTGCTCCAGCCCCTGCTTCCAAGTCCAGAGAGGGAGCTGGGCAACAAAACCAAAGGTGCGGTCCTTGGGGTCCATGGCACTTCACCCCACCCATCAGTCACAAGTCCATCCCCCCTGGGTCCCAAACTGTGGGATGCAGCAAGGAAACACATTCAGTGCCCCTGCTTTGTCCACACAGTCCTTATCTTGTCCTGTGGCTGAACTCCAAACTCCTGGGTTCCTTCTCCTCCAGTAGAAGGCAGCAGCTCCAGGCTTCTCCACAGGTCTCCATGCAGGCAGCTCACCATTCCTGCTCTCAGCTCAGTGAAGTCAGCATGCAGGCTGTTCTTCTCTCCTGCTCCATGGCTCCACAGAATCACAGCTACCACAACTGGGAAACAAACAATTATCCCAGCCCCCATACTTTCCTTTTACTCAGCAGATCCCATCCCTCGTCGCCATTTTGTAGCAGCAAGCACCCCAATATCCCCAGGGTAGCTGCCAATATAGGTTCTTAGATCTGCTTTTCAAAGGAAAGCAACTCAAAATGGGTTAACAAGCTTACTTTAATCAAACAAACACACATTACCTAGTTCAGGGGAAAAAGGTCAGCACCCCAAACTTCAGAGTTACAGAACTTACAGATCAAACAGACAGGCTTCCAAACTGTCCAACCATTATATCAATACCAAATCACAGTTACCAGAGAGGGAAGCATCAACATCTGGGTTTTCAAAGCCGGGGGGCTCTCAACAACGGCTTCCCAGAGTCTCATCTGGTCAAATCACACAACACTTCTCAAAGTGAGCCCCAAAGCAAAACCTCTCATCAGAGTTTATATAGCCTTCTCCTGGCTCAGAGATTGTAACAACCTCCTTGACCCACTGCCCAATCACAAAGTATCAAGGTGTGGGCTTTCCTGAAAAACAAGCCTCCCACCACAGACTCCAGGTGCACTTAAGCTAGGGGCAGGAAAGATCTTTAAATTTGCATTTCCATTACACCTGACACTGCTCTCTCTTAATTCTCCTTTTCCTTGGCTTCCTTTGTGGGATCATCATTCAGGTCCAGCCCCTCATGCATGGATCACCACAGAGTTCCTTCTGTCTAGTCTCTCTCCTCTTGCCTCTCTATATTTGGTCTTGGTAACCTCAATAGCTCCCATGGATTCCACTCTCATCCCTATAATGATAACTCTACCCTCAGTGCTCTCCTAAGCTTCAATGCTTTGTCTCCAACTGACCTTTAGACAGCTCTAACTGAATGTTCAAGTTAAATCAACACCTGTTTATTAAATACCTACTATTTGCCCAGCATTCAGCTAAGTGCTGAAGATATGAAGGCAAAAGACAGTCCTGGCTCTCAAGGAGCTCACAGTCTAATGGGGGAAACAAGATTCAAATGCCTATGCATGAACAAGTCATATAGGATACAGGGGCAGCTAGGTGGTACAGTAAATAGAGCACCCGCCCTGGAGTCTGGAGGACCTGAGTTCAAATCCAACCTCAGACACTTAATACTTACTAGCTGTGTGACCTTGGGCAAGTCACTTAACCCCAACTGCCCTCCCTTCCCCTCCCGAAAACGCAAAAAAAAAAAAAGACATACAGGATAAATTAGAGAGAATTTCAAAGGAAAGACTAAAACATTAAGGAGGAATAGGAAATGTTTCTTGCACAAGGCAGGACTTTAGCTGAAACTTGAAGTAAGCCAGGGGCAACAATGAGAGAGGAATTCTAGAAATGGCAGATAGGTGGTGAAAATGAAGGGAATGAGGGGCAGCTAGGTGGTGCTGCAATGAATAGACCACCATCCCCCAAATCAGGATGACCTGAGTTCAAATATTACTTCAGACACTTACTAGCTGTGTGACCCTGGACAAGTCACTTAATCCTGATTGCCTCAAAAAGGAAAAGAAAATAAATGGAGTAGGGAAATTGAGTGTCCTGAGTGAAGACCAGCAAGGAGTTTAGAATGAATGAATTGTAAAATATGTCAGAGGAATAGGATGCAAGAAGACTGGAAAGGTAGGAAGAATAATCTGTTTGATACCAGAAGCAACAGGGAGCCACTGGACTTCATTGAATGGGAGAGCAAGATGGTCAGACCTGTCTTCTAGGAAGATTACTTTGATAGACTGGAATAAAAGAGAGATTTGAGGCAAGGAGATCCCCAGCGAGCTATTGCAGTAGTCCAGGTGTGAGGTGATGAGGGCTTGCACTTGGTGTTAAAAAGGAAGATTAAGTAGGGAGAGATATTATGAAGGTTAAAAAAAACAAGACTTGGTAATTGATTGGACAGGGTGGTGAGAGTAAATGAAGAGTCAAGGGTGACACCTAGCCTGGGCAACTAGAAGCATGCTGGTATACTGGAAATGAAAATGAGGAAGAGGGAAGGTCAAAGATTTCAAACTCAACAAGTTGAAAACAAAGCTCATTAACTTACCCATCAAATCCACCTCTCCTCCTAACTGCCCCATCATCTTTTTTTTTGAGGCAAACTGGGTTAAGTGACTTGCCCAGGGTCACTCAGCTAGTGTCTGAGGTCATATTTGAACTCAGGTCCTCCTGACTACAGCACTGGAGCTCTGTCTACTGCAGTGCCACCTAGCTGCCCCATGCCCCATCACTCTTCTGTCACTCTTCCTTCTCCCCCACCCCCAGTATCCAATCACCAAATCTTGTCCACTCCATGTCCTACTATCTCTCATATCCATCCCCTTCTCTCCCGTCACACACCCACTTCCCTAGTTCAGGACAGTACCATTCTTTGTCTAGTGACTATGGCCGTAGCATCTTTAATGGTCTCTTTTCTGTCCAATTCATCCTCTACACAGTTGCCAATTGATAGTCCTAAAACACAGCGCTGACTATGTCACTCCTTTGCTCAGGAAGCTGCAGTGGCTCCCTGCTGACACCAGTCTACAATACAAAGTCTTCTGTTTGGCACTTTAAGCCATGCACAGTTTGGCTCTGGGTTATCTTTCCAGGCTTATTACACGTTACTCACTCTGGGGAGGGGAGTTGTTCTTTATCTGTCACAATGGATGACTGGGAGCCTGATGGTTTAGGTAAACAATTACTCTGTTAAGCAGAGGTACAAGTGAGCAGTTTCCCTCTGTCTTCTATCAAGAACTATTCAGCCACAGACAGTTAACAGCAGCCCATATGGAAGGAAGTTGCATGGGGACTGGGAAGCCCCATAGACAAGGCAGTCATTACCTACTCCAACCACACTGGCCCACATGATGTTGCCTGTATGTGCCTTTCCAGCTCTCACTTCTGATCATCTCTTTTCACAAACTGTCCCCTATTTCCAGAATGTTCCCTCTCCTCACGAAGCCCAGCTCTCTTCAAGGCTCAGCTCACCTGCTACCTGCCTTGAGAGGCCTTTTTTGACACCCCCCTTATTCATGTGCATTTATCTTGTACATATCTTCTTTATTCCCTTATCTGTGAACATGGCATATTTCTTCAGTTTCTTGAAAGCAGTGACTACCTTGCTTATACATCTGCATTCCCTTCACCAGCAATGCCTGACACATAGTGGGTGCTTAATAAATGTCCGCTGATAGATTGTTAATTCATTCTCTGGGCTTTGATGTCCTGCTCTATAAAATAAAGAAGGTGGACCAGATGACCTCTAAGGTCCTTCCAGTTCTGACATTCTATTCAATAAGCATGTCTATGATTCTGTAATTTGGATTGGGGAAAATAAGTGGTTTGTTAGAGGAAGGAAAGGATGTGTTTGGGGAAGGAAGGGGAAGAGGAAAAACTAAAACATGCAGCATGATAAAGTGGAAAGTCCTCTGGATTTGGAGCCTGAAAACCTGGGTTCATATCCTGATTCTGCAGTGTTACTAGCCATGCGACCTTAACCTCTCTGACAGTTTCTTCCTTGGGCTGGACAATCTGATATGTAAGGTTCCTTCCAAGTCTGAATCCTACGAACCTATGAAAGTTAAGGGTATAAAGTGAATGGGAAGAAAGAGGACAAAGAGGAGCCCCTCCCAACTCCAGTAACTCATTAGCTCAAGAAACACACACACACACACACACACACACACACACACACACACACACACACAATGACATAAAGTGCAGCTACTATAAGTCTTGTGATCCAAAGCAGATCTATATTTCATATGGCAAAACAGAGCACCTTCAAGGCCCAACCTCCTCCAAATGCCCAGCAATCAGGCAAGATGTCCAGCAAGCTGCCCAGCCCTGTCTCCAGCCCTGATTGTAGGCTGAGGAGAAGAACAGCCATGTCCATGTCCATTCAATTCACTCTGTGCAATAGCCTTGGGCAGACAAGCACTAAAAAGGCTTTGGATAGTGATGATTATATAGAAAGATAGAATAGAAATGACCAACCGCAAGTTTTATTGCTGTAACTTTTTGCAAGCCCATTATTGAGGAGATTCATATCTTCATGTTCCTAAACAAGAGGTAATAACATTTCTAAAGCACCTTCACCCTCACTTATTTTATAGGAATGTTATTCTCTTTTAAGCTTTCCTCTTTCCCCCGTTGATGTGCATTAGTTACTATGGAAACATTGGAATACTATAGTTTGAACATATCACCATTCACAAGCCGTGGAGAGAATAAAGCCAATTCACATGGAGAGAGAGGCTGCTGGTAGGGGGTTGTGGACAGATGTAGGGCGAGACATGGGGGGGATAATAGGGGGCTGGGCTAGGGGCCCACCTTACAGCCAAAGGGGCTAATAGCCCCATCTATCAAGATTGAGACATTAGTGATTGGGTAATCACACCTCAAGCGACTTCTTAAGCACACTTTCCCAGGGAGAGACCAGCGTGGTGCAGTACATGGAGCCCTGAATTTGGAGTTGGAAGACCTTGGGTTGGAATCCCAGTCTCACTAGTTAGTACCTGTGTGACCTTGGTCGAGTTCCTTCACCTCTGGGGGCCTCATTTTCCTCATCGGTAAATAGGGGGCAGGGGGTGAACTAAATGGCCTCTAAGATCTTTTCAGGCTCTGAGATTCTGATTCCTCCATTCATTCCTACATAGCATAATCCAAGGTTTTGCCCCCCCACACAGCGCCCCCACCCCACCCCCCACCCCCACCTTTTGCCTCAGAATGTATTGTAATCATTTTAACCACTAGGTGACAGAGTGGGTTAGCTTATTATCCTTGGGCAATTTGTAGCTCTAAAGGAAGACGGGAGACTCGTTGGTCCTCGAATGCAGTGAAAACATATTGAAGATTGCAAAAAGGAAATCAATAATTGTCTAAACCTACTAAAGCTGCTTACTTCACACAATGCTCGCTTTCTATTTCTAGTGAAATAGAGCTCAAGCCTCAATTTTCATGCAAGTTCTAAAATATCACTTGGCTTTTAATGATGCCATATGTTTATATCCTGGGCACTTAGGGAAAAAAAAATTGAGGCAGGACCCCTGAATGCTGAGGCTACTTGAGCAATAGGAGAGTGCCTCTGGGTTTTATTCTTTGTGTTAGAATTCGGTTTCTTCACAAGCATAACATCTGTTCAAATGACCTCCATCAACAGCCTTTCTTTATGTAAACAATCAATAAACTCACAGGTTTTAGGAATCTACTTTGTGGCAGGCTTTGTTCTGGTATTTGTTGGGAAGGGTCTGTTGTGTCGGAATAAAATGTATCGATAATTTTATTTTAGTGTTCGAAAAGAAATTCTGTACCTATAAAATTAAATGAAATTAGCTCCATCTATGAGATAAAGTGAACACAAGCCAGTCCACTGCCAAAAAATTCTTCTGCATTACTACAAACAAGACATTTGAAAATATTTTTCTGAGCATTGGATTCATACCTCATACCATATCTCCCAATAAACTAGCTAGATCATTGATCTAGATATGAAAAATAAAAACCAGATAAGAAAAAGGAATAATATATTTATCTCAGCTATGGGGAGAAAAGATATAATGCAAACACAGAGGAAATCATTGAAAAAAAATCCTTTTTTCCTTTTTTTAATGATGTTTCTGTGAGAAAGTCTTAGAAACAGAATTGCTGGATCAAAAAGTAGGATCATTTTTTGAATTGTTAATGCCATGCTGCTGTCAAAAATGTTTTCACTAGACTACAGTCTTACCAACGATATTTCAGAGAGCTTGTTTACCAACTGCCTGAATTCTTTTGAATTTTATCCTTTTATTTTTTGTGTCTACTTTTACTAGCTAGATAGTATAAGGTGATATTTTAAGGATATTTTGATTTGGATTTCTCTGATCACTAGATAAAAAGATTTTGCACAATGAAAAGCAATATCTCTAAAACTTAAAACAAAAGATAGATTGGAAAACTATCAGCAATAAGTATTTCAGATGAAAGTCTGACATCCAAAATCTATATGGAACTGGCAGATATATAAAAGGCCAAGGTGTAGCTAGATGGCACAGTGAGTAGAGCTTAGGCCCTGGAGTCAGAAGGACCTGAGTTCAAATCCAACTTCAGACACTTAATACTTACTAGCTGTGTGACCTTGGGCAAGTCACTTAACCCTCCAAAAAAAAGGGGGGGAGACTATTAAAAACATTTTTTTACTGTGGGGAAACAAGCCTTCTAAAGTGAGTCTATGGACCTGCATAACTATTTTGGACAGCAATATGGCTATATGCAATAAAATGCACAATACCAATCAGCCCTTTGACCCAACAATTCCATTGGTAGCACTCTAGCCCCAAAACATCATAAAAAGGGAGGAAAAGGACATATCAGTATAAAATTATTCATAATAACTCTGCTTATTAGAAGCAATCTCTAGATCCAATAATCAGAGAATGGGTAAGTAAATTATGGATAGACATATGATGGAATATTGTTGTAACATAAAAAAGATAAATATGAAGCATGTAAGGAAAAGTAAGATGAAATGTTGCAGAATAAGATCAGCAAAAGCAGAACTTTATATATATTGATTACAATTGGGGGGAGAAGGAGGGAAGGAACAAAGAGAAAGAGACAGAGAGACAGAAACAGAGAGGCAGAGAGAAAGAAGGAAGGAAGGAAGAGAGGGAAGGAAGGAAGGAAGACAGAAATAGCAGAATTTTAGATAGGCCTGGTAGGGACCACAGAACAAAGGTATTTTTTCTGGTTATTGGTTGTTTGTTGGTTCATTTGTTTCAGTGTTCTTAAATACTAAGGGTTTTATGTAAGATTTTAGTCTTTATTTTCTATGGTCATTTGATTGTTTTTGCTGATACTTATTGAGATTAATTTTTTTTGCCTTTTGGAGGGCAATCGGGGTTAAGTAACTTGCCCAAGGTCACACAGCTAGGTTTTTGTTTGTGTGTGTGTTAAGTGTCTGAGGTCGGATCCGAACTCAGGTCCTTCTGACTTCAGGGCCGACGCTCTACTCACTGCGCCACCTAGCCGCCCCTAAGATTAATTTTTTTAACTGGTCTAGGATCACACAACTAGTAAGTATCAAAGTCATGTCTCAAACCTGGATGTTTGGATGTTAAGCCCTTGTGCTCTTTTCCATTATACAAAGAACACTGCTTTAGACTGAGGCTCACACTAAGCAGGGTTTGTGTCTTTTTAGGCCAATCTATAATATTGCATAGATATAAAAGTTTCATGTGCTTTTTGATTATTTGTTAAAAATGAAAGCTATAACATGACACAAAAGGAAAATGATAAATGTTGGAAAAGATGTGGGAAAATTGGAATACTAATGAATTGCTGGTAGAGTTGTGAAGTGATCCAACCATTCTGGAGAACAATTTGGAACTGTGCCCAAAGAGCTATAAAATTTGACCTAGCAATATCACTTCCAGGTCTGTATCCCAAAAGAGATCATAAAAATGGGAAAACGACCCACATTTTAAAAATATTTATAGCAGCTCTTTTTATGGTGGCCAAGAACTAGAGATTGAGGGGATAGCCATCAATTGAAGAATGGCTGAACAAGTTGTGGTATATGAATGTAATGGAATACTATTGTGCTGTAAGAAATGAGGAGCATGTGGACTTCAGAAAAACCTGGAAAGACTTATATGAACTGATAAGTAAAATGAGCAGAACCAGGAAAATGTTGTACATAGTAACAGCCACATTATACGACTGACTTTGACAGACTTAGCTCTTCTCTGCAATGCAATAATCTAGGTAAGACAATTCCAAAAGACTCAAGATGGAAAATGCTATCCATATCTAGAGAAAGAACTTTGGAGTCTCAACACAGATGGAAGCAGACTATTTGCTCTTTTTCTTTTGTTGTTTTGTTTTCTCATACTTTCTCCTATTAGTTCTAATTCTTCTTTACATCATGACTAATGTGAAAATATGTTTAATATGAATGTATAAGTAGAGCTCATATCAGATTGTACACCATCTTGAGGAGGGGAGAGGAGAAGAGGGGGGAGAAAATTCAAAACTCAAAATCTTATGGAAGCGCATATTAAAAACTAAAAATAAATTAATTATACTTTTAAAAAAGGAGAAAAAAAGAATGAAAGCTAGTAGAGGTCCATTTGTACCTCTATTTTATAAGGAAAATCTTGAGACTTCTGTAGCCAAGATGGTGGAATAAGGCTGGGACTTGCTTGAGCTCTCTCAAATTGCCCTCCAAACAACTTTAAAATAACACTTCAAAACAAATTCTGGAGTGGCAGAACCAGCAAGTCTAAGACAACTTAGCAGATTAACAGGAAAGGTCTGTCTCATTAAGGTAAGAGTAGAGCACAGTCCAGTGCAGGTGACCTAGGCAAACAGCAGCAGGCTCCATCCCAGCAAGCCAGTGCAGGTTTTGGGGGCAACTGAATCAGCAACAGGGACTCCAAGAGCTCTCAGTCCACAGAAGACAAGGAGGCTGGACAACTGGTCAGAGGGAGACTGCAAGAGGACACTTTGCTGGCACTGGATGCCCAAACAATGATCTTGTTCACAGACCCAGGTCAAAGTTCCAGGGTGAGGAGAAGCTCTAGCACACTAAAGTGTGTGACCATAGGGGGAAAAGGATCCTGGTCACATGTCCAGGGTGGAAAAGAATGCTTATGGCAGAGGCAGCTAGGTGGCACAGTGAATAGAACACCATCTGTGGAGGCAGGAGGACCTGAGTTCAAATCCAGACTCAGACACTTAACACTTACTAGTTGTGTGATCTTGGGCAAATCACTCAACCCCAATTTCCCTGCCTTCCCCCCTCCAAAAACAAGACAAAAAAAGAGAGAGTACTTGTGGTAGCTCACAGACTAGAGTACATGCCAGGAAAGCAGTGCCCACATCTCTCCTTAGATCATACCACTTTGGAAGAACTGAAAACTTACAGGTCCCCAGAATTAGCTCCGAAAACAGCAACACAAAGCCAAGCCCAACTTTAACATAAAATTAAAAGTCAAAAATAGGCTGGGGAAATGAACAAACAAACAAAACCTAACCATAGAAAGTTATTATGATGACAGGGAAGCTCAAAACACAAACTCAGAAGAGAACAATGTCAAAACAATTACATGCAAAGCCTCAAAGAAAAATGTGAATTTGTGTCAGGCCCAAAAAGAACTCCTGGAAGAGCTCAAAAAGAATTTTAAAAATCAAATAAGAGAGGTAGAAGGAACATTGGGAAAAGAAATGAGATTGATGCAAGAGAATCATGAAAATAGTCAACAGTTTGTAAAAGGAAGAGCAAAAAATGGGGAAAGAGGTACAAAAATTTGCTGAAGAAAACAACTTTTTTTCCAAATGCTTTATTAACTTCTGGTTTACATCATTCATTTCTGCCACATTTTGAGTTACAATTTTTTCCCCATTTTCCCCCTACCCATGACCCCAGAATAGCAATCCCACAGGATATCCCCTCATCTAATCTGCTCTCTCCCATCTCTTCTCCCATACCCCCTTCGACTTTTCCAGTAGGTGAATCCCCGTGCCCCATGCCTGTACATCTTATCTCCCAATTATGTGTAAAATAGTATTAATAATAGTATTTATATATTTTTGAAACATTTGATTTTTAAAACTTTGAATTCCAGATTCATTGCCTTCCTCCCTTGTTACCCACCCTTACTGGGAAGATAAGCAATTCAGTATATGTGGTATATGTGTAGCTATGCAAAACATTACCATAGTAGATATATTGTAAAAGACTGACTATATTTCCCTCCCTCCTATCCCACCTCCCACCTGGTCCACTCCCCACTTTGATCCTGTCCCTTTTCAAAAGTGGGTGCTTCCAGCTTCCCTCCCACCCCAGCCTGCCCTCCCTTCCATCATCTCCCTTCCCATTCCCTTTCCCCCCAACTCTCCTGAAGGGTGAGATATCCCATTTAGTATGTATGCCATTCTCTCCCTGAGCCAAATTCAATGAGAATAAGGTTTTGCCTTTTTGCCTTTCTGTTCTTCCCCTCCCCTGCAGCCACTTTCCTTGCCTCTTCTACATGAGATAGTTGACCCCATTCTGTCTCTCCCTATCTCCTCTCTTTATGTTCCTCTCTCACCTCTCAATTTCACCCCTTAATTATGATCTCTTCCCATTAAATTTGACCTGTGCCTTCTATCTATGTATACCTATAAACATATATGCACATATTCACATATATATTCATATGCCCATATACCCTTCTTCAGCTATTTTCATACTGAGAAAGGTTTCATCAGTTACAGTTATCATTTTTCCATGTAGGAATATAAATAGTTCAACTTTGATAAGTTCCTTATGATTTATTTTCCCTGTTTCCTTTCTCAAACATCTCTTGCTTCTTGTGTCTGAATATCAAATTTTCTATTCAACTCTGGTTTTTTCCTCAAGAATTCTTGAAAGTTCTCTATTCCACTGAATGACCATATTTTCCCCTGAAACATGATACTCAGTTTTCTGGGTAGGTGATTCTTAGTTTTAATCCCAGGTCCTTTGCCCTCCAGAATATCGTATTCCAGAAATTAAAAGAATCCACCAATCACCTTCTGAAAGAGATCCCAAAATGAAAACTCAGAGGAATATTATAGTCAAATTCCAGAGCTCCCAGGCCAAGGAGAAAATACTGCAAAGAACCAAAAAGAAATTCAGATATTATGGAGCTACAGTCAAAATTACACTGTGTAAAAAATTACTATTAACTTATCATTGGGGATATCCATGGTTTTTTCCCTTCCTATTTCCTCATTCTCTACTAGATTAAATCAGCATCTGAAGAACATCTCTCATAATGATATTGTATTAACTTTCTACTCAATCTTGTTCAGACCCCACTCAAGTGGGAAAGCCCAATACTCAGGCTTTGGTGGGAGGGTAGAGCCTTTGCCTAGATTGCTCAGGGCTGGGGTGTTCTGCGAGTAAAACTGAAATAATCAAAGTCACAGTTTTTCCTCTGCCCCTGTTTAGAATAGGTTCACCTCTCATTATAATATTCATTCTCTCATTAAGTGTTAACCAATCAGAGTTGATTACTGTTTGTTGGGACTGTCCACTCTTCCAAGGGTATATATATTTCAAGAAGCCACTATGGTCCATCTTTGGTTCATGAGAGAGCCAAATGACCAATCCTTTTATTAATTATTTGCTGGCCATAATTAATTAAATTATTAATTACCCAGAAATTACATCTCTTGAACCTTTTATACGTCACAACAGATTTTAACAGATTCTATGTTAAAGGATCAGAGGCCTTAGAATATGATATTCTGGAAGGCAGAGTAGCTGGGATTATAACCAAAAATCACCTACCTAGCAAAACTAAGTATAATCCTTCAGGGGGAAAATGAATGTTTAATGAAATAGAAGACATTCAAGAATTCCTGATGAAAAGACCAGAATAGAACAGAAAATTTGATTTTCAAATACAAGACTCAAGAAAAGTACCAAAAAGGTAAACAGGAAAGAGAACACATTCAATAAGGTTAAACTTTTTACATTCCTACAGGGGGAGATACTTGTAACTCTTAACTTTATCACTCTTAGGGCTATTAGAAGGAGTAAATAGAGAGAAGGCATTGGTGTAAGTTGACTATGAGGGGATGGATGTAAAAAAATTAAGGGGTAAGAAAGAGTGATGTACTGGGAGAAGAGGAGAGGGAGAGGTAGAATGGGGTAAATTATCTCACATGAAAGAGACATGAAAGCTATTACAATGGAAGGGAAGATGGGGGGTGTGGTAGGCAACACTTGAACTTTACTCTCATTGGAATTGGCTCAAAGAATGAATAACGTACACACAGTTGGGTATAGAAATCTATCTTACCCCATATGGAAGTAGGAAGAGAAGGGGATAAGAGAAGGGGTGAAGACTGATAGAAGGGAGGGCATATTGGAGGAGATGGTGGTCAGAAGAGAAACACCTGTGAGGAGGGACAGTGTAGACAGAGAAAAAACAGAGAGAAAAGGATAAACTGGGTAAAAATAGGATGGAGGGAAATACACAGTAATCATAATTGTGAATGTAAATGGGATGAACTCTACCATACACTATGACCAGGTGGGATTTATACCAGGAATACAAGGCTGGTTCAATACTAGGACAAACTACTAGCATAATTGACCATATCAATAATAAAACCAACAAAAATCATATGATTATCTCAATAGATGCAGGAAAAGCTTTTGATAATACATAAAACCCATTCCTATTAAAAACATTAGAGAATATAGGAATAAATGGAACTTTCAGTAAAATGGTAAGTGGCATTTATCTAAAGCCATCAGCAAGCATTATCTATAATGGGGATGAACCAGGAGCCTTCCTAATAAAATTCAGGGTGAAGTAAGGATGGCCATTATTTAATATTATACTAGAAATGCTAGCAAAATGGATATATGACTTAGATATAAAGAGTGATAACATGGGCAAATTAGCAGGGCATGGAATAGTTTACCTGTCAGATCTATGGATAAAGGAAGAATTTATGACCAAACTAGAGATAATATTACAAGATATAAAATGGATAATTTTGATTACATTAAATTTAAAAAGATTTCACACAAACAAAACCAATGCAGCCAAGATTAGAAGGAAAATAGAAAGCTGGGGGGGAGCGGTGAATTTACAACAAGTGTCTCTGATAAAGGCCTCTTTTCTCAAATATATAGAGAACTGAGCAAATGTAGAAAGAATACAAGTCATTCCTCAATTGATAAACAGTCCAAGGATATGAACAGGCAGTTATGAGATGAAGAAATACAAGCTATCCACAGTCATATGGGAAAAAATGCTCCAAATCACTATTGATTAAAGAAATGCAAATTAAAACAATTCTGAGGTACCACCTCAGACCTATCTGATTTTCTAATATGACAGTAAAGGAAAGTGACAAATGTTGGAGGGTATGTGGGAAAATTGAGACACTAATGTACTGTTGGTGGAATTGTGAACTGATCCAACCATTCTGGAGAACAATTTGGAACTATGTCCAAGGGGCTATCAAACTGTGCATACATACCCTTTGACCCAGCAATACCACTACTAGATCTGTATCCCAAAGAAATTTTTTTAAATGGGAAAGGACTTATTTGTACAAAAATATTCATGGCAGCTCTTTTTGTGGTGGCAAAGAATTGGATGTCCATCAATTGCGGAATGGCTAAACAAATGTAGTATATGATTGTAATGGAATACTATTGTGTTATAAGAAATGACATGGTTGGGGGTGGCTAGGTAGTGCAGTGAATAGAGCACCAGCCCTGGAGTCAGGAGGACCTGAGTTCAAATCTGGCCTCAGACACTTAACACTTACTAGCCATGTGACCTTGGCTGAGTCACTTAACCCCAACTGCCCTGCCTTGCCCCCTCCAAAAAGCAAAAAAAACAAAAACAAAAACAAAAAACATGGTTTCATCCATGACACCATTCATTCATGGTTTCAGAAAAAAAGACTGGAAAGACCTAGAAAGACTTACAAGAACCGATGCAAAATAAAGCAAGTAGAACCAGGAGAACATTGTACAAAGTAACAGCAATATTGTATGATGATAAACTGTGAATGACAGCTATTCTCAGCATACAGTGCTCTAAGACAATTACAAAGGAATCATGATAAAAAATACTATCCAACTCCAGAGAAAGAACTGATGGAGTCTGAATGCAGATCAAAGCATACTATTTTTCACTTTTTTAAATGCTTTTTTTTGGTCT
Organism: Gymnobelideus leadbeateri; assembly: GCA_011680675.1. Classification (NCBI taxonomy): domain Eukaryota; kingdom Metazoa; phylum Chordata; class Mammalia; order Diprotodontia; family Petauridae; genus Gymnobelideus; species Gymnobelideus leadbeateri. The sequence continues at coordinate 277,386 of WOXC01007037.1, read as the reverse complement.
GTGTTTTCTTTCACAACATGACTAATATGGAAATATGTTTTGCATGATTGCACATGTATAAGCTATATCAAATGGCTTACCATCTGGGGGTGGAGGAAGGGAGGGAGAGACTTTGGAACTCAAAATTAAAAAAAGAATAATGTTAAAAACTGTTTTACATGCAATTGGGAAAAATATCTAAAAAGAAGAAAAAATCATTTGTTGCTTTAATGATTACGGTACACCAAAACATTGGCTGAACATGCTATCAAATACAGTGATGGTTTGGCTAAACTTGAAAAAAAACTTGGTACAAAGAAGGCTCACTGGGTAGGAGAGGAGGAAGGATAAACTCAGTAATGAATCTGATATGAAAACAAATGACAATAAAAGAAATGTTGGCCAGATCATTGCTGCAAAATATAGATGTAAACATTCAAACACATTGTTATTTATTAGTGAATACCAGTAGCTTTAATTAACTCAATGAGTACTTAAATGATTAGTCTGAACTAGTAGTGCCAAATTCAAATAGACACAGGCCACTGATTCATACACAAGGATTTCTGCAGGATATAAATTGACTTAGTTTTAAAATGTCGTGTTATCTATGTTTTGTTTTATTTTATTTTGTTAAATATTTGCCATTTACATTTTAATTTGGTTTGGGCAACACTCTGGCATTGCTGATGCATGTCTGGCACCTCTGGTCTTGACAGCAGATGAAGAGACAGAATCCTAAGGAATGATTTTAATAATTGTTCTTTCTCTGCTAACCACCAGTCTGATATTTGTACTAAATCCTTGAAACTCACATTGTACTAGAGCTATCTTGCTTATATAAAAATTAGCCAGGGGGAGGCTAGGTGGCACAGTGAATAGAGCATCAGCCCTGGAGTCAGGAGGACCTGAGTTCAAACCCGGCCTCAGACACTTAACACTTAATAGCTGTGTGACCTTGGGCAAGTTACTTAACCCCGATTGCCCTGCCTTCCCCCCTCCAAAAAGCAAAAAAATAAAAAATAAATTAAAAAAAAAATCAGCCAGGCTTCAGATATGCTAATGTAAGGAAGTATAAGAAGAACCTTATGAATCTTGCTATATTCCCCAGAATGTTGTTGTTTGGTCTCTATTCTCAAAGCAGATCAATGGCATCATGGGGCATTGTCTTGATTTGTGTGCGAATTGGATTTAAGTGAGACAGATCACTTTCTCCTCCAGAATCATCTGGGTCCAGTGGCAAGACAAAAGTCAAGATGACTGGCAATGGTCCAGGAAGTAGTGGGAGACCTTGGTCTTTTTAAATTAAGATCTATTCCAGGTCTCAGTTTTTCTGACTATTCATGACTATAATCTGACAATTCAATGACTAAAGGCTAGGTAAGAATTGAGATAAAAGATGGCCTAGTTTTCCTTGAATCAATTTGGGAGGGGAAGGCCCCCTGAGTTTCTGGCCAGAACAATTGCTATTTGCACTCACTCTAAGCCCAAACAATGGGCAACAGAGGCTTGTGGTGGCCATTCAATGAAAGCCTAAGTTATTTGGGTTTAAAGGCTTAGTAAGGTAGCTCCTTGGGCTTTTTAAAAGCCTGTTTTTTCAAAGCTATGTTTCAAGAAATCATAAATTAAAACAGTGTAAGACAAAGTAAATTGTCCTAGCTTTTTTTCTTTTAAAAGCAATTGGGGTTAAGTAACTTGCTCAAGGTTACACGGCTAGTCATTATTTATGTGTGGGTGTTCATTTTCTGAGGCCGGATTTGATCTCGGGTCATCCCAACTCCGAGGCCGGCGCTCTTACTCACTGCGCCACCTAGCCGCCCCCAATTGTCCTAGCTTTTGAAAAAAAAATGGAATTTTTTAAAATCTAGCACCCAAACCTCAAGATATCTTATAAAATATAAGTGACTAAAGGTTATATTTGGATAAAGCATCCACATGTAAAGGTATGACACCCCAAGTGGAGAGAAGGACCACATGTGGCCAAGGAAGAAGGAGGAGAAGAAATATCAACCTTCCCCAACTCAAATTGGCAGGTTGGGTCCCTGGAGGGTGGCTCCTACTATTCACAGAATGTTGTTCAGCCTTCCATTCTTGAAGAGCACCAGTGATATCTCCTACATTCCCCAAGGTGTTCAGAAATGTTAGTATTGGAGGAGTGGGGAAGAGAGGGCCATGGAAAGAGTGGAAAGAAGCAATCAAAAGATACCAGGACCATTCCAAAAATTCTCCAGGAAAATAGAAGTTTGAAAAACAAGTGACGAGAGGAGGGTAATAGTTTAGCAAAGAAAAATGACACTAGTTAAGTAAGAAAAGAGAGAATCATAGGACCTTGGGATAGGAAGGGACCTCAAAGACTAGAGACTAGTCCCTAGCTGAAGAAGAATCCCTTCTAGAAAACAGCTGATAATTGGTCATCCAGCCTTTGCTTAAAGTCTTCCATGTAGGAAAAGCTCTGCTTCTCAAGACAGTCCATTCCATTCTGGGATAACTCCAACTGTTTAGAAAGTTCTTCCTTCCTGGCCATCTCCTCCTTGGCTCCACCTAGTTTCCTCACATTAAGACTAGGTTTCCCTCTTTGATGGCTTCAATGATTATTTTCTGGTTCTGCTCTCTCAGACCAAGGACAGCAAGTCTAATACCATTCCCATGAGAGAGTCCTTCAAAGTCTTGAAGAGAGATATCATGTTCCCTTCATATCCAGGATCTTCTCCAGGCTAAACATCCCATGCTCCTTTAATAGATCTTCTCATGGCATGTTCTCAAAGACCTTTACCATGCCAGTTGCCCTCTTCTTGATGTAATACTCCTGATATGGTCTGACCAGGGCAGAGGACAGCCCTGGATTGTCACCTCTCTAGACCTGGATACTATTCAAGTCAACAAGTATTTGTTTTGTATATATTCCTTAATATGTACAAGGATGGGGAATGAGGATCCAAAGACAAAAGGAAAACCATTCCCTACCCTCAATGAATTTACATTCTACTGAAGGACACAGATAAGTAAATACAAGAGAATTTGAGGATGGGAAACACTAATAACTATAAAAAGTGAGGAAAAGCTTCCCATGGGAGATGGAACCTTACTCAAACATTAAAAGAAGCTAAGGAGTCAGCTAGGTGGTGCTGCAGTGGATAGAGCATTGGGGCTGGAGTCAGGAAGGCTCATCTTCCTGAGTTCAAATCTAGCCTCAGATACTTACTAGCTATGTGACCTTGGGCAAGTCCTTAACTTTGCCTCAGTCTCCTCATCTGTAAAATTAGCAAGCAAAGGAAATGGCAAATCACTCCAGTATCTTTGCCAAGAAAACTCCAAATGGGGTCACAAAGAGTAGGATGTAGCTGAAACAAATGAACAACAACAAAGAGTGTAAAAGGCACAAATTTGGAGGGAGTGCCTTGAAGCCATGAGAACAGCCTGTGCAAAGGTACACACAGAAGTAGGAAATGGAAAATTGAGTTTGGTGAACAGCAAGTAGATCAGGTGATATGAAAAACAGGATACGTGAAAAGAAGTAATGTAAAATAAATCTCAAAAGGTTGTCTAGAGCCAAACTGTAAAGGGTTTTAAATGCCAAAGTGAGAAGTCTTTTATCCTAGAGGTAATATGAAGCCACTGAAGATTCTTGAGTAGGGGCGTGACAGTCAGTCCTGTGCCTTAGAAAGAATATATTGGACTAAACAAGTGATGATAGAAAGGATCATACAAGATAAAATGGACAATTTTGATTATATAAAATTCAAAAGTTTTTACAAAAAATCTAATATAGCTTAAATTAGAAGAGAAACAATAGGAAAAATCTTTGCAGCAATTTTCTCTGATAAAGGTTTCCTTTCCTAGATAGAAGGACCAGATTAAAATTTTATAAGACTATGAGGCATTCTACAGTTTATAGATGGTCAAAAGATAGGAACAGGCAGTTTTCAAGGGAAGAAATCCAAACTACCAACAACCATATGAAAAAATGCTCTAAATCACTAATAATTAAAGAAATGCAAATTAAAGCAACTTTGAAGTTCCAACTCACACTTATTAGACTAGCAAAGATAACAAAAGAAAAAAATGACAGATGTTGGAGGGGCTGTGGGAAAGCAGATATACTAGTGAGCTATTGGTTGAGCTAAGAAGAGGCCCAGCCATTCTGGGAAGCAATTTGGAACTATGTCCCCAAAGTTATTAAACTCTGCATACTCTTTGACCCAGTGATACTACTACTAGGCCTATACTCCAAAGGAATCAAAGAAAGAGGAAAAGGACCGATACGTACAATGAGATCTATATGTATAAAGTTGCATTTATGGCAGCTCTTTTAAGAGTAGCCAGAAATTGGAAACTAAGGGAGTGTCCTCCTATTGGGAAATGGTGAAACAAATTGTGATATATGCAAGTAATGGAATATTATTGTAACAAAAGAAATCAGTCAATCAGACAACAAGTATTTATTAAGTGCCTTCTATATATGCCCTGGGAATACAAAGAAAGGCAAAATAATCCATCCCTGCTCTGAAAAAGAGCCTAATCTAATGGGGGAGACAACATACAAACAGATATGTACAAACAAGGTATCTGCAGGATAAATTGGAGATCTTCTCAGAGAAAAGACACTAGCATTAAAGAGAACTAAGCAAGTGTTGAAGGTGGGACTTCAGTTGAGATTTGAGGCAAATTATGGAAACCAGGAGGTGGAAATGAGGAGAGAGCTAGTTTTAGGCATAGGGGAATGCATAGCCAGTGAAAAATGTATGGAGTCCAGAGACTAACCACCAGGCTATAGCAATAGCCCAGGCATGAGGTGATGAGGTCCTGAGCCAAGGTGGTAGTAGTATCAGAAGGGAGATGTAGGCCTATAGGAGAGATGCTGGTAAGATAGAAACAATGGGACTTGACAACTAATTGGATAAATGTTGAGGATGAGGATGTAAGAGAGAGTGAGGAGTTGATGAGGCACACCTGGGTTGTGAGGTTAGGGCTGGATAAATAGAAATGAGGAAATGAACAGTTTCAGAGGGAACAGAGAAGACTTCTATGAACAGCACTAGAAGAACCATTTATACAATAACATCAAAAAAACTTTAGAATTCTGATCATGCAATGATAAACCAAAGAATGAAGATGACACATAGCGCTCACCACCTGACAGAATGGATGAACCTAAGATGCAGAAAAAGATAGATGTTTTTTGATCTGACCAAATTGAGAATTTGTTCTACCTGACTGAAGCTATGTATTGGCTTTATTTTGGTGGGCTTTTAAAAAAATCTGTTCAAAGTGGGGGTAGGAGCAACAGTTTAATTTTTAAAAGGATATTTATGCTATAACATACCAATTTTTTTCAATATAATTTTTGGCTGCATAGTGAATTAAAACTGAATTAAATTAAATTATGAATAATATAATATAACATAATATAACACAACATAATATAATAATATAAATAAATTAAAACTCAGGCACTGAGCCACACTGCCAAAGAATGGTGAGAATACATTGCATTACCTTGCTCCTAAAAACACCATTTAATGCACTGCCTTGATTATATAGGACTGCTATTAAATATTACTTTTATTCGTATTGAATGGGGAGTATATATCAAAAAATTTGTGTTAAGTACATAGAGATTAAAGTGGCCACCAATCATTGTATTGCTAAAATATATGCTTCATGATTTTTTTTTCATTTTTATATTGGCAGCTGTAGTGAAATGGAGACTGTGGAGAGTAGAAGCTGGTAACAAAACTGCAATAGTCCTGGAAGTGATGATAACCTGATGATAACCCCAGTCATGGTTGTATAAGAGGGAAAAAGAGCACAACAGACAGGAGAGATGTATAGAAATTGACAAGACAGCAAATGATTGAATGGAAGGGGATGGTGGTCAAGGACAGTGAAGAGGATAGGATGACTTGGAGGTCAGGGGGACTAGGACCCCAGTGCCCTTTTACTTAGAATTTCAAGGTTCCAGGCAAACCCTTTCTTAACTCTTGATAGGTGCACATTATCCCTGGTCACAAGTCCACCGTTGCTGTATTTTAAGCTACGGTCCAGGGATACAACTCCCAATTACAGATGCCATTTTTCTTAACCAGTGGTTGACTTCCCACATCCGCCTTTGTCTTCTGAAGTCCTTGCCTCTGACAGCAGGGGGAACAAAGAATCTTTGCCCATGTGCTCTTTAGTTCTTTGCCCAAGGCTTCATAATTTTTAGGAATGTCTTTTAGATTCCTTTTGGTGTCATTTTTGCACACTGAAACACAAATGGCTAAAAGGAGAGATGTTATCAATAGCTGATTAAAAGGAACCAACTTCATGATTTACTCATTGATCTCTCCAGTTGTAACTGTATTCTCCTTCTTCAGGCCACTTTGTATTTACTATCTGTGAACTTCTTGTTTTCTTCCAAATAGAAAGCAAGCTCTCCAAAGGTTGATGTTTTTTATTTTATCTTTGCATTCCAAACACTGAGTACAGTAGTACTGTACCTTGCACATGCACAGTAAGCACCTAAATGTTGAATACACATCTACACATTGAGATTTGGTCTGATTCATATTAGTTCATGCTGCAGGATTTTTTCCTGCTTCCCCCCCCCCAAAAAAAAAACCAAAGCAATTTTTTAAAACCCTATATTAACTTCTTGTTTATATAATTCATTTCCGCCAGATTTTGAGTTACAATTTTTTCCCCATTTTTCCCCTACCCACCACCCCAGAATAGCAGTCCCACAGGATATCCCCTCATCCAATCTGCTCTCTCCCATATCTTCTCCCATACCCCCTTTGACCTTTCCATTAGGGCAAGGTGAATCTCTGTGCCCCAATGCCTACATATCTTATTTCCCAATTATATGTAAAATAGTATTAATAATAGTATTTATATATATTTAAGACATTTGATTTTTTTTAAGCAATTGGGGTTAAGTAACTTGCTCAAGGTTACACGACTAGTCATTATTTATGTGTGGGTGCTCATTTTCTGAGGCCAGATTTGATCTCGGGTCATCCCAACTCCGAGGCCAGCGCTCTTACTCACTGTGCCACCTAGCTGCCCCTTTTAGGGCAATTGGGGTTAAGTAACTTGCCCAAGGTCACATGGCTAGGTTTTTTTTTTTTGTTCGTGTGGGTTAAGTGTCTGAAGCCGGATCCGAACTCAGGTCCTTCTGACTCCAGGGCCGGCGCTCTACTCACTGCGCCACCTAGCCGCCCCAAGACATTTGATTTTAAAACTTCGAATTCCAGATTCATTCCCTTTCTCCCTTGTCACCCACTCTTGCTGGGGTGATAAGTAATTCAGTATATGTTGTACATGTATAGCCATGCAAGACATCACCATAGTAGATATATTGTAAAAGACTGGCTATATTTCCCTCCCACCCATCCCACCCCCAACTTGGTCCATTCCCTACTTTGATCCTGTCCCTTTTCAAACCTAGGTGCTTCTAAACTCCCTCCCCCCCAGCACGTCCTCCCTTCCATCATCCCTCCTCTCATACCCCTCCCCTCTACTCTCCTGTAGGGTGGGTTATCCCATTTAGTATGTATAAAACAAAGCAATTTTGATTCTGTGAGGGTTCAGGAAAATAACCTGGTTCATTATCCTCATATGTCTTGCTGCCTATCAATGCAAATCCAAATTCCTCATTCCATCATTTAGCCATGCCCCTCTGTAAACATGGTCTGCCCTTTCTATCTAAACTTTGTTTTCAGTACGCTGTTTGTTAGTCTGATCTCTCTGGCCGACTGGCTCAGAAGAAAGGGCACTGGACCTGAGTTCAAAACAACAGCTGCCATCTACATGTTGATCTAAGGGTTTGAAAAGCACTTTATACCAATTCTCACAAACTGAGGAAACCAAGGCTTCAAAGTGAAATTACTTGTGTATCTAGTATCAAGTAAGCAGTTAAATTCAAACCTGATCTTCCTAACTCTAAGTCCAGGACTCTAGCTACTGTGCTAAGTTGTCCAAGAAGACCTAGGTTGTTGTCCAGGATCCACCACTGACTTAATATAACCTTGGCCAAGTCATTTAACCTCCATGAACTTCAGTTCTCCCCCCACCCCCCGTAAAATGAACTTGAGCCAAGTTTGAGTTCTGATTTTGCCACTTACTTGTGAGACTTGGACAAGTCTGGGCCCTACTTTCCTCATCTAAAAAATATAAGTGATGGACAAGATGGCCTCCAAGGTCCCTTTCAGTTCTAAAGATCTATCTTTCTCATGGACACATCAAGCTCAATCCAATCTCCACACTTCTGCCACTTATTTAACTCCTAAAATACCCTATCCCTTCCTCTCTAAATTAGAATTAGAAGCCTTCCCTATTTCTCCTGTGCCCCAATATTTTCTCTTCACCTAGAACTTTTTTTTGCCCCTCTATAATACACTTATTTTGGAATGTTATATATCGTAGCTAAATGTGTTAACATTTCCTTACTAAAACGAGAAGTGTCAAACATGCAGTCCTCAGGTCTTCCCTATTGTTTCCTGAACCAGATTAAAATGTAACTGGGAAATATTTAACAAAATAAATATAAATTACAATAAAACAGAACTATTGATTGGTGGTTTTCTAGGTCAACATGAGACCCGCAGAGATCCATTTCTATTTTAGTTTGACCCTACTGGTGTGAACTACACAAAGGCAGGAATTACATCCTTCTTACTTATCATCCCATGCCCAGTTTAGGGCTCTGCATGCAGAAAGAGCTTAAAAAATTCTTTTTCATTTTATTTTTAAATTAACACATATTTTTTCTCAACTTCTTATCCCCCACACACTTTAAAGAAAAACAAAACCCTTGCAAGAAACATATATAATCAAACAAGATAAATTCCAATGATCTTCATGTCCAAAAATTTATGCCTCATTCTGTACTCTGAGTCCATCACTTCTCTGTCAAGAGTCAGGTAGCATAGTTCATTGTGAGTCCTCTGAAATCATGGTGGGTTGTTACATTGGTCAGAGATTATGTCTCGAACAAATGTCTTTACAATGTTGTTGTAGAAATTTTTCTCCTGGTTCTCACTTCAATCTGTATCAGTTCATATAAGTCTTCCCAGTATACTCTAAACCCATCCCTTTAGTCACTTCTTATGGCACAATAGTATTCTGTTACATTCATATACCATAGCTCATTCAGTCATTCCTCAATTGATGGACATCACCTTAGTTTCTAGATCTTTGCCACTACAAAAAAGCTACTATTAATATTTTTGTATATATGGGTCCTTTTCTTCTGTCTTTGATACTTTGGGGGTATGTATAGTCCTAACAGAGGGAGTCAGAGAGCTGTGTCAATGGGCACAAAAGATCTAATGACTTTGGGGGCATAGTTTCATATTACTTAATAAACATTTCCAGGAAATCCCACTTCCACCAGTAAAATCACAGGAATATGGACCTGATGCTAGAAGGGACCTCAAAGGTCATCTCATTCAACCCCTTCATTTTACAGAGGAAGAAACTGAGGCCCAAGAAGGGTTAAAGTGATTTGCCAGGGTTACAAAGAGGTTTAAATTTTAGATAATATTTGCAAAGTGCCTAGCACAATGCCTGGCACATAGTAGCCTCCCTACACCTCTCCCTAGAGCTGGAAAGGGACCTCAGATTGCTATCTAGTCCAATTCCCTCATTGTACATATAAGGAAACTGAAGTCCAAGAAGGTGTAGTCACTTGCCCAAGGCAACACATAGGATTATAGGTCTTGACCTGGAAAGAACTTCAGATCTCATCTATTCCAACCATGACATTTGACAGATTAAGAAACTGAAGCGAAAAGTCCTGTATGTGAGGTGATTTATGTGAGGGTTACACATGGTTTCAGAGATCTGGAGTTGAAAGGGACCTTGGAAGTCATCTAGAGTCCGACTGTTTTACAGAGGAGGCCTAAGGTGCAGTATGTTAAATGACTTTCCCAGGATTATAAATTTTTAGCAGCAAAGGACTTCAGAAGCCATCTAGTTCAACTCCTTCATTTTATAGAGGAGGAAACTGAGGCCTAGAGAGGGGAAAGGACTCGTCCAAGGTACCACGTAGAATCCTAGATCTCGAGTTGGAGGGGACTTCTGAGAAGGAAACTGACCGTGTATGTCAGCACCAACAGAGGGGCCGCCTTGCGGGGGTGCGCCTTGCATCCCTACCTAGACAGTGAGCTCTCTCCCGCTTTCTCCCAAGCATTAACAAGTTCTAGGTCGCGGTAGCGCACTACGTCGACACGACACGTAAATGCAGCTAAAAAGGATGCTCTGTCATCAGTGAGTGCGTAAGTAGCTTAGCTGGCCCCGCCTCCCGGCTCGCCGGAAACCACGACCCGGGAGGAGCTCGAAGCGACACTGACAGAGGAAAAAGAGGGGTCAGAGGAGGGAGTCGGAGGGGATGGCGAGGAGGCCTCAAAAGCCCGGAGACCTCAAAACCCCCGAGCCCTCATCACACCCTGAGAGGCCCACGCTCGGCCCCTGCCTTTACCCGTTCCCAGAGAGCGGAAGTGACGCGCTAGAGACGGGACCGGAAGCGGAAGCTCCCGCTGCCCGGCCCGGAAGCGGCGTTGTTTGCACTTCCGACTCCCGGGCCCACGTGAGGATACCAGCTGCCTGCCGACATGAATGAAAAGGTCCCTGAAAAGAGGTGAGATTGAGCCTGGCTATCTGGGGCAGGGGTAGAGGGGGCCGAGTCTGCGCCCGATCGGGGCATGGTCTTCCTTTTCGGAGCGGCAGCCGGAGCCTCTGGCGACTGGGGGGTGCCTTGTGGGGCGCCCCTTGCCTTCTCCTACGCTTCCGGAGATTTGTTCCGGTCGCAGTTGCTCTTCCTTGTCCCACCTGGGGTTCCGAACCCGCGTCTTGTCCTCTTCTCCACGATTTGACCCCTTCCCTCTGCTCCCTTTCTACCGTGCTGTTCTAACCTCCCAATCGTTCCCCACCTCCAGAAAGCCTTCTCTGCTCTCTTGATTTGGAAAAGACTCTCTCCCTTCCGTCCGCTAGCATAGCAGTTTGTTTTAACTTGTGTTGTGTACTTTCTAACGTTGTCTCTGTATTCCTGCCATTACCACATACTTGCCTGTGACTTCTGTCTTATTTATACGTTGTATTCTTCCCCTACCCCCTCTGCCAGGGTGAACACAACAGTGCCCTGCAAACCGTGGGTACCTAATAAATGTCTGTTGACTAACTTATTCGTCTCTCCTTTAATCAACCATCAATAAACATTTATTAAGCACCTACTATGTGCCAAGACACTGTTGGCAATCTCTGACTGCTCAATCCTTTATTCCCACTGGCTCTCTTCAGCATTTAATGCCCTTATTTTATATGATATATGTTATTTTTCAGTTGTCTATATGATGTCATTTTGTATGTCACGTTATTCATGAGGACATAGGATTTAGAGCTGGAAGGGACCATAGAGATCTTTTGTTTCAACTCCCTCATTTTACAGATAAGGAAACTGAGACCCAGAGAGGTGAAATGACTTGGCCAAAGTCTCAGGGTTTATAAGTGGCAGAGGCATCAGGTGAGCCCAGGTCCTCTGATTCCAGATCCAGTGCCCTTTTCTACAAAAGTAAACTCCTTCTTATAAAAAGTGATATTTGGTTACTGTATATACAATATCCTTAGCCTCTGTCTTTCTTATTATTTTGCTCCTTAGCGTGCCAGACACTGGGTTTTGGCTTGATCATCTCTCTTCATCACTGTTACACTCTTTGCCTTGGACCAGTCACTTGACAAAATATTTTAAGCAACCTCAATTCATAGAGCATGCTGTCTAAAGATCCAAAGGAAAAAGAGGTTTCCAACCTTGAAGAGTTTCCAGTTTATTGGTATAGTTAGGATTTACCACAAATGTACCTAATGATGTCGACCACTTTTCGCCATTTTCTGTCCTTTTGCCTAGAACCTGAGAAGATGCCCTAGAAGGACTAGGAAGTATAGGACAGAGGGATGGAACTAAAATCCCAAACGATTGTATGATAATCCTATTCATTGCCCCTCTCTTTTTTTCTTTTTTAATTTATTTGTTTATTTTTAGTTTACAAGATTCAATTCCATAGTTCCTTTAGTTTCAAATTTCCCTTCCCTCCCCGCATCCCCACGACGGCATATAGTCCAGTATAGGATCTGCAAATACTTTCACAATAGACATTATTCAGGTTACAAAGGCGTATTGTACTAGATTCATTGCCCCTCTCTTATAGGTGGTATTTGGTTTTACAGATTTCCAAAGTTTTGTTCAGTCTTCCAGGCTCATGTGAGAATACAGTTTTGTCAGGCTGGAATTTGTTAGAGGAAGAAGGGATGTTATAAGTAGTAACATTTCTTTGTTGCCTTCTAGCAGCCTTCTGGCATTGGGCCAACAGGAAGAAGTAGTAGATTTACTTAAAGAATACCCACTGAGTCCCAGTGAAGATGAGGTAAGTGACTGCTACTGAATCAAGACTCAGGAAAAGACTGGTGCAAAGGTGCCATGGATTGGTAATCTTACTTATAACTCCCAAACTGCATCTTATTCTTTATGCTCTCGTGAAGTCAAGTTGTTCTTGTAGAAGTCATAGCACCCACCCCCCTTGTGGACCCAGTCCTCAGAGAGGTCTCTGCATTCCTCCCTTCAGTTGAGAATAAATTCCTGAAACTGTCAAGCAAAGAACCAGTAAATATTTGGCCTTTTCCCTATCTGCTCATATCAAATCAGTAAATATTTACAGAGGATCTAATGTGGCCTGAGCATTATGTAGAGTATAAAGAAGTGCAAGACTTCCTCCCTGCCCTCAAGAACCTTAAGTTGAGGTGGCGTCAGGGGAGTAAAGCAACATTAGTATTCCTGCTCATTACGGACTTTCTCTATTCCCTCAACTTCAGTTTCTGCAGACTGCCATGATCCTCTGACTAAAAGGTGCTTACTAGATCCATAACAAATATAGTCATTTCCAAATCCTTTACCTTTCTTAACTTTGAAGCAAATAATTAAAATAATCATTTCTCCCAGGAAAATTGAAATGTCGTATTGGTGATAAATGGAGTTTTCTTTTCCTAAGACAGGCCATCTTAGACCATAGGATTTAGAGTTGGAAGGGACCTTAGAGGTCATGTAGTCCATCACCCTAATTTGACAGATGAGGAATCTGGGGGTCCAAGAGGGGAGAGGACTTGCCCAAAGTCACGCCGTTAGTAAGTAGCACAGCTGGAAGTTAAACCCTCAGGAAGTATGTGACTTACTGTACACATTAGGGTACCAGTATGTGTTGTTACATGATGATGCTTTATGGTCACATATCACCTTTTCTCCCAAAGCAGAGGTAAGACAGACAGATGGAACGTCCCAACAGATTTTAGAGGATTCATGGTTCTTCCTTTGGATGGGTGGCTTGGCAGTAATTCCTGCCAGCTTTACTCGGTGATCTCTCTCCATCTATCCAGTCTTAAAAGCTGAGCTTTTTGTTTATGTTGAGATACCTACACATCATCCTCATCTGCTTACCTACATCATTACACAGATTGAGGGCTTACTCATACATACCTTGTTCCCATATTGGCTCAAGCATCACTTCCCTCTGTCCTGGGTCATAACTCTGTATCTTTTTCTATCTGGAGGATGATGATGAAGAGAGGAAACATCAAAAGCTTCTGGAGACCATTGGTAGCCTGGATGGAAAGAACAGGTAACACGCACCCAAGACTAGACACATTTGAGCTAGCTTGAAAAAGGCCTGTGTCTAGAGCTGCAAGGGACCTTAGACATAATCTAGTCCAAGGCTTATTCAACTTTTTCCACTTGTGACCCCCTTTAGTGCTTCTTAAACCCCATATGGGGTCAAGGTCCTCAGTTTAAGAAGTGCTGATTTAGTCTAGTCTGTCTGATTTAGTCCAGTCTGTCAGTTTAAAAGAAGGAACCTGAAGGCCAGAGAGGATCATTGACTTTCCCAAGGTGGTCCTTATGCTTAAGCAAGTAATGGTGCCAAGATTTGGGCCCAGGGCCTCTGACTACAAATTCCATACTTTTTCCACTGCTCCTCACTTCATTAAGGCTCCTCCAGTCATTTCTCAAGTATAACAGTAGGCCTAGACTCTGGGCTCCCTCCAGTCATTCCTGGGATAGCAGGCCATTCTGCAAAGCTTTCAAGGATGGGAGGTTTAAAAGTCAAGATCAGCAAATGCACACTTGCCCTGTAACCAAGCAAGCCTCTGCTTGGGATTGTGAGTCTATTTTCATATTCCAATTCATCTTCTGTGTTATTTCAGGCAGAGATTGGCTGAACGATCAGAGGCCAGTCTGCAGGTGTCAGAGTTCAATATCAGCATTGAAGGTAAGTCAGCAGGAGAGCCAGAGGTCTGTCTGCCTCTGCAGTCACTGGCGTACAAAAGCCCAGGCTCATCATTGGCCACTCTGGTTATTGATCCACTCAATGTGAGAGCGCATAGGTGGGCAGCAAGCACTTCCACATTTCTTGCTTTTTCACCAGCTGCCTTGTGTCAAGGACAAGGTTTCCTTCAGAGGTTTGGGGGTGTGAGGAGGGAAGGGGCAGACAGCAGGATGAGAAGCCCTGAGAGGACATGTGGAGATTGAGGGACAGAGTATCTGTTAACTAATAATCTAATAACAGTTAGCATTTCCATAGCACTATAAGGTTTGCCAAGAACCTTGTATATGTTCTCTCAATAAGAACAACCCTAGGAGCTAGGTGCTATTATTATCTATATCTTATAGATGAGGAAACTGAGGCAGAAAGGTGAAGTGATTTGCCCAAGGTCACACACCTAGTGTCTGTAGCCAGGTTTGAACTCAAGTCTTCCTGAATCCAGGCTCAGCCCTCTATGTACTGTACCACCTAGCTGATTATTTCCCCCCACCCCCACCCCCTTTCAGATTCTCCCACCTTGGACAGCCACCCATCAGTCACTGGCTTCTAAGTTAAAAGTGATGGATTTGGGGTATGTGTTGGACTCTCCCCTTCTCCACCCTACTCCCCCCCCCCAAAAAAATCTCACTCTCGGCCTGCCTCTTCAATAGCTATATATTTATTTACCCAGAGCAAATAACAGTTTGGGCCAGGTGAGTAATAGCTAATATTGCTTTTTGTTTCCTCACTAGACTTCCTCATTAGGGGCAAGCCTAATGCCTAAGGGCATTTTATTAGGTGTTAAAATGTGAATATGTTTCTATCAGTTTGTTCAGTATGTTTGGAAAAGCAGTGCTTTCAGTTTGTCTAGGGCTTATGGTGAACGAAATGGGAAGTGGTGCCCAGTATATGCCAGGCCTTGTACTAACCACTTTCTGCACTTGCAGTCCCATCTGATTGCTGCTTTCTGGTGAGCTGGTTTACCCCCAGCCTCCCCAACCACACTGTCCCAGAAAGAGTCTCCTTCACCCCCTGCTTCCTCCCTCCCAGCCCCTCCTGAGACCTTTGGTGCTTATATACAGGGACAGGGGAGAAGCTGGAACTTGCAGAGCTGCTGGCACCCATCAAGCCTTCCTCCTCGCTGGGCACTGTGAAGAAGCAGCTGAAGAAGGTCAAAAATAAGAAGGCTGTGGAGTTACCCCTTAGCAAAGAGGAGAATGAAAGGGTGAGTGATATGGAAGACAGCCTGCAGAGAGACAGAAAGGATTTGGGATGGCCAGATGGGCTAATTTGATAGAGAGAAAAGGCCTAAACCTATAGAATCCCCTTGCAGTACAAAAGACTAAGAAGAATCCAGGTCAGGGCCATCCCATTGTTTTCCATACTGAATGGGCCATGTGATCAGAGACCTTTTTGCATGTAGGCTTGGCCAGTAAAGCAAAAGCAGTCCAGAGAAGCCAGTTGATCCTTACAAAAGTGCACAGTTAGATGGATCAGTTCTGATGGAATCATTGGCAATTCTGTTTAACAGATGGTGCCTCTTGCCAACTGGGGTAGACTTAGGGGCCGTCTCAATTTCAGCTCCATTTCTATTTCTCCATCTGGGGGTGGTGGCTCTCAGCCTCTGCTGCAGCAGCTTCATTAGAAAGAATATTTTCATAGAGCCAGCCTGAATCAGACATTACCCAGAGAACCTGGCCACCCTACCCCTGAACTTCATGTGGATCAGTGATCTCATTGGTGTGGATATTCTCCTGATTCAGATGGCAGCTCATCTATGGCCCCTGATTCTGTGTACATCTTGTCCTGTGATTTCTATAAATCCTTCAGGAAGGATCCATCTAGGGTTCCTAGAACCCTTCCTCTGGGTCTTAGAGAATTTTGTGGACATCAGTGCAACACATGGACAGTCTGGCTATTTAAGTAAAAAAAAAATGTGCTCTAGAGATCAGGTGTCTGGCTTTTGGGCAAGATGCTGGATATTCAGGATCTCAGGGGAGGTTGGAGTCCTAGTATTGAGATAAAAGCCAGCTTCTGCCCATCTGGGTCTCTGATCATATCCAAAAGGTCTTTTGACATTGAGCTCTGGGCTTTGGCTGCCTTGTGTCTTGCAGATCCACAGGGAAGCTGCCTACAGCAAAACCTCCCAAAACATGGACAAGTGGGACTCCGTAGTCTTGAAGAATCGGAGTGCATCACAGTTAGTCTTTCCTCTGGAGCAGGAGCAAGTACTAGATGCCCCTATTGAGGAGGTGCTTGGGGGCTGGAAGGTACGTTTGGGACAAGGAGGAACCAAGCTTCCATCAGGGGAGGGAGGTGTCAGGGTTCAAGTTGGCCATGGGGGTGCCTCATAGTCAAAATCCCATTGTAGAGAAGTAATAGTAATACCTGCCATTTCTCTAGTGTGTTGCATTGTATTTTTACCTGTTTTGTTAAACATTTCCCAAAGATATTTTAATCTGATCCCAGTAGTTTGGGTGGCAAGTTTGACAGCTCTGGTCTACTCCAGTCCCAGCACTGGGGATATGATTTTCTTTTTTTGATTCTGGTATTGTAAGGGCAGAAAAATTCAGTCACATTCAGAACAGTTTTAGGAAGCAGGGATTCCTTATTCCGAATTCTGCCTCTGAAGCATGTCCACATCAGAGCCCAAACTTTGCTCACAGAACAGCCAAGAAATAGCAGTAACAACTGACATTTCTAGAGGGTTTTAGTTTGCAAAACACTTTACGTGTATTATGTTCTTTTGAGTGTCACAATGACTCCAGGAGGCACGTACCAGAGATATTGCTGTCCCCATCTTATTGAGGAAGAAACTGAGGCTCAGACAGGTCGTATCCTCTGCTGGAGAGGGTTAGAGGCGATAGGCTGCTCTTTAATACTGTGGACCTTGGTGAACTTCAGAGCAGCCAGTTTTTAGTCACTCAGAGGCATGGGATCAAAGGCAGGACTAGGCCTAGAGCATCTGCAAATGTATATTGAATGGCTGGCATAGAGAAGAAAACATAAACTCATTGCAGTAACCCTCTTGTTGCCTTGTGTCTCAGGCAAAAGGGAATAATCAGCAAATCACCATTTTGCTGGTAAGAGGATGAGGCTGTTAGCCAACAGAGAAAGGTGGCTGTCCACAGAACATGTGCAGGCTGCCATACTTACTCAGAGCACAGCATGGGTTCTAGAAACTTACATGGTGCCTTGGTGTTGGATGTGGCCCACACAAGCCACAAAAGCATTCATGCCTTACAATCATTTTCAGGAGAGGAAATTGTGACACGTTAGATAAAAGAGAATAATACCAGGCATTCATATTGGGCTTGGAGGTTTTGTGGGTTTGGTTTTATTATTTGGTTTTTGTTTGTTTTGTTCGTTTTTCCTTTTTTTTTTTAAACTTAGAGCACTTTACCTACAAGATAGTCTAGGTCAGAGGTATCAAACACGCACATGCTAGTGCTGCCAAACTAGATTAAAATGTAATGGGGAAATATTCAACAAAATAAATAAAGATCAAGTTAAACATAAATAACATGACATCTTAAAACTAAGTCAATATGTGGGCCAGAGGGATCTTTCTGGCCAGGTTAGTGGCGCCTCTTTTTGTTTGAGTTTGACATCACTGATTTAGGCCACCGGGGTGACCTCCAAGCTTACTTTCTTAAACACTTTAATAGAGAGTGATAACTTCTTTTTTGAGGGGGGGAAGGGAAGGAAATTGGGGTTAAGTGACTTGCCCAAGGTCACACAGCTAATAAGTGAGAGTGATAACTCTTGGATCTCTTCATTATAGCTGTTCAGACAAAAGGCTTGACACTGAACAGTTCTCCGAGGGCTGTGAATCTTTCAAGTTGTATGCTGTGGCTTTGCTCCTATTTCCTAGAATTTTAGTTAACTTTTTTTTTTAAGCTGAAAAGATAAGGAGATGAGAGGTAGGGACCGTTTTGCAGCTTTTCATGTCTTGACTCCACAGCCACACTGTGGAGGGGTCCTTGAGTAGGTCATGAGGCTGGAAAGGATCTCAGAGGCCATCTAATCCAACTCTAATTTTACAGAGAAAGAAATCCTCCTCATTATAGTCTTTGCCTCAGAGGACCTGAGGCCAGGGTGAAGTGTGTGGACTGAGATCACACAGATAGTAAGTGATGAGTGGGATGGGAGCCCAGGTTGTCTCACTCAAAATCTGGCCTCTTTTCCCTCCCTCCCACACTGGGGTGTTTAAGGAATGTGTCTGTTGGCCATACCAGCACAACAGTGACAGATCCTCCCACACTAAAAGCCTGGGTCCCTAGGTGAACTATGTGTCATGAAGTGAGGCCCAGCCTAGGTAAGTGCAGGAGAGCTAGGTTGGCCCAGAGGTGAAGAATTTTTTGGGTCCCAGTAACTCACAGAGGCCATCTCTAGGTAGGCAGGGGTGGCACATTGGCACCTGTATCAGGAAATGTTCCACTTGCAGAGCTTTGACAGCAAAGATTCGGCCCTGCCCATCCATGCATCTTTACTCTCTAGAAAATTACATTTGCTAGGTAGATGATGAAAAAGCCTTGTCTCCCAATTTGCCTTGGCATTTTATCATTTTTTCCCACTAAGGAAAGCTGTGTGATTGAAGGGGAGGGGAGGCTGTATATCTGAGGATTGGAGACTTCAGCCAGCCCATTGAGCCTGGTGAATCAGTGGCCATCTTTCCTAGCTGCTGCTGCAAGAGAAAGCAGATGAATTGACTCTGCTACTCTTAGGAGTTTGAAGTGGAAGGGGCCTCCGAGATCTTCCAGTCCAGCTCCTGGTATTGCAGCCCATATGTTTCCTACATACAGAACCAAGTCATGGTGGGAAATGCACTGTGGAGTTTAGGGAATTGCAGGCAGAGTGAGGAAATGACTGGGGTTAAATTTGAACTGTCAGGAAACAGGCTAATTACACGAAGGTCATATTTTTGTTCAGACAACGTCCTTTTGTGCTCAGGAAATTTAAAAAAGAAAAAACAACCCACTAGAACCCAGCAGTTGGAGAGAGTGCCTAAAAGCGCCTTGTTTTTCTCGTTTGATCCCATCACAAGTGAACAATACAGAGCTAGAGAGTGACAGTGGCCCATCTCGGCACATACAGCCACACGATTGGGAGCAGCTGGCTGTTCTGAAGTTTTGTTAATGGGTTTTGCCTGGAAGCTGTTAGCCAGATTTTCTTCCCTGCTTTACCGTCAGCTATAAAGAATGCTGATCTTTAAAACCTAACCTTACCATCTCTCTAGAAAGTAAATTTAAAGGGAAAGATCTGACCTTGGAACAATTGGGGGGTGGGAGTGTGGTCTTGCTCTGGGCCATAGAGAGCATTTTGCTGTGAGTTCATGGTCATCTTGGAGTGTTGAGAGGAATCATCTCTCTGTTAGGGCAAGAGGGCAGGTGAGAGGCCAGATCAAGAGCCTATTTGGGGCGATCAGAGGCCTCTGTTTCCCCTCTGACACTTAAGTAACCCTGAGCCTCCCTGGCCTCAGTTTTTGTCTTTGTGAAAATCTCACTAGAGTATCTATTTTAGAGCTGGGAAGGACCTTTAGAGACCAGCTAGTCCAACGCACTTCTTTTACAGAGGAGAAAAGCAAGGGAAGCTGAAAGAACAAAGACTTGCCCAGAGTCAGGATTTGAACCCAAATGTTCTTGACTCCAAATTCAGGCCCTTTTTCCCTGTTCAGGTGCTGTGAGGAAAGCTTTTTGCTAAGCCTCAAAGTGCTCTAGAACTGTGGGGCATGTGTGATCTTGAAAGAGGTTGGCCACATGTACTCCTTGATGGTGGCTCTATGATTTCCTGGGTCATAAGCAGCCCTGGCCCGAGGCTGAGAATTGGAATGAAGAGAGCCTCCCTTAGGGCATTGAAGAGCAAGGAAGCAAGCTCTTTTATAGCTTCCGCTGCTTGCCCCTGGCCTAGGGAAGCCAGCCTTGGCTAACTTCCTAGCTCATCTCCAGTGGCATGGAGCAGGTAGAGGTAGGAAGGAAAGGTGTGGGTGACTTGCTCAGATTTGCTATGTCCTGTTGTATTATGAAGGCAAGAACTCCCCTGGAACAGGAAATTTTTAACCTCCTCCACAAGAACAAGCAGCCTCTGACTGACCCTTTGTTGACACCTGTGGAAAAGGCCTCCCTGAAAGCCATGAGCCTGGAGGAGGTAAGTGCCTGACTGCCATGGCCCCCTCTCCCCCCAGCTTCCTCCCCTCTCCTTGGCAAGCATCTTTGGCATGCCCACTCTTCCCTGAGGTGCTCAGCAGCCTTGAGCTTACCATTCCTGTCATTCATTGTAGGCCAAGCAGCGCCGAGCAGAGCTCCAGAAAGCCCGGGCCCTGCAGTCCTATTATGAGGCCAGGGCTCGAAGAGAGAAGAAAATCAAAAGCAAAAAGTAAGAAGCAGTCCTGGAGAGATTGGAATTTTTCCAGTAGAGGGAAACAGCCTGGTTTACGCCATGCTGTAAACCCCTAAGGGAAAGTGCTACCACTGGCCAGAGGCAGTGCCATGCAGAAGCAGAGGCACTGGCAGGAGACCTGGATTCAGTCCTGACTTCTGCTACCTCCTACCTGCATGTGTGTGGGGGCAAATCATTTCCTCTCTACGAACCTGTTTCCTCCTCTGGAAAATGAGGGGGTTAGGCACAGTGGTCTTTTGCATACCAGTATTTTGAGCTAGAAAGAACCTGGGAGATCATCCTAATCCAACCCCCACTCTCACTTTTGAGAGAAGGAGACAGAGTCGAGAGAGGGAAAGCACTTGGCCAGTATCCCACTGGCCAGTAGTTAAGTCAGCAAGCTGGAAGCAAGACCAGAATTCTCTGGCTCCAAACCTGTGGTAAAAGGGGCCTTGTGGATGGGCAGGGGATTCTCCAGCCAGGTGATACTGCCTGACCAAATACCATTATCTTTTTTTTTTTTTTTTGCTTAAAAACTACCTTCTGGTTTTATCTGGATAGTGCCTTCTCTACTTTGTCAAAGGAAAAAAATGTTGCTCAATAGCCCTGGCCTAATGACCTCCTCTTGCCCAGGCCCCAAGGAGAGGCCAGCCCTGTGTCACAGGCTAGTAGGATTCCTCAGCCCACCCCATCTTTACCCCACCTTGAAGCTCTCCAGGGGTTGACTCTTTCTCAGTCTTCTAGAAGCAGTAGGTCGCCCCTACATACCCCCCACCCCCCATGAAGGACAACCATAGGACCTTAGAGAGCTGCCTAAAGTAGGATAAAGGGACCACAGTCCTCTTCAGAAGGGGGGCAGTACCCAAAGCTGGCTCTTGGGATGTGGCCCCACTTCACTATCACAGTGGCTCCTGCCTTTTGTGGCCGTCCTCCCCCAGGTTTCACAAAGTGCTAAAGAAAAGAAAGGCCAGGGAGATTCTCAAGCAGTTTGAAGAATTGCAGAAAGTCAATCCCACAGCAGCCTTGGAAGAGCTGGAAAAAATGGAAAAGGCCAGGATGCAGGTAGGCTTCTCTTCTCCTCCTGCTCTTGGGGCCCAGCACACCTTCCCCAAACCATATCATCATCACACTCTGTACTTTCTCTTAGGAGCGAATGAGCCTCAAGCACCAGAACAGCGGGAAATGGGCCAAGTCAAAGGCTATTATGGCCAAGTATGACCTGGAGGTAAGACATTGTGGGCGCTTGTGGGAGTTGCAGGGTAAGTACAAGGTCACTGACAAGAGCAGTCTTAAGGGCAGGGATGGTGGCTGCCAGGGCATCATCATTTGGAGTAGATGAGGTGGCTCATTTCACTTTTTGGAAACTCCCAGGAGATTGGGACTAGCAGGCCTCTGAAGGCCTTGCCACCTCTAAATATAGGATTCTAATCATGTGCCTTCCCAATCATCTTTGTGACCACATGGACTGTAGCCCTTCTATCCTCCACTATCTCTTGAACTCTGTCCTCTGAAAAAATGAGTTCCCTTCCGGTCCTAGAGCTGTGCCTGTGTTAGAGGCAGAGACCATTTCTTTGGCTACTTTTGGAGCTCTCATAATCACTGTAAGCTCTTTAGAGTTTACAGAGTACTCATTCATTTGAGCTTTCCCAGGAAGTAGGTGCTAAGGCATTACTGTCTCCAGTTTATAGGTGATAAAACCAGGCAGACAAAAGAGAAGTGACTTACCTGGGGTCATATAGCTTATAGCCTAGGGCAGAAGTGGGCCCCAGAACTTCTTGACTCCAGGTCCCTAATATCTTAGCACAAGTAGGTTTGTGAGGTTGGTGAGTTGAACAGGGCTCCAAATGGGTCTGAGAACCCTACAATTGAAGTTCTCAGTCTTGCTGTGTCTCCTTCAGGCCCGTAAGGCAATGCAGGAACAGTTGACCAAGAACAAAGAACTGACCCAGAAACTTCAGGTGCCTTCTGACAGTGAGCACGATGAAGATGCTGAAGAAGACAGTGTCCTCATCCCTGACATTGTGAATGAAGTGCAGATGAGCATCGAAGGACCAAACCCCTGGATGCAGAAGAATCGTGGGGTCAACCCCAAGGCCTCTCCCATCCAGAAGAAGCCTATTGCTAGTGAAGAATCTGAGCCTGAGGAGGAAGAAAAGGCTGGGGCCCAGGAAGACACTCTACTGCAGGAAGTGGAAGAGAGGCGGTCCCTTCGGAAAGGGTCAGAGGTCGATCAGGGGTCACAGAAGCAGGAACATGGAACAAAAGGTAAGCTGCCCTGAGAATTCTCTGGCACTATAAGAATCATTTCCATGTGGTCTCCTGCTGGGAAGAAACCCTTCACTTCCTGAAGAACAGGCTCAGTATTTTCTTCTGTAAAATGGGAGCAGTAAAGCTTGCCTCACAGCATTGGTGTCACAAGGCACAGCAGCATGTAAAACCTTATAGAGAGCCCTTTAGAAGTGGGTACTGTGCTGATTTTATGGGACGGGTTGTATCACCAGAGCAATTTCCCTCCTCCCCCACCCCCAGCCTTTGCTTTTCCCTCCCAGGAGGAGAATCCTGCTGCGACCTGAGGTGACCACCCCCTTCCACTTGAGACAGCTCTCGCTGCTGGGTTTTTCCTGGCCTCAAGTCCAAATCTGTCCCTATGCCCCATCTGCCCATTTGATGAATAAAAAAGGGCCAGCGCTCATTCAGAATGCATGGCAGGACCTTCATTGGACAGAAGCCCCTTCCTTAGCCATGTTTGTCTGCTCTTATGGTTCCCGGGATTGGAGTTTTGTACTACGCCCCATGATTTTAAAGGAAAATGAGGGCATTAGTGCTATAGGTTCAGAGTGCCACGGAGCCTGGTATGTGATCTGGCCCGTCCCCTGAGGCCTCTTTAATAAAAACTGCTCCCTAGAACATGATGTTGCTGTGACGGTTGATCTTGGCCTCAGGGCAGAGGTGAGGAAGTATTTCTTCCCCCATTCCTCACAAAGTGGGAGACACTGTGGGCACAGACTGTTGCCTGGGCTCTGAGAAACCAATTGTGTCACTTGGTTTCACTTACCTGTTTTCCTTGTTCCAGGGGAAGGCTTGTTGCAGTGGTGGTGGATTGTATTTAATCCAGAAATGACTCTGATGCTAAAGGCTATCAATAAAATTGGATCTAAAAAACATTCTCGGGGCGGCTAGGTGGCGCAGTGAATAGAGCGCCGGCCCTGGAATCAGAAGGACCTGAGTTCGGAGCCGGCCTCAGACACTTAATCCATACAAACAAAAACCTAGCCGTGTAACCTTGGGCAAGTTACTTAACCCCAATTGCCCTAAAGGGGCAGCTAGGTGGCGCAGTGAGTAAGAGCGTTGGCCTCGGAGTTTGGATGACCCGAGATCAGATCCGGCCTCAGAAAATGAGCACCCACGCATAAATCAAATGACTAGCCGTGTAACCTTGAGCAAGTTACTTAACCCCAATTGCTTTAAAAAAAAAAAAAAACATTCTCTAACAGAATATCAAGTCTTGGCTTCTGAGCTAGAAGCTCGGGCTGGGCTGCTGAATTGTCTCCAACAAAAACTAAATAGAATTCCAAAGTCCTGCTCACTTTCTGGCCATTAAAGCTATCTGGAACAGAAGGGACTGACTACCTGAGGAGGCAGTGGCACTTTTCACCAGTGGTCTGAAAGCAATGACTAGGGAACCGCTTGTCCAGATGTTGGAGAAGGAATTCTCATTCACTCACTACATGGTCTCTGAGTTCCTTCCAGCTCTGAAGCAGCAAGGTGGCCTTGTAGGTAGATTGTTTGGCCTTGGGGTCAGGAAATCCTGCCTCAGATACTTCCCAGCTGTGACCCTGAACAAGTCACTTCACCTGTCACAGACTCAGTTTCCTCATGGGAATAATGGAGATAATGATAGCACTCACCTCCCCAGGTTGTTGTGAAGATGAAATGTTCACTATTATTATTATTACCTTCTAAAAGAAAAATAATTGTTCCTTCTGGTCAAAGTGAACAATGGATGGATGGATGGACAGACAGATAGATGGATGGATGGACAGATGGACAGATAGATGGATGGATGGATGGATGGATGGATGGATGGATGGATGGACCGATGGATGGATGGATGGATGGATAGATGGACAGAAGGATAGATGGATGCCCAAAAGACAAGGCCTAACAGCTCCCAGTTTCCTCATGCCCAAAATCGAGGGTTGGACTAGATGGTGCCTCCAGCTCTCACCTTGCTTCCCTCTTGGGGGATCTTGGACAAACCCTTTTCCCTCACTTTCCATCTTCTCTAATATGAGGCATCGGGCTAGATGGCCTCTGGGGTCCCTTCCAGCTCTGAAACTAGGGTGTCATTGGCAACTAGACAGAGTAAGCTCTCTGCATCCATTGTGGAAAATTCTGCCTCTAGTTCTATGAATGAGCCAGTGGATGATAAAATTCTACTTGATAATCTGGAATGATTCCAATTTCAAAATGAACAGTATGTGTCCTGTTGGCCTTTGTAAACAGTAAATTAAAACGACCTGACATTCAGAGACCACCTATTTTTTGACCTCTGGGTCTTCCACGGCAGCAGATTTCCCAGCCTAATTATCCAGTGAGAAATTGGTGAAGCTGAGAATAGAACCCAGGGAAAAACTACAGTGCTTTTACTACTAAGCCCCTCTGCCCACCACTTGCCAGGCAGTGGTTTGCAAACTGTCCCAGAAGTGGCTTTCACAGAAACCCCATCACCCATGGGTGATTCAAGGATGAGGTACCTTTCTGTCTCCCCTCCCTAATAGCTGATTTTCTTTTTCTAGCACCCAGGAGGACAAAGGAGGATGAGGAAGTATTAGCTGAACTGAGGGCCCTCTCCAAGAAGATGAGGCAAGAAGAAGAGCCCACGAGCTCAGCTCCAGCTGCCCCCAGTAAGCCAAGCGTCCACATCGAGGAGCAGTCCTTGCTAGATGAGAGGCCAGAAAGAGTACAAACCATGGAGGCCTTAGAGACCCTTGGCATGGAAGAAGTGAGCCCAGAACAGAAACAGCTTAGGCCTGGAGTGGAAAGGCAGCAGCAGAGTAGTCAGACTGAGCAGAAGAGTCCTCCCAAGGTGCAGCAGGAGCCCATGATTGATCTGCACACCATCATCACAGTGAAGACCAACAAGACAAACTCCTCCTTATCAGTCCCCACCATTGTAGATGAGGAGGTGAGTGGGGCTGGGCCTGGGGCCCTTGGGGGGAGAAAACTGCTGGCTGCTCGGCCTCATCTGAGGCTCAGGGATGGCAGAGACTTTGTGGAGGCCTTGGCAAGGACTTCGATATCCCAAACCAAACCCTTCGTTCAAATTTCATGGGTTCAATGCTTGATAGATGCTCTATAACCCAAGCTGATTATTGAACCAGAGATTTGGTGTTGGAAGGGACCCCAGTGTTCAAACTAGTACAATGTCCTTTTTCAGAGAAGCCAAGTAGTGACTTGCCCATGGCCCTCCAGGTCATCAGTATAGGTAACAGCTATGATTCTGTTCTGGGTGCTCCAGCCCAAAATCTAGCAGCCCATGACTGTGTCCCTAGCATTACTGTCCAGGCTGCTGGGGGGCTTGGCAGCGGGGGTATTTAGAGGCCTGGCTCATCCCCAGATCCCCTCAAGCAGAGCCTATAGTAATAGCAGCAGCAGTTGGAGGCCTATGGGGGTGGGGGTGGGAGGACTCTGAGCCAGTGTCTGTTCCCCCAATCCCCTAGGATTCCAAAACCTAGCTTCAGATATGAACTCCGCCAATCCAGTCCACCAAACATTGGTCAACTGCCTCCTCTGTGCTAAGCTCTGTAACCTGTAAGTGCTGAGAATCCAGAGACAATATGGAAAAAATGATCTCTGCCCTCAGGGACCTTACAACATTCTACTAGAGGCACTGGGAACTCGTTTAGCTTTTTTT
The DNA here is from genome assembly GCA_011680675.1 of Gymnobelideus leadbeateri. NCBI lineage: Eukaryota > Metazoa > Chordata > Mammalia > Diprotodontia > Petauridae > Gymnobelideus > Gymnobelideus leadbeateri. The sequence goes on along the minus strand of WOXC01007037.1, from coordinate 250,788 downwards.
CATACGTTGTTAACTATTTCAATGTAATTGTTTTCCTTTATAATCTATTTTATTATGTGCATTTAAAAACATGATTCTGAGTAGGGGCCCTTCCATAGGCTTCACCAAACTGCCCTGACAAAGAAAAGGTTAAGAACCCCTGGCCTAGGGAGATGGACCACAAAAAGCTAAGTGTGTGTAGTCTTTGGAGGAAGAGGAAGTGAGCTGGTACCTGAGCTTCCCCCAACAGGAAACTGGGGATTCTAAGAGGCAGAGGTAACCGGAAGGCATTCCTGGCTTAGGGGGCAACTGTACAAAGGCATGGAGATAAGGAATGGAATGCTAAAGTTAGAAAACAGCAAATAGGCCAGCTTGGTTGGGTTGTAAGTCTGAAAAGGTAGGCCGTGGCCACATGGAGCCATCCAGCCTAATGTTCCAGTCTGTCAAGATCTTCTAGAATGCTGTCATCCAGCACTGGCCAAATAAACCTTCCCAGCTATGTCTTTACTACTTACTACTGTCTGCTGTGTGACCTTAGGATTTGCCTGGGTGTCAAAGGAAGAGTTTGGCCTGAATGGCTCTGTTCCCTACAAAACCTGTGATGTTCCGGTGTTGCCAGAGGCTGGAAAATATGGGCAGCATTATCCCTAGAAAGCTAGGGCTCCTCTGATTCTGGGCTGAGCTAATGTATTGTAAAAGCTTCCTTTAGACAGTGGAGTGATTCCAATGCAGAGTGAATTGGAGGACAGGCCTGGAAGCTTTGGCCAGAGCCTGGGCCTGAGGACTTCAGAGTGTATCTGGCCAGCTATAGGGTTTTGATTCTACTCAAGGCAAGGAGGTGGAATGGATTCCCGCCAGGATAACTCCCCTGGAGTGCAGGGCCCTGCACTTAGGCTCTCTGTAGCCTCCCAGAGGTGACAAAGGTGGGGAGGAGGTTGGTTTCTCCTCAGGCCAGATCTGGTGAACCAGGCCTTTCCTCCGCCCATGCACACAGGACATTATTCGGTGCTTCCCCCAGGGGGCGCTGCAGTGTCACAACCTGGCACCCCAGGCGGTCCATGCTGCTTAGCAGTTGGCAGCCTGCACTCCCATCTGCTTCTTGCAGGACTGTGACGAAGAGGTAGCCCAAAAGCAGATAATAAAGGAGGCCTTCGCTGGGGACGATGTCATCGCCGACTTCCAGAAGGAGAAGCTTGAAGCTGAGAAAGCAAGCAAGCCCAAAGATATTGACCTGAGCCTGCCAGGCTGGGGACAGTGGGGTGGTCCAGGCCTAGTGATCAGTGCCAGGAAGAGACGCCGGTAAGCCCTGACTCATTTCTCTACATTTCTAGAGTCTGTGGAAGTCTCCAAAGTGGCTTCCTCCCACCAGCTGGGGGAGGGAGGGAATCCAGCTAATTGTTCTGCCCATTTTCCCGGTAGGGATGCTGAGCCTCAGAAGGAGAGGCTTCCCCAGCCAAAAGGACCCAAAGCCTCTGAGCCAGACTTAAGCTGTTCTGGCTCAGGGGTTGATGCCAGCCATCTTGTTTTTTGCTGTTTAGGTTTCTCATCAAAGCCCCTAAGGCTGCTCCAAGGAAAGACAAGTGTTTGCCAAATGTGGTAATCAGTGAGAAGCGGAACATCCAGGTGGCAGCCCACCAGGTAGGGAGGGGGCTTCGGGACAGGCCGTTGACCTGTTCCTGTCACAGATGCCTTGGCATCTAACAGTCAGGCGGGTTCAAGTGTTTGTTCCCCCGCTGTGTGTTCTTTGGCACAGTGCCGTAGACAGTACCCCAGCCAGCAGCTAGCCGTCAAGAGAACACAGGACTTGGAACGAGCAGAAACCTGGCTTCAGACCCTGCCTTTGGCACATAGGGGCTGTGTGGTCTGGGGCAGCCCACTTAAGCTCTCTGAGGCCCAACATTCTGTATAACACCTGCCTCCCAGGGATTGTGATCAGAGTATCAGAGGAGCGCAATCTAACGGAGGAGATAGATGTGCACAGACAAGAGGGAAGGCCCTAAGGTGGGGGCTACTAGGAGGATGGCATTTTAGCTGGAACTTGAAGGGAGCCAGGAGGTGAGAAGAAGCAGGGGACAGCCAGGGCAAATGCTCAGTCTTGTTCACAGAGCGGCTAGATGGAAAGGGGTGAGCAGGTGGGGGATGGGTGTCAGGTGTTAGAGGCTGGGAAAATCCAAGAGAGGCTTTGATTGCCATACTGAGGATTGAATGGAGTGGGGGGAGGGCAGGGTCACTAGATAACCTCTAAAGTCCCTTCCAGCCCTCGAAATCCCAGAATCCCAGATATAGGAGTGATTCACAGACCCATGGAGAGAATCCATGGAAGAATAATCTCTACAAACTGCTTTATGGCAGGATTGCCTGAGGATTGGAGCTAATCAGTAGAATGAGAAAATCGTTTCTTTTTTTTTTTTCATAAGCCAGAGGTATACCCCCCCCCCCCCCCAAAGCAATCCATTATTTTTCAAGGTGAAAAGTCCCTGCTGATTCCTTGAGTATGAAAGTACATGTGTACTTTGGGATTGGGTCTTATATCTTGACCTGGATAAGAAGTATAAATTGGACTCCTTTCCTTCTCTCCTTCTACCCCTCTTCCCCATCTCCCCCTCTCCTCTTTCTCTCCCCTTATCTCTCTCTCTTTCCTTCTCCCCTCCCACCCCCTTTTTTGCTTTCTCTCCCCCCCACCCCCATTCTGTCTTCCTTGGCCAAATTTTAGAGAAGCCTAAACAAAGTGCTGTGTCAGAACTAAGAGGTGAAAGTCCTGCCAAAGGCATCCAAGAATGCTTCCTAAAAGGTTAAATTGGAGTTAGGTGTTCTCAAGGGCCCACACCTAGTGTCAGAGCCAAGATTGAAACCCAGGTCTTCTGATTTTGAATCTAGTGTTCTCTCTGCCAGTCATTCTCAAGATCATAGATTGAAAATCCAACACCTCATTTGACAGATGAAGAAACAGAGACCCAAAGAAAGGGCTTGTCCAGACCATACAAGAAATTTGAGATTTGAACCGAGGTCCTTTGCCCCTAAATCCAAGGCCCTTTCCCTTACACCACACTGCCTTTCTGCTACAGAATCCTGATGTCAGTCCATCCCTTGTGGCCCATACCTTCCATGACCCACAATATTGCCAAAATGACACATGCCAACTATTCTCTCTCCAGCTATTCACACCCTGTTGACACAACCTAGAACCATCAAAAGCCCTGGGCCCCATGTCTGAGCTCCTTTCCCCTGTCCTGCAGGTAAACATGCTTCCATTCCCGTTCACCCACCAGTATCAGTTTGAAGAAACCATCAAGACGCCAGTGGGCACCACATGGAACACACAGAGGGCCTTCCAGAAGCTGACTGCTCCCCGTGTGGTGACCAAGCCTGGCCATATCATTGAGCCCATAAAGGAGAACGATGTTGAGTCTGCTCCTTCCCACTTGGGCCCTCCAACCCTGCAGAGGACAAGACAACAGCATGCCCACCATAGAAGGAAAGGGCTAAGGAAAGCACTTTAAGTCCTCTTGATGGTTCCAGGGCCAGGAGAACTTGGTACTGGGAAACAGTGCCCCAAGTGGTGATGGTGCCTCCTTCTGGAAATAAAGCAAACCTTCCAAATAAATGGAGCTCCGGTGTATTAAGTCATTCTCCAGGCTCCTCCCTTCTCCCTTTACCATCAAACAGATCTGCTGAAGATCTCCCAACTCCTACTTGTGTACTGGGAGCTCATTAGATGGCCTAATAGAAAAATCCAGAGTGCAAAGCAGATTTAATAATACTTTCCATCCATCTGGACAGCATTTTTAGTCATTCTCTCTGACTCTTACTGGGAGAGGGGGAAAGGGAGCAGAAAAAGCATCCCCATGGGACAGACAGCTTCTAACTTAGGTCAGTCAATTCCTGTTCCCCTCTGGATTTCAGGCACCCCATTGGAAAATGAAAGGGTCCAACTGGATCAAGGGTTCCTAACTGGGGTCTGTGAATATGGATGGGGGAAAAATATATTTCAGGATGACTGATTTCCAATAGATCTTGTACATTTGGAAACATTCTGAAGAGGGATCCATAGGCTTCTCCAGAATGCCAAAGGGGCCCATAGCACACAAAAAAGTCACTCCTTGGTCATATGATTTTGACTTTGAGCCCTAATGTTCTGGGAATCTGAAACAGACCCAGAGATGAGGTATCTGTCCCAAGTGGCACAGTCAGGGCTAGACCCTGGGTCAGATACTTGGCACGGAAGTTTTCCAGTCTGGTTTTAGAGGAATTTGGGGTTTTCTTGTCCAGCTGTTCTACACTTGTGGAAATGTGTGAAGTGGATGCCCCCAAAGGGTGAAGCTATTACTGGAGCTTTGTGATCCAGGAACATTCTCTCCAGGGCTAACAAGGGGAAACATGCCTTTTTTTTTTAAATCACTTTGGCCAGGCACAGAATACTACAGATCCCTTTCCTTGCCCCCTAGGAGGGGCATTCTTAATCCCATGATATTCTCTGTCCTTGGTTTAGGGAGTCACCCTCAATTAGGCAGCTCTTCTCTCCTTCCTACCTTACATAGATGCTTCTGTACTTGACTGTGGGGTTGCCAATTGTGTTGAAGACCTAAGCTGCCTAGAAGCCAGGCAGATCCGGTGTCTTGTCATTAACGGTTCTTTTATGAATGGCTGCTGAGGGATGGCTTTGAAGGGTATACACAGGCCTTCTGCTGAAGAGAATCTATCCCTCCTGCAAATAAAAAGACTCCCACGTAGTGGAGCCCCCATGCATGAGTAAGGGAGGTGGGGATAGTTCCTATATTGCACAATATTTCACAATGTCAGCTAGGTGGAACCTGCTCCAAACCAGAGGAAACAGTCTCTGGTGCCAACTCCAAGCAGACAGCAAGACCTACCTTGTTTCCAGAGGGTGAGGGACACACTATCAACTATGTTCAGTCTCCTCCAAAAGGCTCTTACTACTGAGTACCTACCTCTCATCCATAGACAGTAATTAAGCACTTTCTGTGTGCCACAAACCATCCTAAACACTGAGGATACAACGAAAAAAGCAAATTCTGCCCCAAATTTTGGAGTCAGCCTGGTCTCTACCATTCCAACTCCACCTCTGCTGGTCCCTTCTACCAATCTGGCCTCCCCCCAAAAACAAACCAGTTGGTGTTGATATCTAATTGTTTATTTGGTGCAGATCTGTGATTGTGTCAGTATGAGGACTTCACAGTGTGGAAACCCACTCCTCTGGTGCTGATTGACAGCTCTTCTGGAAGTTGTGGTTTGAGGGCTGCTTAGGACACTGAGGTAAATCACTTTCCCAGGATCAAATGGTATTGTCAGAGACAGGACTTAGACCCAGGTTTTCCTGATTCTTAAGGCTGGCTCTGCATCTCCATTTATCCAGTATTGGACTTAATGGTCTGCTTGCTTCTGTACTTGACTGTGGGATCGGCAATTGTGCTGTTCCATGCTGGACTCAGTTGTCCCTGGATGAATTATCACCTAGGGTGGTGAAAAGGAAACTATTTGAAATCTGATCACATTTCTGGTACTTGTATGACCTTGGGCAAGTCACTTTCCAACTCTAGACCGAGATGTATAATGAAGAGACTGAAATAAATCTCTAAGGTACTTTCTAGTTTGGCGTTCTCTCCTGTGCTTGAAGTTTTCCTTCCAGCTAACATGTTTCTGTTCTAAGGGTTTTCCCAGCTCTTGACATGTTGTAAGGTCCTTTTCCAGCTCTCACTTCCTGTGATCGGTGCTGTGAATTAATTCACGATACCAGGGTGGGCGAGCATGGAGGTGGAGAGCATTAAAACACACTGCAGTTTCCCAAAAGCAATTTAGTCTACATTTCTCTTATTTAGCTCTCGGCCCATCCTGTCTGTCCATGTGCGGTCTGGACTTCACTCAACTGCCTATCATAGCCTAGACTACAGGCATTTTTCACTCGCTTGCTGTTTGTGGATCTCCTGGATAATAATGGAGAGGCACCCACAGTGGGGACAAGAGCAGGTTGCAACACTACCAAAGAAATTAGAAAGAAGCTACAGAAAAGTTATCAGAGACGCACGACCGGAAAGTGAAGTGGGCTGGTGATGGAAAAGAGAATGAGGGATAAATAATGGACAGCCCTTTCACGTGCCACACAGGGTCAAGAAAGCCGAAGGGAGGCCCTGGGCAGCGTGGGTGGACCCCCTCAGGGGGGTTTATAAGAGCACATAGACAGGAGTTGCTTGGGAGCGGAGGATTATTTTCTGTATCCTCCGAAAGAACCATACGATATCAGAAAGTATCAAGGGGATCTACTTTCACCAAGCTTGGCAGCTCACCCTGGAAACGAGCTAGAATGGGCAAAGGGAAAGAGTCTGGGGTCAAGCACCGAAAGAAGGGCTGGGGTGGTGGGGGTGAAGATATGGTGCTGCATTCCAAAGCCTCCGATGTTTAGGGATTTTTAAAAAGTCTCGTGCCCTGGGCTTGGACGTAGCACATAACCGAATGGGGACTAGAGCCCGTTTGGGGCGGGGTCCGCCGCTGCCTCGATCGTCTGGTGCCCTAACCGCTGTCCCTCCAGTACGCGGGCTGCGCCGGCCTGACTCCTCCGGCCCGGATCGACCCGGCCAAGCCCCCTCCCACCCCGCACCCTATCGACGCGCCCAATCCAGGGCCCCCAGCGAGTGGCCAATCCCATCGACTTTCCCGGGACCCTCCTCGGCTCCCGGGGCTCCCTGCGGTCAGGGAGGGATGCAGATGACCCCCTTGCTCTAAAGGAGCGGGTGAGCCTCGTTATACGAGATACGGACGCCCAGACTTCCCAGCTCCCGATCGAAGTCCTTCATGGGGTGGGAGGGAGGTGGGTGGGTTTTTTGTTGTCCTTTTTTTTCCGATGTACGGCTTTTTTTTCCCTTTTCTTCCTCCGAACCTCCGAAGTGTTCTTCCTTCCCATTGGCCGCAGCTGCCCCTTGACGCCACCCTGGCCTTGTTCTCTGATTGGTCGGTTCTGGATGTGCCCAAGCCCTTTTCCCAGGGTGTGGCTCTCACCCCCCCCCCCGCCCGCCCGCCCCCAACAGGGCTCTGACCCCTGACTCCTCCCTTCTCTCGATCTCTCTCTCCAGCCCCCCCCTTGCTCTGAATGGTACCGTCCGAGCTCGGCTCCCCTACGGCCCAGACCGCTGCCCTTTGGGCCCCCGGACGGGGCGGGGCGGGGCGCGCTAGGGACGAGGGGAGGGCGACGGTGGTGGCGCCTTCCTGCCGGGCTGGGGCGGCCCCAGCTGTCCCTCCTCTTCCTCCGAGGGTCCCGGCGCCCCTCCACCCGTGAACTGCTAGCTTCCTGCCCTCGCTGTCACCCAGCCGAGCCCGGCTGGGCCCTGCCCGCCCCGTCGCGGGCTGCCCCATCAAATTCCCCCTTCCCTGGCCTTTGGATTCCCCACCCACGCGCAGCCCCAAGTCCCTCCCCGCGAGTCCATCTGATCCCTTGCAGTCTCTCCTGCCCCCTGGGCCGGGACCCTGCTTGGTGCTCAGTGCCTGAACCCCTCGCGCACCCCGGCGCAGCAGGCCTTGCTGCTTGCAGACAGTTCATACCCACGTGGGGTCCCCACTTCTGGCGTCTCTATTCCCTAAAGCCTCAGTTTGTTAACACTACTTGACTCCTCATCCACGCCCCTCCCCCCAGGGGTCACCCCCGTGTCCTCCATGTCCCGCCCCCCGGTGTACCCCCGGTGAGCCTCTAGGCCCCGCCTCCATCTTCACGCGCCTCGCCCCCATCCAGTCCTTTTGTCTCTTCCTTGGTCTTTAAGTCCTCCCCCTCTCGTCTCACTCCGGTCTCCGAGGCCCGCCCCCTCCCCCAGCCGCACCCCAACGTCCCCCTCCCTCCAGAAGCCCCTCCTCCGGCCACCCGGCCAGCTTCCCTGCCTTGTTCCCTCCCTCAGCGCTCCGGACTTGTCTTGGCTTCCCTCCCTTCTCTTTCCCCGAGGCCCCCGTCAGGAAACGTGCAAAACCCGGCCCTCCTCCCTAAACCTGAATCGAGGGAGACCCCAGAAACCCGTCGGAAGTGTCTTGGGGGGCAGCCTCCCACTGCCCTCTGCATCCCCGCTCCCTCAATTCTGACCCAGTCCGGGCATCGGGGAGGTGTCTTAAGGTGTTTTAAGAGACTTGGGCAGTTTCTCCCACGATTGGGACGGTTAACCCTGGGCATTTGCCTCGTCCCCAGCACGCCTACGAGAATTTGGGAAGGGCTGGTCCAGTCAGTAGCCGGGTTAACAGATCAAAGCAAAAAGCTGGAAGAGACCTTGCTCAGCAGCTGCTCCAGCCTCAGTTTCCTCCTCTGAAGTGAGAGGCTTGGACTATGACCTAACGTTACAGATGGTCCGTTGCAGCCTTGACTTTGTGTTCCTCATTTTACAGAGGAGGAAACTGAGGTCCAGAGAGGGAAAGATAACTTGACCAAGGCTAACCCCTCCAGGAAATGGTAGAGCCAGGACCCGTGTTTTCTGAGCGTTCTCGGGCCCCAAACCTTTGCCCAGCCTAGTCCAGTGACCCCATCCTGCCACGGACCAACTTTCTCTATCTTTCTCTTTGTCCTAATTCTAATTGTCATTGTCATTCAAAGGTTACAAGCCCCTAGAGTGAACATTGCTCTAGTTAGAACCTAAAAGATTGCCGAAGTACTTTCTTCCCTCCAGCCCAGACTGGGAGGTTGGGAATGAACGAATTCTTAGCCCCACTCTAGAGCGAAATCGCTTCGGGGCAACACAGAAAAAGAAGTAGAGATTGAGAAATTAGATGACTTACGCCAAAATACCTGGTCATGGGGTAGGCCATGGAGAGGGGAAGGGGGCCAGGACTCAACCCCAGGGGGCCAGGGCTCGACCCCACATCTCTTCCAAATCTCTAACTCCTGATGCCCCCAGCCTTCCCCTGTCTAAAAAAACCTCCATCCAGCACTCAGCCATATGCTGATGGATACAAATGCTGCTGTTGGAGTGGGCTAGGTGGCACAGTGAATAGAGTACCAGCCCTGGAGTCAGGAGGACCTGGGTTCGGATTTGGCCTCAGACACTTAACACAAAAAAATAGCCGTGCGACCTTGGGCAAGTCACTTAACCCCAATGGCCCTCCAAAAAAAGGCAAAAAAAATGCTGCTGTTGCTGCTGTTTCCCTGCCCCAAGACCAACCAACAATCTTACCAATTCTGTGGGCAAATGCAAAGCTGGATATAGCTGCAAAGAAGACTCCACATGTTAGCAGCTCTGGAAGAACTGTAGGTAGGCTGGTCCTACAGGGAGTGAAGCACTGGTTGGTGCCTGGAGATCAACCACCCGAGGAAAGCCTGCCTTCAGTCCACTTCATCACTGCAAGTTCCCATTTAGAGCAAGAGGCAGGGCCACTGATGGGTTATTCCTTCCCATGGGCTCGTTTGGTTCGGGGAAAATGGGAGGGAGGCTGAAGGGTAGGAAATGACCAAATCTGATATGTAAGAGTATAAACTCCCTGAGGGCAGGAACTAGCTCACTATTTTCTTGTACCTCTTCCCAAGCTCAACAAATGCTTCTTAATTGTGCCAGCCCAGCACCTGTAACTAGTACCCCTCTATTTTTTAATTGCTTTTTTTTTTTACTAGAAGAACTAAAGACTCTAATAGGTGAGGGAGAAAGTGACCAAGAGGAGAATGATTTTCCCAGAGTCACACATCTAGTAAGTGTCAGAGGCAAGGTTCAAACCTAGACCTTCCTGACCCCAGTCTATGGCTCTAACCACTGGAGCACAGCTGCCTTGCTAATGGGAGGTCAGTGTAGCCACCCTGCCTTCTTTTTTTTTTTTTTTTTTTTTTTTGGAGGACAATTGGGGTTAAGTGACTTACCCAAAGTCACAGGGCTAGTAAGTGTGTCAAGTGTCTGATGCTGGATTTGAACTCGGGTCCTCCTAACTCCAGGGCCAGTGCTCTCTTCACCTTGCCACCTAGGCCCCCCTCCACCCTGCCTTCTTAAGACACTGGGAGCACCCTCCCATTTCTAGGGCTACCTAGGTAGAGTGAGGATGCTCTATGGACTTGCTTTGACTTGTCCCCAGTCGAAAATGCCCTTAGTGGAAACAGATCGATGTTTTACTTTTACTCTACCTACAAAGAAAGACATGGTGCTCTTGACACCCTCCCCCAGGACATTTACTCTGAGTTGTGCTGCCAGGAAGAGAGAAGATTGCTCACTGAGCCATACCCATTCTTGTGACCCAGGACAGGTGTTTGGTGAGAGAGCTGGCTGAGGTTAGGACTCAGTTTGGGGCCAGGGAACACTTCCTTTAGCTTATTAGCCCTTAGGGAGGAATCATGCCTGTGACCTTTCCCCTCTGTGACACTGTTTTCTCTCTCCCGTTCATCCTTCCTAGAGTGTACTTGAACTTCAATGGGATGCCAACTGGTAAAGAGTAGAGGGGATACCCAGACTCCTCTGGGCTGGCACATCTACAGCCTAGTTGATTTGAGTGACTCCATTTCCCCCTTCTGTGAGAGGACTAGGTCTGGAAAGGGGATGGGGCCTCTGGATCTTCTGCTTTAAATGGGCATGTTCAGCAATACCAAAAGAGAGAGAGAGAGAGAGAGAGAGAGAGAGAGAGAGAGAGAGAGAGAGAGAGAGAGAGAGAGAGAAAAGAAAAAAACTGAAAAGGTAACAATCAGACAGTGTCAGGGACTTGCCAGGGCAAAGATGCCCCCAGGTTCCAGCCTCCTCTGCCCCTGGCACAGATTTTCTCATTGTCCTGGAAAGACATACAGAATTCCCTCAGCACTTGTGGGGAGGTGAAGACACGGGGGAACTTTGGAGCCTAGCCATCTAAGAAATAAGTCAAACTGTACCCTTGTACCCCCTTTTTTCCCTCTCTGGGCTTCCTTCTCCCTTGCATATATATACATATACATATATATGTATGTATGTATATGTAGCTTATATATTGTTTAACAGGTTATGATATATATTACCTGAGAGGGAAAATGACTTGGCCAAGGCGACTATACAATGTGTGTGACCAGGGCCCTAAACATGCTTATTCCAAATCCAGGACTTGGAAATCCTGCCTCTCTGAGAAGTCCTTTCCTTTGGTGATTCTGTATCCCTAGAGCCCCTGTTTAGGGGATGTTACCATATCAAAGGGAGGAGGCTTCATTTATTTATTTGTAAAAATTTTATTGATACCATTTGTTTTTTACATCTGTCATTTTGGAATATATCCTTCCCAATGAGTGAGTCTTCTCAAATGGGAGTCTTTGGAAAACCCTTCCAGACTTTGGTTCTTTAAACCAATGGGGGACAGTTAGCACATCTTTAGGGACTGAGCATATCAAAAGGAGGAATTTAGAGAATAACTCACATTTATATAGCATTTTCCTTGAGGCAGCACTGTAAGGTAAGTAGTAAAACTATTATTCCCATTTTTCAGATAAGGAAGTCAAAACCAGGAGATATGAGTTTGAATCCCAGTTCTGCTTCTTACTACTCATAACTTTGGACAACTGCTCTGGGCCTCAGTTTTCTCATCTGTAAAATGAGGGAGTTTGATTAGATGACTTTTATGACCCCTTTCATCTCTGGCATTCTATGGTAACAACTCAGTAACAACAGCATCGTGACTTATTAGATATCAGGCTGGCTTTGGAATCAGGAAGACCTGGGTACAAGACCTGCCTCTGACATATAATATTTTTCCCATGGATAAGTCATTTAACTCCTCTGTGTTTCAGTTAATTCTCGAAGACTCAGAACAGGTGCTGATTGGTTATTTGTCAATTATTTTAATTATTTTAATATTATTTTTATTGCTACACTTTGGTTTTACATCACACTCATTTCCAAATATATTCCTTCTCCTCCCCAGAGCTTTATCCCTTATAACAAAAATCTGAAAAGGAGAAACAAAATACAGCTTAGCAAAACTAAACAAAACTAACCAGTATGTTAACCATGACTGAAAGTATGTGTACTTTCTCACGCCCATCTTCTGCCATCTCTGCAATGAAGGGAAGAAAGGGAATTCTCAACTCTTCTCTGGAATTTTTTTTCATTTTATTGTTCCTTCTGGTTACATTGTTGTAGTCATGGTTTACATCATTTCTTTGGTTTTAGCCATTTCCTTCACTTTGCATCATTTCCTATGTCTTCCCATGCTTCTCTTGTTCTTCATTGTTTCTTATGGAGCACTCATATTCCATCTCATTCATCCACCACAGTTTCTTTAGTCACCTATCAACTGTTAGAAACCTATTTTGTTTCTAGTTCTTTGCTAGCTCCCAAAGTGCTGCAATGACCATTTTGGTGTCTATAGGACCTTTCTTTTTCACATTAACCCCTTTGGGATATATGCCTAGCAGTGGGATCTCTGGGTCAAAGGCTATGGACATTTTAGTCACTTTTTTTTAGCATAATTCCAAATTGCTTTCCACAATAGTTGGACCAATAACTTTACAGCTCTACCAAGTGCCTGTCTTCTTGCAACCCCTCCAATATTTACTTTTGTCATCTTTGCCAGTTTGCTGGGTGTGAGATGAAACCTTAGAGTTGATTTAATTTGTACTGCTCTCATTATTAGTTATTTGTAGCAATAGTTGTTATTAATAGTTTGCAAGTCTCCTTTTGATTGTTAATAGTCTGCCAAATCTTCTTTTGTTCATGTCTTTTGACCCCTTGCCTATTGGGTCAATTGGCTTCTGGTTTTATGTATTTGTGGATTCTGTATATGTGTGTGTATGTATATGTATGTATGTATACATATATACATATACATAGAAGTATGTGTGTATGTATGTGCATATCTTGGATACTAGACCTGTATCAGAGATATTTGGTTGGGTCATTTTCCCAACCAAGGTTTCCTTTCTTATCCTAGCTGCATTACTTTTGTTCATGTATTTCTTTAATGACCCTTTACAACACTTCTCTTGCGTTAGTCCTGCTTTATAATATGTTGCAATCTCTATGTGGCCACCCTTTGCCTCTCCTTTGCCTTTTGGGTAATCCTTGACTTCAATTCTTCAGAGGCTATAATGTTCCATGATTCACAGCCATAGAATATCAGAAATCTGGAAGAAACTGATCCTTTTTTTTCCAGGGAGAAGCTTAGAATAGATAAGAAAATTTTGCAATAACCCCAAGGCAATACAGCCCCCTTTCTTCTGTTTGTTCAATTCTGGGCCCAGTTCATTGTCCATTTGCAGAGTTTGCCTCTAGATACTCACACATACATATGTGTGTGTGTGTGTGTGTGTGTGTGTGTGTGTTTGTAACTGGGGTAAAGGGGCTAGAAATATACCCTGGCTTCTTCCAATGGACCACATACTCTGGCTTCTTCATCCCTATTATATATACACACATAAACACATACACATATAAGGTATCTTGGATAAATTCGGGAAATATATAGATAAGCATCTATAGATACACATATACACCCTGATGGGTAAACTGTATAGGTTGTCCATCCAAGTGTATCTCATAGCCTGGACAAGAAACATTCTTCAACTACTCAGTCTTTCCCATGTGGGCAGTTAGGCCAAACTGTTTTGAGAATTCAGAGATTACATTTAGGAGGCTTTTCATTTCTGTACTGGATATCCTCCATTGACAATGTCAAGCATACAGCTAACTCTCCATTTTATATCTAACTTAGTATTAATGATCCCCAGATTATCAAAAAGGGTTATCTCTGTTGTTAGTACAGCTTTTTGAGAAATCTGGTATAATTTGGACCAGTTCATAATAGATATTTTGTGCATAATCCACAAACAATAACCACAATAGGGCCTACTACAGAGTGGCAGTTCCTGAGACTTATCTATCACAGCTTTAGAACAAATAAATAAATGGAGATGAAATTAAATAACTCACATGTCTATGAGGCTAGAAGGTTTAAAAATACTTCATCAGAATGACCCTGTGATGTCAAGTGCAAACACTCCTGTCCCCATTTTAAAGAGGAGAAAGCTAAAACTCAATGAGGCTAATCAATAACCATTTATTAAGCTCCTACTATGTGCCAGGCACTGTACTAAGCTCTGGGGATACAAAAAGAGGTCAAAAAGTGGTCTACCCTCAAAGAGCTTACAATCTAATGGGATTAAGTACAGTGGTTTTCCAAGGTCACACAGCTCTAAGTACCAGAGGAATTCACATTCTTGCTAGTACTTACAACTTCAAATAATTTGAGGGTTTCAAGCTGGAAGGAACCTCAGAGGTCTGTTAGTCCAACTCGATCATTTTTCTGAAAATTAAGGTCCAGAGAGGTAAAACCAAGGGTTAAGAGTCAGCAATGGAAAATCAAACTTACATTCAAGAGATCTAGATCCAAATTCCTGAGTGTGGGTGTTGCCTCCACCAAAGGCAGTAGAAACCAAGGATTTGAGCTTCTTGAGTCTCCTTGACTAAAGCATTCATCCTGCTGGGGCCAGCCGGGTGGGAAATTGACTTAGGCTGGCTTGTCAGAATGACAGACATGAGATCTGTCTGTCACCAGCCACTGTAGCTTGGTAGCTTGTAACCTGCCAGTGTTTGTAGTCTGTTGACATAACATTTGGAGAACTCCCGGCCAAGATATAGGAACAGAGAGACAGCTTGGTATAGCCAATAAGAGGACCAGACCTAGAACTAGAAAGAGTTGGGTTCAGATCTCCTCTCTGGCACTCATTAGCTCTGTGCCTCTGGGTAAGTTTTTGGACCTCAGTTTCCTTATCTGTAAAGTGGGGATAATAATCCCTTTCATGCTCTCTTGACCAAGTTGTTGCGAGGCTCAAATGAAATCATATATATAAAGCAAAGACACATAAATGTCAATTATTATGGTCCCATGAGGACTTTAACCTCAACAATTAATATTAAGAATAAAATAATAAATACAAGCATAGTACATACTTTGCCAACTCAAGGAACAAGTGACTTCTCCCTAATGAAAAGACAGCAACCATCAGTTAAAGAAAAAAGTCTAGAAAGGTTAGCAAAAGGACCTGCTATTTGGCTTATGGTTGATAGTCATTAATCTTGAAAATGTGAAAATCCACCCCAGAAACATTCCTATTCCTTAAGCCAGTGTGACAAGCAGTGTAGAGTTTCAGAGATGAAGGACCTTCAAATTATACAAGGAAATTTGGAGATCAACCAGTCCAACCCATTCATTTTACAGGAGAACATTCCAAAGCCCAGAGAGGGGAAGTGATTGGATTAATGTCCCATAGCTAGTAAATTATCATGTGGTGCAGGGAGAAGGGCATTGATCTTCTACAAAGTGATAGAAAGAGAGGTCAGCAAAACTGGACTTGTATACACATTGACTGGAAGTACATATTTTAAAAAACTAAGCCAAAGGTATCAGAACTTCAGACTCAAAAAGGGACAGAGAGCAAACACATTTCAGGTTTGTTTACTATCTTGTTAATTCTTTGGTTCTGCTCTGTTAAATGCCAAGGGTTTATGTAAGCAGAGGCATAACTAGCATGGGGCAACTGGGCCTTTGGCTCAGGGAGCCAACATGGTGAGAGGGGGGTAGAAATGTGTCACACATCCTTCCTCCCTGTAAAAGTCGCCTCAGCAGCGCTTCCTACTCCCTAGGCCGTTGCCCCGCAAGGTCCCATTACCAGGGTGTCCCTTTAGTCACCACCAGATCTCTCACCCAGTGGTACAAGTGCCAGAAGAGCTCATGTTCTTGCTGGTACTTGCAACTTCCAGAAATTGTAGTTTCAAGCTGGAAGGGACCTCAGAGATCTGTTAGTCCAACCCTCTCATTTTTCTAAAAACTGAGGCCCAGAGAGGTGAAGCCTCCCCTCTCTCCTCCTAGGGCTTAAGAGTTCATAGATGTCTGTCATGCTTTCCCTTAAGCACCTCCTCTCCCAATAATACTGTGATCAGGACAAGCTGTCATCTGTGCTACCACCCTGGAGCCTTATCCCCCTCATCTGAATTTGCCTCATCCCCAAGGATTCCTGCTTACAATTCTGTATGGGAAATTTCATTCCTTATTTCATATGTTTATTCAGTTATTTTTCTTAATGGAGAATTATTAAGTTAATAATAAAAATGACTAGCTGGAAACTCTGTATTTCACTGGTATTCATACGCTATCAGGAGGGCCAGAACATATATGGTATATATATATGTATGTATGTAAATGTGTATATGACATACACACAAATAGATATAGATATATCTCTGTGTGTGTTTGTGTGATGGATCGCTTTGGCCTGAGCACCTCTGCTGTGAGAGCTTACTGAGCCCTTTTCACGATGGCCTAGCCACCTTTGGTGGCCAACCAGTCACCCAGATCTCACCTGTGGCTCCAAGAAGCTGTAGAATACATAGTGGCCACACCTCAGTAAAACCATTCCAGCAGACAGGCTAAATCAGGTAAAGGGGTAACCAAGAGGCCTCAAACCCATCAATGAGTTAGGGGGATGTCTACCACAAGCATGTGAAGACTTCCCCTGGCAGAATGGGTAGATGAGAACAATTTGTTCCAACGGCCATGAAGGTGGCTATTGCAGGTGCCGTGGAGCACCTAGAGCTTGGTCAGGCACGGAGGATACCAAGGTCATCCACTTAATCCCAGGCCATTGCCAGTCATCCTGACTTTTGTCCTTCCACTAGAGTTAGAGTGAGGCTGAAGACTTTGTACAGCTCTGCCTCACTTAAGTCGAATTCACAGGCAAGTCATGACATTATATGTTATCGGTCCTCTTTGAAAATGAAGGAAGGACAAACAGCAGATCCCTTCTCCAAATAATGTTGCAACATACATAAAATACAGAGGATTATAAAGGAAACCATTTTTACTTAAATACAATTATCAAAATATTTTCAAAACAAGTAAACAGAACCTAGATGAAGGACTCTTAGCAGAAGAGGCCTGCCCACTCCACATTGGATGTGCCCCCTGTGTAAGATTTGCAGAACGTTGTCAAGAGATACACAGGATGAAAAGGAGTAGAAAGCTTTCAATTTGCACTTTTGAAGGGAGTACCCATATCAGTGAGATTCCATATCTATGGAAGAATCAAAATAATAAAATGGCAAAAATAAAATGTGTAAATGGTACACAAACAAAAAACTTAAACAGCATCTTAAAGTTAGAAGACTTAAATCTGAATCCCAGATCTGATATTTACTAGCAGTGTGACCTTAGACAAGTCAATTCCCCTCTGAGCACCTCAAAATAACACTTGCTTGCAGAGCCAGGATCATGCAAAGTATGATCTCACAGGCCTAAAATTCTATGGTGGAAATCAGCCCAGGAAGGCTTGGAAGCTCTCATAAAATTATCAAGTCCTCAGTGAAATTTTCATTATGCAAAAGAAACAATTCAGACAAGATGGAAAGAGACTTGTCTAGATACACAAAGAATTTATCAACTAACTTTTATTTCAAAAGACAAAGACATCGATAATATATAGATTATTTGCAATAATAAGAAAAGAAAGCAACTTTTAAATTTCTTTCTATAATATAATTATGATATTTATATCTAAACCAGGTAGAAACAGAGAATGAAAACTATAGACTAAGTTCCCTATTGAACATTTATACAAAAATTTAAAATAAAATATTACCATGTAGGCTACAATAACATTAGAAAGATTACGTACTAATTTATATCAAATTTTTGGCTAAGGGAGGGGGGAGGGGAAGAAGAAAGGAAGAAAATTTGAAACAGAATCTTTAATAGAAGTTAAAAATTGTTTTTATATGTAATTTGGAAAAAATATACAAAATTTTATAAAAAACAACAAAACATTATACACCTGATGGGTTTATACAAGGAATGAAGGGTTGGTTCAATAAAGAAAACTATAATTATAATAAATTATGTTAATAATATAAATAATAAAACTATATCAATAGATCCTGAAAAGGCTTTTGATAAAATCTGGTATCTATTTCTGTGAAAAACTCCAGAAAGCAAAGAAATAATTGGACCTCACCTTAATATAGTAAATAATACCTATCTAAATCCAAGAGCAAACATTATATGTAATAGATAAAAGCTAGAGGCTTTTCCAGTAAAATCAGGGGTAAAGAAAGGAAGCCCATTATTACCACTACTACTATTTAACAAAGTGCTAGAAATACTAGCTGTTAGCAATAAGACAAGAAAGAGGAATTGAGGGAATAGTATAAGCAAAGAAGAAACAAAATGATCACTTTCTCCAGATGACATGATGATTTGCTTAGAGAAACCCAGAGTCAGCCAGGAAATTAATTGAAACAATTAATAAATTCTGCAAATTTGCAGGATAAATCAACATAAATCAACAGCATTCCTATGTTACTGACAAAAACCCAAGAGGAAGAGCTAGAAAGAGAAATTCCATTCAAAATTGCTGCAGAAGCTATAAAGTATTTGGGATCTATCTACCAAGATGCACCAGGAACTGTGTGAAACCAACCATAAAGCACTCTGCAGAAATAAAGACAGACCTAAATAAATGGAGACACATTAATTGCTTGTGGGTAGATCAAGACAATGAAATAAAAAGGACAGTACTATTTAAATTAATTGCTGTAACAATGAAGTTACCAAAGGAATGCTTTATAGAACTAGAAAAAGTAATAACAAAATTTGTGTGTAGGAACAAAAAGTCAAGACCCCCGAGAGTAAGTAATGAAAAAAGCAGAAAGGAAAGAGTTCTATCAGTACTTAATCTCAAACTGTACTACAAAGCAATAATCATTAAAAAATTTTAGTACTGATTAAAAAAATCAAGCAGTCCATCAGTAGATCAAAGAAACACAGCAGCATAGTGTTCAATAAAGCCAAACACTCTAGTTACTGGGGGCAGAA
The DNA here is from genome assembly GCA_011680675.1 of Gymnobelideus leadbeateri. NCBI lineage: Eukaryota > Metazoa > Chordata > Mammalia > Diprotodontia > Petauridae > Gymnobelideus > Gymnobelideus leadbeateri. The sequence continues at coordinate 232,032 of WOXC01007037.1, read as the reverse complement.
CTCCCTGTGTGTCAAAACTACCTGGAGAACACTGGGCAGTCTGGCAGAAATTAGGTACAGACCAAAACTTCATACCTTGTACTGAGATAAGCTCCAAATGAATACATGACCTAGACGTAAAAGCTCACATCATAAACAAATTAAAAGAACGAGGAAGAAGTTGCCTTTCAAATCCATGGATAAAGGAAGCGTTCATGACTAAACAAGCAAGAGAGGATCACACAAGCTAAAATTGACAATTTTAATCATATGAAATGAAATTTTATGCAAACAAATCTAATACAGCTTACAGCAAATTTCTGTGATAAAGGGCTCCTATCCAACTAGGTGGCTTAATGGATAGTTTGCTGGGCCTGGAGTTAGAAAGACTTATCTTTCTGAATTCAAATCTGGCCTCAGACACTTACTAGCTGTGTCACCCTGAGCAAGTCACTTCACCTTGTCTGCCTCAGTTTTTCATCTGTAAAATGAGCCAGAGAAGGAAATGGCAAACCACTCCAGGATCTCTGCCAAGAAAACCCCAAATGGGGTCACAAAGAGTTGGACTCGACTGAAATGGTTGAACAACAATAGCAATATTCAAGATATATAAGGAACCGACTCAAACATATGAAACTAAGAGTAATTCCCCAGGTAGATTAAGTCAAAGGATATAAACAGGCAGTTTTCAAAGGAAGAAATCCAAGCTATCAACAGCCATATGAAAAAAATGCTCTAAATCATTAATAATTAGATAAATGCAAATTAAAGCACTTTGAGGTTCCCCCTCACACCTATCAGAGTGGCAGAGAACAAAAGGGGAAAATGACCAATGTTGGAGAAGCTGTGGGGAAATTGGTACACTAGCAAGGCTTCTTAAACTTTTTCCACTCATGACCCCTTCAGCGCTTCTTAAGCTGTGGGTTGGGACCCTGTATGGGATCATGACATACAATATAAGAAACACTGCACTAGTGCATTTGTTAGTGGAGCTGTGACTTGGTCTAGCCATTCTGAAAAGCAATCTGGAATCCATGCCCCCAAAGTCACACACCCATTAATAGGCCCATATACCAGAGATCAAAGAGAGAGGAAAAGGAATTATAGGTACACAAAGCAATTTTTATATCCCTTCTTTTCATTGTAGCCAAAAATCAAAAATTAAGAAGCTGTCTTCCCATTAGGGAATGGCCAAACAAATTATGGTATATGACTATAATGGAATATTAGTGTGCCCCAAGAAATGATGAAGTGGACATTTCTGGGGGAAATTGGGTCGACCTTTGTGAACTAATACACAACAAAGTGGGCAAAACTAGAATCATTTTATATAATGACAACTACATTATAGAAAAAACAACAATGTGCAAAGTTTTTCAAACTCTAATCAAGGCGATGCTAAACCATGACTCTAAAAGACAGAAGATAAAGCACACTACTTACCTCCTGCCAGGGAGGAGATGAACTTAAATTGCAAAGAGGGAGACATACATTTTCTAGCATGGGCAATGTAGGGATTTGTTTTGCTGGTCTATGGATCTTTATAATGAGGATTTTCGTTTTCTCTCTTTGTTTTCTGTTTTGTTCAAAGTGAAGGGAAACAGTAAAAGGGACAGATTATAAATGCATGTAAAAATGGGTTTTTAAAAGGCATTGATGGAAGGGTAGATATCAGGAGATGAATATAAAAGAGGGGCCTGGTTCTGTAATAATAATGTCATGGACTGAGGTTGGCTAAGAATGCTAAGGGCTCCTCAAAGGGTTTAGTTCTATTGAGGGAAAATTGAAGATCATAGAAAGGATAAGATCCCTGCATGGGGTGGGTGGAATAATGAAGGATAATGGAAGGAAGGTAGAGGTTTACCCCTCTTATTTTTTTCCTTTCTCTGCCAAGGATAATGATCTTTGGAATGGAAAGGACAGGACAAAATAGCTAATGGGAAGTTGAAAACCAAAACAAATAGGCAGAATGTAAGAGAGTACTTAGCTGTCCTTGAGTCCAAGTCACCAGACACATGCAAATATCCACTCTGAAAGAAGTAGCAGATGAGACCACTGCCAGTGGGATGATGAGTCGTTGTGCTGGTGATTTTTGAAAGCCTATGGAGAACAGAAGAGGCACCACGGGACTGGAGAAGGCCAAATACTGATCCACATTTGTTTTTAAAGGGAAGAGAATAGAACCTTGAAACTGTAGGTGAGTGAGCTTGACTTGGATTCCTGGAAAAAATACAGAATGTATTATTAAAATGATGGCTACCAATGCTGTGATCAAGAAAAGCTAGCAAGGTTTCATAAAAATCTATTCCACTCTAACCTCATTTCCCTTTGTGACAGGGTTACTAGCCTGCTACATCTGGTTAATACTTATTATCCCTGGATTTCAACAAAGCATTTGACAAAGTGTCTCAGGCTATTCTTTTTCCTTTTTTTCCTCTCAAATTTTTTTTCATATTTCAAATTTGTCAATTTTATTTATTTGAGATTTTCCCTTCAAAATGATGCACCCCAAGTGAAATGGACAGAACCAAGAGAATAGTGTACACAGTAACAGCAACATTGTGTGACGATCAACTTTGATAGATTGAACTCAGCAATACAATGGTCTAAAACACTTCCAAAAGGCTCGTGATGGAAAATGCCATCCAAATCCAGAGAAAAAACTATGGAGTCTGAAATGCAGATTGAAGCAGACTATTTTCTCTTTTTTTGTTGTTTTTTTCTCCCTCGTGGTTTTTTCCCTTTTGTTCCAATTTCTTCTTTCACAACATGACTAATGTGGAAATATGTTTAATATGATTTTATATGTATAGCCTATATCACATTGCATGCCATCATGATTAAGGGGAGGGGAGGGAAGGGAAAAATTTTGGAACTCAAGATCTTATAAAAGTGAATATCGAAAACTAAAATAAATACATAAATAATTTTTTAAAAAAATAAATAGCCCCAAAACAAAACAAGATGAAGTGCCTCTCTTACTATAGAGTTACCAGAGAAAATGTGATTTCTTTCTAAGTAGTAAGAGACCTAATAGTCCTTCATCACTTTGGAAGTTTTTCTGAAACAAAACTATTGATTGTGCATTCTGGTGCCATAGTAAGACTTTCTAGCTCCATCCCTATTGGGACAGCTCCTCAGACATATCTCAAACACAGTGACTCAGTTTACTGGGGACTGAATATTGACTCTCATATGCTCTTTTATGATTCTGCCTTAATACTCAGCATCACAAAATTCTGGAGATATTCCAACCACATTTCAACCAGTCATGCATCCTATCTGTCCAGCCCAGAAGTCCATCATCATGCATTCCTTTATTCACAGACTGTCAGAATTGGAAGAGATCTCAGAGTCCAGAGAACTGAACTCAGTCCTGCAGTAGAATCTCCTTTACTCTATGACTCCACCTAAAGGCTTTCCGTCATCTTTGTACAGACAGTATGGGAGAGATACATCCTAAATGATGATACAGTTGAGTGAATTCGGGACTAATCTAATGACTGGACTCGAAAACTCAATAGTAACTTGGATGTCTCCTAACCATTTTCTCAATTATTTTGATGAAATAGCAGATGGCATACTCACCAAATCTTCAGATGACACAGAGCTAGGAGAGAGAGCTGCCACCCTGGACCAGAGTCGGACAAAAAGGTCCTGATGGGCTAGAGGAGGGGTTCTCAAAGTACAATCCTGGGGACCCCTGGGAGGCACCAAGATCTAAGAGGTCAGCATTTTCCCATAGTAACACAAAGTTGTTGTAATTTATTTTTCTTTTAAATTTTTTTTTTTGCTTTTTGGTGGGAGGAGGGCAGGGCAGTTGGGGTTAAGTGACTTGCCCAAGGTCACATGGCTAGTAAGTGTTAAGTGTTTGAGGCCAGATTTGAACTCAGGTCCTCCTGACTCCAGGGCTGGTGCTCTATTCACTGAGCCACCTAGCTGCCCCAGTTGTAATTTCTAATACAACAAATATCAATAGCTATAACCCATAGAAACAAAACCTCTTTGGAGGGGTCCTCAATAATTTTTAAGAGTATAAATGAATATAATGTGTTATACATGTTTACAGACTTTTTCAATATATTGTTCAGTTATACTGATTTTTCCTCTTTTTCTTTTATTTTCCTTTTAAAAATTCTGTTTGTTATGTGGGATGGCTCTTGGGGAAGGGGAAGGGGAAAGCTATGGTGATATAAAAAACAAAGATGTCAATAAAAACTTATCTTTAAAAAAAGAATATAAAGGGGGCTTGAGATAAAAAAGTTTGAGGTTAAATTTATTAAGGTATAATATTGTGTGTGTGTGTATATACATGTGTGCAAACATATGCAGATGTAAGAGAAGGCAGAGATGGGGAAGGGAGAGAGACAGAGACTGAGAGATCCATCTTTCCACTCAAGTTCAAAGAATCAGATTCCATAGTACAAGATGGTGGAACAGTGGCTAGGCAGCAGTTTGAATGAAAAAAGTCTCTGCAGTTTTAATGGATAATAAGTTAAGTAGAAATCCAAAGGGTAACATGGCATTCAAAAAACTAACCCAGCCTTTGGCTACAATAAAAGAAGTAGAGTTTCCAGGACGAGGAAAGTGCTAAGCCTACAGTCCTCTGCCCTAGTCAGACTACATTTGGAGCACTGTGTTCTGTTCTAGGTGCCACATTCTAACGAGGACATTAACACTGAAGGACATCCAGAGGAAGCCAACAAGGATAGTTTGGAAGACCCTTTCAAATCATGTCAACTGAGAATCACTGAGAGGAACTAGAAATGTTTTGCATCTAGAAGACAAGACCTGGGACAGGGAGTAATATAACTGTATTCAAGTATTTCAAGAGCTAGGAAATCTTCAAGGGAATAATAGGGTTTTAACTTTTTGTGCTTGACTCCAGCTGGTAAAACTAGTAGCAAGGATAACTGCAAAGATGCAAATTTAGTCTTGGCAGCAAAGAAAACTTCCTAACAGTTAGACCTGTCTGAAAGTAGCATGGCCCCAGGAGTGTATGGGAGCATTTGAAATGGCTAGAGAGACAATGGTAGAATTTTGGATGTGAACCATTACCCCAGAAATTGGCAAATGATTGTTTTGTTGATTGTCCAGACTTAAGCAAGTGATAGAGAAAAAGTTTAAGAATGCAAATTAAACTTAAAAGTGTGCCTGGGGACATTCCTTCTCCCCTCCCCCCAACAGCTGGCTGTTAAACATTTACTGACACCTACATGATCTTTTTTTTTTTTTTAATTTTTTTTTTTTTAAAGCAATTGGGGTTAAGTAACTTGCTCAAGGTGACACGGCTAGTCATTTTGATTTATGCGTGGGTGCTCATTTTCTGAGGCCGGATCTGATCTCGGGTCATCCCAACTCCGAGGCCGGCGCTCTTACTCACTGCGCCACCTAGCCGCCCCTTTAGGGCAATTGGGGTTAAGTAACTTGCCCAAGGTTACAGGGCTAGGTTTTTGTTTGTGCGGATTAGGTGTTGGAGGCCGGCTCCGAACACAGGTCCTTCTGATTCCAGGGCCGGCCTCTATTCTCTGCGCCACCTAGCCGCCCCACCTACATGATCTTGAAAGTAAGATGACCTGCCTTGGGAGGTAGGATTATAGGATCTTGGATGTAGAGCTTGAAATAATTTTATAAATCACATGGGTTTATTTTATTTATAAATTTACATGTAAATATGTAAATAAGGTATAAAATATATAACTAGTATACAAATCATATAGATGTATTTCTAAATCTATTAAACATAAATTTAGTTTATAAATCACATAGGTTTATTTTATTTATGAATTATTTATAAATCGTATAGGTCCTCATTTCACATTTGAGGAAACAGAGGCTCAGAGAGGGAAAGTTACTTACTCAAGGTCATCCAGCTAGTAATTAAGTAAGATCTGAACCCCTGTTCTCTGACTCCAAATCCAAATACTCCACCATATCCCTGCTCTGACTTTCCCTCTTTGCCTTTGGAGGGTGGAAGCACATAATTCAGAGGGGATGATGAGCTTGGTAGGAGGACTTAGAAGATGCTGACTGGTCAGAGGTACAGGCCAACTTATCTATAGTGTCCTTCTTCCTCTACTTGTAGTCCCCTCTCACACACCTTTGGAACCACTGACCTTAGTGTTTCTTCATATGTACCCCATTTGAACAGGTGACTCCATTTCCTGGGTTAGAAAGTATCTGACAGTGTGACAGGCCAACCCCACCCTTCGTGTGTTAACTGACAAGGGCTTAATGTGCTATCTCCACCCAGGCTGTATGTAGGCTTTAATGGTGTAATTTCAGGCATTGTGGCTGGCTTTCTGGGGATTACCCCAGGCTGCTCTAGCAGACCTAGGGATGTTTTCATAAGAGTCAGACTGGCCAACAAATGACTGAAGTAATAGACTTTTTCTGGTACATTTTAATACACATAAGAAAAAGTAGAAGGTCTCATCTGAGACACCCTTGGGCATCCTCCCCCCCACCCAGGCTATAAACAGAAAAGTTGCCAGGACCTCCAGAAAAAGGGTCTTCAAGGAGGGGGAAGGTGATGCATGGTAGTCCAGTCAGAGCCTGACCTTGAATGGAGGGCTGGGTCAGAGGCTCTGTGTTCAAATCCCAGCTTTGCTGCTTCCTACGAGTATGGCCTTAAGCAGATGATATTACCTCACTGGGCCTCAGTCAGACAGTCAGTCAAGAAGCATTTATTAAGGCCTTAATTATGTGCTGTGGCCATATGCTAGGCCAAAAAAAGAAAAGGCGAAAAAGAATTCCCCACCTCAAGGAACTCCCATTTCAATGGAAGAGACAACAGGCAAGCCACTATATACATATGTGGTTAAGTACAATATAAGAGATCTACAATGTAAATGGGAGGCCATCTCAAATGTTACAAGCTGTTAGGAAGGGAAAGTTGATGGTTCCTGGCATGATATTGGATGGGGATGGGTGGGAGGAAGGGAGGAGCAGAGGGTGACACCTGGGCAACTGGGAAGATGGAGGTGGCCTCAGTGTTAAGAAGGAAGTTAAGAAGAGGGGAGGGTTTTAGGGAAAAGAAAATGAGTTCAGTTTGGGGCAAAGTGAGTTTAAAACATCGAGAGGGCATCTAGTTCAAGTTGGTTAGCAGTCAGGAGAGAGGTTAGGGCTGGATAAATACACCTGGGAATTGGTGACAGATATGAGCATGAAATCCAAGAGAGCTGAGGAGACTCCCAAGGAAGAGATTAGAGAGGAAGAAGAGAAGGCCCAGGGCAGAGCCTTGGGAAACACCCAGAGTTATTGGGTGTGACCCTCGAGGAAGATCTAGCAAAGAAGATTGACAAGTGGTCAGACAGGTAGGAGGGGAACCAGGAGAGAACAATGGCAAGAAACAGAGGAGAGAGTATCATATGGGGGGGAGAAAGAGCTGCTCTTCACTGCCCTGATCTGTAAAATGGGAGACTAGGTGCCCTGCCCCCCATAAGGCCCTTCTAGCTCCAATGTTCTCTGATCTTGTGATCAGTTTTCCTCCTCTGATGAAGCAGGGAGGGAGGTGCTGGTAGGTCAGCCAGCAGGCCTCTGGCCACCAGGAATGAGGCATAGAAGCTTCTGGAACGAAGTATCTAGTATGGAAGCTTCTAGCAAAGGGCAAGGCATGGAGTGGATGGGTGGGTGGAGGAAAGAGTATGTCTATAGCAGAGGCAGCCTGCTGCAGAAATAAGGCCCCTCCAAACCAAAAAGCTCTTTTTTGAGAAAAGACTAAATATGAGATGCCATGGAGGGTGGGGGGAGCTCTTAACAAAGAAGCAGGCCTGGCCCTGGCCCTCCCCAGTCACCCTTAGGTCTCTTCCCCCTGCCCAGACTGCCTTGGCTCCTTACCTCTCCCTTAGTGAGGGCTTGGGGGAAGGACATTCCAGGGGTGTGGAGGAGGTCCAGGAGAAAAGAAGCAGGCACTCTTTCCTCTTGAGAGAGAGACAAGGGACTACAAGGGCAAAATGTTGCACTTAGTGTCAGACAAAAGTACCTATATTTGTTGTTTTTCTTTGTAACAAGGGAAGGTTCAAGTCAAGGTTTAGAAGGTTGTTGGAGGGGTAGGGAGCAGATCGAGAAATGACCCTAATATGATTAGAAAACAAAAGACATCAGGAAAGAGAGAGAGAGAGAAAGAGACAGAGAGACAGAGACAGAGAGAGAGAGACAGAGAGAGACACACAGAGAGAGACAGAGACAGAGAGAGAGACAGAGAGAGAGACAGAGAGAGAGAGAGAGAGAGAAGGAAAGAAAACGTAGAGACAGAGAAACATAGCAGAATCACAGAGACAGAGAGAGAGGAAGAAAGAGACAGTGAGAACAAAGCCAGGAAGGAAAGAAAGAAGGAAGGAAGAAGGAAGGAAGGAAGAGGCAGGCAGAGAAAAACAGTGAAGAAAGGAAGGAGGAAGAGTGGAAGAAACTCAGAAAGACAGAGAGTAAACAAAGAGAACAAAGAAAGAAATAGGAAAGAAGAAAAAAAGGGAAAGAAAAGAAGGAAAAGAGAAAAAGAAAGAAAAAAAGAGGAGAGAAAAGGAGATGGGGGAGGTCATAGATCACTGGATTGACTAGTCAGGACTTCAGTGATAGTGAAGCACAGGTCTCCTGCCTCTTGGTAAAAAGATGGGGGACAAAAGGTGTTGGAAAGAGGCATACTCTGTCAGAAATGTCCAAATGTTGATTTATTTTGTTAAACTTATACGTCTTTGGGGGCGGCTAGGTGGCGTAGTGAGTGGAGCACCCGCCCTGGAGTCAGAAGGACCTGAGTTCAGATGTGGCCTCAGGCACTTAACACATGCAAACAAAAAAACCTAGCCTTGTGGCCTTGGGCAAGTTACTTAACTCCAATTGCCCTCCAAAAAAAAGCAAAAAACAAAAACAAAAACAAACAAAAAAAACTTACACGTCTTTGTTCCAAGGGAAGGTTCTTGGGGACTGAGAAAGAAAAGGAATGAAATTGGGAAGTGACAGTAAAATTGTTAAGTATTTATTTTCTAACAATGATTTTTTTATATCACCCAAATTTTCTCCTATATTCCTCCTCCTCCCCCTCAACTAGAGCCAGCTCTTATTATTAAAAAAAAAAAAACTTTTCTTTTTTTTTTTGCTTTTTGGAGGGCAGTTGGGGTTAAGTGACTTGCCCAAGGTCACACGGCTAGGTTTTTGTTTGTGTGTGTTAAGTGTCTGAGGCCGGATCCGAACTCAGGTCCTTCTGACTCCAGGGCCGGCACTCTACTCACTGCACCACCTAGCCACCCCCAACAACTTTTTTTTAAGAAAAAGAAAAGGGAAAATCACCAAATCTGATCAATAAATAAAAAAAAAATCTGACACTGGATGTAATATTTTTTGCCACCCATGGCCCTTCCACCTCTACAAAGGAGTTAGGGGAGATGTTTTCTCATATCTCTTCTTTGAGGCTATACTTATTCTTTCTAACTCCACAATATTCATTTTCTTTTTCTTTCTTTTTTTTAAGCAATTGGGGTTAAGTAACTTGCTCAAGGTTACACGGCTAGTCATTTATGTGTGGGTGCTCATTTTCTGAGGCCAGATCCGATCTCGGGTCATCCCAACTCCAAGGCCGGCATTCTTACTCACTGCGCCGCCTAGCCGCCCCTTCATTTTCTTTTTCTTAAAATGAAGTTTTAGTGATGGCTTTTGTTTTTATATAGGCTAAATATTCCCATTTCCCTCCTGTTCCAGAGAGCCATTTTATATAACAAAGAATATTTTGAGAAAAGAGGAAGAAAAGGGGGAAAATCATCAAAACATCAATATATTAAAAAAAAATCTAACAACGTAATATAACAATACATGTTCCACACCCATGAATCTTCCACTCTGTCAAGGAGTAAAGGGAACTGTCTTCTCTTCTTGTTGGCCATGTTTGTTTTTGGCAATTTTGCAACGCTCTTTTTTTGCTCATTTTGTAGTTGTTATCTTTCTATTTACACTGTTGTAGTCAATTGTATACATTCTTTTATGGGCTCTGGTTACTTCACTTTGCATCACTTCATGTAAGTCTCTCCATGCTTTTCTGTATCCATATTTGTCATTTTTTACTGCAACTTGTTCAACCATTCCCTAATCAATGGGCATCTATTTGGTTTTTGGTCCTTTGCTACCATGAAAAAGTGCAGCTATAAATATTTTGGTCTATAGGAAAGCCTTCTCTCATCAATGACCACTTTGGGGTTATATACCTAGCAGGGGAATCTCTGGATGAAAGAGTATGGACATTCTAACCATGTTACCTACAATAGTTATAATTTGCTTTCCAGAATGGTTTTAACTAGTTCATAGATCCACCAATGATATAATAATGTGCTTATCTTTTTTGAGAACTATTTGTTCATAATGCACACACAGTCCTTTGATATATCTATCGAGGGATGGCTTTTAGTGTTATATATTTTTGTTGTCTATATCCCTTCAATAGCAAGACCTTATCAGAGAAATTTGACACAAAGATTCCCCCCAACACCAATTGACCTTTAAGCATTTATTTAAAAAGAAAGAAACTTTATTTGCTATTAACTCATTGTGTCATCTTGGGTAAATCCCTTCCCCTTTCTGATCCCCACTTTTCTTGGGGAGTTGAACTCCAACTGTTCCTACCAATTTTTAGATAAGATATTTCTCATGAGAAACTTTTCCCAAGCCTCCTCTGACCACCCATGGCATGAATTCACAGTCTAACACTTGATTCCATACAAGTTTTATATAGTATCTTTCATATCCGTAGGTCTTGGGACAAGGACATGGGATGTGGTGGGGGGTGTCGGGTGGTAATGTCCACATGACCTTAGACAAGTATCTGTCTTTCCCTCTCTGGACTTCAGTATCTTCCTTGGTAAAATGAGGGGTTTGGAATAGAGCCTCCCGAAGGGCCCTTCCTTCTCTAAATCTTGTGAATCAGTCTCCCCCTCAGAGATGGTAAATTCTCTGAAGGCTCCTGTGTCTTTTGTATCACTCACGGATCACAGAATGTCCAAGTTGGAAAGGACCTCAGGGACTGTCAAGCAGAAACTATACCCCATTAAGAATCTTCTCAACAGAATCAGCCTCTCTGGGAAGACCTCCAGTGAGGGAACCCTGCTCATTGCAAGGCAGCCCAATCCTGTTTGGGAGAGTTCTCGCTAGTGAAAAGTTGGGTTTTCTTTCCTTTTCCTGACCTCAAGCCTAAATTTGTGTCTCAGCACCTTCTAATCCTTCTCCATTCTGCCCTCTAGGGCCAAGCAGAACAAGTCTGTTGTCTCTCCTCTCACAATGATCCAGATGGACCTGAACGCATGAATTTAGCCATTAAGCAAACATCCTAGGAGCAGGACCTGTTGTCCCCAGTGGGTCTACCCGGAGCTGGGGAGGCTCAGGGAGATCTATGGTCTGATAGGCATCCATCAGGAGTGGCTCCTTCTCTGATCCACCTCCAGTCAGGTGGCCCTGGGTTTGAATCTCACCTCTGAGAGGGCTATATGACTATAGATAAGTCACGTCACCTCTCTGAATCTCAGTTTACTCACCTGTAAAAGTGAAGATAATAACATTTGTAAAAACTGCCTCATAGGGTTATTTTGAACCTCAAATGAGATAATGTATGCAAAGTGCTTTGCAAAATACCTGTCTGCCTTCAAATGAGTCACTTAATTGGACTAGATGACCTCTGAGGATCTCTCCACTTTGAAATCTCTGATCTTATGAGCCTAGTCACTGGACCACTTTGGACCTCAGTGTCTTCATCTATAAAACAAAGGGGTTGAACTAAGTGGTCTAAAGTCCCCTCCAACTATAGATCTCAGATCCTATGAATTTTACATAGCTATAGAAATGGAAGTAGTAGTAGTAATAGTAATAGTAGTAGTAGTAGTAGTAGTGGTAGTAGTAGTGGTGGTGGTGGTGGTGGTGATGGTGGTAGTGGTAGTGGTAGTGGTAGTAATTGTTGTCATCATCATTATTATCATTTCTTGAAAGGTCTTCTTGGTGCCTTTGGTCTCCATTGTTCCCTACTCTCCACCCTACCCCCTTTGTCAGGGTCTAGTTATCTTAAAACATTGTGCAATGCTCCTCTTCTCTCTGAGGCAGCAGAGGATGTGCTGGTCTTGGTGGCAGGACCCCTGAATTCAAATCCTGACTCTGTCCTTTCCTAACTGTATGACCCTTAGTCAAGTCACTTGCTCAAGTCACATGCCTCAATTTCATCATCTGTACAATGGGAGTAATAATACTTGTGTTAGCTACTTTGCAGAATTGTGGTCATCAGGAGCACTTTGTAAACTCCCTTAATGGGGCAGAGAAGAGTGTCTTTAAGCACAAAGCCTTGTACACTTCCTGAAACTTCCAGGACCTTAGGCAAGCCAGCTGTCCCTCTCTGGAACTCAGCCTATTCCTGTTTAAAATCAGGTGTTGATATAGTAAATTGTTTACTGTTTTAGGGAGGAGAAGGAGACAGAGGGAAAGAGAAAAATTTGGAACTCAAAAAAATTTTTAAATGAATGTTAAAGGGCGTCTAGGTGGTACAGTGAATAGAGCACCGGCCCTGGAGTCAGGAGGACCTAAGTTCAAATTCAGCCTCAGACCCTTAACACTTACTAGCCATGTGACTTTGGGCAAGTCATTTAAGCCCAATTGCCCTGCCCTCCCCCCTCCAAAAAAAAGGCAAAAAAATGAATGTTAAAAATTGTCTTTACATGTAATTAGAAAAAGATGGAATACTATTTTTTAAATTGGGGTTTGAGCAGTTCTAGAGGATTTATGATGAAACATGCCATCCACCTTGGGATAGTGAGCTGATGGACTCAGGAAGAAGATTGAAGCTTTTGGGGGATGGAGAGGACATGGCCAATGTGGAAATTTGCAACGATTCTATCTGGTTTTGTTTTTCTCTATGGGAAGAGATGGAGAAAATGAGGAACTAGAAATAAAATAATATTGATTTTTTTAAGAGAAGGTCAGACTAGATTGGAGCCTTCTAGCTCCAGATCTGTGATCCCATGTGTGCTCTGGGGCAAAGTAACCTCTCTGGACCTCAGTTTCCTCATCTGTAAAATGAGCAGGATGCACTACATCACCTCTATGGTTTCGTCTAGCTCTAGGCCCAGGATCTCATGGAGACACTTAGTAAATAATGCTGAATGACTGAGCCAAGGTTCTATTACTGGGTGATAGAGGGTAAGGCACTTTCTCCCACAGGACCATTTTCCCTATTTTTTAGAGGAGATTAAACTGGAGAATCTCTGAAGTCCGTTTGGGCACTAAAACTGAGGTAGTGAGGAATGGTGAGTAAAAGGAACATTGAACTAGAAGGCAAAGGACCTTAGTTCTCTCATTCTGATTTGCGCAGTGATCCACTGGGTATCACTGAGTTCTCAGAGGTCTGCTGAGAGCACTCTCTCTCTCTCTCTCTCTCTCTCTCTCTCTCTCTCTCTCTCTCTCTCTCTCTCTCTCTGTTTCTCTATATCTCTGTCTCTATCTCTATCTCTCTGTCTCTGTTTCTCTCTGTTTCTGTGTCTCTCTGCTTCTCTCTGTCTTTCTCTGTCTCTGTCTCTCTGCCCCCACCTCAGGTTTAAGAGAAAAGTGCTCAGTAAACTGTACCATTCTGCAAAAATGGGAACTGCCCCAATTACTTAGCCAAGCTGTTAGAGGCTTGGATTAACCCAAACAGCAGCTAATCTCTAAACAATTTCTCAATTTCTCTTTGGCTCTGTGGCTTTCTCTGCTGGGGACCTGAACCTAGAGCTCATGGAAGGAAAAGAAACCCATTGAACAGACACATCTAGGCCCTGCTGGACTACCCAGTCCTTCCTGATCTTCTTCTCTAGCCCCCTGCCCCATTAAAGAAGAAGGAAACAGACTCCCTTGGAGAGGAGCCAGGAAGTCAATGTTCCTTCCTCCCCACCTAAAATGGGATCAGCCACCTTGAGCCACCAAAAGAATTCTTCCTATTTGTCAAAAAAGACTGAACTTTGGAGAGCCACCCTAATTTGGGAAGCATTGGGAGAAGAGGGTGTGACTACAGGGTTAGTATCAAGAGCAAAATCTGGGGTCCTATTCCCTGGTAACAAACTCTAGACGAGCTCCTTCCCCTCACCTGGCCTCAGTTTCCTCATCCTGAAAATAAGGGGCTCGGACTTAATGATCTCTAAGGGATCCTTCCATGGTCCTGTCAACAATGGAACTGCCAATTAGGAAGGCACTAAAGGGTTTTGCACAGGGAAGGAAAGAGTTGGTGAGAGCTGGGTTTGGGTTCTTGCTCTGCAACTGACTAGCTGTGTGACTGTAAATGACTTTTCCCCCTTTTCTGAACCTAGACACCTTCATTGCCTAATATTTGAATTTCCTACCTCATGGAACTGCCTTGAGGGAAAGTACTTTGTAAACCTGAAACAGGTTCATAACCTGGAGTCCACAGATTTTGAAAAAATATTTCATCACTATATTTCAATGTAATTGATTTTCGTTGTAACACTATATATTGTATTTTATGCATTTAAAAACTTTATTCTGTGGGGCAGCTAGGTGGTGCAGTGAATAGAGCACCAGCCCTGCAGTCAGAAGGACATGAGTTCAAATCCAACCTCAGACACTTAACACTTACTAGCTGTGTGACCTTGGGCAAGTCACTTAATCCCATTTGCCCTGCTTTCCCCCCTCCAAAAAAAAGGAAAAAAAAACCTTTATTCCAAGAAGGGAGCCAGAAGCTCCACCAGTCGGATTCCAAAGGGGCCCAGGACACAGAAAAAGTTAAGAATTCCTGTCTTAATGGTAGAGACTGAACCCGTTATCTGGGGTGATTTCAGGGGGAAACTCCCTTCACCAGTACCAATAATCACTTGTCTGAGGGTGCTCAGCCAGTTTGTGTCCAGAGGAGGATTTGAACCCAAGTTTCCCTAGCTAACTTTGTCCCTCCACCTCTAAAACAATGCCTCTCCCTTTAAAACGCAATATAGAAATGTGAGTTACTATCTTTAAAATGTAAATAAACGAGATCAACACATCCATTTTAACCTGACAGAGTGGAGGGATAAAAAAACAATTATTAAATGCTTGTTGTGTAGTCATATCTGACTCTTTATGACCCCATTTAGGGTTTTCTTTGCTTAGATCCTGGAGTGTTTTACCATTTCCTTCTCCAGTTCATTTGACAGATGAGGAAACTGAGGCAAACAGGGTGAAGTGACTTGGCCAGGGTCACACAACTAGTGTCTGAGGCCAGATTTGAACTCAGGAAGATGAGTCTTGGAGCCAGCCATAGCAGCTGGGCTGCAGTCATTTTTGGAAATAGTCCCTCCCTACCCTACCTTGAAATGAGACCATCTCTTGTAACAAAGTAAAGCCCAAATACGACACAATATGCAATATTCTGCTCTCCAGGACCCACAGTGCTCCCTGGCCACTGGAGAAAGCATAATGGTATTTCATTATTTGTTCTCTGGGAAATTGTGATTATTTTCTGAGGCCACTGGGGAAGAGGGAATGAGTTCATGGGCTTGGAGCTGGGGTCTATACCCTGGGTTGAAATCGGATACTTCACTGCCTGTGACCTTAGGAATGTTAAGCCTCCATGGACCTCAGTTGACCCACCTGGAAAATGGGAATGAGAATCCTTGCTCTACCCAGCCCCTTGGATAGTTGCATGGAAAGCAATATGCAGTGAGCCTTGAAATGCTTCAGACATGGGAGCTGTGGTCACTGCCTTTATTATGGTTATGATTATTATTGGAGGGCTACAGTCCTTATACCTCTAATGGGATAGGAATTAGACACTCCAGCTATGGGGAGTTTTAAGCACTTAGCACATACGATATGGTCTTATGCATTGTCACACATCTCCTAGGGAGGGAGAGTCATCAAAGTTTACTGCTGTCCCCTTTTACAGATGGGGAAACTGAGGATTAAAGAACTGATATCAGTCATCCTAATTTTACACAAGAACATCAGTGTATTTTGTTTTATTTTTCATCAGTGTATTTTTTTAAGCAATTAGGGTTAAGTAACTTGCTCAAAGTTACACGGCCAGTCATTATTTATGTGTGGGAGCTCATTTTCTGAGGCCAGATCAGATCTTGGGTCATCCCGACTCTGGGGCCGGCGCTCTTACTCACTGCCCTAGCTGCCCCTTATCAGTGTATTTAAAAAAATCATCAGGAGATCAAAGGTAGATGTGGTCTCTGCCCTTTAGGAATCCCAAGGAGATTCTTTATATCAGAGGGGGAGATATGGGCCCCAACCTTCAGGGAATCTTAGGTTTGAAGGGAGAAGCACTGAGCTTATGAAAAACTGAGAAGTTCATCGAGCTTCTGGGCTGGGTGGGAGGAGACATTGAGGGTCTTACTGAGACCTCTTAATCACAAAGGTGCAGAGCAAGGCGACACAATCCATTGAAATCATGCCACCTCCCTCCCCCCTCCTTGAAATGGAACTCTACTGGCTACAAGGCTGTATCTTCCTTTCCCTTCCCTCTCCTCTGGCTTTCCCCGACTGCCCTTCAGTCCCAAGCCCTGTTTCCTGGGGTCCTGAAATTCCAGCCTTTCCAATGCTTTGGCTGCCTCTGAACCAGCTGCCTGGCTGCCCTTTGGCTCGAAGCACTGACTTGGGAGCCCTGCTGGAAGTGCTTGGGGCCCCAGACATCTGGTTCCAGCAGGCTGGAAGGCAAATGGAGTCCCAGCTGGGCTGTGGTGGCATACTCTTGGATTTCCAATAAGGAGACCTCGGCTAGAATTCTAGCCCCACTCCTCAGTACCTGAAAGACATTGGGCAAAGTCCTTCCTTTCTCTGGGCTTCATTTTCCTCCCTTGTCAAATGAGGGGGTTGGACTCCATGACCCTTAGGGGCCCTCTCACCTCTTCCAATCCACTCTCATTTAGTTGCCAGCATCTCCCTACAAGCTAGAATTGCCTTTATATGAGAGTAATGGGGGAGGGAGCATTTATTATCACTTTAAAGACTGTAAAGTGCTTTCCATACTTAATCTGATTTGATCAACTTGGGACAATAGAAAAAGCTCTGGAATCAGAGGGCCTGTGTTCAAATCTCATCTACTATTCTGTGACTTTGATCAAGTCATTTCCCTTCTAGGGGCCTCAGTTTCTCTTCTAAACAATGAGAAGTTTGGACTAGATGGTCTCTGAAGCACCTTCCAGCTCCAGAGCGCAGAGCCTATGATCTTGGAATACACCAAGGTGGGAATGGGTTTGCACTGACTCATCCACACTCTCTCACCTGAATTCCTTGTGAACAATGGCGTGAACTTGTGAGAAGTCTGTCTGCTCAGGGTTAGGGCTCAATGTGGCTTGGGGAGGAGGGACAATTAGAAGTCAGTTACTCTTCTTGTAAGCTGGAAGGCATCGAGACTTAAGCCCTAGAACTGGACTTGTCTCCTGAAGCACCTCATTTACCATCAGAATAGACTTTGGCTGAACTAAGGAAGAGAATCCAGCTCACTGGGGATATAGTTGGTTTCTCTTGCTGGATATGGAGGAGGAGTAAAGAGCTGGGGGCCTCTTTGCTCCACAGTAGGTTTGATAGGAATCCCTCCTTTTAAGCAGTAGCCTGGGGGCGGGCAGCTAGGTGGCATAGTGGATAGAGCTCTGGCCCTCGAGTCTGGAGGATCTGAGTTCAAATCCAGACTCAGACACTATTAGCTATGTGTCCCTGGGCAAATCACTTAACCCCATCACCTAAAAAAAAAAAAAAAGGTAGCCTGTCCAAATGAACAGAACCAGAAGAACAATTTGCAGGATGACTAATAATGTGAAGGAAAACAGTATTAAGGAGGCCTCTAATGGGTCATGGATTCAGAAATCTGACCATGAAGCAAGCTATTCCCTCTGTGGGCCTCAGTTTCCTCTATTGGACTAGATGGCTTCTGAGGTCCCTTCTAGCTCTAGATCTTTGAGAATATGGTCCTTTGTCTCTTGCCTCTTGTCAGAGAGGTGGTGGACTACATGCAGATGCAGAATGGGGCATACATTTTCAGAGCTGGTCAATGTGTTATTTTTTTTTTTTTTGCTTAACTGTATTTTATTGTTACAGTGGAGGGCTCTGTTGGGGGAGAGAAAAGTCCTTAGAAAGCTAAATTGATATAAAAAGAAAAAAAGGACATCTATAAAATATTTTTTTTTTGCTTTTTGGAGGGCAATTGGGGTTAAGTGACTTGCCCAAGGTCACATGGCCAGTTTTTGTGTTAAGTGTCTGAGGTTGGATTTGAACTCAGATGCTCCTGACTCCAGGGCCAGTGCTCTATTCACTGTGCCACCTAGCCACCCCTATAAAAATTTTTTTTAAATACTCTGGCCTGTTTGAAAGAGCACCTGTAGGATGCTTAGAAGTCTCTTAAGGACAGACAGTGTTTGTTTTTGTGTAGCCAATGTCTACACCAACTAAATGACAGGTCTGGATTTCTGCGCCCACCCTTCCCCCGAAATCCCTAGAACCTAGCACAGTGCCTTGCTCATGGAAGGAACCTAAAAAAATGTCTGGTGAATTGAAGTGAATTGAATTGAGTGCCAGGAGTTAGAGGTTCTGGTTTTGCTTTTACTCTGTGACTTTAGGCAAGTAATTTAACTAATTAAACTAAACCAAACTAATGAAAGTAATTTAACTAGATGGCCTCCAAAGTGCCTTCCAGCTATGGATCTACAATGTTTCTCCTCTATACAACGAGGAAGTCTCGATCTTGGTTTCCCCATCTGTAAAATGGGGTTCTGGCTACAAAATCCCTTGTAATAGCATGGAGGTGCCTCTGAGTCTCTAGGGCTCTGCATGTGGAGTCCAAGCTTTGGCTGGTCCTTCCATGCTGCAAAGACTTTGAAAGCCATCCCAACAACAGATCTGGCCTGCTCTCAGTGGCCCAGATCTTTGAAGGATGGCAAGGCTCATCACCAGTTACCCAGCTTCTTTGGCCACCACAACCCATATGAGATCCTTGTCCAATGACCAACTATTTGATGTACTATGCATTGAAAGAACAGAGCTGCATCCATATTATAGTGACATTTTCACTATAAATGAAACCAGAAGACAGAAGGAAGTTTCAGCTAAACAGCATGTAGACAAGAAATGGTAGAAAAGATGCCATCCAGGAAATGTACACCATAGGATCGAAAATGGAGGTGGGCCAGCCATGAAGAGAAAGGGATAAGGTGTAGGGGGTAGCTAGGTGGCTCAGTGAATAGAGCACCAGCCCTAGAGTCAGGAGGACCTGAGTTCAAATCTGGCCTCAGACACTTAACACTGTAATGGAAATGCAAATTTAAAGATCTTCCCTGCCCCTAGCTTAAGTGCACCTGGAGCCTGTGGTGGGAGGCTTGTTTTTCAGGAAAGCCCATACCTTGATACTTTGTGATTGGGCAGTGGGTCAAGGAGGTTGTTACATTCTCTGAGCCAAGAGAAGGCTATATAAGCCCTGAGGAGAGGCTTTGCTTTGGGGCTCACTTTGAGAAGTGTTGTGTGATTTGACCAGATGAGACTCTGGGAAGCCGTTGTTGAGAGCCCCCCGGCTTTGAAAACCCAGATGTTGATGCTTCCCTCTCTGGTAACTGTGATTTAGTATTGATATAATGGTTGGACAGTTTGGAAGCCTGTCTGTTTGATCTGTAAGTTCTGTAACTCTGAAGTTTGGGGTGCTGACCTTTTTCCCCTGAACTAGGTAATGTGTGTTTGTTTGATTAAAGTAAGCTTGTTAACCCATTTTGAGTTGCTTTTGAAAAAGCAGATCTAAGAACCTGTGTTGGCAGTCACCCTGGGGATATTGGGGTGCTTGCTGCTACAAACACAAAAACTAGCCATGTGACCTTGGGCAGGTCACTTAATCCCAATTGCCCTCCAAAAAGAAAAAAAAGAAAGGGATAAGGTGTAAAGACCCAGAAGGCCTCCAGTGCATTGGGTAGGCTCTCTACAGGACTGGTAAAAGGACATGTGAATGGGATAAGAAATGGGAGGAGCATGAGATGAGAAAACATGGCCAGATCATGCTCCCCCCACCATCAGAGTGCCCACGTGGACCAGATTCCCAATCCATCTGAGTATTAAAGCAAAGCCTTACTCTGCCACTACCTGGACAAGAGCTCCAGCTTCCTTGAGCTTCCTCGAGCTTCCTCGTTCTCTTCTCAAAAGCAGTGGATCAGAAGAGATGATTGCTAAAGCCTATTCCAGCTTGGACTGTTTGGGTTCTAAGGCCCCTTCCAGTACTAATGGTCTGTGACCATAATAGTGATTCAAGTTCTTCTAAGGCTTTAAGGTTAAGAGGCAAGGTAGCATAATAGATATCCTGCTAGAATAAGAACTATTCAAATCCTCCCCTGGACCTTTCTTGCTGCAAGACCCTGGATCAGTCATTTCATGTTCCGAGCCTCACTTTGCCCATCTGTAAAATGTAGATGATAATAATAGGGTCAAATTAAATAATGAACATGTATAGCCCATATCAGATTGCTTGTCATCTTGAGGGCAGGGTGAGGGAGGGAAGGAGGGAGAAAAAAAAAAACTTGGAACTGAAAATCTTATAAAAAATAAATGTTGAAAACTCTCTTTACATGTAATTGGGAAAAAATAAAATACTATTTAAAAAATAATGCAGGGAAAGCGTTTTATTGAGGGAGCACTTTCTTGCCAATAGCTTAACACGGTGCCTGACACATTGTAAGCACCTAATAAATAAATGTTTAGTGCCTTGACTTGTCTTGTGAGGTCAACAGTGCAAGGTTTACCATCTGCATCTTCCGAAGGAAAAAACCAAGAGAGAGAAATGCGCCTTGATTTGCAAACCATGCCTCTTTCCGCTATATCCAGCTGCCTTTGTGGGTGGATGAATTCGTGGGACTTCACCACACAGGGTTAAAAATGAGCTTATGTAAGGGAAAGGGGAGCCCCCAAACACGTTGGCATTATGATTTCTGTACTGAGAGAGTGCACTCTGCTTTGCTCTCTGGGGAATCCTGTCCAGCCTGGAATCCCGCTCCCTGGGCCAAGCGTCCTCCTCCCCGAGTCTGGACCATAGATCATCTCATTCTCCACTCTCCACCCCGCCACCCCCGCCCCAAAGCCCACAGTGGAGGACGCCTGGGTTCCCTCCAGTAGGTGCCTCGAAGCTCCCTCGCTCTCAGGGCAGAAGCCCATTCTGTTAGCTGTCCGGATAACCTGGATCCGGGCTCAGGAGCCGCTGTTCACTCGGGCTAAAGGACTTTCGTTTGCTCAGGCAAAATAGCCCCAGGAAAGCGGACTCCTGCCCCCGGCCGCCGGCACCGGTTCTCCTGATTATGTAATTCTCAACTCACATGTGGCAATACTCCAGAGAGAAGATCTATTAATGCACCCGCCTTCCTCCAGACATACGGGCGCAGGCAGCCCTCCTGGGGCCGGCAACTGGCTGCTTCCTGGCCTACTTTCCTGGCCACAGCAAAACTGGGTTTGCAGAGTGGAAGAGGCCCTATCTCGGGCTGCAAGGGGAGAAGGCTAGGGACCCCTGCACATTCCCCCAGGGAGGCAAGGGGGAGGGGTGCGGATATCCCAGGAGCTGTGAGAAGTTGTGGGAAAAGACGTTCCTGGAGATCACTGAACCTGACCTGCTCCATTCTAAAGAGGAAAACTGAGGCCAGGAGAGGGAACAGGACTTACCTAAGGTCACCCAGCTAGCAAATAGCACGATATACTGGCTAATAACAATATCATATAAGCTAAGATTTCTATAAAGGTTTGCTGAGCATTATTTATAGGGACTTGGAGGCAGAAGGATCAAAGTTCAAATCCTGCTTACTAACTGTGTGGCCCTGGTCAAGTCCTTAACTTTTCCTCATCTATAAATGGACTGAAGTCTGGGACCCCGAAGGTCCCTTTCAGTCTAGGAAATCCAGACCGTGGACTGTCTTCTGCTCAGATACAGTGAAATCAATGCTGAGCTGCCCTCATGAAAGAGAGAGTTCAGGCAGGGAATCATGTAATCATTCATGTTTCTATAGTGCTTTATCCTAATGGGATTGGACCTTCCAAGCAAGTCACCCTGACTTTAAATGCTAGTGTTATTTTCCTTACTAGGCCCTTTTGAAGTTAAATGTTATTAACCTCATTTTTGCACTTGAAAGGCTCTAAAAGGAGTGGTGTATTGTCCCAGGTCTTACAGCTAGCAAGTGGGACAGCCAGGATCTGAACCCAGTTCTCCTGGGTTAATCCCACCTATTCTCTAAAATATCCTGCTGCCTATCTTGATAGCACAGGGTGGTTCCTGGAGTCTCACTATATGGGAAACAATGGAGGATTAGTTTTGGGAGAGGAATCTGCAGCACCACCTTTCTAAGAGATGTGGTGTCTTAAGCCATGGGCTAAGTATAATAGAGGAGGTGGTAGGAAGGGAAAAGGGCTATTCTTGAGCAGGCATTGATGACTTTGATTTGAGTTGTTGGAAGAATCATCCAAATGGAGATGATCCCAGATTCACTTGAATATTTCAGTCAGAGACTAAGGAAATCTGATGAACCTGACCCTGGTGTGGCCACATCTAGAATTGTTAAAGAGTAAGCAGAAGGTGGGATGCCCAATCAATTGAGGAATGACTGAAAAAGTTGTGGTATATGATCATGGTGGAATACTATTGCAATGTAAGAAATGATGAGCAGGCAGATTTTAAAGCAACATGGAAAGACTTGTATGAAATAATGAAAAGTGAAATGAGCAAAACCAAGAGAATGTTGCATACGGTAACAGCAATATTGTTCAAAGAACAACTGTGAACAACTAAGCTGTTCTGAGTATTATTAATATCCGAATCAACTACAAAGGACCTAGGAAGAAAGGTGCTATCTACATCCAGAAAAAGAACTGATAAGTAGAAGTATGCATAGTATGGTTTTACATATATATATATATATATATATATATATATAGAGAGAGAGAGAGAGAGAGAGAGAGAGAGAGAGAGAGAGGTATATGTGTGTATGTGAGATGGTGGCCTTCTCTAGTGTAGGGTGGGAAGGGATAGAGACAGTTTAGAATTTAAAATGTAACAAAAAAATTAAATTAAATTTTAAAAAGAGTAAGAGGAAATTGCTTCTATATTCTTCAGCAGTCACTAGAAGGCAGTTGAAGACATGCCTAGTCTAGAACTCAATGAGAAAGATGGATCTTGGGAGTGGGTTCCATGACAAGACATGGGCTCAATGAGAGGAATAGAAGGAGGCTCAGTGAAGGCATAGGAATGCAGGGGGAGGGACAAGAGTCTCAGTGAAGGGATGAAGGCTCAGTGAGAGGGACAAGGGGCTCAGGAAAGGCATGGGGACTTAGTAAGATGATGGGAGTTCAGTGAAAAGGCCTCAGTGAGAGGAGTTAAGTGAACAGAAGCTCAAAGAGGACTTCAGTGAGGACCCTTCAGTCAATGGGAACTCAGTGAGGATAATAGGGGCTCCAGTAAGAGATACAGAAGGGAGGGAATGGGGCCTAAAAAAGGGCAATGAGGGATCTGGGAAGATATGGGATGCCTTCTTCCCAGCAATCCTGTGAGTTTTTGGTCAGACTCAGAAGGGGAAATCTTTTGCTCTAGCATCACTAGGTCAAGTTGTTGGGTCATTCTTAGTGGGCTGCAAACTCCATATGAGTCAAAATAAGTTCCAATGACCCGAGGGAGATATAGTTTCAAGGGATCCCAGCTGGACGGCCCTCACTCAGTGGTATCCTTGAGATGTCAGGAGAAAGAAGGGAAGGCCACCAATACACCCTACAATGTACACCCTACAGTGAAGGAATTGGAGGACATTGGCAGGAGTCAAGCATGGGGGCAGGAAAGGGTGGGCCATCATTTTGGACCCTCAAAATTGCCAGCACAGATTCATTTAAGTTGGTTGGTTGGTTGTCCTTCATTCTCAAAGAGGACCAAAATGACATCACTATGTCAGAGTCAAGTTACAATGCATCTGACTGTGGCTGATCAGACCAATATGAGTTCGGAATGCTCTACCACAGGTCAGGCACAAATAATCCATGTGAACCTTTGGAGTGGATTCTCTAAATTTGCACAATCTGTGTGTTTTTGTTTTGTTTTGTTTTGTTTGGGGTTTTTTTTTTTTTTTTGCTTTTTGGAGGGGGAAAGTAGGGCAATTGGGTTTAAGTGACTTGCTCAAGGTCACACAACTAGTTTTTTTGTGTTAAGTTTGGATTTGAACTCAGGTCCTCCTGACTCCAGGGATGGTGCCCTATTCACTTTGCCACCTAGTCGCCCTGCACCCTGTGTTTCTTTTGAGCTATTTAAGTTCTGCTTTGCTCATAGAGCACAGCACCTTCTTTGATGTGGGCTCATCATGCTGAGTGGTCCTGTGCCAGTATCTCCTGTGTCACAAATCAGTTTCAAAGTTCTTAAGAGAGATCTTGAGAGTGCTCTTGTATTTCTTCTTCTGACCTCCATGTGAGCGCTTGCCCTGTGTGATCACAGACCCATTTAAGTATTTGGGTATAGAGGACCAGCAAGGTGATTACACCCATGCACCATGTCCTAGGGAGACCACTAGGGAGGAGAACAATAGGTTCCATTCTAGGCACTGCATTTTAGGATATTTGAGTCTATTGCATGTAATGATCAGTTAGAGGAATTGGAAATGTTTAACCTGAAGAGAACGTTCAGGGGTACATGATAACTGTCTTCAAAGATCTGAAAGGCTGTCATAGGGAAGAGGGATCAGCTTTATTCTGCTTGGCCCCAGACAGTAGAACTAGGGCTTAGTCCATGTCAGTAAGAGCTGTCCAAAAGTAGAACTGATTGTCTCTGGAAATAGTGAGTTCCCCATCACCAGTCATGCAAAAGCTGATTGACCACTTGTTAGGACTGTTGTTGAGGAGACTCTTGTTCAGGCATGGGGTTAGACTTCATGGCCTCTGAGTGCTCCACTCACTCTGATGAGCCAAGACTGAGAGTAAGATTAATTTAGTCTATTCTTTCACTCAGCCTGCTACTGCAAAGAGCCCCTATTATCTTGTCCCTCTTACTGAACCTTTGTCCCTTCACTGAGACTCTTGTCCCTCCCCCTGTACCCCTATGCCTTCACTGAGCCTCCTTCCATTCCTCTCATTGAGTCCATGTCTTGTCATGGAACCCACTCCCAAGACCCATCTTTCTCAAGGAGTTCTAGACTAGGCATGTCTTGAACTGCCTTCAAACGACTGCTTGGGTGGGACTGCTCTGCTGCTCTTTCTCAGTTGCGAGACCTTGGACAAGTCACTTCTCTCTCTGAGTCTCAGTTTCTTTCTTCTTCTCTAGCAGGGAGATAATATTTTCCCTGTCTCCTTTATGGAGTTGTGAAAAAACTGTGTGGTAAACCTCAAAGGGCCAAAGAAATGGGAACTAACATTCTCAGTGGGTCCCCAGCCTTGTGAAAGGGACTGGGTGAGGACAGCAAGGAAAGAACATCCTGTCTTCAAGGAACTTTCTGCTGAGTTGGGAGAGAAAGGAGAAGACAGAGGAAAAGTAACCTTGTAGAGAAAAGCTGGGGGCCCAAAGGCAGGGAGAGTGGGATTTTGGTGAGGAAGGATTGTGTAGGGCAAATGGTGCTGGACTTGGGGCCAGAACACTTGGCTTGCCATCTTTGCCATCTTGGGCAGGTTGGTGTGGTGTGGTGGATAGTGCCCAGACCTGGAGCCAGGAAGACCTGGGTTTGAATCTTCCCTCAGACATTTACTAGCTATGTGACCCTATACAAGTCATTTCATCTGTTTACCTCAGTTTCCTTATCTTTAAAATAAGGGGTTTGGACTGGATGGCCTCTAAGACCCCTTTTAGCTTTAAAGGACATATCTTTGGGACTCTCTTTCCTCATTTGTAAAGTGGGCAAAATGTGTAGCACCTTGTTTTCAAGAACCAAATGAGATAGTATTTGTGAGTCAGTGAAAAGCTTTCGACAGTGAAAAGCTCAAATGAGGAATGCCAAGCTCAGCTCCTCTGGACAGCAAGTGAATAGCTCGGCTTCTGCCCTTCCTCAACTGCTCATCTTTGACGCTGGTTGGTGGGGGGGTGCCTCAGTCTGCGTCCTGGCATCCGCAGGGGCTAAAATCAAGGGTAAGGCACGTGAGTAGCGTTGGCCAGGGCTCACTTTTTCTGGCTGGTGAAGGTTTGGTAGCCACCCTCCCCCTCCCCCTTCATGGCCCCGAGCTCTGGCCTATGAGTCCAGTGAGCACTGGATTCGGAGTCGGAAACATGTGGGTTCCGATGCCAGCTTTGCCAGCTGGGTGACCTTGGCCAAGTCCCTTTCCCTCTGGGGACCTCAGCGTCCCCCTCTAGCCAGACAGTAAATGACAATGATCCGGCTGGGCTGGATCGTCTTGGAGCTCTCTCACAGCCCGATATGCCATGATCCTGTGGGGCACCTGCGCCGCGCCAAAGCCCGGAATGGAGAGAGAAACGGAGGTGGGGGGTGGGGAGGGGGCGGAGCTAGGCCCTCCTTTCTCCCCCGCCCCGCTCCGGCTCAGTCTCGTTCGCCCTCCAGCCTGTCCTCTTTCTCGCCTGCTCTCCCCCCGTCCACGTGATCGCCAGCCCTCAACGGCTCCGTTCCGTTCGTTCACCTCTTCCTGAGGCGGCACCTTCAGTTGGTAACAGGAGCTTCTCGCTGATGGGGACAGGATGGTTGGGTTTTTTTCCCTTCCTTTCCCTGCTCTGCTCCCCCCCGGGAGGTTTTTGGTGACTCTGTCCTAGCCTCCGGGGGGCCGCAGCTGTCTCCTTCTTCCTGTGCCCCCAGCCTGCCTTTGGAGACTGTGAGCCGAAGCACCACCAGAACCTCACAGAATCAACAATCCAGAGCTGGCTGAGGCCATCTAATCTAACCCCTCATTTTACCGAGGAGGAAACAGAGACTCAGGATGGAAAAGTGACTCGTCCAGGGTCCCGTAGAAGATCCTAGGTCTAAAGCCGGAAAGGACCTCAGGGGCACCTGATTTTCTAGATATAAGGAAACTGAGGCCCGAAGAGGGGAAGGGACTTGCAACAATCACACAAATAATATCAGATTTGGAAAGGAGCCCAGACTGGGCTCAGGCACGTCCCGTTCCTCTCCTCTTCCCCTCCCCCCCCCCCCCCC
Source organism: Gymnobelideus leadbeateri (assembly GCA_011680675.1). Classification (NCBI taxonomy): domain Eukaryota; kingdom Metazoa; phylum Chordata; class Mammalia; order Diprotodontia; family Petauridae; genus Gymnobelideus; species Gymnobelideus leadbeateri. Next base: position 205,018 of record WOXC01007037.1, on the reverse strand, counting down.
CGCAAGTGCCATTCTTCCCAAAGGCTGGGGAGGCAGGACCAGGGACAGCATTGTGTAAAGCAAAGCGGAGTGGGGGTGGGGGAGACCAAGACAAGGGCCACCCACTCTCACTTCTACCATTGACTCTCTTTAGATCTGTTTCCTCATTTGTAAAGTGGCCATAACCTGCTGTCATAGGATGGTTATGAAAATCAAGTGAGATCGTATATGTCAGATGCTGTATACATACAGGGCAGCTATTATCTGACGTTCTCTCTCCTGGGTGCTAAGGTCCCTCCCAGCTCAGAGAGTCAGTATTGTAAGGACCCTTCCATCTCTGACATCCTCCGTCCTAAGAGCCTTTCCTAAAGGGCCCAGTGAGGCAGAAGGCAAAGAGACAGCTTCCCAATCAGGAAGACCCTCCCCAACTACACTATGTGACTCTGGGCAAGTCACTTAACAGTTCAAGGCCCCAGGCAAATCTTTGAAACTAAGTTCCAGCCCATTGGTACAAGGAATTTCCTGAGTCGGAGTTCCCTGCAAAGATCAAATCACATAACTGGACTAAAAAAAGAAACCAGATCCCTCCCTCTGACATTATCTGTTCTATATTCTAAGGGCCCTCCAAACCATGGTGTTCTGCCTCTGCTAACTGTCTCGGTGACCTTGGCCAGGTCCCTTTCTTTCTCATTTGTAAAATTTGGAGGTTGGTTTCAGTGGGCCTTAAAATGGCTTCCAACTTTGAATCTATCTACGATCAGATATATCGGAGCATTTAATTCTTAAAATTAATCTTTTGATTGCTGTCTTTAAAAAAAAAACCCATCAACTGAAAGTATTTATAAATGACTTACTATGTGCTATGTACTGTGCTAGGGATAAAAAGACAAAAATAAAAAACAGTCCCTGCCCTGGGGAGTTTACATCTCAATGGGGAGATAACATGTATATAAATAAGCACATACAAGATATATATGGAGAAGAGACAAGGTAACTTTAGAAGGGGATGTCTTCTGCACAAGGGAGGATTTGAGCTCAATTTGAAGCAAGCCACAGAAACTGAGGTGGAAATGAGAAGGGAGAGCTTTCAAGGCCCACAGGTGGGAAATGGAGTGTCCTGTGTGACCAAGGGCAAGATGTCTGGACTGGGGAGTGTGTGGAGAGGAGGAATGTATCAGAGGGGAAGAGCAGGAACTAGGAGCCGGGTTCTGAAGAGCCAAACAGAGGAATTTTGGTTTGATCCCGGAGATAACAGTGAGTCAGTGGAGTTTAGTAAGCAGGAGGTGACATGAGCAAAGCTAGGCTCTAAGAAAATCACTTTGACAGCTAAGTGGAAGATAGAGTGGAACTGAAAAAGGTTTGAGACAGAGACACCAATTAGGAAGCTATTACAATAATCTAGGCAAGAGGTGAGGGAAGCTGGAATTAAGGTGGTTACTGTGTAAATGGAGAGAAGGGTGCAGATCACAGAGATGGTGTGATTATCGAAATAAGATTTGGCAATAGAGCAGTTCTTTGGAGTGAGGGAGAGTAAGAAGTCAATGATGAAACCCAGGTTGCAAGCCTGAGGGACTGGGAGGGATGTGTGGTAGTACCCTCAACAGTAAGAGGGAAATTCCAAAGAATGTGTGACAGGAAAAGATGAGTTCTCTTTGGGATGGGTTACATTTAGGATGGCTACAGGACAACCAATTTAAAATTATATAAGACCAGAGTTCAGGGGAAACTGAGGCTGGATATTGAGATCTGGGAATAATCTACATAAAGAACCCATGGGAGGGTGGCTAGGTGGCGCAGTGAGTAGAGCACCGGCCCCAGAGTCAGAAGGACCTGAGTTCGGTTCCAGCCTCAGACACTTAACACACACAAACAAAAAAACCTAGCCATGTGACCTTGGGCAAGTTACTTAACCCCAGTTGCCCTCCAAAAAGAAAAAAAAAAAGAACCCATGGGAGCTGATGAGGTCTCCAAGAGATGAGGGCCCAAGACAGAGCCTTGGAGGACACCCATGGTCAGTGGGTGTTTGACCCAGATGAAGATCCAGCAAAGAAGACTAGAAAAAGTGGTCAAACAGGTAGGAAGAAAACCAGGAGAGAGTAGTGTCCTGAAAATCCAGAGAGGAGAGAGGATCCAGGAGGAGAAGGTGGTCAGCAGCATCCACTATTGTGGACAGCTCAAGGGGCATGAGAGAAGAGAATGAGACTATTAGATTTGTGGATTAAGAGCTCACTGGGAATTTGGGAGAAAGTAGTTTCAGTTGAATGACGAAGTCGGAAGCCAGCCTGCAGAGGGTTTAGAAGAGAATGGGAGGAAAGGAAGTGGAGCACCAAGTGGATGACTTTTTCAAGGAGATTAGCTGAGAAGGGGAGGAGATATGTAAAATGAAGGAACTGGGAGGATGGGGAAGGCAGCAGGGAAGGAGAGAGATTAAAGATCAGGGGGTGGGGTGGGGATGACCGTGAGGGCAATCTGTTGGAAAAGATGGGAGGGCAATGGGATCCAGGAGATCTGGATTAGTGAGCATGGCAACTTCAAGAAAAAGATTATTGAATCATTTCTTTAAATGCACAAAAGGGACCAGAAGGAAGGCCAGAGGAAATCACAGGCAAGTAGGACAGCTTTGAAAGTTACATGTTGAATTTACAACATGCTGGAAAAAAAAAAGCAGATTCACAGTTTCACATACAATCCTCTCTTTCTGTTCTGCTGTGTACATAGAAGTACTCCTTTTAGTTGGCATTTGTTAAGTTCAGAATAAATTAAAAAGAAAAAGACTTCTCTGGAATATTACTTGCCAAAAAAAGAAAAAGGCCACCTCTTGATCAGAGACTGGGGTTAGGGAGGAAATGGTTGGGGATGATGTCAGGAAGACAAGATAAGGAGAATAGGAAAAGTGGGAGCTTGAGGCAAATGCTTTCCATTTTCTCATTAAAATAGGAGACAAAGGGGCGGCTAGGTGGCGCAGTGAGTAAGAGCGCTGGCCTCGGAGTTGGGATGACCCGAGATCAAATCCGGCCTCAGAAAATGAGCACCCACACATAAATCATGACTAGCCGTGTAACCTTGAGCAAGTTACTTAACCCCAATTGCTTAAAAAAAAAAAAATAGGAGACAAAATCCTGTGCTAAGAGGGTGGAAGGAGAAGGAAGGGGGAAGGGATGGGGACTAGAGAAGAGAAGGTTTGAAATAGCCAATGTGCCAAATGAGAGAAAGAAGCAAAAAAGGGAGGATGAAAAGGTTAACCTTGCTGAATGGAAAGCCCAGCTGACATCTGATCGTATACATTTGTAGTGGACCTAATTAAGCACATTTACATGACTTCTCAAGCTTCAAGGAGATGAGAGCAATCCAGGGTTGGAGTTTGGCAAAGTGTAGGGATGAGAAGGCAAAGGGGCAAGGGATTCTAGAATAGCGGATAGTATAAAACTGAATGGATTGACTAAGGGGTCAAGACTGGGAACTGAGAAGAATATAAGCATTAATTATAATAATATATCATAATATAATAAACACCTGCTATGTGCAAGAAGTTATGCTTTGTGCTGAAGGTTACAAAGACACAAATGCCTCCCTCCCTAGCTTATATTCTATAAAGGGAAATATGTAAATATTTAAGTATATACAAAATAAATATATAGGACTCTCCCTGTGATTTCATTGGTCTAGAATCATGATGTCAAACTCAAATGGGGACCATTAATATAAACATACATGTAGGCCACATTATTATATATTGACTTAGTTTTAAAATATGTTATCTGTTTTTAATTGCATTTTTATTTAGTTAATCAAATATTTCCCAATTACATTTTTTTTGCCTTTTTTTTGTAGGGGGCAATTGGGGTTGTGACTTGACCAAGGTCACATGGCTAGTAAGTGTTAAGTGTCTGAGGCCACATTTGAACTCAAGTCCTCCTGACTCCAGGGCCAGTGCTCTATTCACTGCACCACCTAGCTGCCCCCCCTCAATTACATTTTAATCTGGTTCTGGCCACTCTTGAGTGTTTCAGGGGGGCCCCATGCTGCTGGTATTGTATACTTCTGGTCTAGAGAACTCCAAGAATAAGGAAACTCCCTCTATCAAATGAGATCTGCACCAATTCTGCTATTTCTAGCCTTAGAGAATTGCCCAGAACCCTAAAGAGGTTAAATGACTTCCCCAGGGTCACAAAGCCAATAGGTCACAAAGGCAGGATTTGAACCTAGATTTTCCTGGATGAGGTTGGCTCTCTGTTCACTACCAGAAGTGTCAAACACTCAGCCTCTGGCCTCCCTGCTATGACTCCAAACAGATTATAATGTGATTGGGGAATATTTAACAAAAGAAAATACCATAGAATGTAGATAATATTAATATGTGGTTTTCTAAGTCAATATGTGGCCCACGGGGATCCATATAATGTTTTGTACCCCTCATTTCTATTTGAGTTTGACACCAATGAACTACACCCATATAAGGCATTTTGGTATGGAGACAATTCTTGATATGTCCCTTTCTTTCCCTCTTCCTCCATCCAAGGAGCCTTTCCTTGTAACAAAGATTTAAAAGGGGGGAAACAGCTAAACAAATGCAAAAATATTGACCATGTTTAACAGGATATGCTACATTCCACACCTATAGTCCATCACCTCTGTAATGAAGGGAGGGAAGTTTATTCTCATCTCTTCTGTGGCCAAGCCTGATCATTATAATCACCCAGCATTCATTTTCCTTCTATGGTTCTTTCCATTTACACTGTTGTTTTCATTAAGTACATTGGTTTCTTGGCTCTACTTCATTCTGCATCTGTTCATATGTCTTCCCAGGCTTCTCTAGTTTCTTCATATTTATCAGTTCTTATGGCAAACTAATATCCCACTACATTCATGCTTCATGTCATGTTTAACTTCCTCGACCTATGTACACCTACTTTGTTTTCAGTTATTTGATACCACAAAAAGTGCTACAATGAAAATTTTGGCATATATGGGACCCTTTTTTCTATCTTCAATCTCTTTGGGCTATCTACCTAGCAATGGGATCTCTGGAACAAAGGGTGTGGATATTCTAGTCATTTTCTTCAAACAACTCCAAACTGCTTTCCAGAATGACTGGACAGATTGACAGCTCCACAATTAGAGGAATGTATTAATATGCCTGTCTTTCCACAGTCCCTCCCACATTGACTGTTTCCTTCTTTGCCATTTTTCTGGGTGTGAGATGAAACCCAGGGTTGTTTTTGTTTTGCATTTCTCTTAATGTTAGTGATTTGGAGCAATATTCTATGTGGTTATTCATAGTTCATTGCATATCTTTTCAAAGCTCCTCACACCCAGCCCTGTCTCAGAGCTATCCCCTCACTGTCATATACACCTATGATCATAATCATAGGACCATATTCTGAGCATGGCCCTGGCAGGGATAATAACGATTTCCATTTCTCAGTCAACAAGGATTTATTAAGCAATTACGATCTGTCAGGCACTGTGCTAAGCACTGGGGATACAAAGAAAGGTAAAAACTCAGTCTCTGCCCTGAAGGAGCTCATATTGGAATTAAGGAGACAACATCTAAATAAGTAGGTACATACATGAGTATATGAAGCTTATCTGGGAGGGAAGACATTAGCAACTGGGGAGACCAGCAGTGACCTTTTGCAGAAGGTGGGGTCTGAGCTGAGTTTGGAAGGAAGCCAGGTGGACTCAAGAAAAGAATAGGCTGAAGTCTTCTCAAAACTGATTTGTTAAATTTTCACCATGAGCATTTAAACCTCTGAAATGACAAAAGGTACAGACTGGGACTTAATCTATCATTTTGTTGATTGGACTTAAGAAAAGGATAGAGAAAATGTCAATAATGCTAGAAGATGTTAGTAATAAATGTTAATGAATTTAAGTATTCCCTGTACATTGTTTTTCTCTCTCAGAGAGCTGGCTGTTAAGCACTTATCAGCATCCCACTGAATCAGAAAAATGATTTCTCTGGCAGGTTACAAAATTGTTTTCTCACAGTAGCCCTGTGAAGTAGGTAGTGCAAATGTTATTAATCCTATTATATGGAATATGGAAGTGACTTGCCCAAGGTTAAACATCAAGCTTTGAACTCAGAGTCAGAAGGGACTTCAGAGGGCATGAACAGTAAATTGTACCCTACCCAGAATCCCCCCTGCATCATCCCATACTGTGGTCACGTAGCCTTTGCTTGAAAATCATCACTAAGGAGGAATTCACAACTCCCCAAGGTTTCTCACTCCACTTTTAGTGAGCTCTCATTTTTAGGAACATTTTCCTTAAATCAAATGGATCAGGCACTTTTACGCATTATTCCTCATTCTAGCCTCTGGAGGCCAAACACAAGAAGGTTCTCTTCCATGGGATAGCCCTCCAAATATTTGAAAACAGTTATGAGTTTCCCACCTCCCACCTACCCAGTCATCTCTGCTCCAGGCTAACCATGCCCAGCCCTTCCACCAATAGGCATGAAATTGAAATATAGCAATCTCTTACCCTTTTTCCTCCTCTGGACACTATTCAGCTTATCAATTATCTTTTCTAAAATGGACATACCAGGGGTGGCTAGGTAGCGCAGTGAATAGAATACCAGCCCTGGAGTCAGGAGGATCTGAGTTCAAACCTGGCCTCAGACACAACACAAAACTAGTTGTGTGACCTTGGACAAGTCACTTAACCCCAATTGCCCTACCTTCCCCTCTCCAAAAGTAATAAAATAAAATAAAATATAATAAAATAAAATGGACATCCCAGTGGAATATTACACATACTGTTATATTCAGTTGATCTGCTGGTCAGTTTTGCGAAGCTGAGTCTTTTCTCTCTTTTTTTATTCCTTGTTAGAAGACATGGCTCTCTGAGTGGGAGTGGAGTGACTGGTTTAGAAATGAGGGTGATATGAAAACAAAGGATATCAAAAACCATTCATCTAAATAAGTAAAATATCATACCCAAACCATATAGTGGGGATTCTCTCTCTCTCTCCCTCTCCATCTCTCTCTCTCTCTCTCTCTCTCTCTCTCTCTCTTTCTCTCTCTCTCTCTCTCATCCTGGAGACATGAGGCCTCTTGTCATGTAATTTCAGGCTGACATAGTATCCTATTGAGCTTGAATCCACCTTTTTCAGATAACCTCCTTCCCAGCCATGTCTCTGTTACCTTGTTCTTAGGAAACTGATTTGGGGGACCCAAGGGTAAGACTTGACATCTGTCCCTGTTAAAGTTAGCTTTATTAGACTCAGCCATTGATTAAAATGTCAAAGAACACAGGGCCAACCACAGAGCCCTGGGGTACTTCACTAGAGACCTTCCAAGTTGACTTGGGACCAATAACTCATTAGATCCAATTTTGAATCTGTCTGCCAGTACTATTATTTAGTTCATATTTTTCCATTTTGCTTCAAGAATAGCAGGCGAGGCTGGAGGAAGGGCCAAGACTCAAAGCTATATCACAGAATATAAAATGCAAAATCTAGAAGGGACCTAGAAGGATGTGTATAGATTTTATAATATAGAAGTGAAAACTGGAGCCCCTAGGTGCCCATGTTGAAGAGGCAGAATGATACAGTGAAAAAAAATCATTGTCCTCTGGAGCCACAAAATTTGAGTTCAGATCCATCCTCTGCTACTTACTACATATGAGATCTTGGATTTACTCTCCTGGGCCTCAGTTTCCTTATCTGTAAAATAAAAGGGTCAGATTAGATGGCTTTCTAGGTCATCTAGCTCTAGGATTCTGTTGTAAGGATGGAGCTGAAACTACTCCATTTGGCTCTGGTGCCTTGGCCAGGTAAGAAGACTTTTTGATAGAATCAAATGATCAATACTGGGTGTGAACAGGGCCTGTATACCTTCTCTAATCAATCAAAGCCATTGTGTGAGAGACTGGGTCATGCCTTTAGCAAGGGAGAAGCTATATTAGAATTAGGGGAAAAGACATTCTGAGAGGCTGGAGCAAAGGGAGGACTAAGTTGTAAGAGTTTAGGGAGATAGTGAGGAGACTTGTTTGTTGCCTGGACAGGCATTTCATAGAGGAGGATCCAGGCTGGGAAGTCCCAAGAAAAACATCAACTCTTTCCCCAACTTTCCCTTCCTGCTAACTTTCTACTGATTGATACTAATACTGCTGTTTTGTTACCCAAACATGTCCAGTAAGCTGGGATTTTACCTCAGCTATAAAGAGGCCAGTGGTTACCTAGAGATCAATATAATTGTAAGATTAGGCAGAGAACCCAACCTCTCCTAGGTGTTAGGAACTTTCCTAACCAGGGGCTTGGAGTGATAGTGACAATTCCAAACTTTTCATCTAAAATAAATTCCCTAGAGACAAAGAGGAGGGAACAAAGTGGACCTTAGGGGCAATTACACCTTTGGTTTAAAACAAATTAATTATTGGAAGTGTGTATAAGGTCTTTTGGCCAGCTAGCAGCACACTGGGGGCTAGAGCCCAGGGCTCTGGGCTCCCAGCAGGCCACTCTTCCTACTATAGCACTCTACCTCTCCATTCATTTGTATAGATTCTCGAGTAGTCAGAGTCAGTTTTGCTGAACTGTTCTCCAGTCCCAGCCCTAGACCCCCATTTAAATATCTTTTAGCCAGGTACCACCAAATGCCTTCAAATGTCCCATAGCACATGGTCAAACTCAGGTTTGCTACTCCTCTGAACATCCACGACTGCTAAGATGGCCAGAAACTCAAACATTTAGGAAGAGGACCTGGGATTAATCCAGTATTTCCAGGGTCCTTGGGAATAAAGGCAGAGGTAAACTGGGACACCCTGCGTGAACTGACATTTCAGTTTTGTACTTCTGGAATTCTACTGGAAGGAAACAAGATGGGTGCCTGTGGACATTCTTTTTTTGTGGGGTGGGGCTCAGGGAGGGGGAAGAAGTTGGTGTTGATGGTATTTTACCATTTCTCTGTGGGGGAGATAATAGCAATGACCTAAACCTAGAGCCAGTGTAGGGTGAAGGTGCCCATATCCTGAATCACTGACGAGAATGCAGGTTGAGAGAGCGGAATGGCAGGGCTAGTGGAACACCAAGTTTCAGTCTCTACAATCCCATACTGAACCTTTTCACATGGATTGCGTCATTTAATCCTAGACTACATGGGATCCATCAGAGACTAGCACCCTAGAATAGAATCATGGAATCTTCAGCTGAATTCCTAGAATAGAATGCTAGAATCACAGACGAGAACCATAGGTTAGAATCCTGGAATCCTGGAATAGCATGCCGGAGTCACAGAATAGAACCATGGGCTGCAATCCGAGAATAGAAAGTTAAAATCATACATAGACTCAAATCCAGGGGCTGTGCTTTGCCTGCTCCTCCCAGCACACATCACCTCACTTCCTGCTTCTGGCTTTTCTCCAGAGGCCGATGGACTCCTTGGAGAGAGGGAGAGAGAGCTGGCATGAGGAAGGGAGGCTCCCAATCACTAAGAGATGTGATGAAGGGTGGAGGGTCAGAAGTCGAGCTTGGCTGCAGACCACACTCTCTTCCCCCCCCCACCCCCCAGCATGGGAGGACAAACAGGCCCATTGATTCCAAAACCTCCCAGAGGGCATTAGAGTAATGACTCAGGACTGTGTGATGCCCACCCCCCCAACGACCCCATGATTGACCCCTGCCCTAAAAGGTCCCGAAGGCCACAGATCTCTGTTGCTTTGGGGCCATGTGGTTTGGACTATTTGCAATCTTGATGGGGAGGGGCAGTGGGGATGGGTGGGCAGACACTACCTCTCACTGTGTTCAATCGGCCCAGAGCATCAGGCAGGAGCATTCAAGGCCCCTTGGCCAGACACACAGGACCCAGACACAATCCAAATGGTGAGACAGTCTGGTTAATTTTTTTTTAAACTATTAAAAAGTGCTGGGTGCTCGTGGCTCATTTATATCCTGTTTTGTAAAAAAAAAAAAATCTGCATGTTGTGTGTTTGATATCCATATGAGAAGGAGGGCACTACACCAGCCCAATGCTGGGCTGCCTTTTAAAAAGAACCCTTTCCATCCCATTTCTCACTCATTTCACAGAATCTCAGGGAGACATTCCCCTTTGTCAGGGAGTCCTCAACACCCCCAATGAATTGTCGTCCAGCCTCTACTTGAAGACAGCTAGGAAGGGGGACCCATTCCTTCCTAAGAAAGTCCTTTCTCTGGTGTCTGGAAACTAACCAGGTGTCCTGGGTATTTGTCTAACCTGGATGGGAACTGTTGTCCTCTCTCCCTCAGCCCCACCTACCTCCTCTCTCTCATAAGGAAACCCTCCTGAACTTTTACTTGATGTTAACTTGTGCCTTTATTTATACATGCCTCACTATGTGCCCAGAAATATAGAAGACCCAGTCCCTGCCTTTGGCCTGCCTCCAAGGCCCAGACATGGAAACCCTGTCATAAGGCACAGGAGGATTCCTTCTGATATGTCCAGATCTCAAAAGGGAAGTGTAATCAAAACCTCCCTCCTGCTCCCCCACTCCCTACCGAAGGTGCACTGCTCTCCCTGGACTCTAACAATTTTTAATAATAGTTGTTTGTGCTTCTCCAAGACCTTAAAGTTTAAAAAAAAAAAACTTTCTTCATAATCCTGAGAAGCAAGAAGGACAAAGATTGTAGTCACCACTTAAAAGGGGGAGCAATTGAGGCTCTGACTGGGAAGTGCTTTCTTCAGTGTCACATGCCTAAGAATAGCTGACCCTGGGCAAGTCACTTAACTTCTCACTGACTCAGTTTCCTCAACTGCAAAATGGACATAATAATAGCACCTACCTCCCAGGGTTGTTGTAAGAATTAAATGAGATAATGTTATTATTATTTCTATAGCAATTGAAGTCTGCAAAACACTTTACAAATAGCATCTCATTCAATTCTCATTTCCCTGTGAGGCATGAGTATTATTATCCTCATGTTACAGATGAGGAAACTGAGGCTTTGAAAGGTTCATGGGTACACAGCTAGTGAGCTAGGTGTTATTACCCACCAGAGATGAGGAAACTGAGGCTCAGGGAGGTTTATTGAGTGGAGCAAAGTCATACAGCTTAGTGTCTGTGCTCCACGACAGCTTGAATTGGACTACAGGGCTCTAACCATTAGGCAAGGCTGCCTAGCCAAGGACTCGGTATCAGACCCGATCTCGGAACAGCAGAATCCAGCTGGGAACTGGGCTTAGTGCTTGGTTGGGGGGGCAGAGAATTACCCCAGGAACAGTTAAACTCAACAAAGATTTATTATTATTAAATGTTTGTTTGTGGGATGCAGCAGCTCTGGAGTGCAAGGGAAGCCCGGCCCCGCGATGTGCGATGGAGATGTCAAGCTCCTTAGAGTGCCGAGCCTGCCCGCCTGCCCTCGGGGAGTTTGTCGTCCAAAAAGGGAGGTCTGGAGGCAGCGCCGTAGGTAAAACAGAGGTAAGGCTAAGCACTATGTTACAAATGGGGGGGGTGGGGGGGGTGGAAGGGGGAGAGCTGCCTCCCATCAGCAGCCTAACAGAGCCACCTTCCCCCACTGTCCCCGAGGCCCACACACACTGGGCGGTCCCCATCCGCGGGGGTTCGGTCCTCCTAGCCTTAGCCTGGGAAGTGAGGAGCCACCTGGTGGGCTCGGGATCGAAGGAGCCCCAGCGGGGCTGGGAGGATAGAGTGGGGAGGGAGAGGCCAGGGAGGGAGAGGAAGGAGGGCGGCTCCCGAGGCTGCGTGCCTCTCCAGCTCCTCGCCTGGGTGCGGCCTTCAGGGCTGCTCTCCCCGCTTGGCCGGCTCCCAGCAAAGTCGCTGGGGCTTTAACGGGCCGCAACGTCCAAGTGGTAGCCGCCTGTCCCTTCCTGCCGGGCCCGCAGCGGGGCTCGGCCAGTCCCTCTCCGCCCCCACTTCTCTTCTCCTTCCCCTTTGTCCTGTCCCCCCTCCCCCTTCCTCTCCCCCGGCCCCTCCTCCCGCCCGAGACTCCCGGAACCTGGAGCGCTAGGGGCCTCACTGCCACCTGCCTGCCGAGCCCAGCCCACATGCAAAGCGGGAGCCAGGCCGCTGGGGCCGGGGCTGGGCCGGGGCCCGGGCTCCGGGGGGCTGGGGCGGGCAGGTGGAGCGCACTCTCCCCGCTCCGGTCCCGGCCCCCGCCCCCGGCCCCGGCCCCGGCGGCCCCAGGCGCCGCTGCAGCCGCCGCCGGTGCCGCTGCTGCTGCTGCCGCCGCCGCCACGCAGAGATCGAGCCGGCGAGCCGCCAGGCCAGCCGTCCCGCCGGCCAGCCGTCCGGCGGTCCAGCCGTCCGCGCCTACCCAGCATGCACTGCCAGGCCCCGAGCCACCTCCGAGCAGCGGCCCCGGCGGCGGCCGGGTACAAACAGGAAGTTGGGGCCGCCCTGACAGAGCCTGGGGGCCGGGGTCCCCGGTTCTGGAGTCTCCGCTCACCCCCTTCCTCCTCTTCCTCACTCCCAGCCTACACCCCCCCCAGCACAAACACACACACACACACACACACACACACACACACACACACACACACACACACACACACACACACAGACCCTCAAGTACTGACAGACAGCTGGACCCTTCCCCAGGGTCCTTCCTCCTCCCTTCCCTTCCATTCGACTCCCCTTCGCTGCAGCCCAGGCCCTTGGGGTCTCCACCCAAGATTCCAAACCCAGCCGTGTTGGTGACTCCACCTGGGCATTCCCCTGACCAGCACCTTTGGGAGCTCTCCGGTCAAATCCCCTCATTTAACAGAGGTGGAAACTGAGGCCCAGAGAGAAGGGGCAAGATCCCACGGGAAAGCTGGGACCAGGACCCAGGTTTCTTGCCTCTCAGGCCACTGTTCTGTCCTCAGGCACTGCATTGCCTTTATGGCTGAAAGGTGTGAGGTGGGGGCAAGGGAAGGAAGGAGGGGAAGAGCAGACTTCATTCTTTCCCCAACCACTGACTGATTAATAATATCGATAAAGGCTCCCATTTATACAGCTCTTTAATGCCCACTGAGATCTACATGACTAATGATAACAATATCTAGTTTCTGCATGCTTTTAACATTTACAAAGGCATTAGTAGTAGTAAGAATGCTGGATTTGAAGTTAGGGGACCTGGGTTCAAATTTTGACTCCATGACCTTGAGCAGTCACTTCATTTCTCTGGGCCTCAGTTTCCCCCTCTGTAAAATGAGGTACTTGGACTAGATGGCCTTTGAGGTCCCTTCTAGTTCTAGATCTAAGCTCCTATGAGGGGAAGGTCATTGACCAAGGTCTCACAGAGTGTGTAATTGGCAGACCAGAATCCACAAGTAAATTAGCACACTGACTCCTTGGTCACAGACCCTGATCCCACAGTTGGATGTCCTTTGTCAGAAGTGGGAGACAGCAGAGAATAAATAGTTTAGGATAATATCAGATGGGATGTCTGGGTCCATAGCTTCGGGCCTAACCTGCCAGGGAGGGTGGGATGGAGAGACCAGGCAGACATGAATGGTTTCCAGCAGGTGAAACCGTATTCTTCAGCTCCCCTGTCCTAGCTTAACATTAGCTCAACCAACCACCACAATCCCAGGAAGATGGTGAACTAGGTCTGGGGGTGAAAGGAATGAGAAACCGCAGCAGCCACATCAGTGATAGACTATAAGCTCCCTGTGGGCAGAGGCTGGCTCATTTTTTGCCCCAGTACTTAGCTCAGTGCTTGCTACATAATTAGCCCCTAAATAAGTGTTTTTTCATTGATTCATCCACATTCACATAGAGGTGGGGGCTAGACATGGGATTTTCTTAATATAGGGAGCTCTCAAATGAAGAAACTTCCTCCAACCGAATGCAGGCGGTCATCTTCTCTGGAACTTCTAGTCTTAGAGAGTTAAGAGTGCACAGTGCTTGATTGATACGTTCTCTCCTGAACCCTGCAAAGGAATTCAACTCAACAGGCTTTTATGGAGCTGCTGCTATATGCCAGGCACTGTGCTCCGCACAGGGGATAGAAAGCCACAGCAGGGTCTTTTTTCTCCTCAGGGTCATTGGGTCTGGTCTTGGAGCTCCCAATCTCTATCCAATGTTGGTGACTTTAGGTGCTCTCAGGGGCAGCCCAGGGCAGTGAGTGGCAGGAAAACTTGAGGTCAGGATAGCTTTATTTCTGCTGCTGACTGGCTGTGTGACCTTGAGAAGTCCCCATCCCACTCTGGGCCTCTTCCCTCTTCTCCCAAGTGAAGATGGCTTCCAAGGGCCCTTCCAGCTTCAAAGCCTAGAATTCTATAACTTCTCTCTATTAATCACCTTACTTTCTGCGTGACCCTGGGCAAGTCTTTTCTCCTGGTCTGACCTCAGTTTCCTCATTTGTAAAATAGGGGAACATGTCTAACTAGATAATCTTTAGCGCTGACACTCGTTTCTAAGGTCCCTTTCAGCTATGAATTCTCTTTTCTCTATAGTAGAGTCCCTCCCAGCTCTGACATTCTCTGTTCTTTGTTCTAAGGTCCCTCCCAGCTCTGACATTCTCTGTTCTTTGTTCTATGGCCTCTTCCAGCTATGACACTCTGTGTTCTAAGGTCCTTTCCATCTCTGACGTCCTGTGATTTTGTGCCCTACTTGTGTGACCCTGGGCAAGTCCCTTTCTGTGTTTGGGTTTCATTTTTCCTGCTCCGTGGACTTCTGGGGTGAGTGAGGGGAGAGGGACAGTGTTTGAAGATTGGATTAGATGCCCACTAAGGTTTCTTCCAGCTCTGCCTTTCGGTTATCCCTGGCCCCAGAGGTCATAGGTCTCCTTCTCCTTGTTCCTATTCCACTAACTGCTCCTTCACTTGGACTCAGAGTGAGAGAACCCACCTCGATGAATAGGTCAGCCTTTTTCACAGCCTAGGTCTCTCACAAGCAGAGAAACAGGGCAAGGACTTCACACACCTGCACAAAAATGAAAATCTAATAAAACAATTCTCTGTTACTTTATGGTTTACATTTTCCTCCCAATGGCATTGTGAGCTAGACGGCTTATTGCTATCCCTATTTTGTAGAGAAGTAAACAGGCTCAGAGAGAGACACACAACTTGCCCAAGAGAGCACAGCAGGAAACATTTGCCTTTAAGGCCCTTTCCATTAGTCTATACTGCTTCTCTATAGAAGGCACCACATATGTACAGGTATAGCCCTCCACTCCCTGATGATGGCATGGCCCCTCCCCTCAAGAAGTACTTCCTTGCCTTAGTAGCTAGTTTCCCATTGCTGCTGAGAGAGACAAATTTCCCACCCCCACCCCCCAGCCGACTTGGGGATGAGGCCCTGGAGTTAGCTAGGCCAACACAGTGGAAGCTCCTGCAACCTCGTAGGAACATCCAGACTTTGGACTTGACTAGCATTGATTTCCAGAGCCCAGGGTTACCTCCCTTCCATAATGGGGCCTCCTAGGAGGTGGGACTCACATATGTGTGTGTGTGTGTATATATATATATATATATATATATATATATATATATATATATATATATATACACATATATATACACAGAAAGAGGCAGACACCAAAACCCACATGCACCCTCCCAGAAGGTGTGCCCAGGCTACTGGTGACCCCTTCTAAATATACAGGACACAAAAGTTTACCAAGCACTTTCCCATTTGATGGAATCACAGAATGTCAGAGCTGGAAGGAACCTTAGGAGCCCCTCCTCCATTTTACAGATGGAAGAACTGAGACCCAGAGGAGGCAAGTGGATAGCTCGGGTCACAAAGCTAGCAAATGTTTGGGAAAAGGCTTCAGAACCAGAATCCTTGAGTCTTTCTAGGTAATAGACTTTCACTACTTCTGATTTCACTGTGGTGACCCAAGGGACAATCAATCTGACTTCATTGAACTAATTCTTTGCACAAACAGCTCTGCACAGAAATGCAGGGCACACATAGCCACCTAAAAATACACACACAGATGTGCTCATGTGCAACATGGAGAGACAGGGATTGTGCAATGTAGGCACACACTAACTTCTGATTGATTGTTTGCTGGTAGGCATCTGTACATGTGCATAGGTGGGTGTCTGCCTGGGAACCCTCCGCAGAGGCTTGCTACCCATTATGGGCTTGGGCCAATCCCTCGGCCTGTTTCCTCTTTTCTCGTTCAAGTGAAAGAGGGCTTGGAGTAGGCTCCGGGCCGTGGAGATCTGGATTTGTAAGCCTACACAAATACACCGCTGTCCACAGGAGCATACAAACACACACGGACAGTGTGGGAGCCCATAAGAGCACGGCATGCATCCAGATGTAGAGAGCAGCACACGTGCAGAAGCTGCATGCGACACCGGGTCCCCCAGCTCACAATGGTTGCACCTACAGGAACATACATGCTCATGGACACCTGCACGGATGCACGCGGCGGCCCAGCGCGGGGGCGCGCGCGCGCGCATGCGAGCGCGCGCACACACGCGCGCGGACGCACAGCCGGGGAGTCCCACTCCCAGCCCCACGTGTAGGAACGCAAAGCTCGGCTGCATTTGCTCCGAGGAGGAGCGCCTCGCCGCCCTCCCCGGGCTAGAGCAGCTCCGGGCTAGCAGCCTCCCCAGCAGCTGAGGGGATTGGGCCGCTCCTGTCTGCTCCCGGAAGGTGACAGAGGGAGGGAGCGCCGGCCGGCTGGCCCCTGCTGTCTGGCTGGAGCTCCTGCTTGTGCAGGGCGCACGAGCGAGCGAGTGAGCGAGTGAGTGATGGAGGGAAAGAGGGAGAAAGCACGGCGCTGCTCCCGCGTCTGCTTTCCTTAGCCTGGGAGCGCCCGCACTGGCCACACGACCAGGCAGGCAGCGTGGAGAGGTGGGGCGGGGAGCAGAAAGTGCCCAGGCTTGGCCAGAGTCGTGGGCCACGCGTTCGAATCCCTTTCTAGAGTATGAGCGACCTGGGCCAGCCCCTTACTCCTCTCTGGGCCTCAGTTTCCCTGTCAGGAAAATGGGAACAGGAACAAGTGAGTTTCTGAGACTGTAAAGTACCCTATAAAGGGGAAGTATTTCTTTAGCTTTGCAACAAACGCCAAGATTTGTCCATTTTACAATTGAGGAAATGAGGTCCAGAGAACAGTGAGGGTCTTGCCCAGAGGCGTTCAGGTAGTGAGACATGGAGCTGGGATTCGAGCCCAGGTCTCCAAGTCCCAAGGCTCCTCACCCTCGACGGACAGAAAATTGGGGGCAACCAGCGTGTATTTCCTAAAAGTTGCAGGAAGGGCGAGGCAACTAACGGTGCGGAGGATGAAGGGAATCGTTTAAGGGCGAGCCCCACCTTTCCGAGCCCCCGCTGGAGGGGGGGGGGTGAGCAGGCCGGAGACAAAGGATAGACACGCCCAAACCCCGGGAAGAGGCACCTTAGAGACCATCTAATTCAGTCCCCTCAGTTTATGGGACAAAGTGAGGCCCAGAGACCGAAAGAGGTTTGGCCAAGGACGCACAAGTCATAATGGGTGGATTCGAACTCGGGCCTTTCAGAGAAAATAACCAAAAAAATAGCCAAGAAAATAACCCCAAGACTAGGGTCCATGCCGGCTGCCCACCCTCTGGGGGTCATTGCCTGATAGAGTGATGCCATTCCAGAGGCTAGCAAGACAAGTTTCATAAAGGGCGGTCCTTCAGCCCCAGACTGAACTCACCCTCCCTACCTGGTCAAGTCCAGGTTACCCCCCCACCTCCGCCCCCGGCAACTCCCACTCCCACCCCACCCCGCCCCCGGCCCCAGGGGCGGGGCCAGCCCGGACTAACTGGGGCAGGAAGTGGTTACTGCTGCACGTTTCCCGGCTCGTCAAGCCTTAGGGTGGCCTCTACTCAACCTGAGGGATTGAGGGGCCCCCAAATCAGCGACCAAGAGCCGGTAGGATTGGGAATGACAGCTCCCCTCCCCTTTAGGAAGAAATAAATAGGTCCCTAACACTCCGCCCCCCCCTCCCCCCCTTCCCGTGGTCTCCAATTCTAGAAAGAAAAAAAGCCCTCTGAGACTGCCGTGGCTGGTACCATTATACGCATTTACAGAAAAAGAAAACTGAGGCACAGAAAGGGTGGGTTATTTGCTCAAGCTCTGGCGGGCAAGGAGCTGCAAAACAGAGATTTGAACTTCGGCTTCTTGCCTTCAAATCCGAGGGGCAAAAAAAAAAAAGTTTGAATTAAAAGGCCCTCCCCGTCTTTTTTTTTTTTTTGCGCGCTTTTTGGAGGGGGGAAGGTAGGGCAATTGGGATTAAGTGACTTGCCCAAGGTCACGCGGATAGTTTTTTGTATTAAGTGTCTGAGGTCGGATTTGAACTCTTGTCCACCTGACTCCAGGGCCGGTGCTCTCTTCACTGCGCCCCCTAGCCCCCCTTCCCATCTTTAACAAGGTAGGTTCTAAGGCTTTTCCCGGCTCTGTGTTCTAACTTCTTGTCTCTGCCATTCTATTCCGGGAGTTCCCTCCCAGTTCTGATAAATGTTGTATTTTTCCAGAGTTTCTTCTGGCTGTGACTTTCTCTGATCTCGGTTCTCTCCCAGGTCGGACCTTCTGTGTTGTACGATCTCTTCCGGTTATGACAGTCTGTGTTCTCCTGTCCCTTCTAGCTCAGAAGTTCTGTGTTCTAAGGTCCCCTCAAGCTCTGCCAGCGAATATCCTAAGCCCCACCCCAACTTTGACCTTTTCTAAGATCCCCTCTAGTTCTGAGACGTCTACATTCCCCAGCCCTTCTCTGATCTAATGGTTTATGTTCTAAAATCCCCTTCCGTTCCACTCCTGGGTGGTCTAAGGTCCCTTCAGGCTAGGATGAACTATGTTCTAAGGCCTCTCCCTGCTCTGACATTTTTCTTCTCAGGTCCTTTCCAGATCTGATATTCTAGAAGCCACAATCCCAGTATCGCTGAATTCTGAGTCTGAACTCAGTCCCCAGAGTTCATCAAATGCAAGGGCTGAAATGGTCAGGATTTCTATGTCCCAACCCCCAGCTTAGCCTTTACATAGTCCCCAGTCCTTTGAATCTCACCTGTTCTCTAAGGAATAGCCCTTCCCAACTGGGCCTTGCTGCCCTTCTGTTCCTAGACAGTCCCCTCTGGCCCCTCCTTCTGTAAAAACCCAGGCTTTAATCCTCCCCAACAAAGATCCCTCCCCCTCCCTAGCACCCCTCCACTTTGAAGTCCCATCTGAGATCTGTGCAGGCAAAGGTAACTGCCCAGGCAAAGCGATTGTGAGGGGGCATATGGGTTGGGGGAAGAGGTCTCTCCACAGTTAATGGGGAGACCTTGCAGTTTAAGTGGGCATTTGACTTGAAAGTACCCTCAGGGGCCTAGTGAGGGGGAATGAAAGCTCCCCCAAGCCTAGTGCAATGCCTGGAATGGGTGCCCCCCCAGTAAAGGCTTCTTGCTTCCGATCTGATTGGATTGTGTTGGATTAAGGGAGAAATGGAGGCTCAGTGAAGGGGTGAGAGTGTGGCAATATTCATTGGTGAGGAATGGAGGTTTGATGAGTTATTGAAGGGCTTAGTGGGAGGGATAAGCTGCTCAGTAGGGATATGGGGGCTAACCAAAAGGGATTCAGAAATCAGTGAAAGAAATGGGGGCTCAGTGAGCCAATGTGGCATCAATGAGGCATGGAGTCAGGGCTAAACACCTGGAAACCCAGAATGCACTTCTCCCTCAGGTTTGGGAAGATGTAGGCAAATCCCTATCCTGCTTCATATTGTTCCCACTTTTCCAGAACTTTCTGCTACACACCTCAGTTTCTCTGGTAATGCCTGATCTCTTTCTAGTCTCATTATTACATATTTTCCCCCTCCCCTAGTCTCTAATGATTTAAACCTCCCCCCCCCTCCATTTGCTGTCTGGTTAAGTCTCCAAATCTTCATTTCCTTGCTTTATGAAAACCCTGTGCATTCTTGCAAGGCTCCCATAATGAACTAAGCAATACTTGAGTCAAGCCTGGAGATTAGAGAGAGAGAGAGATCTAGAGAGAGATACACAATAGACATATATGTCTATATGTACATATATGTGTGTGTGTGTATACACACACACACACACACACACATCTTTGAAGCTATCTCCCTGAGCCTGGCTGGGAAGTGGCCAAAGGTTCTCCAGCCATGCTTTGAGGGATCCAGGCCTAGCCCCCTTCCCCCTAGGAGGCCCCTGGGAATGCACACACTCAGTTTGGGGCGCCAGGGCCAAAGCCTGGCTGGTAGGCAGCAGCTGCAGCCTAGGAAAGGGGAGGGGGGAATTCCCTCTGAGCAGCAGCTTCAGGCTGACCATGAGGCTCAGGGGCTGAGCTGCTGACCTTGGCTGAGTTTTGAAGTCATAGAGTAGCCTCTGCCCCAAACCCAAAGCCCATCTTCATGTTTGGTCAGGATCGAAGGGACTCAGTTTATGTGCAAGCACCCTGGCAGATCCATGGAGAGCCTATAGTGAGCCCTGGAGCCATCTTTGAATGTGAAGAAGGGGAGACAGCCTGGGGTTGTTGTGAACTTGGAATTATGCTATGAGGTTCTAATCTGGACTTTGATCAAGTGACTTGCCTCAGTTTCCTCCTCTGTGAAATGAAGAGAGTGGACTTGATGGCTTCTGAGGACCACTCCAGCCCCAGATTCTATGAGCCCTTGACCCTATGATTCAGGAGGCCTTTTGCTTGGGCCTCAGGACCATTGTTGCATAGAATAATGATCATTTTACAATGTCCATTCATTCATTCCCTGTAGTCTGTTCATTTGAGCTTGCTTGCTGTTTGGATCATGCCTCAATTGAAGATTGCTTTATGAGTCTATTCAGTTGTGCTTGTAGAGATGCCTGGGCAATCACAATCCAAGCATAGGAACTCATTAAGGTTATTCAAAGCCAATAATGTGAATTAATAATAATGCTTTACCTTTATACTTTTTCAAGTGCTTTCATAATCCTTTAGATTCCTACAAGCAAGGGAATTAACATCTAGTGGGGAAAGCCTTTGGATTTGGAGTTGGAAGATCTGGGTTTGAATCCTGGTTGTGAGACTTCTTAAGTACATGACCTTGATCAAAATCCCTTACCCTCTCTAGGATTTGTAGATTTTTTATTTGTTGTGTTTTATGTGGTTTTTAATGAGAAGGTGGGACTAAATGACATTAAGAGCCTCTTCCAGTTCTTTCTCCAAGCCTTATTACACATTGCTTCCTTCCATGTGCTCTTCAGTTCAGCCAAAATGGTTCTTCTTCCTCTTATTTCTCATCTCCAAGCCTTTGCAATGGCTGTTCCTCATGCCTGGAGTACATTCTCCATTCAGATCTACTTTTTAAAAATCCACATTTTTAGGGGGCAGCTAGATGGCTCAGTAAATAGAGCACCAGCCCTGGAGTCAGGAGGACCTGAGTTCAAACTCAGCCTCAGACACTTAACACTTACTAGCCTTGTGATCTTGGCCAAGTTACTTAACCCCAATTATCCTCCAAAAAGAAAAAAAAAATCCACATTTTTCCCCAAGCCATTTCAAGTGCCTTCTTCTCTGTGAGGTCTGGTTTTTTGGTTTATGAGGTCTTTTGGATTTCTGTTTGAGGTTCCCTTAAACTGAGAATGGATAGCATGGAGGTCTGAAACTAGCTCCTGGTTTTTTTGTTTGTTGATGTTTTGTCTATGTCAGTGAAATAAGCACAATATAAATCATATGATCCTTTTTGGCAGGGAGTTTGCCCATCCTCTTTTAAACAAGATCATATTGTTGTTTTTTTGTTTTTGTTTTGTTTTTTGCTTTTTGAAGGGCAATTGGGGTTAAGTGACTTGCCCAAGGTCACATGGCTAGTTTTTATGCTAAGTGTCTGAGGCTGGATTTAAACTCAGGTCCTCCTGACTCCAGGACCGGTGCTCTACTCACTGCTCCACCTAGCTGCCCCAACAACATCATATTGTTAAACAACATTCACTCATACCTTGGTTTTTATGAGTGAAAACCTTTTAGGGTCAATCCCAACCAATGAGTCTGGCTTAGGGTGTAAACTCCCTTGGCAAGTCCAGGGTGTGGTTAATTCCACTGTTATGGCATCTAACAGGAAGGTCAGATGTATTCATTCAATCAATTAATAATATGTTCACTGAAATCTCAGTTATTTGGAATGCCTCATGTATCTCCTAGTTAAAAACCAACCTGAGACTTTTCTTTGTCTCAATCTTTGCTTCTGACAAGCTTTCTAAAGTGTTAAAGGCCTCTCTCCTTCTTTTAGCGGGTAGAATATGGTAAGCAGCACTGAATCCCTATTAATTAAACATCTTGTCAGGGTCAAGGACCACCAGTCTGAAACTACCGGTCCCATCTTCTGCAGCTCAGAGAAGGAGAAGGCACAGAAGATAGTTCCGAATGTATACTGAGCTCAGGCCCTCACCCAGATTTTTGTAAAGATGAAATCTTGCTGGGTTTGAGGAACATATCCATTTTTCTCCACAAAATCCTGGTTAATTGAAGTCTGCAGGTAATTGAGTTCTGGTTATCCGAGTGTCTATATTATGGGGAGTTATAGAAGATATTATTTCTGGCCTTGAGGCCTTCACTGTCTAGAGAAGAGAATAGGCACACACAGCTGAAACATGGACAAAAACAGGTGTGACACAGCCACATGGAAGGATGTGTACAAGAAGCAAGAGTTTGGACAGAGAGAGCTATATAAGTAACTGGAGCTAGAAGCTGACTCCGTGAGAGGTAGCATGATGTAGTGGAAAGAACTCTGGATGGGAAGTGTAAGGATCTGTGTTTGAATCTTGGCTTCAACATTTACCAGCTGGGTGGGAGACCCTATCCCCCTTTAAGCTACTGTTGCGCTGTTTCAATTGTGTCTGACTCTTTGTGATCTCATTTAGGGTTTTCTTGGTCAAGATTTCCTTCTCCAGCTCATTTGACAGATGAGGAAACTGAGGTAAAGAGGGTGAAGTGACTTACCCAGGGTCACACAGTTAGTAAATGTCTGAGGCCAGATTTAAATTCATGGATTGCTGACTCCAGGCCCAAGGATCCATCCACTGCAGTGCTATCTAGCAGCCCAAGCTACAGTTTCCTCATTTATAAAATGAAAGGTAGGGGCGGCTAGGTGGTGCAGTGAATAGAGCACTAGCCATGGAGTCAGGAGGACCTGAGTTCAAATGTGGCCTCAGACACTTAACACTTACTAGCTGTGTGACCTTGGGCAAGTCACTTAACCTCAATTGCCCTCCAAAAAACCAAAATAAAATAAAATGAAAGCTAGGTGACTTTCAAATCTCTAAGACCTTCAGTCTCCCAATCCTTCGACTGCTTTATTGCTTCATTGGAATGAGTCCTGGATTGGAATTCTGCAGAAGTCCCCATATGATTTGTGCCCTTTGACCTGAACAGAAATCCCACAGTAGTCACAGACAAAAAGGAGGGGTGCCACCATATATAGCAGCACTTTTTGTGGTAGCAAAAAAAATCAAAAAACCAAAACTGGCAACAAGAAGACTCTGGGGTATGGGAATGTGGAGGACTATTATTTTGCTAGAAGAAATGACAGATATATGAAATTCAGAGAAACATAGGAATTCTTATAGGAAATGATACAGAGTTTAGTAAGTAGTTCTAGGATGGTAG
This sequence comes from Gymnobelideus leadbeateri, assembly GCA_011680675.1. Classification (NCBI taxonomy): domain Eukaryota; kingdom Metazoa; phylum Chordata; class Mammalia; order Diprotodontia; family Petauridae; genus Gymnobelideus; species Gymnobelideus leadbeateri. The sequence continues at coordinate 181,564 of WOXC01007037.1, read as the reverse complement.
AACTATCCACAGTGATGACAAGAATGTAAATTAAAAGAAACCCAAAAGGCTGCTCAAATCAGATAGGTTGTAGTTACCAATTTTTGTCTCAAAGAACAGATAATAAAACACACTTTCCTCCTCTTTGGGAAGGAGTGGAGCACCACGGGGGCAGAATGGTGTATATGCTGTCAGGTCAGTTTGTCAGTGGTTCGCCTCAACTGTTTTACTTTGCTATAAGAGAAGGTTCAATTGGGAGGTGGAGTAGGGGTGACTGCATAGCAGGAAATGACTGGTGTTAAAAAAAAGGCATCGAAACTTTTTTTTAAAGAAAGAAAAGGAAAGTACCTGTTTAGAGAGGAACTAAGTGTAGTTATTTACTATCCTTAAGACCTTTCCTGGGTCTTGGCCTCAGTTTCTTTCATCTGTAAAACATGATGGCCCACAAGGTCTCTTCCAGCTATGACCTCTGAGCACCAAGTATGGGCAGAGCATTGTAGGGGATATGCTGCCTTTTAGAAGCTTACACTGTATAGGACCCCAAACAAGACTAACTGTCAGGACAGCCAATGACTGGGTCATTGCCCCATCTGGAAGCCCTCATTGCCTCCAAAACACATATAGACTTGAATGATTAGAATTAAGAGCGATTTAGAACTTCTGCCTAATCCAAAGCCAACTGAATCCCAGCTGTGCTACTAACCCAATGTGTGACCCGTCCACTTAGGCAAGTCAGCACCCTTCTCTGAGCTTTAGTTCCCCATCTGGAAAATGGGGGTAATAATCTTCGCCTAATTGGCCTCAGCAGACTGTCAGGAGGCAAGTGCTTCCTAAACGTTAGAAAATCCAGAAAAATGAATGTTATTAGTTAGTCTGCACTCATGATAGTTACCCATCAAACACTTGGCCAAGCCATGTTGGCATTTTAAGAAGGGCCTTCAATGTCTTACCACAAAGGTGGAATTTCAGGCAGAGAAAGCGAAGGAGAGTTTTGGGGGGAGGTCGTGGGGATTGTTCACTGTCTTTGATTTCATACCAAGTATACAGCTGCCTGCTCTGTTCAGTACAGCCTAGTCCTGGTCGGGGGAAATACAAATCAATTTACATTATTTATTTAGCACCTACTATGTGCAAAGCCTCTTAGTCCCTGCCTCTCACATATAAAAATTCTATGGTCCAGTCAACTCTGTAAGACTATAAGGTGCAGATGAGTTTTTCATTGTCATTGGGAGAAAAGTATCAGTTTTCTTTCACAATTCCCCTAATGAATGAAATCACAGGTCCACACCACCCACAAATATGGCCAAGGCCAATTCCAAAATGGGTCCTGCCCTCAAGGACCTTACATTCTACTTGGGGGGGGGGGCATGTGCACAGATAAGTAAATACAACTCATTGCAAAGTGATTTCAGGAGAGAGTGTTAACAAGGGAGTGGGGTCAGGTAAACCCCATGGTAGGAGGGGACTCCTGAGCTTGGCTTGGAAGCAATGGAGAGACTCTAGGGGCCAGAGGTGAGGGAGGGCATTCCAGACAGAAGACCACCTGCCCCAAGCTGTGGAGTCAGGAGGTAGAAGGTTTTGGACTGGAGAAAACTGCCTTTAATTCAACCAGAAGGAAGAGAAGTAGAAAGCAGGTGGTGTGGAAATAAGGCTGTCAGGATGGATGGGAGCCAGATTGTCCAGGGCCCTCAGTTCAAAAAGAACAGCAGGCAGAACATCAGCACCAACCCAGACACCTGAATTCCTATCCCAGCTCTGCCCTCCAACCCTTCACTTTGTAAACTTGAACAAGTCCCTTTCACTGAGCTTTAATTTCCTCATCTGTAAAATGGGGATAATTATCTGCATTTCCTACTTTCACAGAGTTATCATGAAGATGAATTGAGATCGTGCATGTTGTGAACTTGTTAACAATAAACCTCTGAATTTCTGAAAAATAGAAGAGTTGGGGCGGCTAGGTGGCGCAGTGAATAGAGCACTGGTCTGGAGTCAGGAGGACCTGAGTTCAAATCCGGCCTCAGACACCTAACAGGTATTGGCCTCAGACACTTAACATTTACTAGCCATGTGACCTTGGGCAAGTCACTTAACCCCAAATACCCTGCCTTCCAAAAAGCAAAAAAAAAAAAAAAATTCGAAGAGATAAAAAGGCCAGAATCCAATCTAGCTTAGTTTAGGTCAGGGGTGGGGAACCTATGGCTTCGAGGCCACATGTGGCCTTCCTACAGAATGTGAAGTTTGGATTCAGTGAAAGGGCTGCACTTGAGGACCTAGAGGGCCACCTGTGGCCTCGAGGTTGCAGGTTCCCCACCCCTGGTTTAGACCATAAAACCCCAAAGAAGTTAAGAAGACCAGGTCTAGGACCTTCATTCCCTGGGTGCTGCCCTTAAAGTGATAACTCGATTCTTCCTAGGTAGGAGGAGTGAGCCGTCCATATAAGGCCACTACTTTCTTCTACCTACCTGGATTTTTGGAACATCCTAGCTGATCTCACTAATGGGGAAATCTCATCATATATTGTCTAGTGCCACAGCTACCTGGCATTGGAAGCATATGCCTGGTATCACCTAATCTCTCCAGCCTTATTTTCTTTTTAAAAATTTTTTAAAGATTTTTTTTTTGCTTTTTTGGAGGACAGTTGGGGTTAAGTGACTTGCCCGAGGTCACACGGCTAGTTTTTGTGTCAAGTGTCTGAGTCCTGATTTGAACTCAGGTTCTCCTGACTCCAGGGCTGGTTCTATTCACTGTGCCACCTAGCCATCCCCCCCAGCCTTATTTTCTATTGGTTCCTTGTCCCCCTCCCTCCCAGCTCACCCACTGGGTCTTTATTCAGACTGTTGCTCAAGCCTAGAATTCCCTCACATGCCTGAAATACCTTCCTTTTCCTTCCCAGCCCATTGAATCCCTACCTAACCTCCAAAACTCAGCTCCAAGGGCCCCTCTTCCAGGAAGCGCTTCTTGCCTGGGTAGCACAACCTCAACCCTCAGAGTTCATTAGGCATTCTGTTTGCATCTCTCTAACATATCCATCCTTAAAAAAAAATCATATATTCATTCTTTCAACAAGATTTCTTGAAAACATTTGGGTTTTTTTTGTTGTTGTTTTTGCTTTTTGGAGGGTAATTGGGGTTGTGACTTGCCCAAAGTCACACAGCTAGTAAAGTGTTAAGTGTCTGAGTTGGAATCTGAACCCAGGTCCTCCTGACTGCAGGGCTGGTGCTCCATTCACTGCGCCACCTAGCCCCCCAAAAACATTTCTGTAAATGATACTGAGCCAGGTCCTTAAGTTTACAAAATTCTGGGTCCCAGCTCTTCTGAGAAAAACAGTTCCTGCCCTCAGGGAACTTACTTTCTACCGGGGGATAAAGTTGTAAACTGAGAAGGGCTAGATAATTGGAGAACAAAAAGAAGGAATAACCACTTGGGGGGTACAAGGGGAGAGGGGAGTGTCAGGAAAGAGGTGGCACATGACCTGAGCCTGGAGGAAGGTCGGAATTCTAAGAGGCCTAGCTAGATGCAATGCTGTGCAGGTATGTCTGAGGGTAACCTGTGCAAGGTGGATAGGGTGCTGAGTTCAAGAAAGCCAGAAGGCCAGTGTGTGCTAAAAAGTAGAGTCACTGAAGGGGAGAAATGTGAAATCAGCCTGGAAAGGTAGATGTGCCAGATTGTGAAGAGCTTTCAATGGCAAACAGAAGAGTTTGCATTTTCTAATAGATTTTTATTGATATCTATATTTTTTCTATTCCCTAGATTTCCTCCAGTATCCCTTACCCTCCCTCATCTCAGAGAACCATCCCTTATAAATTTTTTAAAAAGCAGAGAAATTTTTTTTAGCAAAATTGTTGAATCTATTGAAAAAATGTGCCAATATATACCATGTTCCACAACCATAGACTCTTCCCCACTTCCTCCTCTGAATACCTCTGCAGAATAGGTCTTCCTTAGGGCCATGCCTGTTCTTAGTCATTTTACAACATTCCTTGGAGAAGTTTGTATTTGATCCTTGAGGCAATAGTGAGCTACCAAAGTTTCTGAAACTAGAGAGTGACTCGGTCGATCAGTGTTCTTAGAAGCTTATTTTCACATGTGTGTGGGATGGGTTGGAGGGAGGAAAGATTAGAAGCTGGGAGACCAATTAGGAAGCTGTTACACTAGTCAAGGTGACCTTTGAGTGATGAGAAGGGAATGGATGGGAGAGATGTGGAGGGATTATTGGATCTGGGGAGTGAGGAAGAAAATGACTCCAAGGTTCTAAGCCTGGATGGAGAAGGGCTAGTGGTTGTAGTGGGGGGAGGTGTTTGTGAAAGGAATGGAAATGAATTCAATGTTGGCCATACTGTGTAATCTAGTATTCTGTGTTAGTGACTGATCTCCATGTGAGGCTGGGACCACCACAGCAGCACAGCCAAGACGCTACCTAAACCTGGTATCTCCTTCAGTGGCCAACACTATGCTCTAAACACAGTAGATGCTTGATTAATACAGGGGCATGAGGGACAAAGAGGGGGACAGAAATTGATATGGGCCTGGAGTACCTTTCTAGGAACTACCCATGCCAGGTTCCTTCCTACTTTGATACCTCCTTCACTCAGGCTTCACCTCTTGGGGTACCTTCACACCCCCTCCCTCCCCCTTCTTTCCCCAGGCAGACTCCAGTATATCCCTGTTCTCTAAGGTACTTTCCTGCTTAAAAAAAAGGCCTTTTTTTCAAGCCCCCAGCAGTCCTAGAGTGGGGGTGGGGCTGGGAGCAAAAGGACAGCTGGAAGGGGCCTAGCCCAAAGAGAAAAGAAAAGTCTCTGATGTTATTCTTGGTCTTCTTTCCGTTTTTCCCCCTTTGACTGTAAAATCTCCAAAGGTTGCAGGCTGTTTACAGAGTTCAATTACTCTCATGTATTGCCTCCCCATGTAGGTTGGGAGCCCTTGGAGGGCAGGGGACCATGTCTTCTGTGTTCTCTGTAACCTCAGCTCTTCCTACTGTGCTCCCCGAATGCAGTAGGGCTATTAAGTACATAAATAACGTGGACTTTTTAGTGCAGGGGTCAAATACCACCCCCCCAAACATACCAATTCATATAGCTATAGCCTGAGTCTCTAACTCTGGGGCTAGTTCCATCCCCAGGGTGCCAAGGGCTTGGGATTGCATAGCAAAGTCAACTGCATTTTTCCCCCTTTCGATCTATGTTCACCTTAGAGCCTTAGTTTACTTTTCTGGAAAGTGGGGATAACAATGGTGGTGGTAGTGGTCAGGGGCTTGGAGGAAAAGTACTTGGTAAACATTAAAAGTCTTAGAGAAATGGGAATCATTATTAATGATGGGAGGGTGGAGCTTGCTTTATGCTCTAGGTTTAGGAGCCCCTCCTCCACTGAATTTTATTGGGGAGCCATGGGGTTGGTATATTTTATCAGAGCAACAAGGCCTGTGATTGCAGAACAAAGCAGAGGACTAAAGCAATTATCCTTCGAATTCAGGCTGAGATTGGTCTGGGGCCTCAATTGTCCATGGACTGCCTAGTTTCCTGCTTTGTCTGCTAAGTTGTCAGTTGGTAGGGCCTGGGCCACTGTTATCCTTAGGCCTCTATACAGCCAGACTGGCTGAATGATCCTCATGGCAAGTACAGTCCAGGACTAAGTCAGATTTTATTGGTGGGAGAGAGAATTAGGAAAGCAATCTGTCTGAAAGGGAGTCAGGGTTCTGGGTGGGGGAAAAATCACGACTGTCTTCATATTTCAAAATGGTCTATACAGCTACCCATAGCCCCTGATTTCTTGCCTTCACTTGTGGGTCAGGAAGCTTTGAACCCTAACAAGGGTCCTTGATGACCAGAGAGCTTCAGTCACAAAGCTAACTTCAACTCTCATTTCTCCAGAATATGGATGCTGTAAAATGCTGAGATGTGTATCCTGCACAGAGTAAGAGCCTAGGAAATCTGGGATCAGGTAGAAAGCACACTATGGTTCTGAATCCGAGTACCTAGATTTGAATCTCACCTTTATCACTGCATGATTTGGTGGCCAGTCACTTAATGTCTGTAGGCCTCTGTTTCCACCTTTGTAAATCAAGGGGATCAGACCTGATGCTAAAGTCCCTCCCAGCTCCAGCCTTCTCTGAATGCTGAATTAAATTAATTTGAACTGGCCAGAACATATATGAGCAGGAATATGCAGGTATTTGGAGGTCACCCCAAGATGTAACCAGCAGTAATTACCTAGTTAATTAAAATCCATGTCTAACCAGTCTAAATCAGGGTGATTTGAGGTGGGGGGGCTTGATTTATCAGACCCCAAAAGTCTTTAAATTTGATTTATAAAACCAGTTTGACTGCCTATATTAGCCACACCAACCCAATTATTTCCAAATATCCACTTCAGTTTCCTGACATATAGACAAAGTTGGGAGAAGAATGGGGGAAGCAGCTGCTGAAATGGTGAGGATGCCTTCACCGTGGGTCAGGCCCCAGAAGAAAATCGAGATGGGGAAATAGATTAAGTTTTATATAGGCACTACAAAGGAGTATGCTGGAAAGTGTGTGAGAGCAAAGTTAGCATGGGAGGGGGATGGGACTTAAGGCCTTGGGCAACAGCAAAGAAGAACTAAGACAGAAATCAATCTATTCCCAATGGCCTAGCCTTAGGAGCCCCCCAAGACCCATCCCCCCTTTGCCCCACACAAAAACATTCCTGGTCCCTGATGAAACCAAGGGAAGGCTCACCAGGATGCACGGCTGTCTGGCATCTCATTCAGCAGAAGAGATGATTAGCAAGGAGGGATTGGAACCTCTGGGTACAGGACAAGGCAAAAATGAGGAAGAGACGAAGGCAGCATTCTGGGGACGAATCTTTCTGGTCCGAATGACCCTCCAGTTTGTTTATATACGGGACACGATCATGTATATCTATATGTATATATAGTTAACATTCCTGCCAATTCGTGGAACATTCATTTTACAAAGCACCGAGCACTCCAGGAAGTGCTCACAATCTCCCCTAACACCCTTCAGCCAGCTGAGGTGATGCCTTTGAAGTCCCCGATCCTCCCTCCAGGTTGGAGCTGCAGAGAAGGCTAGAAGACAGGCAGGCAGCTAGCTTCTAGCTTCTTTCTTCTCAAGCTCTCCTTCTCAGAGTTGTAAAGTCATCCGAGTTTGAACGTGGCCCGAAAGCTTGGCAATCCAGAAATCCCTGGGATGCGTTTGTATAATAAACACATATGTAATGTATTTCTCGAGGTGGGGAGTTAGGGCGAGGGGCTGCTGGGGACTAGTGCATTCGGAGGCTGGGTGGAGGGGACCGAGGGCTCTGAGAGTCGGCGTTTTCTTGCCCACAGAGCAGGGCAAGCTCTTTCGATACCAACCTTTCATCCCTCTCCTCCTCGCCCCCTCCCCCCTCCCCATCCAAGACTCAACCCTGACTTGGAGGGCAGGCTAGGGGCTTTACAGCGGGCCAGCCTTCCACGAGGGGTGGGCCGGGCCGAGGCGAGGAGAGGCTAGGCGAGACGAGCCCCGGCATTTTCCCTTCCCCAGCACCTGTCCCACTTAAGCGCAGGGGCTGGGGCTGCGCCCGCGGGCGTCCTTAGTGCCCAACGCCGGAGCCACGCACGGAGGCCGTCTCGGGTGGGTGTGCGGGGAGCCCAGAGGGGGGCGGCGCGGGGCGGGGCGTTCGGGGGGGCTTCTTCCCCCCTCCCGAATGCAAGGCCGAATACCACCCTCTAAGCGTCCCTCTCCCCTCTGGTTCCTGGAGAAAACGGGGGAGAGGCGCACGTAAAGCTTTCGGGCCGCCAGCGGCGTTGCTCGCGGTCCCCCCACCTCCTCGGAGCCCCGGACTGGCAGCAGAGGTCGCCTGTGCGGGGTCTGCGGTGACCCAGGGTGGTTCCGTCTTCTCTAGAGCCGGCTGGGGGAGCCCCGAGAATCGCAGGCCCGTCCCCCCTTCCTCCCCCTCCTCCCCCACGTGTCCTCCCGGAGCTCAGCGGCCTGATCCCAGCCCCCCCCCCCTCCTCCTCCGCCGCCGCCGCCGCCGCCGCCTCCCTTCCCCGATTCCCCGGCGTGAGGAGGAAAGTTGCGCCAGCGGCTGGGGGGCGCTGCCCAGGTGAGGGGGCGCCGCGGGGCTGAGTCCCGGGGGAGCGGTCCGGCCCTGCAGCGGGGGTCAGGGCGGAGGCGGGGGGAAAGAAAGAAACTTGCAAGCCAAGACACCCTCCGCCCTGCTCGGGAGCCTGCGTGGACCGATCCCTCGTGCAGGGAGGGAGGCAGCGGGCCGGACTAGACCTGGACCGCGCAGGGGAAGGGGAGGTTGGGCGACGGGCCAGGCCTGGGGTCGTCTAGATAGTCGGACACCGATCCGAACCCGGGCTAGGGGGTCGAACCGAGCCCCCAAGGGAGCTGGGGCGCCAAGTGGCCAAGGCTTTCTTTTTCTGTCTGTGGGGGGTGGGGAGAGATGAGGCGGGGCTGGACCAGCCCGGGGGTGGGGGGGAGTGAGCCCGAGCCCGGGGCACTTGCTGGGATCCGGACCGGGGACTAGGGCGGGGCGGTGCGAGGGGCAGGGCCGGGCGCGAGGGGAGGGGGAGCAGGGGGTGGGGTAGTCTAGGGGCGTGTAGTTAGGCTCAGGGTCCGGACCCGGCCAGAGCGAAGGTAGCTAGCTGCCTGCCTGCCTCCTCCTCCTCCTTCTCCTCGGGGCCCGGAGCGGAGGGAGGGAGGGACGGAGTGAGAGAGCGAGGCCGGCGGCGGCTGCGGCGGGCGGCCGGCCCGGCGGAGAAGGCCAGCTTCCGCGGAGTTTGTGCCCTGGGCTCCCCGGCCCCGACCGCCCGCCTCCCGCGCACTAAGAGGGTCAGGGGATTGACTGGTAAGCAACTACGAGTGTTAGACGGTGTTGGGGAGGTGATTCCGGGAAGAGTCCAGACGCCGCCTCCGATTGTGCTGCCCCCCCCCCTCACCGTGGCCCCCCACCCTCGGCTTCTGGAGTCTTCTCTTGAGGCAAGGAGCGCCGACCCGCCCCGAAGCAGCCGTGGGGTTTGCTGGCCCTCTCTCTCACCCCTTCGCCCATCTGATTCTCCCCGAGGAGCGAGGCTTGGGGAAGTGGGGGGCAGGTGGGGCAGATTTTCCCTCCTGCGGGCGACAGCCTTATTCATATCGTCTACTCCTCCTTTTCCCTGAATCCTGTATCGGATCGAGTCACTGAAAAACGCCGGGGTCTGGATCATCTCTCCTGACCTAATGCTCCCCCCCTCCCCATCCTTACAACAGGGATTTGATAAATTTCAAGGATAGGTATGAATCCCCTTATACCTACGCCTGGGATGGGTGATTAGGGATTAGGATCCCCCCCACTACCACCGCCCCCCTTTCCTCGGAGCTATTTCCACTGGAATCGGAAGAAAAGAAGAGGGGTATTTATGCGTCTCCCTGTTTCTCCAAAGGGTCGGCGTGCCTGAGGACGGTCAGTCTCGTAAGAGGAAAGTGGTCACCACTGAAACTCGGGTCGCCCCCGGAATTACTTAGGTAAGGCTCGTGGAGGGGGTGGTGCAAGAATAAGGGTGGATGGGGAAGCCCCTCCAGAGTGACTCCTGTTTCCCGAGGGGTGGGGAGAGAAGGGGAGCCCCTCCCAGCACAAGAAGGTTTTTCGGGGGGAGATAGTGCTGGGGGTGGTGACTATGGGGGGGGTGTCAGAGGAAGGGGGGAGTCACGCCCAGCCAGCTAGGGGAGCCTCCCTCAGGCCCCAGGGAGGAGGGGACTGAGTGCGACTGCTCAGTGCTGCCCGGCGGGGGAGGTCTCGGGTCTCGGGATCTGTACACTGGATTGGGCACCAAGGGGCCCAGCAAAGTGCGGGCGCTGGGGGCAGAGGGGGGGCGGACTTGGAAGAAAACATTGAGGGAGACCCCTAGCTCTGGGGCAATGACCTCCCACCTTCTTCCTCCGCCCTCTTCCCTTCTTAATCCTCTCGCTTTCTGGGGTGACTGGAAGGAAGGGGGGGCGTGGGTCTCTTCCACCCGTTTGGATCGAGAGCACCTCTGCCTCTCTCGGGAGTCTAGCTCCTTGCCCGGCTTGCTGCAGCCACCGCTGCCTCCCTCTCCGGAATCCGCTCCGTCCGCACAGCGATCAACCCCCCCCCCCCATTCTCTCCCCCCTTCTCCTCCCCTCCCTGTGTCACTGGGGCTGCTTTGGCTCTGCCCCCTTCGCCGCCGCTTGCTCCCTGCTCTTGTCCCTCCCTCTCTCCTCCCCCCTACTCCTCTTTCCCCCCCCACCCCAAACCTGGGGCATTGTGGGAGCTGTAGTCTCCCAGAGTGGGGCACGGCGGGGCTCGCGGCGTCGGCCGGACTGCACTTCCCGTCGCGCTCCGCGCCCGGCACCCACTCCGAAGGCTGTGCTCGCACACACATACACACACACATACACACACGCATACACACATACATACGCGCACGCACAGAGATACAGCGCTCCGCTCCTCTCTCCCCCTCACTCTTTCGCTCGCTGGCTCGCTGGCTGCCGCGGCTGCCAGTGTGTGTCTCTGCCTCCCCTCAGCTTTGCTGAGCCCTCCCTTCTTCCCCTGGCAGTTCCTAGAGTCCGACCCGCCGCCAGCCAGCACCGAGAGGAAGGAGGAGGAAGAGGAGGAGGACGGCGAGGAGGAGAACGAGCACCAGGAGGAGAGGACGAGCCGGAGCCCGAGCTGGAGGTTGGTGGTTGGTTGGTGGTCGGTGGTGCTGAGCAGGGGGGCTTAGGGCGGTACGAACGCGGAGCGGGCAGCGAGCGGCGGCGTCGCCGGGGCTGGGGCCAGCAGCCAAAGGGAGCCGGGGTGGCGGCCTGAGCTGAGCTCCCCAGCCCAGCCCAGCCAAACCCAGCCGACCCGAGAACAGGTGCGTCTTTTTTTTTTTCCGAAATTTCTTCCACCCTTCCGATCCCGTTGGTTGGACTCCCCGGCTTTTCGCCTCGCCTCACTCCGCTCACTCGCATCCGTGCGAGCCCCTGCCCCACCGCCGCTCTTCCCAGCCTGGGGACCGGTGGGCGGGCGGGCGGCGTCCTCTTCTCTGTGTCCCCGGACATTGCGCTCTCCTGGGGCTGGGGCTGTGCCCGCGCCCCGCCCCTTCTCTCCCCTGGGACACCCCACTCCAGGGTACTCCACTCCACTTCCAGCTCGGCGCGTACCCCAGTCCTTCCCACCCCCGGCCAGGTGAGACTTGTTCCCCTGCGGGGAGAGGAGCGGAGCCGCCGCAGATCAAGAGCCTCCTCTCCGGCCGGGCGGGGGTCTCCATGGAAACGGGCAGGGGGTGATGTGGTGGCCCCGCTACCTGGAAGACGAAGTGTTGGGTGCAAGAGGAAGAGGGAGAGAGGGCGGCAGCCTGCAACTTGCCCTGTGCCCGGGCCCTAAATGGGCTGGGCAGCAGGGCAAGAGGGAGAAGGAAGGCGTCGGCCCGAGGGGGAGTGGTCGGTGGTCTGGCAGGGTTTCGTAGAAGGTGACAGAGAAAATAGCCCCTACCCTTTAAAGAAGGGTGTACCCTGCTAGTGTGTTTGTGGCCCCTCCTTCCCGGGGTGCAGAGCCAGCAAGGAAGGAGGGGCGCTAGTTTGGGGAGGGGGTGGATTGGGAGTAATCTTCTGGGGTCAGGGACGATTACCTGAGCCCCTTGGAAAGAAAGCAAGGGGTGGCTTAGGGACCACCTGGGCTCCCTTCCCCTGGCCCTGTGGACACCCCCCCCCCCCCCAGGACCAGGGCTGTATTTGAGAGAGGTTGGACCCTACGGAAATCGGGGTAGTTGCCCTCAGCCTTGGCCATAAGAAGGTACCACTTGGCAGAGCCCCTCCCACCTCCTAAGCCGAGGAATGGAGGAGGACTGGACACCGGAGCCGGAGGCCGGACTGGTGTGTGTGTGGGGGGGGGGGGCCGGGGCAAATTACTGCCGCCCTTGGGGTGGGGAGGAGAGGAAAGGAAGAGATAGCTCTGTAGCGCCTTGGTCGGCGTCGCTTCGGTAGGGCGGGCGGGAGCGGCTTTGGAGGGGCTGGGGGAGGGGGGATCCCCGAGCAAGGTTTGGGGGGCGAAATCGGGCGGCGGGGCCAGGCGGGGCGTGGGGCGGCGGGGCGGGGCCGGGCCGGCCGGGGCGGTGCTGCGCCGCCGCCGCTGCCGCCGCTGTTACCGCCGCCGCCTTTGCCGCCGCCGTTTCTGCTGTTGCCGCCGCTGCTTCGGCTGCTGCTCCTCCTGCTGCTGTTGCTGCTGCTGCTCGCCCGCGCGGCCGCTGCCGCCGCCGCCGCCGCCGCCGCGGGGCGCTGGGCGGGGAAGGGGAGGCCTGGAGGAGTCCCGTGCCGGGCCAGAGGGCGCCGGCAACGGCCGGGCCGTGGGGAGTGGGCTGTCCCGGGGGCGGGGGCTAGCGGGGGGTGGAGTCCCCGACGGGGGGCGGTACGAGCGAGCGGGGACGAAGAAGACAAGGAGCCCCGGGGGCCGAGTGCATGGAGGACGAGGTGCTGGGAGAGAGAGGAAGGGGGGAAGGGAAAAAGGGACGGGACGGAACAGAGCGGATCGGACGGAGGGGGTGGGTGGGGTCCCGAGACGGAGCTGGGGGGTGGGGGGAAGGTGGTGCAGAGTCTTCGCCCAGGGCTCCTAAATGGGACTGAGCCGACTCTGAGGAGGGCACCCGGGCCCAGAGAGGGTTCTGGAACCGTGGATGGAGGCAAGTGGAGGGAAGGGGGAGGGGGTCTGGAGTGCTGGGGTCTCAGAGAGAGGAAGACCGGACAGGAGGGACGTCCGGGCCAAAGCTGGGAGGGGCCCTCAGAACAACAGCAGACTCATTGGAGGGGAGGGCTGTTTTGTACAAAGATTTGATCGATTTTAGGGAGAAGGAGCAGTAAACCTGGTGTTATGTGTAAAGATGTGTTCAGTTTCGGGGGCAGCAACCTGGGCTTGCTACCAGTGACCCAGTTCAGTCAGGGCTGCCTGCCCAGCCCTACTCAAAAATAGGCAATAATTTGTTTAGAGGTGCAGCAATTTGGGGAGAGTCAAAGATAGTTCCTGTACAGGCCCCCAGAGTAAGGGGGGAAGAAGAAGTTAGGGGGTCCCCAGACATGGGTAGGCCACCAGGTACTGTAGTCTGTGGCCTCTGGATGGCAGAAAGGCATGTGTGGCATGGTCTTAGGACATTTTGATTTGGGGCTTATCCCTGAAAGGATACTTCCAAGATTGTCAGAGAAATTTTGGGCTGGAGCTGTGGTAAAGAAATGCCACTCCAGGTTCATCCAGCTTCCAAGTCTGTCTTTGACCATCATTCTGGAGGGAGAGGCAGAGAGAGAGAGAGAGAGAGAGAGAGAGAGAGAGAGAGAGAGAGAGAGAGAGAGAGAGAGAGAGAGAGAGAGAGAACATTGAGGTGGGGGTGGGGAGAGGATGAAGTGGACTGGGTAGAGTCTTAGACTAAAGGGGGGGGGCAAGGTGGCAGCATGAGTGTGCACACACACACACACACACTCACACTCACTCACTCACTCACACAAAAAGAGACCTGGCCAGCCAAGCTTCTCTGGTGCTGAGAACACACGGCTGAAGGTCTGGGGGAAAGAACTTAGGTAGTGATGTTTGAAGAAAAGTAAACAGAATGTCGGTCAGGAGAGCTAGTGGACTATGGGGCTAGAGTATGGGGGGGCGGGGGAGAGGTCAGGTTGTGGGGGTGTTGAACTGCAGCATCCCTGGGGCCAAGAAAAAAGAGAAGGACGGTATCAGAAAGGGTAGATGAGAAGAATGAATTACCAAGTGGGGCCAGGAAAACTCTAAGACCCCTCACTCAGGCTGCTGCCTGTTGTATATAGTTTGAGACATACATGGTGAGCTTTGGGACTGGGCAGAAACCTGAGTTTTTGGGCCTGGCCACACAGGACTATGTGGAAATGGGCAGTAATGATTTTTGCAAAGGGGGGGACGTGAGGAGTTTCCATTCTAGAACCAAGAAGAATGGGATTCAGGAAGTGATTGATGGGGGAGGGGGAGAGGAGGGACCTGAGAGCTGGTGACAGGGATGTCTGAATTAGGGCCTAGGGAAGAACAGCTCTTTCTGAGGGGCCAATGAGAAGGCGAGAGCACAGCCTTGGATTGGCGGGGGGGACCCTCATTGTGGAGGGAGTGAAGCTAACCAGAGCTTGGCTTCCTGCCTTGGGCCCAGGAAGCCACTCTGCTGGGGTCCTGGTCAGGGCAGAGAAGAGGGTGGTGATCCTTGTCCAAATGAGGGCCTGGGGAAAAAGCATCCAACGGGAACTCACAGAGGGAAATGAGAGACAACCAGATGCCTTTTTTCCTCCTAGAGGAACCAAATTGTCACGGGAAAGCCCAGGGGGGCAGGAAGAGAAGGTTCCTGAGAATCATGATCACAAGTTGGGCTTCTTATCGCTGTATGTCAGAGCTGGCAGGAGTAATCTCAGAGAAATGTAACCTCTTCCCATGCACTAATCTATAGAGATGCAAACTGAGGCCTAGAGAAGGGAAGGGACTGACCCAAGGTCACCCAGTGAATCAGGTCCAAAACTCAGGTCTCCTGACTTTGAGACCAGTTCTCTGCATTATTCCATGCTGCTTATTGTCTCTGTAAGATTGTCTCTGCTTATGTTAGTGTGGAATTTCTGAAGCAGGGGTGGGGGGCAGATCTTCAGACCATTCCAAATGACATAAACTCTTACAGCCTCATTGGTCTGGTGGTACTTGGGGGGGGAGGTGAGGAGGAGGGCAGATTCCTTCAAGGGGACAGGATGAGACAGGAGAAAATGACTTGACTATGTGATAGGAGGGCAAAGGGAGAAGGCAGGAAAGGGAGGCCTTCTTGCATTGGCTGGACAGTGAGGGAGGAAGGAAGTGGTAATTGATAGTGGCAGGTGGGGGGTTGTGTGGCAGGTCCTAGTAAGAGCTAGGGGGAGGTCCTGAACTTTCCAGGAGAAAGTTTTCCAAAGTGGAGTCGGAAAGTTGGGGGGATCCTTTAACTTCCATACAAAGACTGGGAGGCAAATTAGAATTCAGTTTAATGAAGCAGTTCCTAACAGAGTTGTCCAGCTTCGTTTTCTCCTTTGGAGGCTGAGCTGTTGCCTTTTCTAGGATCTCTGAGGTCCTTTTGAGTTCTAACATCTATGAACTAAGCTGACTCCAAGAGTAGTGAATCCCCCATCACTGTGGTCATGGTGGTGGGTCTGGGGGAAGGGTTAGGAGCCCCCCCAGCTGCTGTGATTCTCTAATTAGGGGTTCTGAATGGAGCTGGTAAGGAGTAAGTATCCAAGAAACAAGGGGCATCATCAGTGGGGATCTACTCATGAGGGAATAGGGAGGATTTGGAGAAGTTACAAAGACAAAGCGAGGCCAAAAGGAGAAATCAAGGAGGGGGGTGGGTAACAGGTGAAAAATTAGAGCAAGCAATTGACTCAGCTGGCCCTACTGGGTGGAGGTGAAGGTTTGCCTCTGTGTTTGCCTTGATTTCCCCAAGATACTGGGCATGGTTTGAAAAGGATAGCCATGTGAGCAAGATGGAAAGATGTCAGTGCTGGCTAGATGGCATGGTGTGCAGGGCTCAGAACCGTTTGAATCAGTTGGTCATAAGCATTTACAGAGTACCTGCTCAGTGCCAGGCACAATGTGAAGCAGTGAGGATACAAAGAAAGGCAGAGATGGTCCCTGCCCTCAAAGAGCTCCTAGTCTAACGGGACAGACAACGTTTAAACAACTAGGTCTAGGTCCGAACGAGAGAAACTGGAGATGATCTCAGTGTGAAGGCCTTAAGGGTCAGCAGGACTGGAATAAAACTTCCTGGAGGAGATGACATTGTAGTGGAGACTTAATGGCAAGCCAGAGAGTGGGAGATGAGAGAGAGCTTTCCAGGCTTGGAGGAACATCCAGGGAAAATGCCTGGAGGTGGGAGATGTCTCAAGTGAGGAATAGCTAGGAGGCCAGTGTCACTGGATGGAAGAGGATATGGGAATAAAGTGTGAGAACACTAGAAAGGTGGTTTGGAGGAGCAGTCTCTGAAGGGCTTTGAACCCCACATAGAGGAATTTATAGTTTATATTTGACCAAGATCAATGGATCAGTGCCAGTGTGGAGGGAGGTCTGGAGGTCTCTAGTGGAGTGCCACAGGGCTCTCTCCTCAGCCTTGTGTAACTCAACATTTTAATGAGTGACTTGGATGAAGGTCAAATTTCATGCTGATTAAAATTTCAAATGACACAAAACTAACACTTTGAATGACAGTCATGATACAGAAAGATCCATTCTGAGAGCCATATTTTAGGACAGATGTTGCAGGACATAATGTAGCCAGCTTACTGACCTTCCAATCAGAGGACCTGGGTTTGAGTTCTTGTTCCTTGGCTTCCTACCTGTGTTAACTTGGACAGTTTTCTCTCTGGGCCTCAATTTTCCCCTCTTTAAAATTAAGGGTCTGAATCAGATGATATTTCTGGTCTTTAAGCTAGAGTATATTCAAAAAGTGACCATATGTATATATGAGGCTCATTGTAGGGAATTGGTATGTTTAGCTTGGAGAAGACTTAGGGGGAGACAAAATAGGCTTCAAGTATTTGTGGGGCTGGCGTGTGTGTGTGTGTGTGTGTGTGTGTGTGTGTGTGTGTGTGTAGGGTCACATTTTGGCTGCTGGGACCAGTGTCTGGGAATTAGAACAAGATTTAGGTACACCACAATATAATGAAAACTTTCTAAGGATTTTTGTTGTTAATTGGTTTCAATCTTGTTCGATTCTCCATGATCCCATTTGGGGTTTTCTTGGCAAAAGTGCTAGAGAGTTTGCCATTTCCTTCTCTAGCTCCTTTTACAGATGAAGAAAGAGAGGCAGACAGCCGGCACATAGCTAGGAAGTGTCTGAGGCTAGATTTGAACTCAGGAAGAGAAGTCTGGTGCTCTTTCCACTGCAGCACCACCTAGTGTCCTTCCTAAGTATTAGAGCTGTGCCAATAGGCTGTCTCAGGTAGTCTCAGGTAAAGAGCTGCCATTAGTAGAGGTCTTCAGGTGAAGGGGTTTTAGCCTTTTCGCTGAAGTGCTTTATATAAATTATCTCATTTTTTAAACTTCACCAGAGCTCTGAGAGGTGGGTGCTATTATCCCTATTTTACAGATAGGGAAACTGAGGAAGACCATAGTGAAGTGACATAGCTAGTGAATATCTGAGGCAGGATTTGAACTCTGGCCTTACTGACTCTCCAGCCCAGCTCCATATGCACTTCACCACCTAACTGGAGTTTGGTGACTTCTGAGGTCACTTCTGAGTTGGAGACTCCATGATCCTGGAAAATATGTTAGGTCTGGAGTCAGAGAACCTGGGTTCGAATCTCCATTCTGTTGGTTATTCCCTATGCAATCCTGGGCAAGTTATCGGACCTCTCCAAACCTTAGTTTCCTTAGTTGGAGAGTGAACTCCAATATCCCTTCCCACCCGAAATCCATTAGTCTGTGACCCTAACAGAAAGTAAGGGGCAGGAGGGATCCAGAGGCCCACAGGTCAAAACAAAATTTGGGAAAGTTTGAGTAGAACAGCAGTGGAACAGGGGAGAGCCTGAGCCTGGAGTCTGGAAGACCCAAGTTCAAATTCAGCTGCAAACACTGCCTAGCTGTCAAGACACTTAACCTGTGCTTCAGTTTCCTCGTCTGTAAAATGGGGATGACAGGACCCATCTTTCAGGGTTGTTATGAGGCTCAAATGAGGAAATGTTGGTAAAAGCCCTCAGCACAGTTCTGGGCACCTAGTAGATGCTAAATAAATGCTTTTGCCTTCTCCTTCCCTTCCCTTGTAACCTGTGAGGACAGCCAACAGTGGAGCCTAATGAATGCTGGTTGGTTGAATTGAATGGGACTAACCCGTTTTCACATTTGCAAATAGAGAAGTAAGGTTTAGGTAAGGCGTGGAGATTCTGGACTGAAACCTGAGGAAATGTGGAGATACCCAGAGGGAGTTGAATGCTTGGGGGCGGGGCATCATCCATTAGGTTGACTTAGGCTTGGGCTTGGCTGGAATGGCCTGAGGAAGTGGGGAGGCATGGTTTGGGATTAGCCATATGTGGACTTGGGGAGCAAGCAGGGTAAAGGAGCCAACGCCAGGGTGGGCTCCAGGTAAGTTGATATAAAATAGATTGGGAAGGGGAGGTCTCCAGTGCCTGCTCTGAGACCTTGAATAGAGGAAATAATTTTTTAACCCTGGCTCTGGGGTTAGATATGATCATATGATTGCTAGACTGTTTAGGGACAGAGTAGACCTGGAGGAAGAAGTGGTCCAAGAGGACTGGATTTGGAGTTGGGGGGACCTGGGTTCCAACCCCTTCTTAGCTCTTGTTCTTTCCTCAGATGCTTACTAGCTGTGTGACCCTGGACAAGTCACCACCCCCACCCCCACCCCATCTCTTGTGCCTGCCTCTCACTCCCACCCCACCCCCACCCCCCTCCCCACCCCCCACCCCAGCTTTCTTTTTCTCTCTAAAATGGGGGCATTTGGTTCTATTATATGATTGATGGACTGTTTCCGGACCGAGCAGGCCTGGGAGGGTGTTTAGAAGAAGTGGTCTAGAGAGCTAGTGTCCAAAAACCTGGACTCTGCCCCGGCCTCGGCCTCTTCCTGGCCTGATCGGCCCTTCCTGGGGTTTCCTGCTTCTCCAAAGCACTTAAAGCCTGGCGGACTCTGGAGCTTTCCAAACGTCAGCTATTATTATTTTGATTCTCTCCCCCCAGGATCCTCCTTAGCTGTGTGACCTGAGGCTAGTCTCCTAGCCTCAGTTTCCTCCTCCACAGCCCAGCCGGGATAATAATAGCATCCCCCCTCCCCCCAGGGTTGTCGTGGGAAGAAGATGAGACCGTATGTAAAGCGGCTTGCAAACCTCCCCAGAACCATCAGCTGTGCCCTGATAGTATTCTCGAGCCGAAAAGCTCCTACCTCTTACTCGTTACTGCTTTGATTGAAAGGAATGCTAATTTAATGCTGAAACCCTACCTCTTCTGCATTGTATTCTTTGTAGCTTTCCTGAGTTGGCTGGGGGTGGGGGTGGCTGGGGAAGGGGAGCTGCTAATGGGCCAAAGTTGAATTCTAGTGATGGGCTTTCCTTTGCTATAACTTGTATGTCCAATCCTAAGGTTCTTCGATTTGCAACTTGAGCCCCGGCCGGCCGTGATCCGTTTAAAACTATGGCATGGCTTTGAAATGGCCGAATGTCAGGGTCCCTTCTCCCCCCCCCCCCCCAGACTTAATGACTTGTAGCAAATTGGAAGGGGTGGGGATTTGTATTTGCACTTTACTGGGCTGAACATGTGAGGCTGGGCATTATTGCAGAAGGCCCTAAGTGAGAGGCCCAGAAAGCATTGACCAAGCTCGCTGGCAGAGAAAACCGGGCTGCCTTCTTGGTGAATTGTTTTGGCATTAAGTTCTGGCTTTTTGGAGATCCTAGTGTTAGCACTGTTTAAGGGTCCAGTCAGGTTCTGCTATATTGTGGGTGGCAGGGACAAGGAAAATTGCCAGATCTCAGTGCTTGCTGGGAGGCTGTGTTGTACCATCCCACCCCCTCTTTGCCACCACTGGCTCAGCCATTAGGCCAAATGGCAAGTCCCAGGCTGGGGTTTTAGAAGTGGGAGGGACTTCACAGGTCATCAGGAGATAGTATCATCCAATAGAAAGAACCCTGGCTTTGGAGTCAGAGGACCTGGATTCAGATTTTGCCTCTGATATTACCTGAGTCACCTTGGACAAGTCACTTAACCTTACTAGGTTTGGTTGCCTCCTCTGTAAAGTCAGAGCTCTAGATCCGTGATCCTAGTTACTTGCCTCAGTTTCCTTCTAGAGGGTTCCTTCTAGGTCTGTGATCCTCTGTATAATCTTAACCAGTCCCTTTGCCTCTCTGGGTTTCCTTTTTTGTAAAAATGAGGGGTTTGGACTACAAGGCCTCTGAGATCCTTTCCCCATCTAGATCTGTCATCCTTTCACTTTACAAAAGAAAGAAACTGAGGCCTTGCCCAAAGGCACACTGGTTGCCAGTGGCAAAACCAGGGCCCAAGCACTGGAAATTAAGTCAGCCATCTGACTCTTCTCCCTAAGCTAGATTTCATTTGGTTGGACTGGGTTGACATTATGATCTGTTTGTTTGGTTTTTTACCTTCTACTTTTTGAAGGCTATCTTCCTTTGCTATTCTCACCGAGTTTCCTTACTGATCACCCTTGGGGTAAAGGGTCTTTAGGATTCAGA
Source organism: Gymnobelideus leadbeateri (assembly GCA_011680675.1). Classification (NCBI taxonomy): domain Eukaryota; kingdom Metazoa; phylum Chordata; class Mammalia; order Diprotodontia; family Petauridae; genus Gymnobelideus; species Gymnobelideus leadbeateri. The sequence continues at coordinate 161,417 of WOXC01007037.1, read as the reverse complement.
ACTGGAAGAACCCATATAGTGGTACCCTCCCATTTTCCAGATGTGGTAGAAGTGGCCTTCCTACCATCACATAGGTGGTGTTCTAGGTAGGGCTCCAACCTGGTTTCTTTGGCCAGAGAACCATGATTCTTTCCCCTGCTCTACATGGCCCTGGTGAATCAATCCCCAGCTGTCCAGAAGGTCTGCTGGGCCTTTCTCCTTTCCCTTGGTGGGACAGGAGCACATGTCTCCTAAGCAGTAGGAAGAGACAGCCTGGTTCTCTCTCCTACCTGCATGATGACCTTTTTACCTTTGAGGCCACAGAGGCAGCAATATTACCAGCTGTTTTTCACCCCACAATTCCAGGCAGGAAATGAAGAAAGTTGTTCCAAGGGAAATTTCATGGAGGAAATGGAGGAAAGAAACTGGGGGGACCCTGACCCCAGGCCTCATTGTCAGTGTATCAGGACAGGACAAAACCATTACTGAATTTGGAAAAGTGCTGAATGGGTTCTTTGTGAGCCTTTCCAGGAGAGGGATACTAGCTTTCAGGCCTGCTATAATGGGCAATTCCCCTCCCAGTTAATGCTCGCCCCCAAACCCCCCTCCCATAGAAAGCTGGGGGAGAGGGAACTGTCACCAAATAGATGACACCTTCCTCTGACACTTCTTTGGATACTTTTATTCCCAGAGTAATGGGGTCATAGATGAGGAGCTGGAAGGGACCGTTGTAGTTCAACACTCATTTTTTTAGAGGGTGGAAACTGAAGCCAAGGAAGGGAAGTGACTTGTCCAGGGTCACACACCGATGGGACCATAGGTCTCCATCACATATACATCTAGAGTTGGAAGGAAATTTTAGAAGCCACATAGTTCAACTTCCTCTCCCTGCCCCCCATTTTACAAATGGGGAAATTGAGTCCCAGAGGCTTTAAGTGACTTACTGAAGGCCACACAAGATCTGAGATCTCAAATTACAGATGGAGAAAACTAGACAGGGGGAGGAGAGGTGATGGCTGAGTTCACACGGGTAGTGAAGGTCAGCTCTGGAATTCAGACCTCTTAGCTCTGATTGGGGATGTTCTTTCCACTACACCTGGCCCTCAGTTCCTTTACCTCTAGATTGAGGTTCATGCCAATTCTCCATGTTGCCTTCCTCACAGGGTGTCCTGAGGAAAGTGCTTTGGGAACCTGGAAGGATTAGAGGCTTGGGAACTGCAGTGATTGGGGTATTTTTTCTTTTTTCTTTTCATTTTTATTAGAGACATCAATAAAAGGGGGAAGAAGGAGGCAACGGTTGAAAACTAACCAGCACCTGAGTATAGTCTGCCGACATATGCACCGTTCCATTCCCGTGGACCCCCTCCCCCAACCTCTGCCCACAAGGGGCGGAGGTACCTTTTTCCCCTCTCTTGAAGGGGGGGGGGGAGAGCGAGGCGAAATCTCAGTGATAATTATACAGCTGCTACTCCTGTTTACAGCTCTCCATTAACTGTGCTCGTAAAGGAGACCATTGGCAGGGAAAATCTAAACCTGAGAATCAGAATTTTAGAAAGGTTGGTTCTTTGGCTTTGGAAAATGCCTTGTTATTCTTGTCCCCCTCTCTCCCTGCCTCCCTAAGGGATTTACCTTCCTAATTTGTTCTCCATAGGCAAACATTAAAACTAGTGGCCATCGATGGAGGATAGCTGGAAAGGCCAGGGACTACAGTGGGGGCGGGGAAGGAGAGGAGAAAGCCCAGCAAGGTTGAAAACTGAGCCTCAGATAATCCTCATGTAGTTCAATGAAAGTCGATCCATATTCTCGGGCCCAGCTTGGTTCTGTGTGCTTCATGTGGGTCTCCTGTACTGGAAAGAGCCAGCCAAAGGGACCTTGGGGCTAGGGAAAGGAAGCAAAGCAAGGATTTCAGCTTTTTGCTCCTAAATCCGCTGGGAGTTGTATACTGTGTGCTTCTTGGCCTCCGCTGCTCTGGTAGGTGACTAGAGACAAGAGGACCAGAGATCTAGAGGCCCAGGAACGGAGGCCAAGGATAAGTGGCCTAAGGTCAGAAGTTTAGAGTTAGAATGGATCTCAGAGGCCTTCTGGTCCAGTCCCCTTGTTTTACAGAAGAGGAAACTGAGACCCAGGGAGGGGAAGGGACTTTTCCAAGGTTACACATAGGATCCTAGATCTAGAGCTAGACCTCAGAGGCCACCTAGTTAACACCATCATTTTACAGAGAGGGAAACTGAGGCCCGGAGAAGGAAGGTGATTGGTTCAAGGTCACACAGGTAGCTAGTGGCATGGCAAGAACTTGAACCCAGGCCCTCTGATTCCAAAGCCAGCTGTCTTGCCATTGTACCACACTGCCAGAGGTATCATCAAGCTTCTGCTCCCTCCCCACCCAGCTCCAGGCAACAACCAACCAGGCCTCTGTGTGTTAGTAGGTAGTTTCATGAGTTGCTGTGGCTAAAAAGAATCCCTTCTCACCTTGCCATCTGGCTACTTCTATGAGGCACAGTCATTCTGTCTTTGGGTCTTTCCCTTCAGGCAGGACCTGCTATATTATTCCTCCTCCCCTGGAATTCAGTGGTGCCTCCTTGGGGGGGGGGGGGGGGAAACAAACAAAAGAGAGGAAACTGTCTCTCTACCCTCCTCAGCTTCTAGTCTAATTGCTGTTTGATTCTAGGGAAGTGGCCAGGAATTTCCCTCGGGAATTTTGAGGGATGGTGGCATATTCATGGCTTAGTAGACCATCTCTCATAGCTGGGCTAGTAGGGAAGAGAGGAATCAAAAGAGGGATTCGAATCCTGTATGTCTGTGGGACATTCCTGTATTGGGATTTGTAACATGGGGATGCCAAGCACCTAGTCCTATCCCTTATTGTCCATCCAGGGAACAATAGAGGAACCTTATGGATTCCTTGGTCTTTTAATGGACTTAGGTGTGGCAAAGTTGGAGAAAGTACTTCCTCCCTAGATCTGGTCCAACCCCCTCATTTTGCAGAGGAGGAAACTGAGGCCCAGGGAGCGGAAGTGAGTGACTGGCCCAAGGTCATACGTGGGTTCCTGGATCGACAAATGGAAGAGATTTATCAGAGGTCATCTAGTCTAGCTAGGTCCAGAGAAATTAAGTGATGGACTCAGAACTAGAATTTGGGACTTTAGCTTCCTGGGCTGGTCATATCTGTTTTTTAACTATACCGTGACATTTTAGAGAAGGCATTAGAAAGAAAACTTTTTTCCATTTGCATAAAATAGAAAAAAAGCTAATGTAACAGTGACTAGAAATGGGAAACCTGCTTGGAAATGTGGAAATGGAAGAGGCATTTTAAAAAATCTCCTTTTGTGCTCCTTGATTGGTGAGGTAAATGACGGCTTTTATGATGAGTGCCCTAGTCACTGTCCTTTCTCTCTGGGCTGTCCTGGAGTCCTGGGTGGTGAGCTTGTCCTTTGTTGTTGTTTGTCCTTCTCCAAGAGGACCTTAAGTAGTATTAGGCGCCCCACTGGGGACCCCACTGGCCAGTTATAGTTGAGCCATGCAGCTCCCTCCTTCCTTCCTTCCTTTCCTCCCTCCCCATAGGGTATCATACCCTTACCTGTGGCTGTTCTGCCCAAAGGAATATAATCTTTGATCACTGAAACTTAACGAGATATCTAGGGGTTTAGGACTAGATTTCTTTTTTACAGACTGTAGGGTAAACCCAGATCACTCTGGCTATCATTGATTGACCAACAATAGGTCCTAGCCCAAGTCTCACTTGGTTATTGTTTGGGTTCTGATGGCTCAGAGTGAGTGTAAATAGCACTTGTTTCTGTTTTGGCCAGAAACCCTGAGGGTTTTCACTTCCCAGATTGATTTTTTTTTTTGACTAGGTAAAAGAGGCCGTTCTTTGCCTCGTTTTTACTTTGCCTTAATTGCTGAATAGGTGTTGCCTCAGACTAACTGACACTTGGGAAAGACCTTAACTCAAAAAGGCCAAGGCCTCCTACTGCATCGGTTGTCTCCAGTCATCCTGATCTATATCTTGCCACTGGCTCCTGATGGCTCAGGAGGAGAGTGAGGCTGGCAGCCTTGCAGAGCCCTGCCTCTCTTAAGTCCAGTTCACTTGCAGATCATGACATCTCCTTCCTGATGTCATGGTCCTTTTTGAGAATGAAGGACAAACAACTACTTGTCATTTGTACCCATTTTACAGATGAAGCCCCCATAAAATTGACACAGGAGCTATCTGTGAGGATGGGGGCTGCTGATTGGCTTCTCCCACCCTGAAGTTTTCACAGGGATAGTTTGCTTCTTTGCATCATATCAGGCAGCAGGAATATCAGTGATGCTTGCTCAGATGGGATGTGGTGGGTGAGATTGGAGGGATCCCAGAAACAGCCCGGGGCTCCAAGGAGAAAGCAGGAAGAGTGATACTTTATCAAACAAAGTAGGACTTAGCTTTCTGTGAGGGTTCAGTATATATCCTCTCTAGAGCAGTCCCATCAGGAGAGTTAGATGACGGCTGGAACTCCTGACCTTGGGGAGCTTTCCTTTGGTTGGACTCTGTGATGCATGCATGGGTTACGCCCATTGGTCATGCTTCCATTTGTTTAGTTTCCTTGATTCCTTGTTAAGAGGAATTGCTATACTTGTGGATGAGGGTGGCTGGAACAAGGTATAGGATGGGGACCTAATAACTATAGCAATTTGTGTGAGGGTGGGGGTGTTTTATAGCACACTAAGTTGAAGCCTTTCCAAGACTGGGCCTGTGGGGTGCATACCAAACAGCAGGCTGAGGGACTGGTGGTAGAATGCCTCCTGTCTCCTAGTTGCTTGGGACCAGCTGGGGTTTTAGGGACCAAACAGTCTAGCTCCAAGTGCTACTTTTCTTCCATCCTTTCCCACCTGTCTGTTCTCTGGAAGCCATGAAGCTTGATGGCATTATGGGAAGATGTGGCGACTCAATTCCCACGACTTGGCAGAGCAACTGGCAGGAGAGTCTAGGTGTTCTTGACTTCAATCCAGTGTTCAGTTCAACTGATGAACATGAATTAAGCACCTCCTGTATGCCAGAATCTCTGCTGGGTACAAAGACAGATGGAAGTGGGAAGTAGTCCCTGCCCACCAGGAGCCTACATTCTGCTGAGTGTGTGGAGGGTGGCGGGCAGTTCATATACAGAAGTACACGCATGCAAAAGCAGTTCAAGAGGAAGAGAATGTTAATAACTCAGAGGGGATCAGGAAAAGCCTCTTGTTAGAGGGGCCACCTAAAAGAAGGAAGCTCCTAGTTCTTGGAAGGGAAGAAAGGACATTCCAGGCATGGGGCACTGCTCATGCAAAGTCACAGAGGGGGGAGATGATGGAACATTGTATATGAGGAACAGACCTTTTTGGCTGGAGTGGAGAGTGAACAGAGGGAAGGAATAGGAAATAAGACTGAAAAAGCAGATGGGAGACAGGTTGTAGAGGGCTTTACATCCCAGACTGAGGCTTGGGGCAAGGCAGCATGATGTGGTGGCTAGAGAGAGCTGCCCTCTATTCGGGGAAGACCCTCCTCTGACACACGTGGGCCCTGTGACCCATGGCAAGGCATTGACCTCTCTCTCTGTTCTGGATAACTCTCCAACATTAGAATTTGAAGAGACAGTGCCTTAGTGGGAGGGAGTTCCTGGTCCTCATCCTTGTGTCAGTGAAATCACAGGTTCAGTCCATTTCCCTCTATCCTAGAGGCAAGAATGAGCCACAGATGTTTAAGTAGGGGGTGGGTGTGGGTAATATGGTCACATCTGTGTTTTAGGAATACCAGTTTGGCAGCAATATTCTTCCCACCATATCGTATTTCCTGTCATTCTATGGATATTGTTGAGGGGTGTGGATATTGATACATCTTCATGTGGGAGATCATTGAATCAGGAAAATGTTTAAAATACACACCTTCCTTAGTGTATACTCTCATGCTTAGTAGGGAGGGTATTCTGTGAGTTCAGAAGATAGAATGTTAGTTTCCAGTTCCAGAACATTGAACGAAGCAAAGGATGGAACTGCTCTAACGGTAGGAGTTACTACCTAAGGGACATGCATCTTTGTAAAAAGAAAATCCTAGCATTTCAACCCTCAAGAATTAGAGGCTAAGTGACTTGTCTACCTAAGGATCAGTCGTTAGAAAAGTCAGATTTTGAACCCAGGACTCTTTGACCCCCAAATCCAGGGTCCTTCCCACTCAGCCAGGAGATTCAACTCATCTTACTGTGTTTATTTTCCCTTTGAAAGACATGTAACTTGATTGGATGTATTTGAAGGCAGGAATCATCATAAGCTTTTCTCTTGGACATTGATATGGTTCTTTCCATAGTATCTCTTGAAGTTTCTCTGAGGGTTATTCTTGGATACTATTTTCTGAAACTAATGGTTTTTGGCACTAAGAGGGTGATTCTTTGCCTCTGGCACTTGTAGACCCAATGATAAGGCCAGGCTTTCATTGAAGATGAACCCAGGTCATCACAGAAGAGAGGGAGGGGTGTGCCACTGATTTGGGCTTACTCCAGGAGATTCTTGACATTGGCTGTCTTGGTGGTGGGGTCCAATAAGGAAGTCTTGTAGAGCAGCTTACGTTGTGTAGACTACCTGGGGTGAACTTTTGTCAGGATTCCCTCAGCCACGCCAACTTGGTGTGATTTATCAGTGGTCATGACAGAGAACCCTGTAAGATTTTGGGAAACTTGGCTGTATGTGGTCTGTTCATTCTTGTTCTCTCTCATTCTTGCTCTCACTCACTCCTGTTCTTGATCTCTCTCTCTCTCTCTCTCTCTCTCTCTCTCTCTCTCTCTCTCTCTCTCCCTCTCCCTCTCCCTCTCCCTCTCCCTCTCCCTCTCCCTCTCCCTCCCTCCCTCCCTCCCTCTCTCCCTCCCTCCCTCTTTCCCCCCTCTCAATCTCGATCTCCCTCTCCCTCTCTCTCTCCCTCTCCTCTCTCAATCTCTCTCTTCCTCTCCCCCTCTCTCAGTCTCTCTCCTTCTCCCCCTCTCTCAATCTCTCTCTCCCTCTTCCCCTGTCCCTCTCCTTTTCCCTTCCTCTTTCTCCCTCTCCTTCTTCCTCTCTCTGTCTCCATCTCTCGCACACACTTTTGCTCTCACTTCCTTGCTCTCTCTGTCTCTGTGTCTCTGTCTCTCCCTCTATCCCTCCCTCTCTCTCTCTCTGATCTCGAATAAGTCCTTTCCTCCTCGATGAGTTGATGATCTGAAGGGTTCCCTGGAGCTCAAAATTCCACGCTCTTGGCCAGATTTCTATTTTGTTGCCTTCTCTATTTATACGTCCCTTCCTTATGTTAATACTTCGAGGAGCTGTATAGCTGTTGGTATGGGCACCCATCCATAACTTAGCAGACACTCTTCCCGAGTTTCTGTGGCTAAAAAAATCCCCTGCTCACCCTGTGGCTAACGTGGGGCCTTGGCCTCTCCAGATGTAGCTGGGCTGGTACTTTGGCACTAGCCTGTGATGGAGACCTGGCCAGAACCTTCAGGAGCCCAGGGTCAACACTGTTCCCCCAGGAGGACTGGAGTAGAAAATGCCTTGTCCTTTTCTAATAATAATGATAAGCCATGCTTCTCTGTCCAGTCACCTCCCTCCCCCACCGCACTTTGTTCCCAGCACTGGGTATAGGATGGGTTGAGGATGTTTATTCCTACTTTACAAAGAAGGAAACTGAGGCTCAGAGAGGGGAGGAGAAGGGACTTTGCCAAGGTTACATGGCCAGTAAGTGGCAGATCTAGCCCTTGAACCCACCCAGCTCCCCATCTTCTGGGTCCCCATGCTGCCCAGAAGAAGGAAGGCAGACCCAGTGAGAGCTGCTCTTAGTTGGAGTCTTGCTGTGAGCCTGCTTTGCCTGGGATTCCTCGGAGGTGTTGGCTCTGTGCCTGAGTGCCTGGGCTTCCTGACCATCCTCCTCTTCCTGGCTATAGTCTGCATCTTCTTCAATCTCGTGTCCCACCAGTGCTTCAGTTTAGCCCGAGATGGTGAAATAGTCCAGGTTCCCCTATTGCTTTTCCTTTGCCTTTGTACTTGTCACATGCTCTGGGCCTCTTGTGTCCTTACGTCCTTCCTCTGGTACATTTTAAAAATTATTATTCCGATAATTCCCTCACATAGAGATCGCGGAACGTAGGATGTCAGGACTAGTCAGTTGGTCCATTCTTCTCATTTTTGAGAAGAGGAGACTTAGACATTAAGATGGGAGTGATGGTAGGATTAGAGCAGAGGAGGGGAGCTCTTAGTGACCACCTAGTCGACTTAGTTCATCATGGAGAGGAGGAAGAAGGAATGGGGGCCTGGCATGGTGGCACATGCGGGTAATCCTTGCCACTGGGAAGGCCGAGGCTGGTGGATCCCTGGGGAGTAGTGAAACACCAGGCTACTTGAGGAGGGGTGAAGCAACCCAGGTTGAAAACCAAGGAGACCCAAACTTCTGTGCCAGTGATCAGTAGTGGCATCGGGACCGTAGCACTGGGAGTGGCATTAGGGCCATTGCACTCATGGCCACCTGGGAGTGGCCAGTACACTTTCAGGCTGGGTGAGATAGGGAGATTCAGTCTCAGAAGAATAAGAAGAAAAGGAAGAAACAGGGCCCCAGAGAGAAGTGCCTTGCCCGGTATCATCCAGAGCCCCAGGGAGCTGGATCTGGGATTTGGTCTCTCCCAGTGGTTTAGGATAGAAGACTTTTTGCCACCACCTTCTCCCCTTCTGCTCTACAAAGACTGTTATGGGCTCATGGGCCTATCTACCTTCCTGCTCCTTTCTGTATGGCTTTCCAAGGTCCAAACGCTGCTAATTTGGGGACTGAGGAATTTCTCCCCCTGCTGCCTGTGTGATTCAGAGGCCGTGCTAGTCTGCCCAGCTTCTCAGCTGGCTGGAAGCCTCCTTGCTTGTAAATGTTGCCCACCCACTAAGGTTTCAAGTGAAGATATTTGTTATCAGGGTATGTGAGGTGTGCCACCCTAGTGACATGGGACAATCACTAGATCTGGTGCCAGGAGATGCACTTATTACCTATGTGACTGCAGGCCATTTGTTTCTCTTCTCAAACCTCCATTTCATCATCTGTAAAATGGGTGTATTGACCCTTCCCTTCCCAGCCCTGTTGGAAAGAAAGGCCTTTGCCAGTGGTAGGGCACCAGAGAAAAGGGAGCTGTTGCTGCTTTAGGGGAGAAGAGGCTGTCAGGTGCTGCTTTGATCTGTGAAGTACTCTTTCCCTCTTCTGGGAAATAGATGATCGTCTTAAGCATGTCCTGCTGTGGGGAGCTCAGTACCACCAGGGAGCTGTGTGGGAGTGTTTGCCCTTGGCCGAACCTCTTCCTCAGCTGGACCTTCTTCCCCTGTGGATAGAGCTGGGGTAAGCTGGTAGTGTTGCTGTCCTGCTCTGCTGGTGGGTCCCCTGCACTTTCTCTCCCACCTCTTCAGGGAAGGCCATCTTTTAATCTGTCAACACAAAGGCTGTCTTTAATTAGCAGTAACACAGGGGAACTAGGAAGGCCAGAGTATATCCCAGAAGCCCACCTGTCTGATGTTTTGCAGGCTCCAAACTTGGGAAGCCCAAGATTTGTAGGGAATGCCTCTCTTTGCAGGGGTTCTGGAGGTGACAGCATAGTTCCCTGGGTGCTTTGAGAGGTTTGTTGTTTTTTTTTTCTTTTTTCCTGGAGATTGTTATCTGGGTGATTCATCACTGGCCACAAGGTTTCCAAATCCCAGAGTTCCCCTCACATACACACCTCTGCTTTGGGTCCCTGCAATAGTACTCCTAATCCTTTCTAAGCACCCCAGAATAACCCAGGGAGTAGCCTCAAGCTCTACCTTAGGATGCCCCATGGCCACTGACCCAGCCCTGCTTTCTCTGGATACTCTGGCAGCAGTACTCTCCTCATTGGAATGCAAATGGATGTGGATGACCTGAATCTTCTAATGCTTTGGGGTGGTGAGGGGAGGGACACAGGAAGGAGGGAGAAAGGGTACCCATGGAAAAAAAGCCACCTGGTCCATTAGCTAATGACCTGATCTCCTGTTTCTCAAGAGAGAGGGTGGGTGACTCCACGTGTGCCCAAATGAGCTGAACCGAGGGGGAGGCCCTAAGGACAGTCAGAACTCAGCTCGCCACATTGCTGGAAATTGGTGGGCCCCAGAAGCCAGCGCTTTGTAGGGAGCCCTGTTCTGAGTGCTGGAGGAGCCCGAGTTTAGAGGAGTCCCTGTCCTTGTCCTCCTGGAGCTCCCAGCCCACTAGTGGCTTCAGCTCTACAGGGGAAATCTTTAAATCTTTACCTTAGAGCTGCTGGACCTAGAGCTGGAAGTCCCTCAGATGCAATCCAGTCCAACCCCCTCATTTTACAGAGGAGGAAACTGAGGCCCAAGAAGGGGAAGAAACTTGTCCAAAGTCATACAGGGAATGAGAGAGCCAAGTCTCTGCTCCTCTTATTCTAGAACCAATGCTTTTTTCTCTCTGTATCTGGTAGCAGAGGAAAGCCCACAGACTGTGGAGTCAAAGGACCTGGTTCAAATCATGCTTCTGTGTAACCTTGGGCGGGTCATATGACACTCTGGGCCTCATTCCTCCTCCATATAATGAAGGTGTTGTGGGGTGGCTTGGACTCCATGGTCCTTGAGCTAGGATCCTTTGATTTTTCTCATCTGCTTTCCTGCCTTAATAAGAAGCTTTTTGAACCCTCGTGTGTTGCAGAACGCTTTTTTTTGAGTGCAGAACACTTTCTAGACAACATTAATGGTTGTTCTTCCTTCGTTCTCTGAGAGGACCATGACATCAGGGAGGTGATGCCATGACTGGCAACTGAATTATTGAGCTCTCTTAGGATCCCGACTTGACATATGAGGGATGGAAGGGTGGGTAAAGTCATGTGACCTTCCCAGAGCCTCCTGGGGAGTGGAGCCCTAGGTCTTCCTTTGGGTTCTCTTTGTGCCATTACCATGTTGCCATGGTGGAGCATTATGATGGAATGTTAGGAAGTCTGCTGCCTTTGGAGGGGGAGTCTCTGAAGGTAGAAAGGCCAGTACTGACCCTGCTATGCTTGGGGCCCCTCTGGCCAATGAAGGGCTTGGATCCAGGGCCTCCAAAGAGTCTCTTGGATGCTACACTCAGTGCTGATGTCATCCAGAACATCCTACAGCAAGGAATATTGAGGTCGGTGTCCACTCAACCCCCAGATAACCTGCAGGATTTTTGCTTCTATATAAATCCCTGATATGAGCTCATTTTGCTTTGGTTTGCCTCTTTCTATAAAAACTTGGACATGATGAATTGAGAGGCCAGGCTGCTTGTGTTCTGGATAACTGGGGCTATTACCTACTCAGCCCAGGAAGCCAGTCAGTATGGGAGCACTTTGGGTAATGCCACCCTTCTCAGGGCAGGGACTGTTTACTGTAGCAGGGACTAAGAGACAGCTTTGGGAGCTCTAGGTGGTCAAGGCTCAGCTATGGAAGTCCCCTTTTGAGTTGTCAATTTAACCAGGTCATGGTGAGATATGCTGCATCTGATTGGGAGAAGACCCTAGACTTGGTTTGCTTTAATCTGGGCCCATCTTGAGAACAGAAAAGACCATTTTTAAGAGGCTTTTTGAAGAACAGAGGCTTTCCTTGGAGGGTCTTTGTGAGGTTTCTCTGTGCACATCATGGGTCTACCCTGATAGCTTGGTTTCTACTCCACCCTCACCCCAATCGTTCCCTGCCTCTTACCTCACATAGGCACCTCTTAGATGGGACCATAGTACCATTTCCAGGAGGCATTTCTGAGAGCCTGCTTGGGTGGCCTTATTCTGTGGAACCTCTGGTCTAGGAATCTTTCTTTTGTTTTGTTGTTCAGTTCCCCATCTGTCTTGGAAATAGGATTTTCTCTCCTTGCTATAGTCCTTAGCCTCTCCATGATGGGAAATAGTAGCTCTTTTCCATCTAGAAACCTCTGGGTTTGCTCGTGCCATTGGATTCCTTGGTATTCTGCAGTTAGAAGGCCTGTTGCTCTTGGATATTCTGGCTGGCTTCTCTGATGAACAAAAAGTTTCCCCAGCTGGGATAGGGGTCTTAGAAGTAATTTCATTTGAAGTCTCCATTTTACAGGGGACGGAATTGAGGCCCAGGGAGGGGAGGGGTCTTACCCAAGTTCATACAGCTAATGCCAAGAGTTGAGTAGAAAGCACCAAAACTTTCTGTCCCTCCACCACCACCCCCTTTGCTCGCTCTGGGAAAGGTCCGTCATAACAGCTGTTTGGAATCTCACTCCACCATCCACATGACTTTATCTTGGCTTTGTCTGTTTGGACCTCTTAGGCAGAGCAGCTCTGGTCGCTTCTGTCCTGGTGGTGAAGGGCTGTCATGATCTCTACGGCACCACTCTATAGTGGGGTGCACAACTGGACCAGTACTGACCGTATTCGCATGTGTGGCATCAACGAAGACCGGTAAGGCAGCTCAGTGGCTTCTGAGAGCTTCATGGGGTGGGGAGCAGCTTGCAGAGTACTCAGCCCAGCCCATGTACCCGGAGCATTGAGGTGCCCATAGTAGTGTTGGCATATAGATTGGGGCGGGGGCAGGGGGCATAAGCTAAGCCTGGCCTTGGCCCAGAATGCACTTGTCTTCCTCTTGATGCTCAGCCCCTTGAGCTCCTCAGGGAAGGGCCCTCGCTGCTGTGTCAGCAATGGACCTTTGGCTGGGTAGACTCCACAGTGAGAAGGAAAGGGAAGTTAAGGCTCTTTCAGTTTTATTTACGGGGCTCAAGGCAGTATCATAAGACATAGAAGCCAATCCTGGACTCGTCCCTGGAAGAAAGGCAGCACTTGACATGTAGAGTCTTCTCCATGCTGGAAACTCCCATGTGCCTTTGCTCATGTTCTTGTGTCTTCTGGGCCTGCTGCTGCTGCCACTGCCGCCGCTGCCACAGCAGTTCAGGGGAAAGTTCGTGGGCTGCCGGGAAGGGCCAGAAAGCCCGCTGTGGGCTTTGCTGTCGTTTTAGTTAGATAGGGTTATTTACTGGTGCACTGATTATTCATGTCTTAAACCTAGATCCCGATTTCTAATCAGAGTACTCTAGATTTTAGAGCTACAAGGAGCCTTGGAGGTCATCTCATCCAGCCTCCATGTTTTCCAGGTGAGGGGACTGACTGACGACACTAAGGAAGGAAATGACTTGCCGGAGGTCAAAGAAGTAGTAAGAGGGACAGCCAGGATTTAAACCCAAGTTATTCATCTTAATCCCAACATTCTTTCCGCTGAACTATGATGGTCCTCTGACTCCTAGTCTAATATCCCTTAGGTGATGCAGTGGAGTGAATATGGAATTGTGAGTCAGGAGATCTGGGTTCAAAAGATGATTTGGGGAAGTTCCTTTCCCTCCTGAGCCTCAGTTTCTCTTCTGTAAAATAAGGGAGTTGGACTCTGGCTCCTGAGGTCCCTTCGAGCTCTAGAGCTAGGACCCTATGTGTGCCCTTAGGTAAGTCCCTTCCCTTCTCTGGGCCTCAGTTTCCCCTTCTGTAAAATGAGAGGGTCCCTTCCAGCTCTTGATCTAGGATCTTCTGTGTCTTACGGCCCAATTCTTTGGGATCATTGAAGATTCAGAGCTAAAGGAAGGGGATCTTAAAGTTCATCTGATCAGCCCTGTTCATTTTATAGAAGAGGAAATGGAGTCCAGAGGGACTTGCCTAAGGTCATTCAGTCATAAGTGGCCCAGGTCCTCCTATTTCTCAGTGTTCTTTCCACTGTAGGGCATCTAGAAGCTTTTGAATAAATAGTGATGGCTCTAACTCTCCTGAGGTTTGGGCGCCTTCTCTATGGCAGCCCTGTGTGCTAGTGGGTGTAAATGTTAGCCCCATTTTTTTCTTTTTGGGGGGCAATTGGGGTTAAGTAACTTGCCCAAGGTTACATGGCTAGGTTTTTTGTTTGTGTGCGTTATGTGTCTGAGGCCGGGTCCGAACTCAGGTCCTTCTGACTCCAGGGCTGGCGCTCTACTCACTGTGCCACCTAGCCGCCCCAGCCCCATTTTTTAGAGACATCTCTTGGCTTGGGGAATGAATGGCCCAGCTGCTCAGCTGATTTGCAGTAACCTTTGAAGTACTGTCACATCTGTCCCCTTTGTCATATCCAAGTCACAGGCCAGGCCATGTCGCTGATTTCCCAATTTCAGTCTTCCTGTATTTAATAACTGAATTCTTCAGCCCTGTAAAACTTGGAGAAATGATGGTTAATTACTAGAATATCCTTTGAGTTCATTGAGGCAGAGCATCATAGATTTTGAGCTGGAAAGGATCTTATATGTCATTGAGCCCAACCCACTTATTTTCTAAGTGAGGAAACTGAGGCACAGAGAAATGGGATTAGGCTCACAAGGCTTAAAATGTCTGAGACAGAATCCAAACTCAAGGATTGGTTCCTGACTCCGAGGCCAGTGTTGTGCCGTCTACTCCCACCCCTATGGCATATTCGCCCTTCTCCTGGCCTCCATTTGACAAGAGAAAAAGGAGACCCAGAGCATGAGGGGGTGATTAGGGAGGGGCTTCTGAAATCACAGCCCCCCCATCACACCCTCCAAGTGCTCCCCCATTTCGTTCCATTCTTTATTACTCATGGCCCCTCATTTTACACAAGAGCAAATCTAGCCTGAGAGAAGGGAAGGATCAAATCTGAGCTTGCAGAAGTTTCACTGGAGTTTTCCTCAGTCAAGGTTGTGTAGCTGCTCCTAGGAAAGGATATCTATTTCCAGGGAGAATTTCATGCAGGGTCAGGAGGGGCTGGGGCGGGGGTTATGTGTAGGGAGGAGCAGAGGGATGTGATACGGTTCTCCCCTCCCCTTCCTGGCTGGGGCTTGTGTGAGTGTGTGTGTATACATGTATGCACACACATGTGTGGGTGTGTGTTGGGGGTAATGTTGCCTTTAAAGAGTATAGATCCCTTTTCCCTCTGGTTTCCCTAGTGCCTGTAAGGGGAATGGGGGGATGAGAATAGGGGACCCTTTAAATTGATCTCCCTCCTCTCCCTCTCCACCCCCCACCCAAATAATGCCCATCCTTGGCAAATTCAAGTTATGACTTGTGCCCACCCACCTAATCCCAGGCTAGGTGTGGGCCTTGCTTTTCTGGTCTCTCAGGAGTTGAAAGTGTGGGTTTCCTCCCCCCTCTCCCCACCTTGCGCAGTTCCCCTAACTGGATCCACAGCCCTTCCACCCCCTTCTAACCCTTCCTGCTCTCTGGGTCAGTTTCGATAGCTGGAGGACACGCCCATTTCCGACATTCTATCCGCCTTTTAAAGGGCCCTTGCTTCTTCCCATTGGTTCTGTCATTGTACTGCCCTGGAAAGATGGGGAAGGGCTTTGAGTGATGTCCCTTTAGGAAGGACTCATTGCCCCTTCTCTCTCCCTCTCCCCTTTCTTGTCCATTTTGCTTTCCCTGCCCCAAGTTTTATTGGGGGGTGGGGATAACAGATTGTCCCCTTTTTCCAAGGGTGTGGACAGGACGGTCGGGGTTCTTCCTTGATCACGACGTTTTTACAGAGAAGTCCAGCCTTCCCATGAACTGGAGGGCCTGGCAGTGTGGGAGATCTAGCCTTTGGAGGCAGGAGGGAAAACAGTCACCTTTCTTTCCCCAGAAACGTCCATGCATTCTTGCCTAGTGCTTTTACAAGGGAAGATACCTGAGCTTTGCTCTGCCTGGACGAAGTCTCGTCCCTCTTTACTCCAAGCTGCCCTCACCCCCCCAGGTTTTCATCTTCCTGAGACACAAGAACAGGCCATTCTTGCCTTTTGTTTTTCACACCACAGTCATTTTCCTATGTACCTCCCCCCCTCCCCCCATACACCCAACCCCCATAGAAGCATTTCATTGAAAAATTAAGTACAACTGACCATGGTACCATTACTCGTGCATTGGCCTATACTTCTGAGCCCTCCCTTTATTACTGAGAAGGCTCAGATATTCCTACATTCTCTGGGATTTCCCAGTCAAGCATTGGCTAACTGCCTTTTGTGATGTGACCATTTACACAATTATGAGGAAGGCATATTATGGACTCATAGATCCAGAACTGGAAGGGACTTCAGAGGCCATCAGAGGAAGAAACAGGCTGAGATGGGAGGTGACTTATATAGGGTCACACAGGTAGTAGGGGACAGAGCTGAAATCTGAACCCGATTCCAAAGCCAGTGCTCTTTCTACTATGCCTCTCAATTCCTCACGTGGGCATGAGGGGTGGTGCTCTCCCTGCACATTTCAAGCTCCCTGCTTCCATTTTCAATACCCTCTTGGTGTGCTGGGGGCATCCTTAGGCCCAGGGACCTTTGGGAGTGATGGTTTGGTCTCCTGGTCCCCTCAGTATAGCCATGAGAGCAGGCCACCCATTGGGACCTTGCTTACTCCAAGTCAACCTGGGAGAGGGAAGAGCTGTTCCTTTGAAAGGCCTGCTAGATGAAGAGGTGCTTTTTGCTTCCCAAGATGCTCCAGAATGGGATTCCTTGGACATCCTTCCTGAATGCATTTCCAAAGGGGCTTCAGTTTGCAAAACCTCAGTTTGCATGCAGCTCTTTGAGGGGCTTTGGTATCAAACAAAGTCCAGCTGGGTGTTTGGAAGCATTTGTTGGCCACAGACAGAGCTAATCTCCAAGGCTGAGGATTCCCCAGATCCAACCTTTGTTGCCCTGGAGCTACTGGGAGAGGAGAGGCAGAGGTTTCTAGGGGGCCTGGGCTGGGGAGGGGGGTGGGAACATGAAAGCCAGATGATACAACAACAAACATTCATTAAAAGTCTTCTGGGAGGAGATAGAAGGTTTAGATAACCATGTCCCCTGACCTCATGAAGCTCTCTATCAGGTAGGGGGTGAAGACACAAGCCCAGAGACCTAGAATTTACTTTGGTCCTATTGTGTACTGGCTACAAAACAAAATGCTTTGTGAGCTTGGGTGGTGCTGATGCGGGGGTGGGGGGGAGGCATGGCCAGAGGTGACCTTTGAACTATCTCCAAGTCTCATGCCCTTGTCTCTATGTCTCTATGTCAGGAGAACGTCTCTTTCTGATGAGGAGTCCAAGGCAGCTGGCTGCCAAGGCTTCAGACCCCAGGAGTTTTGTGTCAGTAGCGGCTTTTCCAAGGTAAAAAGATGGTCTGCTGAGGATGCTGGGTGGAGCACAGCCCACAGTCCTTGTGGCCTCCCTCACAAAGTTAAAGAATCATATATTTAAAGCCTGCCGGGGCTGCAAAGACCACCATCTGGTCCAGCCTCATTTTGCTGATGGGGACCCAGAGCCAAGAGAAGGCAGGTGACTTGCCCAAGGTCACGCATGCCAGAGGCAGTGATCCCGGAGACATTGTTTTTTGTACTCCACTGCAGTAGAGCTGTCTGCTGGAGTCTCTCTTAAGGCACATCCATAGCATCAAAGGCCCAGCTGGGTCCCTGGAGAGCAGAGGCATCATCAGAAGTTGAATGAATGTTGGATCTTGGCTCTGGTGTGGACTTGCTGGCATGACCTGTCTTTGCCCTCTCATTTCTCTGTCTCTAGAATGAAGGGTTGAGGACCTTCAAGGTCCCTTCTAGTTTTGAATCCTCTGCTGACCATCCTACTCCCACCCAAACCTACCCTCAAAGGAAAAAGCAGCTGATAACTGTTAATGGTGGCCATTGCATTAAGAACACTGGGCAGGAGCCAGGAGCCCTGGGGTCAAATCCTAACTCTGAGACTAGGCCCTCAGGCAGGATCAGAATAGGTCTACTCTTCTACGATCCCATGCTGCTAGTTGGGCAGACTGAGTTCTGTTGGACTTCTTCCTCTCTTCCCCCTCCTCTTGCCCACACCTCTCTCCTCCCTTCCCGCCCCACCGTTGCTACCTCTATCCTTTCTGAAGAGGTCTAGCTAGCTTAATTCTGGGGTTATTTGGAAGGGTTGATCAAGTGGTTATCTCCAAAGCTTCTAAGTAGGAGTTACCTGGAGGGCATTTTTCAGATGCTCCCTCTGCTGTCTTCGCAGGTGGAGCTCACAGCAGTTGGTGGTGGCAGCGATGCCCAGGGGGCGGATGCAGCTAATGGCGCCAAGGAGAAATTTGGGCACAAGGCAGGGGAGCAGCAGCCCAGCACTGAGCCAAAAATGGCCCCTCCTGGGCCCGACGGTATTTTTACCCCATTAACCGAGCCAGGGGATGGCCAAGGGCTCAGCAAGCCTTCCCCCCATGACGGCACAGAGCCAGGCAGCAGCCGAGCCGAAACCCACATGGACAAGCTAGCCACCTGTCCCCTGGCTGGGCTTAAGGCACTGGACCACCAGCATGCTGGGGCGCAGAAGAACACTTGCATTTTGGCAACACTAGGCATCGGGGCTGCTATGGAGGGGGCCTTGCCTTTGGTGACTGCTGATGTCAGTCCTTTGCCTATCCCTGTTTCTGCCCCCGGCCCTGTGCCATTGTCGGCCTCTCTCTCAGTTCCCCTTGCCGTTCCAGCCTCAGTCACCCTTTCAGCTTCTGTCCCTTCCCCTCCGTTGGCTCCGGCCCCGACCTTGGCTCCAGCTCCCATCCCCATCTCTCTCGCTACTCCGGCCTCCATTCCCACACCAGCCCCCCTGTCACTCCCGGCGTTAGTTTTGGCTCCTATACCTGCCACCGGCCCTGTGCCCCCCCTCCCCACCCCAGCCCCATCCCCAGCCACCCTCCCTGCCCCCCCGCCAACTCTCATCACCGCCTTTGCCGCTGCCACTCCTGCTCCACCCGCCACTCCTGCTCCCGTGTTCACCCCAGCCCCCACCCCTGGCCCTCAGGCCAAGCCTGCGCTGGCCCCCATTCCCACCTCAGCGCCCATCTCTGCCCCCTTCAGCCTCAACCGAGTGTGTTTCCCTGCCACTCAGGCCCCGGCCATGCAGAAGGTGCCCTTGTCCTTTCAGCCTGGGGCAGTCCTGGCCCCAAGCCAGCCGCTGGTTTATATCCCTCCCCAGAGCTGTGGGCAGCCTCTGAGTGTGGCCACGATACCTGCTCCATTAGGAGTGTCCTCTACACTCACGCTCCCTGTGCTACCCTCGTACTTGCAGGAGAGGTGTCTGCCAGGTGTTCTGGCCTCTCCTGAGCTCCGTTCTTACCCCTGTGCTTTTTCTGTGGCCCGCCCACTGACTTCAGATTCCAAGCTGGTCTCCCTGGAGGTAAATGGACTCCCCTGCACCTCTCCGTCCAGTGGAAACAGCACCCAGCCTGTGCCTGACGGCGGCCCTGCTCCTCCAGGGGACGTCCCTCTACCTGCTCCTGCTGCCAAGATTCTCTCCCCACCGCCCCAGCCTTCCCTGCCAGCTACCAGCGGGAGCTCGACCCCAGGGCACCCACCCAAGGTCTCAGCCCCTGCAGAGCATCATGCCGAAGGAGCTTCTGCCACCTTCTCTCCTCTCAAGTCCCCACCACAGCTGGAACGAGAGATGGTTTCCCCTCCTGAGTGCATCGAGATGCCTTTGGACCTCTCATCCAAATCTAACCGCCAGAAGATTCCACTGCCGAGCCAGCGCAAGACACCACCCATGCCAGTGCTGACGCCAGTGCACACCAGCGGCAAGGCCTTCCTCTCCACAGTCCTGTCCCGCTCTCATCGGGCAGCCCAGGCCACTGGCAGCAATGTCACCTCGTGCCTAGGACCTGCCTCCCCATTCGTCATCTTCCCCGAGTTTGTGAGAAACGGGGACCCCAGTGCCTGGGTGAAGAACTCTACAGCGTTGATCAGTGCCATTCCCGGTACCTACGTCGGGGTGGCCAATCCTGTGCCTGCTTCCCTGCTACTGAACAAAGACGCCAGTTTGGGCATTGTCCGAGACACACGGCACCTGCCCAAACAAGAGCCCATATCCATTGTCGATCAGGGAGCACCCAAGAACCCCAGCTCTGCCTGTGGCAAGAAGGGCAACCAGTCAGCAACTGCTGAGAACCCAGTCAGGCGATCTACCCCGGCTCGGATTGCCCCCGGGGTGCCTACCTGCCCATCTAAGGAAATGCCATTTTGGAAACCCACAGGACAGGGTAGCATCTACTCAAGGTGTTCGATTAATGGGAAGCCCACCACGGCCCAGGTCTTACCTGTTGGTTGGTCACCCTATCACCCATCTTCACTCTTTTCAATTGGCATTCCCAGCCCTGGGCAGTTGGCTGCACATCAAGGGGTGCCTATCAAACCAGCTGGCATTGCTGGGGAGTTCTCTATGGTGCCATCAGCAAACCCCAGTGAGGCTGCCCATGGTGTCGCTGAGGGTCAGCCACGACCCAGTGGACCCTTCCCAGAGGGGCAGGAACCTGTCTCGAAGAGCAATAGCTGCCAGCCCCCCAGCAAACCTTGTGAGGAGCCAGTGAACCCAACCATCTTGATCTTGGGGCCCCAGACAGCTGGCCTACCTGTGTCTCTCCAGTCTAGTAATGTTGGAGATGTGAGAGGGATGAAGGCCAAGGCCGGGAGTCCACCCCGAGACCGAGGGCCAGAGGATTCAGAGAGCCGGCAAAGTCCTGACCCCCCTTCCAGTCCAGAGGACCCTCATAGCTCTTGCAGCCTGAAGCCGGCGGGAGATGGCAAACCCAAGAACAAGGTGCTGGCCACCTACCTGGCCCCCAACCCGGCCTCGCCCCCCTCTCAGGGCTTCCACCAATTGGCCGAGATGTCTTTGCTACCTCACGAAGGCCACCGGAAGGAACTGAAAGTTAAAACTGAAGCACAGGGGACCAAGAGGGGCCTAGGCCTGGGAGCTCGCCGGAAAAGCGATGGGGACCTCAGCTGGGTGAAGAAAGAGAACGTGATATTCTCTCTGAATCAGTGTTTCCAGGCCGAAGACTTCCTTGGGGGACCAGCCAAGGCTAAGGCTGGGCAGAGTCAGCACAGGCAAGAAGGCCGCAGCAGCTTCTCATGCAAAAGCAAATGGCATCCTGATGATGGCGCCAAGCCATCCTCAAAGAGGATGAAGTGCAGTCGACCCAAGGAGGAAGACATGCCAGCCAGCAAATCCCGAGGCCGGAGCCCCCACGGACACAAGGTGAGTATTGCAGCGGCCAGTGACCAAAGGGCTAGAGGCTTGAGAAGTCGAAGGGGGGACCCTGGGTCCCTCCGTTTTCTGATTTCCAACTGAGGAAAAGGAGGGCCAGGACAGGGAAGGGTCTTGGCTAAGGTCATATGGCTTTGGGGTTCAGCCTAGGGCCTCTTTGTATTAAAGGTGAGGAACTGGAAAAAGCTAATCCCATCTTGGGCTGTGTTAAGAAAGAGAGAGAGGAATAAGGCTGGGACGGGAGGCATTGTAGGCAGACCCTTGCCTCCTGGGGTGTGTGACCTGCTGAGTGATCTTGAGGCTGTTTTGCCGGGGAGGGGGGGTGGGTGATAGCTTCCTCTACGTGCCTAAAAGGGGCTGGAAGAGAAATTCATCTTATTTGGTCCCCCAGAAGGCAGAATGAAGGAGAGCAGGGAGGGGAGTTACAGAGAGGCAGATCAGGCCTTGTCAGAAAAAAAACTTTCTAACAATGAGCTGTTTGCAAGTGGACTGGGAAACTGCCTCAGGTAGTGGTGGATTTCCCTTTTCCTCCCTGGAGATCTTTAGCCAAAATTGATGCCTGCTTGTTTACTGGCCTGGCTTTCCCATTGCAGGGAAGAATAAGGCCTTGTGAAGCCACTGAGGAAAGGGAGGGAGGGTGCTTTCCCTGACAGGCTTTCTTCGGAGCTGCCTTCCCTTTCTCCACCTTTCCCTTTGGAATTGAGGAGCCTTTTCTGGGAGAGACCCCACCTGGGGGCCTGGCCTTGGGAGTTCCTCCAGGCCCGCCTCTCGAGAGCAAGGTTCAGGCCTGGAGTCAGCATTTGGCTGGAGGCTTTAGGGACAATCCTGACAGGTGCTCTTGGGGTTTAACAACTTTGGTTCTTTCTTTTGAGGAGAACCAGAGGGTGTCAGTACAAGGAAGGCATATGGCACTGGCCCCTTAGGAATCCCCTTGCTGCCTTCTGTGTGCAGGAGAGGTGATGCCAGGCATTCCTAGGCCCTAGATCTGGAGCGATGTTAAGAAGACAGGAAACCAAACACTAAACACATGCATGCCCAGGATGTGCTGGGTGCTAGGCTACCCACCTAAAAGACAACCCTGGCCCTCAAAGGGCTTATGTTCTATTGGGACTTGTCCGAGGATGAAACCTGTTAGTGGCAGAATGGGAATTCAAACCTGCAGTGGATCGGAGAAAGAGGAGGAAACTGAGGCCCAGGAAAGTGATTTGCCTGAGGTCATGCAGCTAGTAAGTGACAGCCAGCCAGGACTGTTTGCATTGTGCCTTAGCATTGAATGATTTAGAAGTATGAACTCACCAAAGCCAAGTGACTTGGCCAGGGTCACACAGCCAGATGTCAGAGGAGGGACCTGAGCATAGGCCTTTCTGATTTGGAGAGCAGGTCTCTAACCCGTATGCTACACCACCTTTCTTGGCCAAAATCAGAAGTGGTCTAAATGATACCCACAAGATGTTACTTGCCCTGAATTTTTAATAGTTCATCTCTTAACTCCACCCAGGACAACCAGTGGATTGGAAAGCATTTCTCACATACCCACTGCATGCCAAGCATTGTGTTAGGTGCTGTCATGCAAAGAAAAAGGCAGGACATTCCCTGCCCTCGAGAAGCTTATGTTCCACTAACTTCTAGTAGCCTATCCCTATCTAGCTTGTCCCTCAGAAATCCTATTCTCTGCCACAGATTCTGTGGGCTTTGGAATAAGGGCATCAGTCAAGGAGGGGGCAGCAAATGACAAAAGGCCAAGACTAAGGTTCTAATCTCAAGTCCACCACTGACTAGCTGCATGATTTTGGCCTACCCCTCTCTGGGCCTCTGTCAAATGAGGGGGCTGGATTGGGTGACCTCGGAAGGCCCTTTCAGGGCTCCTAGTCAGGGATTCTGTGGGTAAACTGAATTGGAATTCAGTTTTTAACCTGAGCTATCTTCCTGCTTCTGCCCAGGAAACTCCTGGAAATCTGACAGGGTTGGTGGCTTCAGCCTCTCTGTTCTCCCACCCCCATCGCACCCCCCCCCCCAAGCTCAGGCAGCTTGGATGGCCCTGGGAAATGTTTCCTCAACCTGACATCTGCCAGGCCTGGCCCTGCCCCTTTGCGGAGCCAGGCAGTGCTGACCAACCAGCAAGTGAAATGCCACTGTGTGCCCTCTGGCCTGGACGTTGAGTCCAGGTGAAAAAAAAATGAACTAGAAAACATTTAACCCCCTATGCCCCTGCCAGGGGTTGACTTTGTTCCCCCATTATTGGAGAGTCAGGAATCACTTTCATTAGTGTTTCCTGTTTTTAACATCACCTTTGTTCCTGATCTAGCCCTGCCTTCCCAGAGAACTGTCCTTTATGACAAAGAATAAGCAAGAGGGAAAAAAGACAGGTTAGAAAAACTATCCCATACCTCAGGAATGCTGGAGGATGACGTACACATCGTTGCGCATCCATAGGCCCTCACGTTTGCCGAAAAGGGCAAGAGGTGTATTGGCTCCTCTCTGGGGCTGGTTGTCATTTTCAAAACCTTTTTTTCTTACCAATAGACATTAGCATTTATGAAAAATATCCCCTCTTGGCTTTTGGTTGCTGCTGTTTCTTTCTCCAGCTATGTGGGAAGACCCCAGAAAACCTGGGTCCGAGGCTCCACTCTTCTCCTAACTTACCTATATGGCCTTGGACTAGTCCCTTCCCATGTTGGTTCCTCAATGGATATCTCTTAGTTTCAGATCTCCTCTTCTAGTGGCTCTGGGTCGAGCTGCTCGCACCCCTGGCCTGGTTATTCAGTGCTGCATGATGTGGCAGGGCCTAGAGGGAGTACTTTAAATGGGCGGTGTTAGAGTCTAATGGAAAAAAAAAAAACATATTAGGCTGGTAATCGGGAGACCTGGGCTGTGGCCCCAACTCCATTATGGGGTAACCTTGAGTGAGGCCTCAGATCTAGCAAATGTGGCTAGAAAGTCCTGGCCCCCTCCTTCCCAGTGCCATTACGAGAGCCAGGTGAGATGATGGGCATGGAAGGCCACTGCAGGGAGGAATTGCCCAACCCAGACATTCTTTCTGAAAGATGATACTTAAGTTATTGGCCTTCAGGCCTTTCTCCCTAGCCTTCGATTCAAGTTCACTTGTTTGACTTTAATATCAATATAGTAGTTTGTATCCCATCCCCCCTGCCTGGCACAGTTGTAACCTATTCAACAACAGTCTCTTCTGGGACGCTGGCTCCTGTGTGACACCATGTCCCAGGTGCTGGGGTAAGACAGACCAAGACTGCCCATTCATCTGCTGACCAAGGTTCAGGGCTGCCCTGCTCCCTGGCTGGATTCTGGCTGCTTTATGGCCTGTATCCCAGAGGGGGGCGCTTGACCTTGCTTGTGTCCTGGGCCCTTTGGACAGTCAGCCTGGTAAAGTCTATGGAGAGGCCCTTCAGAATTGTGTTTGTAAATGTATAAAATGCACAGATGTTAAAATAATTAATGAATTCCCAGCTCCCCCCTCCCCCATGGCCCTTATTCTTGGATGCCTTTGCTGGCCCTGCCCTCCCAAGCTCATGGCTCTTTAGGAAAGTCCCGCCTTCCTTCCCCACCCAGCTCAGGTGCAGTCTTATGCCAGCAGCCTTCTGGGGTCAGGCACAGTCCACCTTCTCTTCCTCGGAGTTCTCATGGTGTTTGGCCCGGGGCCTACCTTGTTCCCTTTTATGCCTTAGTTATTTCTCTGTGAGAACAGGGCCTGTACTACATTCTGAGTCATCAAGGTGTAGGAAAGGGCTAGACTTTAGAGTTCCAAGAGACCCAGGTTCACATCCTGACTCTGTTACTTCTGGGATCTGTAGCCAGTCATTTCACTGCTCCCTCAGTTTCCTTCTCTGTGAAATGGGGTAATAACATCTGCACTGCTTCCTTAACAGAGCTGTCGCGGGCAAAGTGCTTTCTAAACCAGGCCTGTACACCAAAGGATTTCAGGCAGCCCACGAAAAAGGTAGAGGATATTTTCCTTTCCGCTTTTCTCGAGCTGCCCAGAAATCCTTTGGTGGGTCGCAGGTTGTACAAGCCTGCCCTAAACATTAGAGTGCCAGAGAATGCAGTTCTTCTGTTATGGCTCACATTCCCAGAGCCCAGCACGGCCAAACTCTACAGGGACCTAATAATCCTCCTAAATTCACCAAGCATTTACAAAGCACCTACTGTGTGCCAGCCACTATATTGGGGCACAGGAGATACAAAGACAAGAGAGAAAGCTAGGCCCTGACCTCTGGGAACTTCCATTCTTTTGGAGAATGGAACACGTTTAAAGGTTAAGAAATCCATAATGGCAATTTGAGGAATCAGAAAAAGGGTTCTTGTGAGGAGACCCCAAAACTGAGCCTTGCAAGGAGAAAAAGGCAGTGCAATCTAGCCAAGGATTGGGAGGCACGCATCCTGTTCGGAGGCCCAGAGGTGGACTCTCCTATATGAGGAATGGCTGATATCCATATGACCTCTGACACTTACTAGCTGTGTGACCCTGGGCAAAACACTTCCCTGCTGTCAGTCTTGGTTTCCTCATCTGTAAAATGGGGATGATGACAGCAGCACCTACCTTCCAGGCTTGTTGTAAGGATCAAATGAGATAACATTTGTAAAACACAGTGCCTAGCACCCAGTAGTTGCTTAATGCTTGTTCCCTCCCTCCCCTTGATTCTATAAGCAGGCTAGTTTGACTGAAATTAAGGACTGAGTCCTTAAAGGTAAATAATATGAGACAAGGTGAGAAAGATAGGCTGTCTTCGAACTATGAAGAGCTTTAAATTCCAGGCAGAGTTTTGTATTTTAATCCTAGAGGCAATAGGGAGCCACTGAAGATCCCTGAGCAATGGAGTGACATGAGCAATGTTTGTTGAATTGGTTAGAAGTGAATGGCACTCCTGCAAAGGATGGAGTACCCTTTGCCAGTTAGCCTAACTATAGCCATGTCTCTCCCTGTCCCTCTATAGTGGAGGAAGCACCATGGGGATTCCCATGAATCCAGCAAGAAACCCTGCAAGGCTTCAGGCAAAGAGCACAACAGCATACGGATCAAGCACAAGAGACAGAAGTCTGCTAAATCCCAGTCCCAGATGACGGGATTCCGAAGAGGAGATGGACATGAGGAAGGTAGGCCTTGCCCTTGGCATCTCTCTGCTTTCCATCCTGAAGGCAGCTAGATCTCCAAGTCCGGAATGTTACCAATGTCCTAGGGGCTCATGGGAGTTGACTGTGGGGACCCATTGTCTGGCCCTGGCCCTGTTTACTCTACAGCTTCTGCAAGCCTCGGTTTCCTTGTGCTTTAAATGGGAGCATTATCCTTCATACTCTTTTATTTTGGGGCTTAGACTTTGCTGACATTCTTCTTATATCTTCTCTTCTCTTCAAATGATGTCCCCAACCCTCCCCACAGGCTACTTGGAGAAGAAAGCCAAGAACAATTTCCGAGACTTCATCCCTGTAGTATTGAGTAGCCGGACCCGCAGCCAGTCTGGTGAGTGTCTTCTCTTGGCAGCTGGGAGGTGGGGGGCCTGAAGGCTGCTCCAGGGCATCTGCCACAACTCTGGGACACACCAGCTCTGAGCATGCCCGATGCCTTCAGGCCTACACAAATGTCACCCCTGTGGGCTAGGTGGTGGGCACTCTGGGCCCTGGTGGCACCTTGCCCATTTACATCCTTGTGAGGTCACTTAATCTCGATGGGTTTCAGCCTTTGGAAAATGGGACATATTGGTAGGTTGAGTCATCTTCCAAAGTTAGAAGGCCCTCAAAGTTCTCTAGAGTCTCCCCAGTTTGTGGTGATCCAACCTACATTTACAAATGCTAATTTTTCCTAGCTTCTCCCAAGGCTAAAAGCACCTGCTTGTTTATGATTATTACCCTTAGTAAGGGGTTAAGTATTATTAGTATTAATGGTATTTGGATGGAGCTAATTTCTTCAAAGTTTACAAGTCCACCCACCTATCTGACATCTGAGGAGAAAGGACTCGGCCCAGGCCACCCAGCCAGTATGAGCTAATCAGAGGCGGTCTTCCGATTTCCAGGTTGAGTGCCAAAGCAGTGGTTGGTGGGAGCCTCTTGCCCCTGCCCCCGAGGGGGAGGGCCCTCCTTTCTTACCTCAGGCATGTTCTGTCCGCAGGGAGCCTTTGCAGCACCTTCACCACTACAGCTGACTGTGAGTTGGGCAACCCAGAAGTGTTCCCCATGCTGGAGGAGCACCAAGAAGAAGTGGGGCTGGGCAGCAAACACCGCAAGCGAAAGACCCACCGCTCCTCCCAGCATGTGAGCCGCCGCTCACGGGGGGACCGCTCCCTGGCAGATCGGGCCAGTCGGCACCTGCGCAGGGCCCGAGAGCTGCCCTGGAAGATGGAGTCCCCGAGGCAGCCATGGGACACGGAGGATGAGGAGGATGAAGATGAGGATGAGGAGGAAGGCCACGTGAAGAGGAAAAAAAGGAGGCGGCAGAAAAACCGCAAATATCACACTGGGGAGTATCTGACGGAGCGGGAAGAGCAGACACACAAATCTCTGAGCCACCAGCGGCGCAAGGCCAAGACAGGTATGGCCAGCTGCGTTGGGTTCAGTGCTCTTTGCTGCTCACTACTGGGGAACCAAAATCTAGAAGTGCCACCATTCTGTACCCACCCTGTTTTACAGATGAGGAAACTGAGGCAGTCAGAGGGGAAATGAAGTGCCTGGAGCGTTAAGTAGGAGAACCAAGATTGAATCCACGTTCTCTTACCCCCAATCCAAGCTTCTTTCCATTGTAGCATGCCGTCTTCCCAAATATACCGTAGAGGCAGCAAGGTGCCTTAGAAGGAACACTGTCTTTGGCGTCACTGGACCTGGGTTCTAGGTCCAGCTCTGCCACTTACTAACTGTGTGACCTTGGGCAAGTCCCTTCCCCTCTCTGGGGCTCAGCTTCATTGGCTGTGGTATGAGGTAGTTGCACTAACTGGTCTGTAAAGGATCTTTTTGCCTCCTAATCCCCCAAATGCTGGAATCCTTTCAGGATTCCATTCAGGAGTCTGGCCTGGGGTGATGGCTGTGGCCTTTCCCTTTGCTAGATTAGTGACAAGTATCCCACAGAATCATAGGTCTTGAGCTAGAAGGAACATCAAAGTCAGAGTCCAGCTCCCTTATTTGACAGAAGAGGAAACTGAGGCAGTTTCATTCATATTTGAAAACCAGGTCCTCTCGTTCCAAAGTCCCTGCTGTTTCCACCACAGGGCCTCCTGATGATTGGAAGCCATTGCCTTAATGACCTCTGCCTTCTCAGAACAATGGAGAGTACCTTTTGGATATATCTCCTGGAAGGAGGGGTCAGCCACAGGATAGAATCTAACTGGAGTCACGGGCAAATCCTAGGGGAGACAGACAGACTGAGCAGATTGTCCTGAAGGTCGGCCCCCCATGAAGGTAGGGCTAATGGAGGAGGGCCTAAGCAGCCAGGTGAGGGATGGGTAATGGATGAGCCCAGAGCTGGGCCTCTCGCCCCTCACCCCTCACAGGGTACATAATGATTTCAGAAAGCCTAACTTAATTAGCAGATGGTTCATTAGATGGTTAGTCTTTCCCTCCTCCTACCTTCCCACCCTCCCTGCATGGCTTTCCCAGGGAGTTAATCTGTTAAACAAACACTTAGGTGAGCTGGAGAGAATGCCTCCTTCAGGGGCCCTTTGGAAATTTGAGTCTTCCATCTCTACTTTCTGATTGGGAGTATGGGAGGGAAATTGAGGTTCTTTTCAAGCAGAAATATACTTTAGATTGCAAGTCAAGTCCCTAAACCTTTGACTTTAATTAAAGCCAGAAGGGCAAGGCAGAGGAAATGTGAACCTTGGGGAAGAGGTGCAAGGCTGGTGGCCTTGGATTGGCCAGCCCTAGACAAGGAGGTAACTTTTCTTGGGCCAACCCAGGCATCGCCACATGGACTCCCCAGCCACTACACTAGGCCGGTGCCACCTGTGTGTCCCTGATTAGGAGAGGGATCACTAGGTTTTCAGACAAACAAAAGCCTGGGGAGGGCTAGTCAGGTGTGCTCAAATAGACCAGAGGTTTTAGAGCTGGAGACCTTAGAGGTCATTCAGTCTACCTCTTTTTCCTCTCCCAGCCCCCTTCCATTTTACAGAAGGGGAAACTGAGGCAGTAAAGTAACTTACCTAGTCACACATAGGATCCTAGATCTAGAGGACATCAAGTCTAGCTCTCCTTATTTTACAGATGAGGAGACTGAGTCAGGCTAGTATTAGAGGCAGGATTCAAACCCACTGATTCCTGCCTCCTAATCCTGTATCCTCTGAAGAGGACCCGACATTCAAAGGCCTGACTGGACCCAGCTCTTACTTCTGCTGCTCCATAGCAAATCCCTGCCCCTCTTGGGCCCCTGCCTCACCTTTCTGAGAAGGGCTTAGGCTAGATACCTTCCAGCTCAGTAACTCTGAAATCTCCTGAGTCCTTTATGCCAGATCACTGCTCCCCACCCCGCTTTGCACCCTCTCTTCCTGTAGCACATGTCTCATGATTTACTCATCTCCAGCTGTTTATCACCATCCCCCGTCCCTACTAGCTTGAACTCATGGACCACATATTGTGGCAGTGGGAAGAGAGAAAAAGATCAGGGAAGTGAGCCCCGATTCTTCTGACTCTGGATGACCCAAGTCCTCCTGCACTCTTGGCGTGGGCCTTCTGATTTTTAAACTGTTTATATGGAACTAGGTGTGTGCTTGGAATTTCTAGTGTCATTAGGCTGTGGTCTTTGATCTTCTCCAGGAGGGAGTCCAGAGCTGTCCTCCCAGGCTGCCAGACTGGTCATCTATTGGCCAGGAATGGGTATTTGATGGACTGGGGTTTCCTAGTTCCTTTGGGTCTCCAGGCCAGCCTTGCTTGCCTTATCTGATCTTCTCTGCAGTGGAGGGAGGTGGAGCTTAGCCCAGGCTTTGACTCTGTGTGGCAGATGGTTTCAAAGTATACATACCCAGCCCACCCATCCTCCCAGAGATCAGAAGTTCAGATAGCCTACTCAGGGTTCGAGTCCCATGTGATCACAGGGTGAGTAAAGGGGGCTGAGGAAGAACCCAGCATTTTGGGTCAAGGAGTTGAGACATCTGTTACCTTTTGCTGAACCTAGTACGTTTAGCACAACTTATGCTGACTTGCCACATTTTGGCGGGGGCGTTAAATACTGTTAAGTTCACTGCCTCATCCAAAAGGAGTCTGGGGTCAGTGATTAGGGGCAGTTAACAGGAGGAAGGAAATAGCTCTCCTGGGAAAAGGAAGACTCCAGGGAAGTCTCAGTCCTTGGGGGTAAATGGGATACTATGTGGGGCCAAGCCCAAAGCCCCCAAAGAGAGGAGCTGGAAAGGTGGTTGGATTACATTGTGAGATAATGTAAATGGGCAGCTAGGTGGCGTAGTGGATAGAGTGCTAATCCTGGAGCCAGGAAGGCTCATCTTCCTGAGTTCAAATCTGACCTCAGACCCTGGGCGAGTCACTTTATCCAGTTTGCCTCAGTTTCTTCCTCTGTAAAATGACCCGGAGAAGGAAATGGCAAACTGCCCCAGGATCTTTGCCAAGAAACCCCCAAATGGGGTCACGGAAAGTCAGACAACTGAAAATGACCAAACAAAATGATAATAATATAATAGGAACAGTAGAAATATAGTATAAATAATAACATACTATAATATAAATAGTGGGGGCATTTGATCCTCACTATAATTCTGTGGGGTAAGTGTTATTATTGCCCCCATCTTACAGACAAGGAAACTGAGACTGAGAGAGGCCAAGACTTGCCCAGGGGCATACAGCTAGTCTATGTCTGAGGCAGGATTCCTGACTACAGTTAACTCACTGGAGGCCATGGGGCCTGCTGTGCTGGGCTCCTTCCTCCCCCTACCCATTTTTTTAACCTCCCTCTTGAGGCTCCCATTGCCTTCACAGCAGCCTGTGACTTCTCTTCTGGTCTGGACCCTGCAGGTACTTGGGTTTGTGCCTTTTTAATTTGGCAAAAGGTTGTCATTGGCATTTTTTTTAAACCTTCATTGTTTCCCCACTGACCTCTCAGATCAAGTTCAATTTAGTTCAGTCCAATACAGCAAAAATTATTAAGTGCCTGCTATGTGCCAGGCACTGGAAATACAAGGACACAAGTGAAACTGGCTTCTTTCTCCTAGAGGAATGTGCCATGGAGATAAGTAAATAATTCTAAAATAATACAGATATCTTCAAGAGAGAGCACTTAGTAGTCTTACTAATTTTTTTTTTTTGCTTTATTTTTGAAGGGGGAGGGCAGGGCAATTGGGGTTAAGTGACTTGCCCAAGGTCACACAAGTGAGTGTGTCAAGTGTCAGAGGCCAGATTTGAACTCAGGTCCTCCTGACTCCAGGGCCAGTGCTCTATTCACTGTACCACCTAGCCACCCCTAGTCTTCCTAATTTGAGCTCTCCTATAGTCTGTGCCCCCACCCTCACCTTGCCAAACAGGTCTCATTTGTCCCTGGGCCAGCCAGCTAGACTTGATCCCCTGAATGGGCACTAGAGGCTCAAAAGTCTCCAATAGCAGTCCTCCCCACAGCCTGTTCCACTCTGAAGCAAATGCTACCATTCCCTTGTCTTCCTTGTTAAAATGTGTCCATGGTGGGGCTGTACCTTCCTCTCTCACCCCAAACTTTGGCAAGGCATCTTATAGCAGACAGGGCCCCCAGCCTAGAGTCAGGATTTGGGCTTGACCCCTGGCTCCGATGAATCTTGCCTGTGTGATCTTGGGCAAGCCCTTTCCTTTCTCTGGACTTCAGTTTCCTCACCTAGAAAAGGAAGGGGTTGGATTGGATGACCCCTGAGCTCTCTGGCTAGGCTCCTGTGGGCCTGGGGCCCTTCTAGCTCTAGGCCCTGTAATAATCATCTTAGAAGCTTTTGTTGTGTTCCTACTGTATGCCAGGCATACAGTAAGGACTGGGGATGCCAAAAGAAAACCAGCTTTGGGAAGCTAGAGATTAATCACTCGATGCAGAAGCACATATTAAGTGCCCGTGTTGTACCAGGCAGCACCCTAGCACAAGGATAACAAAGTATGGTATGTCTCTCTGCACACGAGGGCTGTGATTGGGCCCACAGTGTGTCCAGCCCTGTGATGCCACCAGGCAGCAGATAATGGGCCTTTACTGTATTCTGAACAGAGAAGGCTTTGCTCAGCTCAGAGCAGGCAGAGCCATAGGCTTTGACGGGTACGCGGGAACGCCATCCTTGACTGTGTAGGGTGTGAGAAGGCAGGCAGCTGGACTGGGGGGCCTACCGGGCTTGGGGATCGCAGCTGCTCCACAAGCCTGGGAGCCCTCAGACGCTAGATTTGGAAGTCCAGGGAAACCCCAGCTGGTATCCTGGCTCCAAAACTTGGGCTTTGGCTCTTTGTGCCTTATACTTCCCTACTCTGCAAAGTCTCCCAGGATGGTAGTAGGCAGAGAAGAGTGCCTTGAAATGCTTAATATACTAAGGCAGCAGGGGCAGGGAGCTCCCCACTCTCCATTCTGCTAACACTGATCAGGCATCTCCATTCACCAAAGCCCTGGGCCTGAGATTGGCCCCTGGCCTCCAGGAGTGTCTATGGCACTGGAGGAATAGAACTCCAGATAAGTATAATACATGGGAAATGGGATGGCATAAAAGGACATACCCATACCTCAACCTTAGACCCTAGAGCTCTTGGAAAATGTGAGGAGAGAGAAAACACTTTCAGCAGAATGTAAGCGCCCTGAGGACAGAGCCTTTTTCCTTTTTTGTCTTGATGTGCCCCTGGTTGACCCATGGGAAATGCTGGTTGTGTGACCTTGGAAAATCACCTAATCTTCCTGGGCCTCAGTTTCCTCATCTGTAAAATGGAGGTAGTCCTAGAACCTACCTTCCAGGGTTATCATGGAGCTCTAATGACATTACATATGTGAGATACAGACGTATATATGATAACCTCGTATATTTTATTTATATATATATATGTATATATATACACATACATAAATACCTATGTGTGTATATGTGTATATATACATATATATCTATATGAAAATAACCTTATGTTATGTAAATACCGGCCCTTACTGATTCGGTAGATAGTATACTTGAGCAGGGAGAGTTCTAGGCAGGTGGCCATGTTTTCCTCCTGGGCTAGGGGGATCCAGGCTGGTGGAAGCAGACTAACTTGACCCCTTTCCCTGTTAGTCTCTAACACCAGAAAGTGCATCCTGAATATTTGGTGATCTTATTGCTGGGGTCATAAGGTTTTGAGCTAGAAGGACCTGACAAACTATCCTTCATTTTATAGATGAGGAAACAGCCTCTGAGGCACGTTTCAAAGCCCAAGGCTATTTGCTTTTCCAGGTAGTGGTGGGTGGGAATGATCTGCCACCCTCTACCAGCAGAGACCTTGGATCTGACTTCCTGACCCCTCAGATGGTCTGGCCTTGTGGGCTGCCCCCTAGTGGCTGGGACTGAAGATGTTCCCTGCTGTAGATAGGGGCCGCCCCTTCCTTCACTCACCACCGATAACACTAACTCCCATCTCCCTAGCACTTGAATGCATCAGAGCCCTTTGCTCACAGGGCTCACATTTATTGCCCCTATTTCAAAGAAGTAGAAACTGAGACTAGCAGGAAGTCACTTGCCTAGAATCACATAGCACATCACTGCCTAAGCCAGGATTGTCCCCTAGGTGTCCCCACCCCAAGAATCCGAGGCCCTAGCACGCCAACAGCAGACATTTATCATATGTACCTTATGTATCATGTGAGATGCCAAAGAAATAAGAAGTTTGAAGAAATCCAGGTCTCTGCCCTCATGGAACTTAAAGAATCAAACATTGCATGGTAGGGAGGTTCCAAGAATGCCAAACAAGGATTCAGCAAGCAAAGAAGGAGAGGGAGGGCATTTTAGACCTAAGGCACAGCCTGGGCAAAAACCTGGAGGCTGGCGTGGCTACTCCAGGGATGTGCCCTGAGATCCAAACCTTTCTCTCGTCAGCCTCAATGGGTGTCCTCTAGCAGGCAGGTGGAGGAACCTGAAGGCCCTGATGTCTTTCCTTTCTCCTCTCCTCATCAGATTCCAAGTCTCGGAAGCAGAAGGCATCAGCCCAGGGCTCTGAGAGCCGCCCAAAGACCAAGCACTCAACATCTGCCTGTGGGTCTGGAGACATCCCAGTTTTTCCCAACGGCTTTCTGGAAAGTCGTTTGGAAAAGGTCACCTCGCTGAGCAACCTGGACAAGCCATCGGGGAAGCGCAAGTGTAAGACCAAGCATCTGGCTGGCCCCACTGAGGAGGTCAAGGTATGAATGGCGGGTGAGGAGGGAGCCAGCACAGGGGGCAGTAATCCAGACTTCTGCTTTTGTGATAGTCCTGGAAAGAATCCTGAATTCCAATCTGGGCTCTGCTGTTGATGGGCTCTGTGACCTTAGGCTAGTCCCTTCATCTCTGTGGGCCTCAGTTTCCCCCTCTGTAAAGGAGGGGGTTTGGACTAGAAGGTGTAGTAGATCTGTGAGCCTATTGTGACCTTAAGCAGGGCCCAGTTTCTTTGTCTACAGAGTAAAAGGTGTGGCTTAGATTATTTTGGAGGTTATTTCCAGCTCTGAATCTGTTACCCTATGGTCCTCTGTAGGCTTGGCTCTACTAATGAGTGGTAAATATGGGGCTGGGGACTAGGGTTTGAGGCCTAGCTCATCTGGCCTTCCCTTCCCTGAACCTCTGCAGCTAGCTGGCCAAATGGGTAATGCCCAGACCTAGAGTCAGAGAGATCCTACTAGCTGTGTGACCCTGGGCAAGTCACTTAGCCTCTGTCTGTCTGCCTCTGTTTGTTTACCTGTAAAATGAGGGTCATGACAGCATCTATAGTCCAGGGTTGTTTTGAGGATCACATAAAGAGCTTAGCTCATTGCTATCTCAATGTTAGCTATTGTTATTATTATCATCTGTAAAATCACCTGCTTATAGTGCTAAAGCAGCTTCAAGCTCCAGATTTCCCAGGCTCCCCCTTGTCCTGGGCTGAGACTTGGTTCCTTTTACTACCCAGAATCCTCCAGGGGCTACTTAGCTTTTACCCCTCCAGGAAGAGGGATACATTGATGATCCATAGCCAATGCCTTCCTGCCAGAGCTCCCTCTGTCCACCCCTTCTCTGGCTCAGGCTGCAGTTTGGGGGGGGCGGGTTGGCTTTGTCTGCATTTCTCCTTTCTCCCCTCTTCTCCACTGTCCTGAAACTGGACCCAGGGCAAGAAGGCCCTGGCCTGTGTCCTGGCCGGGCCATTCAATCTTGTCCCAACCTGTTATTTCCTTAGTGAAGAGAACTCCCAGGGAGGAAGAAATTCTCTCTACCTATGTTGGAGACTTCTAGTCTAAGAGAATGGCCTGGGACAATGACTTGCCTAGGGCCACACAACCAGGATCTGTCAGAGGCAGAATTTGAACTCAGGGCTTCCTGACTCCAAGACCAGCTCTGTAGATGATACCCTCTGCTGCCTCTCACAATGCTAGCATGAGGTGGAGGTGCGGGGGCACTTCTTGTAGGGTGGAGAAGAGGGGCTGAGCTACCCATTAGACAGGAGACATGGGGTTAGGTAGAATTCTGTTTGACTCGAGGAAGAAACTGAGTAGAGTGAGGTGCCAGCCTTGACCTAGACCTCATCAGGGTTCAGGAGAGAAGGGGAGAGTGGAATGGAGCTTGGTGCTGGACACCCATGGGGGCGGGGTCCTGGTCAACACTTGGCCTTCTAGGGACAGTTCGGGTGAGAAGGAGGTGGTTTGAGGAGCCACCCCTCTCCCATCAGGGTTTGAATTTCAGGCATCCAGGCTACCCCATGTCCTCTCGTTTTCTGTATAGGTGTAGCCCCTACCCTCCTCAAACAAGGGTTCAAATATGAGTGAAGACAGTGGCTCAGTTCCCATTCCATAAACTGTCTTGAGTTCCTACCTTCCTCAGGGGTCCCCACTTTAGATCAGTGGTTCTAGTTGTGATTTTGGTCACCAAAAACTTTTGATTTTCCCCACCGCCCCCAGGCCTCAGTTTCTTCTCCTGAAAAAATGACTAGTTTAGCTAGATGACCTCTGACATCCCTTCCCAGCTCTGTGATCCCTAGAAAATGAGAAGGTGAGACTCGGAGGAAGCCTGACTTATTCACCCAGTGACCCCCTGACTTATAACACCCCAATGTTATCTAGACACTGAGCAGGAGAGCTAAGATTGAAACCCCAGTAGCCTCTGGGAAGGCAGGGCTTTGTCTCGTGACAGTTTGACTTACCCAGAGCTTCCAACAGGTTTTAGAATGTAGAATATCAGAGTTGGGAGGAGCTTAAGAATAGAATGTTGAAAGATCATCTGGACCTGCTTCCTCATTTTACTGAGATAGGAAACTGAGGCACAGAGAAGGGAAGGTGCTTGCCCACTGGGGCAAGGGTAAGTGGCCTGCCCCTAGCATGAAATGAATGATGGCTAGGGGGGTGACCAAGGTGGAGCACAGGGGCCTATAGCTGACCAATTTGATCAAGCTTTTTATCTTTGATTCCTAGGTGAAACGGCCCCGGTACCACGTGAAAATTGTGCCTAACAGATCCCTACGCCCAGCAAAGCGCACAGAATCCTGGACCCCCTTGAAGGTTCAGACAGGCTCGGAGGATTGTCCTGAGTCCCCTTCGGCTTGCCATATCCCCCCTGAAGCACGTCGACTTATTGTGAACAAGAATGCTGGAGAGACCCTCTTGCAGCGGGCTGCAAGACTTGGCTACAAGGTAATAAATTTGGGCAAGAAGATTGTCTCTCCTTCCTCTTCCCCACCCCATCTCTTTTCTGATCAGCTTACTGTTATTCACAAACATTTTGGGAGTTCTTACTACATGCCATATCACATCCTCATCACTTAGCACAGGACCTGGAGCACAGTAGGTATAACATGGCCCCTGTTCTCAAGGTATGGACGATCTGCTTGGGACCATGAATGCCATAGACACAGGTATTTCTCATTCAAGGGAGACAAGTGAAAAGGATTGCAGAGGCAGAGCAGAAAGAAGTTCAAAGAGGCTTCTGGGAGAAGATTGCATCATGAGCTAGTCTTCAAAGAAGGGGGAAACTTAGAGACAGTAGTAGACAGGCTCTAGAACATCCTTTTGGGGCATATACAAACATAGGCACAGAGGTGGGGAGAGCTGAAAGAGAAGAGGGGCCACTCTAGATGGAGTCTATCTTGGCTAGACTAGAGAATGATGAGGTGGGACAGGAGCTGGCCTCTGGTTGGGGAGGGCCTTCTTTAGGGACACTTGGTTTCACTCAGTAGGAGGCATGAGACAGAGGGAAGAATCCTAGACCAGACTCCAAGATTGCAAACCTGAGTGACTGGAAAGTTGGTGGTTTTTTCAGAAGAAAGAAATAGTGAGAGTCTGGGGGCAGGGCAGGTTGAGAGAAGAAGGGGCTGGACAGTCAGATGTACGGGATTCAGGCCTAGCCAGCTTCAGGAGGTCCTGCTGTAGGCCTGGATTGATGGATCCAGTCAGTTGTTATCTGCATAGGAATGCTAATTGAGCCCTTGGGAGCTGATGAGGTCACCAAGAAAAATTGTAGGGAAAGAAGAACCCTGGGCCCAAGGAAAATGCAGAGCCTTTGGGGATCCCCTCATTTTAGGCAAGGTAGGAAGAGGAAGAGCCAGCAGGGGATACAGTATTCTCTTCTGTAACATTGCTCTTCCCTGGGACGGCAGGCCACTCCCCAGCTGATGGTAAAACAGCTCTCAGCAAGAGGCAGCATGATGGAAAGGGGACGGATCGGCATGGCTGATTGCTTATCTGTCTCTGTGTGTGTAGGCAGGTAGGTGGTAGAGTGAGTGTTGGATGTGAAGTCAGAAAGACTGGAGTGAGAATCCAGCCTCAGACATCGACTGTGTGACCCTGGGCAAGTCACTTCACCTCTCAGCCTCATCTGTAGAATGGGTAAATTATAACACTCATAGAGTCTCAAATGAGATAATGTGCTTTAAAGGAATGAACAAACTTTCCAGCTAATGGAAATGCTAACTGTAATAATAATATAACATATGCAATGATGTAGTAATGATTGTTTTTCCCTCCAATGGAATGGATGTTTCTTGAGGGCAGGGATTGTCTTACTTTTGACTTGATGTGGTACCTGGCACACAGTAGGCATTGAATATACCCTGCTTGAATGATTGCTTAGCATCCCAAACCTCCTCCCATGGTCCCTGTTCGGTCTGGCTGGGAAGGAGTGCACAGTTAGGGTTATGTAGATAGGCCAGGAAAGCCAGGCTCTTGGGTGCTCAGGAGGGAGAGTGCTTGGTGGCCTGGGGTTGGGGGCTGCCTTAAATCTTGGTGGAGGTGAGCCTCTGAATGGGCCCTGGTAGCTGCTTATCAGAGTAGGTCCAGCTCCCTATCACTAGTCTCCAGGCAGGCCCAGGGAGGCCCTGGGGCATGGCCAGGCATGCTTGGTGGGTGGGGAGCTAGGTGGGAGTCTCTTCCTCCCCCAAGGGCAGCAGCTGGTGGGTCTGGGAGCATTCCAGTGCTTCCCTGGGCTTTCACCATCCCCTGGCTCCATCCAGGCCTAGCCTGGGCTACCTCTGGCCCTGGAAGGGCCTTTGGGCCTATTGTTTGAGGGGCCCTGCCAAGTTAATCATTAATGGGCAAATGATCCTCTTGGATTGTATTCAGAACAATTCAGCTCCAAAGGGGGAAGGCCTTGGAGGCCTGGTGCTCCCTACCTGCAACGCCAGCCGGGAAAATGGGTGGCCCAGAGAGCTCAGTCAGCAATGCCAGCGGCTCCACAATGAGCCTTAGATTTTTTTTCCCTCGTTCGGAAGTTCTTATGGGCAGTTGTGATCTGTCTACCTCCAAACTTGGCTTTTGTCTGGGGCTGCTGTTGATGAGAAGGCCCTCTCTCTGATAGGGAGGTCAAAGTCACAGCTTTCATCCATCCTCTCCCCTATGTCCCCCCCCCACCAGTTACCTTTGCTCCTCTCTTAGCCTCAGAGGGTGCCTCTCACATGCCTTGGTCACAAGGAGGGCTGGTCAGAGTATGAGTGACTCAGTGGATCTCATCCCTAGTGCTGAAAAAATCCCCAGCTCAGTGTATATGTCTTACACTGTTCTCACTGGTGAGCAGGGGCACACAGGGAATATAAAAAGTGCTGGACTCGTCCTGTCCCAGCTTTACTGCTTATTGTCTGTATAACCTTCAGCTATTCACTTCCTCTCTCCTCAGCTTTCTTCAGTGTAGAGTGTGTATAATAACTCTTACGCATCCTTCCAGAATTATTGGGTGGAAAGTGCTTGGTAAACCAGAAATCTTTAGAGTAGTGTGACCTCTTAGATCTTTATTCTAGGGTAGCTGGGGGGGATACAGGTCTGGTCACTCCCTGGCTCATGAAGCTTCAGGGACTCCCTGTTACCTCTGGGAGAAAATGCAAAGTCTTCTGGCTGGCAGTTAAGATGCAACAGGGCCTGACTGAATCCTCTCTTTCCACATTGATGACACATTAGTTCCCTCACACACTTGCTCTTCCCCCAGGGTCCATCTCCAAGTCTTGGAGTGTCCTGCACCTCATGCTTGGAATGTTCTCTTTCCCAGTTCCCCCAGGTTCCAAGAGGCCTTTCCTCATGCCCCACTTAATGTCCCCTCCCTCCCAATTAATTTGTATTTTGACTTGAATCATCTGTTTCCTTTTTATTCTTTGTATCCCTAGCATCGAGTTTGGCACACAGTAGGTGCCTAATGAATTGAAGTCCCTATTGAGCACTGTGTGTGGGCTCAGAGTGGCTCAGTGGGGTGGGTGGTAGTTGAGGGAATGGGGAATAGGCTAGTGTCTCTGTCCCTGAGAGAGATGAGATGAGATCCCCGCCCCAAGACTTTCCCCTCCTTGCTGATATGACAGCACCCCACCCCTACTCCTGTCCTCCACAGGACGTGGTCCTGTATTGTCTGAAGAAAGAGAGTGAGGATGTCAATCACCGAGACAACGCCGGCTATACTGCCCTCCACGAGGCCTGCGCTCGAGGCTGGACGGACATCCTCACCATTTTGCTGGAGCATGGGGCAAACGTCAACTGCAGTGCTCAGGATGGCACCAGGCAAGTAGGCCCTGTTCCCCCCACCGCCAGCATATACCCACTGGCACCAAAGCACTCCCCCCACCCCACCCCTTGACAGAAGGCTGGCAGAATCAAACCCTAGGCTGTTTAAGCCATAACTGGATCCCAAGGCAGAAGTTGGAGATGAAAGAATGTTGTCAGGGTGGACCCCCAGCTCTTCCTCCTGACATCTGCCTAGTGCCTACCACAAGAGACTTGGGCATGAATCCCAGGTAGGCACCCCCCACCCCAACCCTCTTGTTTTCCTTTGGAAGGATGCAGTGTGTCCAGTCCCATGAGCTTGAAAAAAAAAACCAGAAAGCTGCAAACCTTGATTAAGCCATCACTATGTACCAAGGCCCCTGCTATTGGAGGAGAGAAGGAGCTTAGATGAAACACAGAGCCTCCCCTCAAGGAGCTTATGGTCTAGATTCCAAATAAGCCCCCACAGATGAGCTGAATGTGAGGCAGGTGTGGGGCAGCCACCATCAACACTTAGAGATCTAGGACAGCTCTCTGGAAAACCTTAATTATTAAGACCTGGCTAAGGGGAAGCAGAGAAAGGGAGGAGAAGTAGGGAGAGCCCCAAGAGAAGGGAGCAGGAGAGGAGATGGCCTGAGCAGGCCTGGGTTCAGATTCTGGCCTCTGTTAATGACTGCCTGTGTGATGGTGCCGGAGGACATCCCTTCTTTTCTTTTCATATTAGTTTACTCATCTGTAAAATGAAGGCCTGGAACTAGTGCTTTGATTACCCTAATGCTCAAGGCAGCTCAGTGTCATAGAAGCTCTCACCTCCTCCAGTTACTAGGCAGTATCCCTGTCCCCTAGGCCTTTGGGCCTGCTTCTGTCGATTTGACGGGCTGAGCTTACCCGGTAGTAAAAGGACTCTTCTAGCAGATTTCTGGAAGCCTCTGAGGTGCCTCTCAGTGGCTCCTTCCCAACCGTCTCCCCTGCTTTTGCCTTTGCAGACCTACTCCTCTCAGGTGACTGTGGAATCTCCCCAGTTGGGCTCAGAAAGCCAACTCGTTTAGTTGATGGGGCACTGGGGGAATTCTGCCTCTGCCGCTTACTAGCTCTGGGACTCTGGGCTATTCACTGCAGCCCTGGTTTCCTCACCTTTAAAATTGGGACTCTAATGCTATAAGAAGCACTGACTCCTGGGGTTGTTTTGAGGGTCCGTGGAGATGGTGCATTCTAAAGGGCCTCACTTCTGTTAGGATGCCAAAGAAATTCGAGCTTGCCCGATTTCTTTTCTGACAGACTAGGCCAGCCCTCCTCCTTCTTCTTCCCCCTACACATGCTTCCCCTGCCCTCTCTCCACAGGCCTATCCATGATGCTGTGGTCAATGACAACCTGGAGACCATCAGGCTCCTGCTTTCCTATGGGGCAGACCCCACACTCGCCACCTACTCAGGACAGACGGCCATGAAACTTGCCAGCAGTGACACAGTGAAGCAATTTCTCAGTGGTAAGCACTGGCCCCACCAGCAGGGTTCATCCAGGAAGAGGGTGGCCCAAGTGGCTGGCCCTCTGGCAAGGCCTATTCCCTCCCTCCTCAACCCCAGCCATTCTCAAGCTCACAGCAGGAATATAATTCTGCCTTTCTTGTTGGTCCATGCACTGGGGCACAGGTTCAAAACCATCCTCAGTCATGGCCTTTGTGACCTCAGTTTCCTCCTGCAAAATGAGGGAGTTGAATTAAATGTCCTCCGAAGCTTTAGACCTTTAACCCTTTGTGGGACTCTGGAGCAAGTCCCTTCCCCTCCCTGGGCCTCAGTTTCCCCCTCTCTAAAATGAGAGGGGTAGACTAGATGGCCTCTGGGGTCCCTTCCTGTTCTATAGCTAGGATCTTATGTGTGACCTTGGGCAAGTCCCTTCCCCTCCCTGGGCCTCAATGAAATTTTCTGTAAAATGAAGGGGGTTGCACTGGGTGGCCTCTGAAGTACCTTCCAGCTTTGGTTCTGTGATCCTGTGATAATTGTGAGCAGAGATGAGATTTTTTAAACTGGTTTTTTATCAGTGGAGCCAATTACTGAGGACATTTTCTAAGGCTGACCCAACAAAGTGGGCAGTGTGCGTGCTGAAGTCTTCCCAACTCTGACTTGGTTTAAAGCAGTTGGGGTTAAGTAACTTGCTCAAGGTTACACGGCCAGTCATTATTTGTGTGTGGGTGCTCATTTTCTGAGGTTGGGACCGATCCCAGGTTGTCCTGACTCCGGGGCCAGCGCTCTTACTCACTGTGCCACGTAGCCGCCCCTCAGTTTCCTTTTTTGAATGCTGCTGTTTTGGAGTCTTTCTTCCTGCCCCGAACCCCTGTCACCGTCACTCCTTTCCACAGTTCCTTGCATATGTGGATGAGAAGTTTTCACTTTCCAACTGGGAGCTTCTATTTCCTCAGCTCCTAAAAGTCAAGCTTTCCTCACACCTATCCCAAGGGGAGTGTCTGGCCCCTTCTCTGGTACCTAATCCTTAGGGATTGGGAAGGTTTGCATGGCCTTTCCAGGCAGTGTTTAGGGCCCTATCAAAACCCCCAGGCCTCCTTCCTCTACCGCTCCCTACAGAGAGGCTTTGTCTCTGCTGCTCCGATGGAGTTGCCTTTAGGCTTTAAACTCCCACCTGTATCAACTGATCCCAGGAGGAAAGAGCCCCAAATTGCAGTCAGACCACCTGGATTTGAATGTGGGCGCTAGATCTGTGACCTGAGCCAAACAAATCCTTCCCTCCTTCTGGGTCCATCCCCTCGCCTCCAACCTGAGGCACTTGGGCCTGAAGATCTCAAAGATGGAAGTCCTGGGAAAGTTTCCTTTTCTTTTCCCTGTGTCTCAGTTTCCTTCTCTGTAAAACTGAGGATGATAAACCTTCCCCCGCCATCAGCAGTGGGAGCCACTCTTCTTTAGTTTGGGAAAGCAGCAGCGGATAACTCACATGAAAGCCAAGAGCTAGCATTTTGAATCAGTCTTTATTTGCAAAAAGAGGGGATGTAGCTTTTTTTGTCTGTGTGACCAGAGAGAAGCCCTTGAGGCAGTGCCTATATTAGAGCCCTTAGAATTGTTAAATTATCCTTACATCCCACCATCCTTTCTCCTTCCCATCTCTCCCTTGGCCACCTTGGGAAGGCACCTGGAGCGTCCGATTGAATCTATGGGGTACCCACAGACATGTACTTTTTCTCCATTATCAGTAAACTGACTATAGGCCTACAGTGAGATCGCTCCCCTGGAGAGGGGTGGGGTGGGGGGGGCTGGGGGGGCTTGCTCAGTTGGTCTCTCCTATGTTGGTCCCTTTGTGACATCGCAGCTGGGTTCC
This sequence comes from Gymnobelideus leadbeateri, assembly GCA_011680675.1. Taxonomy (NCBI): domain Eukaryota; kingdom Metazoa; phylum Chordata; class Mammalia; order Diprotodontia; family Petauridae; genus Gymnobelideus; species Gymnobelideus leadbeateri. The sequence continues at coordinate 118,080 of WOXC01007037.1, read as the reverse complement.
CTTGGTTCTCCCCCCACCAGGCCAGCATGGCTCATTCTATCTCCATCCCTGTTACTCCAACTACCTCTGAGGGACTGTGTCATTCCTGGAAATAGCCCTCTCTGGGAGAACAGTTGTAGGCTGGGGAGGAGCTTCAGGGAGTTGAAGAAGGCGGGTATAATTATAGTCACCATTTCTATTCCTTTGCCTGGGAGGCAGAGCGGACCTAGCCAGTGGAGAAGGCAGAACCTCTGAGCAGGGGGGGACCTTTGAAGGCATCCTGTTCACGGGTGCTGGGTTTTTTTGCCAAGCTGTAGTGATGGTGGTGTGATGGTGATGGTGGTTTTTTCTTTATTCAGTCTTTATTGGGTAAAGACAGAAGATATTGATTGAAACAAGACTAAAACGGCCCTGGAGTCAGAAGGACCTGAGTTTGGATCTGGCCTCAGACACTTAACACACACAAACAAAAACCTAGCCATGTGACCCTGGGCAAGTCACTTAACCCCAATTGCCTTCCAAAAAGGGGGAAAAAACAAGACTAAAAGTCCAGAAGGAATCTTTTCCAGACTTCTCATTTTACTGAGCAGGAAACTGAGGCCCAGACAGGAGAAGGGCTTTGCCCAAGGTCATGTAGCTAGTAGTAGTAAGTTGGCAGAGGTGAGATTCAAACCCAGGTCCTTTGGCCGCAAAGCCATCTGCTTACCATCACTCAGCTAATAAGTGTGAGTCAAACCAAGGCCCTTCTGACTTCAGTGACTGGACTGCATTACTGCCCAGCTGAAAAAGCAGGACAGTATAATGCTTTTCCTGCTGACCTGCCGGCCATGTTTGTTGTTGGGGCCCCATGAAGAATGACCCAGGACAGAATCATTCCAAGACCTTGACCCTGGCCAGGTCAATCTGAAGGCACTCCAGCAAGACTCAACTAAACTAGCTGTGTGACTTTGGACAGCCTCGGTTTCCCTTTCTGTAAATTTGACTAGGTGATATCTTCAGGTTCTTTCCAGTTCTGCCCTTCTAGAAGCCTGTGAGTTCCACCTGTATTGTTTCTCCTGCCCCCTCAAACTCAGACTATTAGCTTCTTCCACAGGCCTCTCCCCCTGCCCCCAATTCTTCTCCCCCTAGGCACCTTACCTGCCCTGATAGCTCCTCTGTTAGGACATTCCAGGCAGAGGGGATAATTTGAACCAGGATTGTTGGAACAGAATTGGAACGAAGGTCCTTGGTTTGCCTACTGCTGTGTCTTTTATCTGATGTCATAGAATTGGTTGAAAAGCTTGGGGGTATTTTGACTGTAGAAAAGAAGGCTGGGAGAACCACTTTGGCTCTCTTTAAGTTAAATACCCGCTTTCCTGGGGAAGAGACCTTCCCTGCTTGCCCCCAGGGTAAGACTAGGAGCAGTGGGTGGAAGTTGTACAGAGGAACTGAGACCTTCCCAGATGAGAACCAACCCCAAATGGGACAGGCCGCTATCTGAGGTGGTGAGAAGTCTGCAAGCGGAGGCATGCTGGGACTTTCTAAGTCATCCTTCTCCTTCCTTCCTCATTTTTGCTCATTCTGTACATGCGCCAAAGTGCACAAGTAGGGAGGGAGGGAAGAGGAGAGAACTGTTCAGGTTCAGAGCACAAACAACCCTTTTCCCAGGATGGTGGTTGTGAAAGCCCCTCCCCAAGCCTTGAGTGAAATCGTGTGTCAAGGGAGGTTTGAGACCCCCCTGAGACAGCCTGGGACAGTGCACAAAGCCCTGCATATTCCTGATTCCAGCTGTCACTCAGCAGCTAACTGACTTCTATTCTGACCCTCAGTTTCCTACTCTTTTTGTTGAGTGACAACATGGTCTTGTGTGGCATTTCTCAGACTTTTTGGTCTTAGGACCAGATCCCCCCCCCCCCCAAACACACTTTTTTTTCTTTTTGGAGGGGGGAGGGCAGGGCAATTGGGGTTAAGTGAATTGCCCAAGGTCACATGGCTAGTTTTTTGTGTTAAGTGTCTGAAGCTGGATTTGAACTCAGGTCTTCCTGACTCCAGGGCCAGTGTTCTATTCACTGTGCCATCTAGCCACCCCACCTTTACACTCTTAAAAATTATTGAGGACCCCCCCCAAAGAACTACTGGCTATGGTTATTGATAGTCATCATATTTTAAATTAAAATGTCTTCGTTGTATTACAAAAATAGTTTTGGCCTCAGGGGTCTCCCTCCCCCCCCTCCCCAGTGTCCCACTTTGAGGACTCCCGATAATGGATAAGGCACCAATCTTGGACTTAGACCTGGGTTCAGATCCTGCCTCAAGGCACTTAATAGCCTCATGAACCTTGGAATAGTTATTACCTAAGCTCCCTGTGCCTCTGTTTCCTTATCTGTAAAATGAGAGGAATGAACTCACATGACTTCTGAGATGCCTTTTGGCTCGAAATCTAGTCCTCTCTGCCTGGATGTTTTTTAAGATCCCTTATGACTAAGTTCTAAGTCTTGGTTTCTTTTTTTTTTTTTTTAAGCAATTGGGGTTAAGTAACTTGCTCAAGGTGACATGGCTAGTCATTATTTATGCGTGGGTGCTCATTTTCTGAGGCCGGATTCGATCCCAGGTCATCCCAACTCCGAGGCCGGCGCTCTTACTCACTGCGCCACCTAGCTGCCCCTAAGTCTTGGTTTCTTTTTGGATTTGTTGAAATCAGTCTGGAGTTCCAACTTTGCTACCGACTAGTTGCCTGCCATTGGTTCTCAGTTTCTGCATCTGTGCAATGGGAATAATTCTGCCTTGGCCTGCCTCCCTTGCAGCAGGCTGCCGTGAGTTGCAAATGAGAGTGTCTGGCAAGCACTGTGTAAACAGGAGCAGTGATTATGCAGAGGATGCCATACAGACAGACACCCAATCAGACACTGAACACCAAAAAGTCTAATCCCTAAAGAGAATCCCTCCCTTTGGGCCAAATTACAGGCAAGGCATGTGACTAATTTACCTTTGACCCCTGAAGGAAGAAAGCAATATCCAATCTAGACTAATGAAAAGAGACCAGTTTTTCCTCTTCTGTCCTGTCGGGAAGAATTGGAGAGGAGGGGGCTGGCAGCAGAGATGGCGGGGGGGGAGGGGGGTGAAATTAGATTTGAGAAAAACGGAGCAAATCCCACGGCCCTCTGGGGTGGGATTTGTTGTTGTTACTGTTCATTGGGTTTAGTTTTTTTCAAATTTTTCCCTGGGAAAATGGACCCTATGAGATGGTGGGAGGATAGATAGGTGGTCGGGGGGTATTTTTTTCCCCAAAAATAAGACTCAGAGGTGCAAGTGAGAAAAGGAAAGAGCCAGGGAGAGAAGTGGAGAGCCAGCTGATCAGAAGGAATGATTCTTGTGAGGGTGCCCTCAGCTAGACTGGACCCAGGGATTTGGCCTGATGTTCGAGTGAATGTGTAAGAGCAGGATAGAGAGAGGCCCAAAGGAAGCAGGAGAGCTTTCCCAGACTTATACAAGCTTTTCTTAAGGATCTCTCCTGATGCTGTAGGGAGAAATGTGTCAAAAATACCATCAGGACAGATCTGGATTCAAATTCTACTCTGGTGCTTACTAGCCTAGCTATGGAACCTTAGGCCAGTCGCTTTCTCTGAGCCTCAGTCTCCTTGCCTGTCAAATAGAGGATAAATGTTATACTCCCTGCCTCACAAACCTAGAAGTGCTAGAGAAATGGGAGACATTCTTGCTTCTGTGTTGTCTCAGGCCTCCACTAATGATGACCGGGGTTCTTGTGTGACAACAGAGGCCAGGCTTTGGCAAGGCCTCCCATGCTCAAGAGGCTTCAAGTGTAGGCACCTGCCATGATGGGCTATGCATGTATCCCTCCTTAGCTGGCTTCCTCCCAGGCCGGCCCCTTGGGCTCTCCAAGCCTCTAAAGTTACGCCAGGGTTTCCACATGTGGCATTGGAGATCACCCGGAAGAGCACACAAGTGCAGATCCTGGAAGTGTTGAAATAACCATTGCTGCCTTTTGTATAATTGGTAGAGCACTTTGTACATTACCAAGTGTCACTGCCAGATTCTAAATCCCGGCCAGCTCCTGAATTCTGGCCTGGGTCTGGAGACCCTGCAGGGGAGGCAGGCTGTTTCAACACTTAGCAGCTTTGTGATCTTAGTCCAGGGTCAGAATGGGAGCCCCCTGAGGGCAGGCAGGGATTATTGAACATTTTTCTTTATCACCCCTGGCACTTTCTTAAATTAGGACCTGTGATTTCTTCAATATGAGAGAAGTGGATGAATGAAAATTAACAAATGAAAAAATCCCACATTAAGCACTTATATGTTCCTAGAACTGGGGATAAAATGGGAAAACTTAGAGTTCCTCAGAACTTAAAGGTCACATTTGAATAGGGGTGATTACCCCCAACCTCCCACCCCCCACAGTTCAGTTGCCTGTTCCATGGAGGAATCTACCTATCCAGAGGGCACAGGAGCAGGATAGATTGGAAAGCCATTAAATCAGTAACTGTTCTCTTCCTCCACACTTAGAAGATCACTCCTGGGAACTGAGAGGTCAGATAATTAGCCCAGGGTTCCACAGCCCCACTATGTATCAAGGGTAGTACCTGCACCTGTCTTCCCTACTCCTAGGCCACCTTCCCTGTCTATACTCTGAAGCCTCTCCACCTTGTATTGTAAAAGACACTTTAAAAACTGCTTGCTGGGCCTCAGGTGACTCCCCAGTAAAACAAGGCAGGAGGTAGGTTAATAAGGTCCTTCCCTTCCCTTAGTGATTCCGTGATTCTTGACGCCACATGATGGAAGTTCCCATTTCTCTAACCTTTTCAGATTTCCAGGGTATGTACCATAATTCCTTGATGGAGTAGCTGGCATCAGCACCAGTCTCCCCATTTTGCAGAGGATAACACTGATGATACTCAGAGCCAGGACTTGCCCAAAGGACATGCCACAAGCTAGTGCAGGCCAGAGCTGAAACTCCTCCCATTTCCAAACTTTGGGTCCAGCATTCTTATTGGAAAAAACAAAACAATTCTCTCCTCTCCCCTTCCCAATTGGTCAATTGCTAACAGGAAGGAAAGAGGATCTTTTTTTTTTCTGCTTTTTGGAGGGCAATTGGGGTTAAGTAACTTGCCCAAGGTGTGCGTTAAGTGTCTGAGGCCAGATCCGAACTCAGGTCCTTCTGACTCCAGGGCTGATGCTCTACTAGCTGCACCACCTAGCCACCCCTAGGATCTTTCTTTACCTGGGACAAATAATCACATTGACACTGTCTTGCTATTGCTCCCTGTTGATTTCACTTACGTTGTTGTAATCACTTTCCCAGTGTGGCTGAACTTCCTCTAGCACTGAATTAGCTTGCCCACCTTCCCTCAGCTCTTCCAAGGCCAAGTTTCCCTAGCACTCTTCCCACTGTGCCTGTCTAAATGAGACAGCACTAAAGACAGGGACCATACAGCCCCCTAGCCCCTTTGCACTCCTTCCTCCTCATCCCTCTTACACGGGTGCTTTGGGCCTAGTCAGTGATGTGCTGGTAAATGGTTAACTAGTCAGCTCTCTGAGGAAAATATAGCCATGACACCCTTTTCAGTTCAGTCTGCCTTTTCTCCATTGCTTTAAGGCTAGACAATCAACAAACATTAAATCAAGCCCTAGTTTGTAGGAGGTTTGCTGGTTTGTGATGGGTCGGTGCTCACCCGAGAGGGTTCGAAGCTGGGCCGAGCTGGCTCCAGCATGCCCTTGGTCCACGGTCTGCCCAGCCCATCTCTGTATGCCTTACCACCTTCCTTTCTATCCCCAGATCACCTTTCAGATCTCCAGGGTCGCCCAGAGGGTGATCCAAGAGTGGCCTGGGACTTCTACAGCAGCTCTATACTGGGTAAGCTCTCACCGGATCTCCTGTGCCCCCATCTTGCCAGGGAACTCGGGATTGGCTGGCGTAGTTCTAGCCGTCTGCAGCCTGGCACCTGGCAACCTTTTTCCAGACTTTTCTCATACTGCTCCCCTTATTGTATTCTGTGTTCTGGCTCTATTTGCTTAACACAGCACCTGGCACATAGTAGGTGCTTAATAAATGTTTATGGACTGCTGTGCCAACCTCCACTTTCTATCCCCCATCTCCGTGCCTTTGTTCAGGCAGTTCCCCATGCCTGGAGTGCCCTTCCTCCTTACCTCACCTCTTGTATTTAGCTTCCTTCTAGAACCATCTTAGGGTGCTAAACACAATTGGAAACCTTTCCTGATTCCCTGACTTGGTAGCATTCATTCCCCTTTTTTCAAGAAATACTGTTGTTATTACCTGCCCCCTCCCCAGTAAAATGTACACTTTGGGGGGAGACTTGGGTTTTTTTTTCTAATGTTGTCCTTGTATTCCAGTCCCTCACCTAAGCAAGCATTTACTAGATGCTTGTTGATGTTTCAGTTGAGTCCTTGTAGAGCAAAATCATTAACTTTGGATCATAGATTTTGAGCTGGAAGAGACCTTAGAAGTCACCTAGTCCAATGTCCTCTTTTTACAGAAGGGGAAACTGAGGCCCAGGGATGTGACATGAGGTCACCTGGGCTGAAGGCATCAGAGATAGGTTGAGCCCTTTCCATTGGACTCCATACTTTGCCTTGGGCGGCTTGCCTGGACTCTTCTTTTTCACCTTCATTCAATTCTAGGTACAGTGGCCCAGCCCAGCCTAGCCCACCCCCAACCTGAACCTCTCCCCTGGACTGAGTGACGGTCCTTTTCTCTGCTTTCCCTTTCTTCTTCCTTCTCTCTTCCTTTCCCCTGTCCTTGGCCAAATGGCCCGGCTCACCTCTTGGAGGGGGCACTCGGGGCCTCATTTCTTGGCAGCTGCTCTAAGGCTTCCAAATCTTTCCTTCCAACAACCCGGGTGGTCTGCAGTCTAGGCCACATCCTCCCCTTGTTACAGAGAAGAAAACAGGTTCACTGAAGGGGAAGTAAGTCTCTGAGGCTCAAGTAACTGGCAAAGGGCCAGGCTGGGATTTGAACTCGAGTCTCCTGAGCTGGAGCCTCCGTGGCCGCTGTTCTCCTCCTGCTTCCCTTCCCTTGGAGCTTTCTCCTCCCTGCTTCTGAGATAGTAATTACCCCCAAGCCCTCAACCTCCTGACCTTAGGCTCATTGCCTTTTGATGCTAACCAGATCCCCAGCTGGGATGGTTTGTGGCTCCCTCATTGGGCCAAAGACCGAAGGAAATTCCCTGAGTGTGGGGGAGGTCAGGGAGAGGGAGGAGTAGGCCACACAGGCCTAGGACTGACCCCAGGCCAGGGAGTTCCTCCCCCCAACTTCAGGCCACCTTAGCTGCCCAGATAGTTTGGGGAGGTGCCCACCCCAGCCCCAGGGGAAACTATTCCTGGGCTTAGTTCTCAGTCCAAGGCTGTCACACCTGCCTCATCAACCTATAGGATGGTAGAGGCCATGGAATCTAACCTCCTTTTATGGAGGAGGAAAGTGAGGCCCAGAGAAAGGGAAGGGATTTGCCCAAAGGCACACTTCTAACTAATGACAGGGCCAGGGTTTGAGATCTAGGACTGACTGGCTCAATGTGCTTTGGGGGTGTCCCTACTTCCCTGGCCGTAGGAGGCAGACAAGAGGTGGAGGGGTGAGCATGCAACTGTTGGGCTTAAAATGATTTCTTCTCTAGACATGGTTTCCATGCCCTCCCTGTCCCAAGGATCAGGGACTAGGCAGGTGGGGAACCTGCCACCTCAAGGCCACATGTGGCTCTCTAGGTCCTCAAGGGAAGCCCTTTGACTGAATCCAGACTTCACAGAACAAATGCCCTTATTAAAAGGATTTGCTCTGTAACACTTGGACTCAATCAAGAGGCTGCACCCAAGCCCTAGAAGGCCACATGTGGCCTGGAAGCTGCAGGGTCCCCAACCCTGGACTAGGGTAACCAGACTTAACATGGAGCATGGGGGAGTTGTGGGGAAAGCCCACTGGATTGGAAGTCAGGAGATCAGAATTCAAGTTCTGGCCACTGTTTACTTCCTGTGTGACCTTGGACAACCCATGCCATTTCTGGGTCTTAGTTTCTTCCGTTGTAAAATGAGAAGGCTGAACAAGCTAGCCCTTACTGAGCCTTCCATCTCTAAATTCCCTGCTCCTAGGAGTTTCAAGCTCAGTACTTGGCAGCAGGTGACCTTAGGCAAATCTCTTGACCCATGAGCAGCACCTCAGTTTCTTCCTCTGATCAATGGGCACAGCAGCATATATTTGTGCTCCCTGCCTTATAGGGCTGTGTGAGGAAAGGGCTTTGAGCCTTCCCTTGCTCTCCAAGACAGGAAGGAGCAGCTGCTGCTGCTATCTGCCAGGGTTGGTCTTTCCGGCCTCTGACGTGGGCTCAGGAGCCTGTGCCCTCAAGCTAGACACATTGGGTCTCAATTCTCCATGTGGATGTGTGCTCTCTTCACAGAGGGGAAGGACGGGGCCAACTGCGACCTTCTGGACAGCCCCCCTGGCATCTCAGACAATGATGGCAACGACGAGGAGTCGGACGACTTCATATTTGAGTTTTCAGAAAAGCCGTTGCTTCCCACTTACAACCTCCAAGTGTCGCTCTCCCGTGGGTGAGTGTGCAGGAGGCCTCTTTGAGGGGGAAAACTTGGGGCCTGGCATGGGGAGGGGGCGGGGATTGGGGCCAGTGAGGGACCCTGCTCTGCCCTTCTGGCCAGGAGGTTTCCAGCCAGTCTCCAGTTGTTTATTCAATCCCTGTGATGTGTCAGGCATGGTGTTGTGGCTCCCAAGACAGAAATGAAACAGCCCCCACTCTCAAGGAGAGATTCCACAGTATTGGTGCTCCAGGGGGTTGTACTGAATCTAAATTCCAGATCTAGCATTTAGCAGCCCCGTGACCCAGGGCCAGTCACTTGAATTTCCCGACCCCCAGCCCCTCATCCCTAAAATGGAAAAGATAATGCTGGCACCATTGACCTCATGGGAGCCCATAAGGAAAGTGCTTTGTCAACCCTTTGGGTGCTCAAGAAATAAAGGTTCTCATTATTGGGAATGGTTAAAAGGGGATGATGTCTATACTGTGAGGGGCAGGTGGGCAGGACTGCAGACTGGATTCGGGAATGGTTAGTCGGGAAGTCACTGTGTGCTCTGAATCTCAGAGTTGGCAGGGAACTGCCAGGCCATCTGATCCAATCCATTCCCTGAGCACGAATCTCTACAACCCTGCTTCTTCCAGGGAGGAAGGAGACCTCCAATGTGGGGGAGGCCTCGACCTCAGGAGGCAGCCCAATCCTCAGTGGGACAGTTCTCATCGGGAAGAAATTCCATCCTGCCATGCACCCTTCATTGATCTCTTTGCCATTCCCACCAATCACTCATTTGGCCCTTTGGGACCAAACCGAGAAAGGCCAATCGCCTTCCTCTGACAGGCTTTCTGATGTTTACAGGTTCTTTTCCCGCCCCCCAAATCTTTCCTTTTCTGGGCCTAGCACACCCTATTCCCAGACTCTTCACCACCCTCGTTATCCTCCTCTGGATACATTCCAGTTTATCAATGTCTTTCTTAAAATATGCTCTCCCTACCCCAACCCCCACCCGAAGCGCTCCAGCTCTGGGCTTCTGACCAGGTTCCTCCCTGATTTACAAAGAATAAGAGGAGCAGCTGTTCCGTTACCATACCCCACAGTTCATACATGTAAACCTCAGGGTCCACCAAAACCCTGAGATCTTTTTCAAACAAACCACTGCCTGGAGTGTAATTGATCTGAAATTTCATGGAATCATTGGTTTAGAGTCGAAGGCGAGGGAAGGGCTCATTGGATCCAATCTTTCTCACTTTCCAAAGTGGAGGAAAGGACCTACCTAAGGACACACAGGTAGTGGCCAAGCTTGGCTTTGAAGCTGACCAGCAGAGTCCCTTAAAGGGAGCAGAAATTGACTCCATACCCATTATTCTGCCTTCCACAAGGAGAATGAGGGGAGGGGATCACTGATTTTCTGAGAGAACTCTCAGTAACAGTGGCTAGAACTATGCCCTTGTATGCAGCTCAGCTATGCCTGTTATCCCCATTAGAGCATTAGCTCCCATTTGTCCTTGAATTCCCAGCACCTAGTACAGTACCTGGGACAAATAAGTGTTTGTGGAGAGGCAGTAGAATGAATGGGCACTGGGCTTGGAATCAAGAACACCTGGGTTCAGATCCTGGTTTAGACACCTAATAGTTGTGTGATCCTGGACTAGTCATTTTAACCTCTCTAGCCCTTAGTTTCCTCATCTGCAAATTGGGAAGGAGGGGTTAGATTCCATGGCCTCTAAGGTGCCATACAGCTCTAAATCTGTGGTCTATGGGTGACTGACTCTGCCCCAACACGGAGCCCACTCCTCTACTCACAATAGAGGTATGCTAATACATTGAGGGTTATTGCTGAATGAGCCCCATCCAGTATGGTCAGTCCTCAGAGTGAACGGGGGAGGTTTCATGCTCACATTGTGCCCTGGGCATGTGGAAGGACACTTTAATAGGACTAGGATGATAATTCTTTTTTTTTTTTTTTGCCTTTTGGAGAGGGGAAGGCAGGGCAATTTGGGTTAATTGACTTGCCCAAGGTCACATGGCTAGTTTTTGTGTTAAGTGTCTGAGGCCAGATTTGAACTCCGTTCCTCCTGACTCGAAGGCTGGTGCTCTATTCACTGCAACACCTAGCCGCCCGTAGGATAATTCTTAACAAAGAATTGGACAGAACTTGAATTAATAATTCACTCCTTCTTCTCAGTATCTCAGTGTTTCAAAGTCTAACAGCTCCTGCAGAAAGTTGTCAGAAAAAGGAAGAAATCTGATGAGCAGGTGATCTATACATACTGTCATGAATCAGAACCAGGGCTAAAAGAAAAGTTCTAACCATTGGGCCACAATCCCACTTGCAGCCTCTCTTCTGCCTTCCCCCCTCCCCTTCCCCAGACCAAATGGCCTGATAGGAGTAAAAATAGTCTCCTTGCTAACACCCACCAGGATCAAGTTTCAGGGGCTTATGGTCCTTATTCTTCTGGGCATACATAAGCTGATCCCTGAGGGTAGGGGTGGGCCCTAGGGATAGTATTGCACAGTTAATGAATTCCTGTGGAGTACCCCCCACCTCCCATTTCCCACCTCCCACCTTGCCCTCTGAAACCGGATCTTCAGCCTGAGGCAGTAAATGGACTGGGGGGCCTGCCCTGGGGGGGGAATAGAGCTAGGCAACTCATTGCTCCCCCCCCCCAAGTGTCCTGGCCTGCAGCTGTAGAGCCCTAGGTGCTAAATGGAGCCCCTTTTGAATCAAACAAATGATTTAAATGACAGCTTTTGTTATTCTTCACAAGTTGGAGGTCCTTGGGAATTCTTACTGTCCTTACTAGAGTCCCCAGTGCACTGTAAGAGAAAGTTTACTCTTTGCTGGTGGTGAGGAGCATGTCTCCTGGGGCATCAGACCACACAGTACCACCTAGAAAGCTTTGGAGGACCTGAGTGTGAGAGGCAGTGTGGTCAGTCCCCTGGAAAGAGTCTCAGCTCCATTTTACGGAGGAGGCACTAGATAGGTGAGGGCAGTGTGCCCAGTCACATGGATAATGTGGCCCAAGTCAATCCCAGGTCATCTGGACTCCCACAGAGTCTTTCTCTCCATCTACTAGCGCCCCCCCCCCCCCAGCCTCTGGTTAGAGAGACAAGACTCAGTCTCCTAACGTTTGGACAGATGTTGAGCACCTCCTCTGAACTGCACCTTGTATCTGCCCATTTCTCTTTCCTGGGACTCCCCCCAGCCTCATTAGAATGTACATTCTATGAGGGCAGGGATGGTTTGGGCTCTTCCTTGGCAGGATTGCTATGCACCTTCCTCCTCTGGGCCTTTGGGCTTGGTCAGGTTAGATGGACTCCCAGGGTTCCCTTCTCCAACATCACTGAATTCATCTCTTTTCCTTGCTAAGCTCTCTCTGCTTTCCCCAGGCCCTGCAACTGGTTCCTTTTCTCCGATGTCCTGAAGAGACTGAAGCTCTCCTCCCGGATATTTCAGGCCCGCTTCCCGCACTTTGAAGTCATCGCCTTGCCTAAGGTGGAGTTCTATCGGCAGGTGGTTTCCAGCCAGCTGCTCACCCCTGCCGAGAGGCCTGGGGGCCCCGACTCCAGCCCCCTCGCCAGCACTGAGACTATTGAGCTGATCCGCTATGAGCCCGAGTTGCTGCAGCTCCTAGGGTCTGAGGTTGAATTCCAGTCCTGGAGCAGCTGACGGGCTTGCCCGCCAGCCCTTCCCTGTCCCCCCTCCTCCAGCCAATTCCCCTCCCCCTCCCCCTTTTTCGGACTGACTGCAGTATGAGGCAATAATCCGGACCAACTAGAAGCAGCCTTATTAATGCCAGCATTAGTGACTGGAGTCTTTGGGTTCAAACTCCCTCTCACCTCCCTCGAGTTGCGGTCAAAGGGGGAAAAAGATGTATCCTTGGTCTCAAAAGGTCAGAGAGGACCCGCAATGACTGTGAGAGGGGACAGGGTGCCCTCAACTCAGCTCACCTCACCCTCCTAGGCAAGGAGCCAAGCACCAGCTGGTGGCTTTGGTGCCTGGCCCTAGGGTGGGCTCAGGGATCCCTGGGCGTGCTTGACCGAGCCCCGGGCCGAGGGAAACAGACCCAGGTCCAGTTGGCGGTGCCAGCCCTGGTGGAGAAATTAGAAAACTCTTTCTCTAGCAACAGCCCCTTTCCCGTATTCCTCCATGTCTTCCATAATATTTATTTAATTAGTATTTAATTTGTATTGTTTCCTTGGTTTCTGAGAAGTCTGTATCACTGTGATGATTTGAGGCATCATCTTGAACGAGGGGCTTTGTTCACCTATTAATTTTAATTTTTTTCCCTTCTTCCTTGGAGAAGCCCTGGGAGGTGAGCCCTGTCACCCTCCTTGGGACAGAGCTCCCTGGCTTCCCGGTGATCTGGGAAGCTGAAGCCAGGGAGTAGGCAGAGCTGTGTGATGCTGTCCACAAGCACAAGGGGCTTGGATTCCAAGGGTTGTGTACTTTCTGCCTGACTACCCTTCTCCCTAACCCTATCCTGCTCGAGGCTCACACATGCTTTCCAACAACTCTGCCTGCCTTAGCGAAGGGGTGATGAGCTGCTATGACAAAAGGACAGTTGAAAATGAGGCCTGGAGGGGACTGGGCCCCTTCTTCCTTATTTCTGTTCCTTTCCTCTCCCCTCCCATCCTCCCGGGCCTTCCTCTCCCTACCGTCCCTCATCTTTGATTCTCTCCCTGTTCCCATCTGCCCCCCCTCTCTACTGCCATTCTCCTGTTTCTCTTCTTGTTTCCCCCTTCTTTCTCAGCCCCCACCTTCTCTTTTGACGCCTTCATTAGGCTCCCTGACCCCTGGCCGCATGTCATCTCCAGGACTCAGATGTTTCCCAGGCAAAGGCAAGAGAGACGTTTCTCCCTGCCCCCCAACACAGGCCCCAACTCCACTTGCTCCAGTCAACCCAGCTGCGGGTTGGCCCTCCCAGGCTTCCCTCCAGCCCCAGCCTTTGGAGGAGCCCTCAGTCCATTGCCCCCACCCGTCCTGGTCCCCTGCACCCACTCAAAATACCCAGAGGGACATGAGCTTGTTACTTTTCTATGGACTGATATTTTTCAGAACAGTTCTTGGGGAGAGAGGGCAGCTACCCAAAGGCAGCCGTGGCCCCTCCCTGGCCTTCTCTGGTTGTAGATGGTACAGTTTTATTGTACAGGTGCTAAAAAAACAAAGAAAAAAAGAAAAAAAAGAAAGAAAGAAAAAACGAAAAAAAAAAGAAAAAAAAGATTCTCCAAAAAAAGCCCAAGTTTGAGGATGGGACAATCTGTTCTCTGGAGCCTCCTGACCCTGGCCAGGAGCAGTTGTGGTGAATTTTCTTCGTATTGTCTATTCCCCAGTGGGCAGCCTGACCTCCCCTTACCTGGGACCTTCTCCCCCTCCCTCAGTCTCTGGGGCCCTCTGGACTCAATCAGCTTTTAAAAAAACCTTCCTTTCTCTTTTTTTAAAATATATATATTTAAACATATAGAGATATTTTTAAATATATATATATACATATATAAAGCTGAGGGTTTGGGGTTTGGGTTTTCTTTGAGGGTGTCTTTGGTCTTGGTTTTTTTTTCCTTTTTAAAGGTTTTGTCCTTTTGCATTTGGGTGTGTATTCTGGCTGCTCTCTCTGTTTGGTTATAAGCAACAGGCTGTGGTGTCAAAAACACATTTCTATACAGAAAAACCTGTATCAGGCCTCATCTTGTGTGTGTCCTTTTATTCTCCTCGATCCTCCTGCTTCCCTCGCCCCCCCCCCCTCCAACCTGGTACACAGCACCCTTTTGTGTGTTTGAAGCCAACGAGAGGCTCTGATCCCTGGAGGACTCAAGAGCCGGCCACTAGTTTTCAGGCTTGGCATTGATTGGCAAAAGGGATGAGAGAGCCCAGCCAGGCTCCGGGGAATGGGAATGGCGGGAGGGTGTGTGTGTGTGTGTGTGTGTGTGTGTGTGTGTGTGTGTGTGTGTGTGTGTGTGTGTGTGTGTGTGTGTGTGTCCGTCCAGTTGTCTTGGGGGTTGGGATGGGGGGGCAGCCTGGGGGATGCATTGATTTGCTTGTGTTTCAGGCATTCCTTGGTTACCGTGGAGATAGCCTGATTCCTGCAGCCCAGGAAAGAATGGTTCTCCTCCTCTGTGCAGCAAAAGGGGGGTGGTGGTTCCTAAGGCCTGGGGAGGGGGGTTGGGCTCAAGCTGGGGAGGCATTTTCCGTCCTAGCCCAGAAAGCTCACCCAATACTGCCTCTCCTGCTGCCCAAAATGCCCTTTCCCTGCCCCCCCGGGGGGTTTTACACAGCTCTGGAGAGGCCAGCCACTGTGTCTCCTAAGGTCCTAAGCCCAAAGTGGCTTTCTTTCTGCCCAGCTGATTTACACTGCAGATCCTATGGGCTTGGTTTTCCAGCCCAGAGTCCCAATGTGGGGATGGGGTGGGGGGGGGGCGGGGGGAAGAGTAATTAGGGTCTGAGCATGAACTCCCACCTCTTGGCGTCATCGTAGATCTATTGGTCCTTCTGTGGCTGAACGATCCTTCCGGATTCTAGGGATTCTGGCTCCTCCTGTGTTGAGAGAGGTCAAAGGGGTGGGCCTGCCCTCTCTGGCCATCAGATTTCACCAAGAAGCATTTCTCTTCCCAGTATACCAAACTAAGCCATCACACAAAGAAAGGCGTTCACAACGGTTTCGTTTAAGCAGAGCCTGAAGATGTCAGAGCTGCTGTAAGCCTTAGAACAAATCACATCCTCTGTCACTCCATGTCTCTGGGCCTCAGTTTCCTTCTCTGTAAAAGGGGGGCGCTGGCTAAGATGGCCTCTAAGGATGCCCACCAGCTCTAAATCTAGGATACCCAGCTACCTTGTTTTGCAGGGGAGGAAATTGAAGCCCAGAGAATGGAAGTGATAACTAGTAAAGACCAACGTCCGAGTCTCCCGCACTGCGAGCTAATTTATTACAATACAATACAATACACATTTTGAAAAACACCCACCACTCTGCCTGTGTACAAAGGCGTGGAGATAGGAGACGAAAGGGCAAATTCAGGCAACAGTAAGACCGGTTTGAAGTGCAGAGTGTACAAGAGAGGGAGTAACGGGCCAAGCCTGGCAAGGGAGGCTGCAGCCAGCTTGCCCAGGGCTCTGAAGCCTTAGGCTGACCGAGTGTATTTTAGCCCCGAGGCAACAGGAGAGCCGGTGAGGAGTATTGCCTTGGAGAATAACCCAAAATTAGCAGACACCCCAAAGATTCACGGCCCCAGGTCCTGTGTTAGCACGCAAAAACGCTCAAAACATGGACCCTCCTGCCCTCTGAGGGTCTAGTCCAGCCACAAAGAGCTCTGCAGACAGCTGGGGAACTCGAGCTGGATTTTCCACAACAGCTGGAGAGCCAGGCTACTTTCAAGTAATCCTGGGTGGGTGAGGGCGTTGAGCAGAGTTGAAAATAAACCACAAACGCACACGGCTCCTCGAAATTCAGCAGTCGGCTAACTTCTTAAGTACCTACTGTGTGCTGAGAATTCTGCCAAGCATTGGAGAGAGGCAGACTGGAAGACAGGTTTCTTGTCCTCAGTATAGGAGAGGAACGAGGCACAGACTGAAACCAGGGCGGTGTGCAGCATTCCATGGTAAAGACGGGTGGTGGAGGAGCTATGGTTTGGTTAGATTTTGGAGGGAAGCTAGGGAGAGAGGAAGACACTTGTGTAAGAAAAAAGACGCAGGGGTGTTCTACTGAGAGGCGGGATGGAGAGGGGAGTCGGCTGAGAAGGTTGAAAAGGTGGGTGAAGCAGACCGCAGCAGCCCTTGAATGCCAGGCTGACGAGCTGGCGTTTTAACATAGAGACAATAGTGAACTATTTCAGTCCTGGGGTGCTGAGGCCGGTAATTCATCAGGAAGATTAGTATTTCACACCTCTATATAGAAGGCTGGACTGGCCCTGCAGGAAGACTTGTCACCAAGAGACTGCGGAGATAGCCCAGGCAGGTAGTAATAAAGCTGCTGGCGGTGAGACCCGAGAGGAAGAGGAAGGGATGTGAGAGGTGTCGCCAAGGTGTAATTGACAGAATCTGGAGGCCGAGTGGATGGATGATTACAAACCTTGGGAACACACAACTGTGTCTCCCGGACAGAAAGAGTGCGGTGGAAAATATGGGATCTGGATTCCGAAAAACCTGGAGTCAACCTCCAGCTCCGATACTTTGGCTGTTTGACCTTGGTCAAGTCACACAACTAGTTCACCAGCGGTGAAACCGGGCTAATAGTAACTAAAGCTGAGGGCAGTTGCAAGGGTTCAGTGAGACAATGTAAAGTGTTTCGTAAATTTTGGAGCGCTATAAAAAAATGCCAACTATTGTTATTAAATCGCAGAGCCGTTGGGGGGAGGTTTATTCATTCATAAATGCCTCCTTGCCGAGAATTGTCCTGAGTGCTAGGGGAAGTTGCTAATTCTAGCAGCTCCAATTTCTCCTGGGCTTTGGTGTTTACAAAGCACGCGTCTGCTCACAGCCCTACATAGCTCCCTGCTCTCAGGGAACCTAACAGAGAGGAAAAGGCGTGTACACGAAGAACCCGGAGCCCGAGAAATGGAAAGAAATGCAAAGGAGAGGGCCAGGAAAAGGGGGGAGGGGAGGCGAAGTTGGGGAAGGGAGAGGAAGGGTCAGGAGAGGCTTCTAGAAGGAGGTAGCTCCTCGAGCCAGGGCCTTGGAGGGCAAAAGCTGGGAGGTGGGAGATGATGAACATATGATACGATGAGAACAGCTGGGAATCCAGCGGAGGACGAGGAGGGGTTCAGCCCAAGATAAGCCTGAACAGGAAGGGGGGAGCTTGCTATGGGAGGACGTCAAATGCCAGAATTAGTTGCTAATGGAGTTACGGAAGTTTGTGGCCGACAGACAAGACACGCTGCCCTAGGGTCTCGGTTCTGTAGGCGAGCGTCGGGAAGATAGCTCGGGCAGGGAGAAGACTGGGTCGGAGAGGAGGACGGAGGGAGGATGGGATCTTCAGGAAGGCGAGGAGTTAGTTTCCTTTGGAACTTGGGCCTGGGTTCGACATGTCTCCAAGACATCTAATGGGCAGCTAGTGATGTGGGGCTAGAGCTCAGTAGAGACGGAACTGGAGCTACGGATTTGGGAGTCGGCTGCCTAGAGAAATAATTGGACCCAAGGGAGCAGATGAGATCAGATGAGATCAGAAGCCGAGGGGGAGGGAGAGGGCGAGCCAGAGCCGGAGCCTGGGGACACCCACGCTTAGGGGGTGGGGCGGGGATGACGACGGGGAAGGGGGCGGAGAGATCGGTGGGCGTGGCCTTCTCCCTGCCGCACCGCCCCCCCCGACTAAGGCCTGGGACTGCGCGGGCGCGTGCCCGGGGGCGGGGGCCAGGCCTCCCATCCCTTCCACCCCCCTCGCCCCCACTGAGCTCCAGCTGCCCGGCCCCCGGGCAGTCTGCGGGCGACTGGCCTAGGCCAAGCATCTCCAGGCGACTGGCACCGGCAGAGACCTCGGGATCCTGGGAAGCCAGAGGGCAGAGTAGGTGGCCCGAAAGCCTGGCCTGGAGGCGCGCGCCCGGAAGCCTGGGCGGCAGCCACGTGCTCTGCCGCGGCCGGGAGGGGGAGGACCAATCAGCGAATCGGCTGGGAGCGCTGTGAATTCCCTGTTAGGGGGACTGGGTGGGAGAGAGAGGGAGGGAGTTATCCAGCCTGGTAGACCCTCCCTCCTGAGTTACCAGGGACCCAGAGGCCAACTCCCCTCTGGTTTACAAAGAAGGACACTGAGGTCCAGGGAAGGGGGGAAGGGACTTGTCCAAGGTCACACAGTTAAGTGTCAGAGGTGGAATTTATACCCGAGTCCTCTGAGCCCAGAGCCAGTACTCTGCACGGGAGCGAGCTGCCTCCCCCAGTTTTCAGTTTCTTTGTCGCCTGGCTTCTTCCATGATGCATAGAAACAAGCCCAGGCCCCCCTCTTTTTTCACCTTCGCCTCGATTCTGTCACCGAACCAGGATGCATCCTCTGTCTCTTCTCCCTATCGCTGGCAATTTGGCTTTCCACTCCGACTCTCAGCTGGAGTCAGGGAAATGTCCTGAAATTTGGGGACCAGGGTTCGAATCCCAATTCATTCTGTATGACCCTAGACAGGGCAAGACGCTCCCTTTCTCTGAGTATCATTTTTTTCAATTCAATAAACATCTGTTTAGCACCTACTACGTGCCAGGCACCGTGTTGAGGCATCATCTGTATTCAATGCTTCTGGACTGAAGAAGAAAGGAGGAGTTGGGGGGGAGAGGGGGGAGGCAAGCGAGACGTGCCTGACACTGCCTTCAACTATCAGAAATTAAGATTTTTTTTTTCTGCTTGGCCCTAGACAGCAAGAGATAGATAAAGACTCGTTTCAAGGAACATCGTTCCAAGGAAAGCTGTCCCAAAATGGAATAGGGAGGAAGGGAGTGGGTTCCCCTTCATAGGAGGTCCACCTATCCAGTATGTACAGGGGACTGGTGGGGTTTTTTCAGGTGTAGGTAGCTTCTATCCACAGCATGGCTTCCACCTGTAAAATTCTGTTTCCAAAGCCCCATCCAGCTTTAAATTCTGTGATCTTCTAAGGCAGGGGTGGGAAACCTGCCACCTCCAAAAAGTTTGGGCTTGGTCAAAGGGCCGCACTTGAGGACCTAGAGGGCTGCAAGTGGCCTTGAGGCCCAAAGTTTGGGTTCAGTCAAAGGGCTGCACTTGAGGACCTACAGGGCCACATGTGGCTTAGAGGAGTAGATTCTCCAGATTTTTCCACTCTTGTTCACCTCCTTGACCTGGATGCAGCTCTTTTCTCTTACCTTCCCTAATACTGCCCTCTCCTGGTTGACCTCTTACCTGTCTGACCCTCCTCAATGTCTTTTGATGGTTTCCTCTCCCATCTTTAAGTGTGGGTGTCTCCCAAGGCTCTATTCTGAGCTGTCTCCTTACCATACACTCTCTTGGTGATCTCATCAGCTCCCACGGGTTCAATTATCTCCCCAAAATGATTCCCAAACCTATATCTCCAAACCTGATCTCTTTCCTGAATTCTGATCCTTACATCAACAGCCTCCTGTGGGCTGCCTCCAGCTGGATATCCCGCCAAGCATCTTAGAAGCAGCTTGGCCCAGACGGAACTGGGAACTGGGGCTCTTCATCCCCACACTGACAGAACTCCAAACTTCCCTGTCTGGGTTGAGCGGCCCACCAAATCCACCATTCCAGTCAGAGTAGGCTCCTCTCTCTCTCTCACCCCACTGAGCAACCTAGATGTCGAGAGGGGTGCCAGGCTTTCCTGTTAAGTAGCTTGTGACTCCAGGTAGATACTTTGCTTCTCTCTTACGTCTGCCAAATGGACAAGTGCAGAACCCTTGGTTAGAGTGCTGGTCTTAAGTGAAACAGGAGAGGCATGGCCAGGGCTCTGGGGCCAATCTTGAGACAGTGGAAGAGAGGGGAAAAGAAGGGATGCAGACAACTAGCCCCTCCCCCAAGCTGCAGCCTGAGCCTGAGGTGGGGGAACAGGCAGGAAGGCATTGGCTGTGGATCAGCCGGGCATCTCTCTTCCTGGAGGGGCAAAGGCCAGTCACAGAAGCAGGCTTGGAGGATACTGGGTAGTAAAAGGAACCAAGCCTCAGCCTAGGACAAGGGGGGAGCCTGAAAAATCTGGAGCTTCAAGAGATCAGAAAGGAGCTAGGGCTGGGTGGGAAGTGGACTCCTTCTCAAGTACTAGGCCATGGGGGTGAAGGGACCAGGGAGGCTTGGAGAAGACCAATACCATCAGTAGCTGAACCTTCTTTAGCATGGTAAGGCTTACCAGGTGCTTTCCTCTCAAGAGCCATCTGAGAGACAAAGTATAAGGTTCATTATTCATCCCCATTTTACAGATAAGGTCCTTGAAGCTCAGAGAGGAAGAAGGGACTTGCTTGGGGTCACTCAATGAGAAAATAGCAAACTCAGGACTCAAATGTGTTACTGAAACCACTTGTAATCTGGCTAGGGTACTAGGATAATGTAACCCAAGTACCTTCTTCCAATTGCTGCCAAAATAATCTTCCTAAAACTCATCTTCATGCCATTCCCCTTCTCAAAAACCTTCAGGGGCTCCCTATTATCCCTAAGATAAAATACAAACTTTTCAGCTTGGCATTCAAGGCCCTCCACAATTTGGCTTTGAACTACCTTTCATTCCTTATTGTACATTTCTCCCTTTCACACACTCCAAAGCCTAGCCAAACTAGGTGCCAGCCATCCTCTAATCTTGTCCTATTCTTTCCCACCTTCATGAATTCACACAGCATGTCCCCAACCCTAGAATACACTTCTTACCCAACTCAAGTCTGTCAAAATCCTTCCCTTTCTTCCAGGTTCAAGTTTCGGTGACATTGCCTCCAGAAGGCCACGGTCCCTCCTCGACTTTCCTAGATCACTTTGTAGGAATCTCTTTCCTTTCATCCTCCCTTGTATCAAATCTATTTGTGTGTCTTATTTCCAGTCTTCCTTTTCCAACCTCCACCCCACAGCACCCTGTGGCAGGCATCTGCTTCCTGGTCCCTTTTGGTTGGTGTGGGACTTCCTCCTCCCATGAAGCTTTCTCACAACTCCTGTGTAACTAACAGTCTTAGCAGGGTGCCTGAGGCACAGAAAAATCAAATTACTTACCCAAGGTCTCATACTAGTTAAGTATTAAGGATAGGACCAGGGGCGACTAGGTGGCGCAGTGAGTAGAGCGTTGGCCCTTAAGTCATAAGGACCTGAGTTGGGATCCGGCCTTAGACACTTAACATACACAAACGAAAGCCTAGCCGTGTGACCTTGGGCAAGTTACTTAACCCCAATTGCCCTCCAAAAAGAAAAAAAAAAGGGATAGGACCAGAGACCAGCTCCTTCAGTGGTTCCTGATTTGCCCTAGGTTCAAGGACAAACTTCTGGTTTGTGTTAAAAGTCTTTCACTACCTGCCTTGAGCCTGCCTTAGCAGAATTCCATTACTCCCCTTCATTAACTCCAGCTCTCCCAAGGTAGACTAATCCTGCCCGCCCCCACACTCACCCTTCTATTCTAAGTTCCTCTGTGCCTAGGACATAGTAGGTACTGGAGGAATTGCTCACTGAATTTAATAGAATCATAGAATGTCAGAGCTGGGAGGGGGCCTTAAAGACTGATCATCTAGTTCAACCCATAATCCTACAGTGGAGGGAAACTGAGACCCAGAGAAAAAAAAGTAAGAAACTCTAAGACCACATTGGGCTGGTTTTGTTTTGTTTTGTTTTGTTTTTTGAGAGGGGAAGGCAATTGGGATTATATGACTTGCCCAAGGTCACACGCCTAGTCAAGTGTTTGAGGCTGGATTTGAACTCAGGTCCTCCTGACTCCAGGACCAGTGTTCTACACACTTCGACATCTTGTAAGCCCACATTGTTAGAGATAGAAGGGACCCTAGAGATCCTAAAGCTCAGAGTAGGAACATGGAAGGGGGCTCAGAGGCTGTCTGGTGACAGTCCAACCCCTCATTTGACAGAGGAGGAAACTGAGGACCCAAAGTTCAGCTGGCTTTTGCATCTAGATCTAGAAAAGCCTCACCTTGTCCAAACCTTTCACTTTGCAGAAGAGTCAACTGAGGTCCAGCGTGGGGAAGGTGACTTGCCTAGGGCCACAACTTGTCAGAGTCTGGGGGGTGGGGGGGTGAGGGACTGGAAACTAGAACTCTGATCTCTTGCCTTCAGAATTTGGGGAATTGGACACCTTGTTTCTAGTGTGGGCACAGAAAGTGGCCCAAGGCAGTGATGGGGAGGGAGGAGTGATCGGGGACCACTGGGAGTCAGTCTAAAGAGTGGCCACAGAGGGCGGGAGGCCTTCTTCCACTCTCAGAGACTGAATCAGGAACCGGCCCCACCCTGGCCACGCCCCGATCTGTGCCCTGAGCCCAGCCCATCATCTGCCTGACAGCGCCACCTGCTGTATGGCTGCCTTCATGGCAAACAGGGAAGGCTGGCCTCTGCCCAGCTTCAGCCTTCTCTCTAGCCTCCATCGCTCACATAAGAAGCACAAAATAGAAGCTGACCCACTCCTTCCTTGAGGAACCCTCCGCCATTTCTATCTAAGGGGTGAGTGGTGGGACCCAATGCAAAGAACCTCAGCCTGGAGAGTCAGGCCCACCTGGGCTGTAAACCCTTGGGACCCTCCCTAGCTGTGACCTTGGACCAGTCCCTTCCCTTAATCTTCAGTTGCCCTATCTGTAAAATGAGGGAGGTGGGGAGGGACTAAGTAAATGATCTCTGAAACTGATCCTTCTGAGCTGATGTTACCACAGAATCACGGACTCTTCTTTAGCTGGAAGGAAGCTTCAGCATTCTCTTTTCCTGCTGACTTTCTATTCCTCCATGAATGCATTTAAGGGATTTCACAACAATCCTATAGGCCAAAAACGATCCTTCATTGCCCCAACTGGTATCACCTGGAAAGGCCCAGAGAGCCAGGCCCTAATGGGAGAAGATCCAGGGCTAGGCTAGGCTGGGCTGGGCTGGGAGGGAAGCTCCAGGTACTAGGCTAGAAACAACAGTCCTTCAATTCAAGATAATATTAGCCCTAAGGCTAGGTGACAGGGCTGTGAAGGATAGTCTAGGGAACAGCCATGCCAAGGCCAAAGGAGCTAGGGACTCTATTCCCAGTTTTTGGCCTTCTCTCTTCCCCAGAAAGCCCAAGAGACTGGTAAAAAAAAAAAAGCTGCTGAGGGAGAGAGGAAACGGGGGCAGTGGGTGCACAGGTCCTTAAACAAGTACCAATTCTTCTCGAGGTTGGTAGAGAAGGAGTAACCCTGACCCGCCAAACCCATTAAAATCAACATCTTTTATTTTTTTAGACTTTTATTGATGCCTTTTGTTTTTACGTCATAGTCATTTGCCATTATAACACCCCTACCCCTAACCCCACCCCGCAAGCCTTCCCTTGTAACAATGAAAACAGTTAAGCAAAACCAAGCAACACAGCAATCACGTCTGACAGCGTATGCAATATTCTGCACCCACGGTGCCCCCACCTCTCCAAGGAAAGGGGGGACATGCGTTTCCTCATCTTCTCCAGGAGGGTGCAGATGGGTCACTACAATTACACATGCAGCTTTAGTGTTCTTATCGTTTGCATAATTGCAGTCATTATGTATATTGTTTTTCTGGTTCTGCTTACCATTCAATTTGATTTCAAAAACATAGAATTCAGAAGACTTAGAGATAGCTGGAAAGGAGCTTAAAGACCATTTCATTTTACAGAGGGGAAACTGAGGCCCACAGAGGAGAAAGAACTGACTGCCCGAAGCCTCCAAATTCAGTGTTCTTTCCACTGAGACAGGGAGGCCCAGGACTAGCCTACACGTCCAACTGGAAGGGAACATGGGTGCGACCGATTAATAGTCAATCACGAAATTAATAGCCAATAACACAAAATCATTTCTACCTAACATGGGATGTTGGATAGGGAGGGAGTTATACTTAGGTCAGTAGGACTCCTCGACTCTGCTCGGCTTTAATTGTTAGAAAGCTTTTCCTGACATCCAGCCTCAAAATGCTGCTGCTTCTTCTGCCCCATTCTGATGCTTGACATAGGAAGCATGCTGTCTTCTGATGTCCCCATGCCTTCAAACTGATCCTCCTACACTGCAGTCTTGATTCCCCTGGTCACATTTGTCTGGATGCCTTCCTACCCAAATCTCCAGACCTGCTGGGGCAGGCCACAGCTGAGGGGGAGGGGCACTCGCTAAGCCCCAGATCATGGGAACCTCATTGACCACCATATTCCACTGCTGACTTATCTAGAGATGACAGTCTTTTCTGTCTGTCACCTTCAGACAAATAACTAGCCAGTACTTGGAACCCAGGTGTAAGCCTTTACATAGCCCTCTGGCATCTCATCTGAGCAGATTCAAGCCATCACTGGAGCTGTCAAAACCTTTTTCATCTAAGGTGTTATCTACAAATTTAATAAGCAACAAAATCTATCCCTTTATCCAAATCACTGCTAAGGATATTAGGCCGGGACCAAGCACATCTGTCCCTGGGGCATCCCCACAATAGGAGGGAAGAGTTCCCAACAATGAAAGCTATCTTGAAGCCATAAAGGGAGGGCCTCTACCCTATCGCAGACCTAGGCTGAGTTTATGTGACTACCTCAGGTCCTGGGCACAGACACACCCAG
Organism: Gymnobelideus leadbeateri; assembly: GCA_011680675.1. Lineage (NCBI taxonomy): Eukaryota > Metazoa > Chordata > Mammalia > Diprotodontia > Petauridae > Gymnobelideus > Gymnobelideus leadbeateri. The sequence continues at coordinate 93,423 of WOXC01007037.1, read as the reverse complement.
TTTACGGGCTGTTCATCCTGAGGGGCTTCACATAAGACAGGTGGGCACTCCCTATCCTAGCCCAGAATGTTCCCTCAGCTGCTAGTCCCCTCCCCTCAAATGACTGTCTATGCATTATACATAGTTTTTACTTTTCTTTGAACATTCACTCCCCTTTCCCCATGTAACTCCTTGAACACAGGGATTATTTTGGTCTGTGTCCCTAGTACCTTACCATGCCTGGCACACAGTAGGTGCTTGGTATTTGTTTATGGATTGACTGGTTGAGCACCCAGACACTAGAGAGTGGGGATAGGCCCGGATTCCAGTGGACAGTGTAGACCCAGCTCTAGGGCCCCTCCACCACAGAGTGACCAATCAAGGATGGGGCCTAAGAGCTGGAGTCCTCCAGATCTGGGTTCAAAGTCCCAGTTTCAGCCTCAGTAACATGAGGGGTCTCTAAGATCCAGCCCAGCTGGAAATCTTTGGATTCTATGAAGAGAGCTATTTGGGCTGCAAGGGTGTGGGCATTTCCATGGGCCGCCCAGGGGCAGGGCCTGCTTCCTCTGGAAGCAGATGGGAACATGACTACATCCGATGATTCCATTGGCTTCCCTTCCTACCTAACAAGGTTCCTCAACCCCAGGAAGTCCTGGGACAGCAACAATCTCCCTACCTTCCTTCTCCCACCTCCTGATGGCTGCAGGAGACTATGCCAAGAGGAGGCCTCTTTGGCCTAGAAAGGCAAACTCTTGGGTGGGTGGGTGGGGGAGCCAAGAAGGACACATACAATCAAGAAAGGGCTGAAGAGAACAAGCACTAAGCTGTTCAGGGGACCCCGGGCACAGAGATCTGGGGCCCTACCCACCCTTCTTCAGCCTGACAGAGGCAGGTTTTGGTCAAGTCCAAAGCTATCCTCTCCCACATTGGGAGACCTCTGGACAGTGATGATTGCCAGAAAAGTCGTCCTGGCTTAAGATCTAAGTAGCTTCCCAAAAGTTTGGGAAGGAATTCCTGAATGATGGACCCAGAATGGGAAATTCAGATGCTTGGGGACATTGCTGGATAGTGAGGTTGGGGTTCACGCCCTCCTCACCCAGGTGTCCTAACTGTCATTTCTAGAGCCCTTCATAAGCTTACAAAGGGCTCTCCTTACAACACCTCTGGGAGGTAGGTAGTGTAAGTATTATTTTCCCCACTTTATAGAGGAAGAAACTGAGCCCCAGAAAAGGGCAGTGACTGGCCCAGGATTACAGAGAAAGTGGTAGAACCGGGATTTGAATTCCAAATCCAGGGCTTTTGCCACTAAGCCATGCTGGTTTCTACAAACTTGAGCACCTAAGTGCATGCATGTGGGGGGGGCACACAGACACACAAGCACACACACACACACGAACAAAGCTCCCAAGCTGCCCCTGGGGACCTATAGCACTCAAGGGGCATCCCTCAGTGCAGGGAATGGCAATGAAGAAACTGATTCAGGCAAGGTTACTCAGCTGCAAGCCAGTTCAACTCCCTAGTGACTGGCCATGGTTGTAGGGCCCTACACTGGGCCCTTTATTTCCCCCCTCCCCCCCTCCCCAAGGAGCTCACAGTCTAGTCAGGGCAACAGAAACAGCACCCAAAAGTTAGCACTGCCCAGCCTGAGTGGGGGGCTTTTGTGGGCACCAACCTCTTCCAGGCCAGCCAAGCCACCTCTCCACCCACCATCTTAGGGCATTTTTCCTCCAAAGGTACATGTGTCTGAATGTCTCTGAAGCCCAGGCCTTGGCTCCAGGGATGCCCAACTAATTATGGTCAAAAATGGCAAAGGGCTGGTGACAGGTTTCATTGGCTTCTTGCTGGCATTCAAGGATCAGAGGATCTCTATTGTTAGAGGGGACCTTCAAGATTATCTAGTTCAACCCCTCATCTTACAGATAAGGAAACTGAGGCTCAGTAAAGTGAAGGGCCTTGCCCAAGATCACAGAGTTAGGGAGTGGCAGAGCTGAGGTTCAAAGCCATGTAATGTGGCTCAAAATCCAGAGCTCTTCCATTGCTCCTTGCTGGTTCTAGGCAGGCCCTGTTGGGCAAAACTGGCTGGGCCTCTCCTAGATACAGCAAGGTTAGAGGCCAGCTTCTTTAACACAGAGGATCCCCGGGGGCTTGGGCATAAACAATAAGGCTAATGGTAGAGAGCTCCTCCCCACCCCATGCTTGCTGGTGCCCTTGACTTCTCTTCCAAGCTCCCCCAGGTGACTCCAAAGCACGCACCAGGGAGAGGGGAGAGGAGGATTCCATTCAAGATGGCAGCCATGAAGAGATTCACCTAAAGATGGCCCTGGCACTTGACTGGTGGGTGGAGCTCCCTTGAGGAGTCCTTCTCCAAAGAGGGCCAGAAATCCCTCTCCTCAGAGCTCCCCTTCTCCCCTACCTCCTTCGGCTCCAGTCCTGGGCTCCTGGAAAGGACCCAGGGCTCCAGTCAGCACCACTCCGGACTGGGTCAGGTTGGGCTCAGCTACCAGCAGGGCCCCTGGGCTGGTGGCAAGTTCCAGTTCAGCCACGGGGGTCAGGCCGACAGAAGGGCAGCTGGTGGGGGTCTGGGGCAGTACTGGGATCCCTGGGGCTTCTTGGGGCTGGGAGTTACCCAGGAGCCCCTGCATCTGAAGCTGCTGAGGCTGCCTTAGGGCCTCGTCAGCCACAACACCCTGCAGGTAGGAAGCGGGCCCGGGAAGTGTCTCCTTCACTCCTGGAGTCCTAATGATGGCAGCAACCAGGGTCCCTGGGGGCCTGGATGCAGGCCCAAGGGCTGCCGATGAGAGGCTGCTAAGGACAAATGGACGCCCTGCTGGAGCCGAGCCCTCTGGGAAGCTAGATCCCAGAGGGAAGGCAGCCTGCAGGGTGACAATGTCCTTGAAGGGTGAGGCTGAAGGGACCCCCTGGAAGACAATTTGGGGTGAGGTGGCCGAGGTGGCCGAGGAGCCGCCGGCCAGCACTGTGGCCAGTGGGATGGTCTGAAGGGTCACAGCTCCAAGGCCTGAATTGGCTCCCGCTGCAGACACTCCACCGTGGTTAGAAACCAAAGATGCACTGTGAGGAAAAAGAAAACAAAGCAGATGAGGCAGGGGGCAGCCCCCAAACATGCTCGGGTTTTACCACCTCTAAGCATTTGTTTTAACACATCCCCTCCTCCTGGAATGCCCTCCCTCCCTCTCTTCACCTGTCCAGTTACTACCTTCTCAGATGCACTTTCTCTAGGAAGGTGATTCCTTTCTCTTTGTAGCATTTTCTTAGGGTCTTTAATTAAGGGTTGGAAGGCATTATTACATTATCACATATCCAAGAGACATTAGAAGTTGTCCAATCTGACTCTCTCATTTTATAGATGGGGAAACTGAGGGCCGGAGAAGGGAAATGTCATACAGGTAGATGGGATATGAATTCAGGTACTGTGACTTTAGTACCAGGGGTCTTTTCATTTACTGCTTTCCCTTTGTTTTTCCCTTTTCATGTAGCTTATATTATATTAATCATTTTCACTATAGCTCTCTGTCTATGGGTCTTAGCCCCCTACTAGAATGTTACCTAACTGAGGACAGGAAGAGGGCCTATCCAAAATTCAGATGGCCTTCAGTACCTAGCACAGGGTTTTATCTACAGCAGGTGCTTAGTAGATGTTTGTTGAATAAAATCATGCAAGTTGGAGAAGCTATGTGTACCATGTGGAACGCATGGATCTCAGAGCTAGAAAGATCTGGGCTCAAGTCCTACCCCTGATATATCCAGGCTTTGTGATCCTGGGCAAGTGACTTCATTTCTCAATGCTCTAGAGACAGAATTAGAATCCATAAAAACAATGAGGCACTGTAGGCTGGCCAGGGGGAGTGAGAGCTTCCTGGGGTGGAGGCCCAGGTCCCTCCCCACTATCCCAAGACAGTGACCCTTCTCTGGCCAAAGGGCCAAGAGGCCTAGCCCCTGGGGAGAAACCAGCAAAGCAAACCTTATCTTCTGGGGTTTGCCCAGGGTGAGGGAAAAGGGCAATGGCCCAAACTTTGGAAGAGAGGTCCAGTGCAGCTTGTGGAGCCCAGGGTCCTGGGCCTGCCCTCGCTCTTAATGTGGCAGGCTGCAGAACACTACTTCAGCCCCAATCCTAGCTGCCCCATCAATTCAGTGTGTGAATTTGGCCAAGTCACTTTCTCTGTGCCTTAGCTCCTGTATACTAACACCTGCTTCCCTGACCTCATTGGGCTGTTTCAACAAACAAATGAGATCACAGTTGTCAAAGCACTCTGTAAGGAGGTCTGAGGTGGTCAGGTAGTCAGAGAGAGCACCAAGCATCTTACCTGACTGTGCGGGCCAGAGTCCCCCGAGCCTCACCAGGAGGGGCTGTTATAGCAGCAGCGGCGGCAGCCACAGCCGCAGCAGCAGCAGCTGAGCTCTCCTTGGCCATTGCTTGTAGGGTCAAGGCTGCCTGGGGGCCTTGTTGCAGAGCCTCCCTTGGGGGATCCTTCTTCTGCTGACTGGAAGGCCGGGCTGGAGCCTTCGAACCAGCTCGGGGGCGTGCAGGTGGGCCCTGCTGGAGCTCGGCACTGGCCTCATCACCCTCTTCATCTTCGATTATTACCAGGTCTTTGGGCATCTCCTTGAACTGGTACACCAACCTCTGCCCTTCCACTTTGGAGAGGATGCCCCTCTGATAATAATACCTGGGGCAACAGGGCAGGTGTTGGGGAGGGAGACATTAGGCCACAAACCTCAGATGCCTGAGCTGCCCTGCCAGTGACCAGGAAAGCCCTTTCCTGGCTCAACTTCCAAAGACCTTAGAAATAATCATAATCATAATTCCAAGGTCTTTGGAAACTGATCTGGCAAAGAGATTTCCCAAACATGTTCACCAACACAATAATATTCTTCTTCTTCATCATCATCGCCTTCATTATCATCATCATCATGACCATCATGACCATCATCATGACCATCATGACCATTATCATGACCACCACCATCACCATCATCATCATCACCGTTATGACCATTACGATCATCATCACCATGATCACCACCATGATCACCGCCATCATCATGACCACCCCCACTACTCATCATCACTACTACTCAGAGATACGCTGGAACTCATGTTGAAATCCACAATTCCCTCCTCTTAACAAGTCTTGTCAGTGTGACTCTCCAAAAGGACCTTCAGCTCTCAATAATGCCTTAGTCAACTCTAGAATTCCTAACTGGGGTCTATATAGCCCACCAAGGGGTTAGTGGATAGATTTCAAAGGGCTTGTATGATCTTGGATTAGAAAAAAAATACATCTTTATTTTCACTATTTTGGTTTCCTTTGTAATTCTATGGATTTTAATTTATGCATTTAAAAACCTGGTTTTGAGAAGGGGTCCACAGGCTTTATTAGCCTGACTGCCCAAGGGGTGCAAGACTCCCAGAAAGGCTCTAAACCATAGAGCAGATGCCAATCTGTGTTGGTAGAAGAGGTTTTCTCACTCTAACTTTCTTAAACTAAAGAAATCACCAACCTGGTCAAATAAATAGTAATAGTTCTTTTACATTTCCATTGCTTTGAACTTTACAAAGCATTTTCCATATATTATCTCCTTTAAGGGAGGTAGAAGTTCACTGGCGGAGTCATTTTTGCTCACCTAGGGAATTCTCAAGGGGCCTGAGCAGGGAATAGGAAGAAGGGGCAGGGGTTGGGACTGAGGCTTGGGCAATAATCAGAAAACTCAGTGGGAGAGAGGTTAGATGGAGCTGGAAGGAGCTTCCCCACCCAGAGATGAGAGCAGCTGCAGTCCTAGGGAATGGCTTGGGAGAAGGGCATCGGCCTCCCGTATCCCTGGAGGGCAGAGCCAGAGGCCCAAAGCAGGAAAGACTGGTAGGACATGAAGAAGGGCTCAGTGCTGGGATGGGGCCCCTGCACGGGCTCACCTCAGTGCTCGCCCCATGGTCTCATAGTTCATGTCTGGCTTGTTTTTCTGCTTCCCCCACAGCTTTGACACAGCCTTGGAGTCCACGAGCTTGAAGATGCCCTTCTCACGCTGGGTCCACTTGATGTACTTGGGGCAAGTGTTCTTGTCCTGCAGGAGAGCCAGTAGGAACTCCCAAAGGTAGATGGTATTTCCTGGAAGAAGGAACATTAGCAGCCATAGAAGAGATCATTAGTTCCCCAATCAGACTGGGAGCTCCCTGAGGGCAGGCACAGTACCTCACCCCATCAGACCAGGGCCTCTCCAAGAAGTGGGGTCATGCCACCATCCTCCCCCCAATCCAGGCTCCAATGCCAGAAGGTGAACAATGGAGACAGAGAGAGAGACAGAAAGAGAGAGAGAGACACACACACACACACACACACAGAGACACACACACAGAGAGAAAGAGACAGAGAGAGTCAGAGAGAGACAAAGACAGAGACACACACACACACACACACACACACACAGAGACACACAGAGAGACAGAGAGAGAGACACAGACAGACAGACAGACAGACAGAGATAGACAGAGAGAGAGCCCAGTCTGTACCTTTGCCATCCTTAGACTTCTTCCGGATGGGGAAGTTGGGCTCGCTGACTGGTGAGGGACAACGGGGTGCTTTCGCCTTCTGAACTGTAAAGGGGAAGAGAGATGGGGAAGCAGGATGAGCTCAGGGCCTCAGGGCCTCAGAACTGAGCAACGTCTCAAAATGGCAGCAGATGAGCCCTGATTTGGCCAGTCCACGTAGGCACACAGTGTAGCTTCTCCGGCTCACACCTCGTTCCATAGTGTCCCAACCCCTGGACCCCTGGGGGCCCAAAAGGCAGACATGAAGAGGCCAGCTTTTAGGGGGCTCCATAAGTTCCTTATACACTGGCCTCCCTTTATGCTAGTTTGTAAACATATCAGCAGCACGTGGCTGGTTCAGGTTCACAGGCATTCTGTGTATGTGTGTGTATGTATACATATGTATAGATGTGTGTATGTATATACACATACATACATACACAGAGAGAAAGAGAGCTGCCCATCCCCCCCCTCCCCATGCAGACAGCAAGGGCTGACATAGGAGAGTAGTTCCTCTACTGTAACATAGAAAGAGTTAGGTCATAAGCAATAACAAATATGAAGAAGTCAGAGAATTTGGGGAGACTTGTATGAACTGATGCAGAGCAAAACAAGCAGAACCAGAAGAAAAACAATACACACAGGCTTCATAACTCTGGTCAATGTAGTGACCAATGGGGATTTCAGAAGCTAGATGGCAAAGCCTCTTCCTCCTCTGAGCAGAGAGGGGTGCACAATTGGTATGGAATGAGGCATACATTATCAGCCATGGCCAGTGTGATGATGACTTTTGTTTGACTGTGCTTATTTCTTATAAAGGAAGATTCTATTGAGGGCTTGGGGAGAATCACTGGGGAAATGACAACAATATAAAAAATAAGAGAAAAAGGAAGAAGAGGAGAAGGAAGAAGGCAAAGGGAGGGGAAGGGGACAGAGAAAGAACAATGAGAGAGTGGAGAGAAAGAGAAGAAAAAAGGAGGGAAGGGAAAAGGAGGAGGGGGAGGCATAAAGAAAGGGAGGGTGGAAAGAGAGAGGTGGGAGAAGGAGAAAGAGGAGAAAAGAAAAAGGAAAGGAAAAGGAAAGCAAAGAAGGGTTGGTCTGAAAGTCCTGGTCCTCAGCTTCCTTTTGGTCCCAGAGCTTCCACCAACCCAGTGGCTGGGTGACCTCTGACAAATTCCTTAATCCTGGCCTGACAGATATAGAAGAGCTTAGGGAGTTTTCTTAGGTTGGGCAGATTCACCCCAAGGATCCCCTCTGCAATGGCTTTTGATTCAATTTCGGGCCCTTGGGGCTACTGCACCTTTTTCAATTGTGATGTTTGTCCACTGTGAGATTATTGCTCTGGGGACTCAGTTTACCCTTGAGTAAAATAAGGGAGCTGGACTAGATCAGAGTGCTTCTCCTTTCTCTAGCAATTTAAGGTTTACAGCGTGCTTTCCTCACAACCCTGAAAGGGAAGGTATGTAAGTATGAGGAAGAAATTCAGGCTCAGAAAAGGGAGGGGAAGCAGCAGCTAGGTGGTGCAGTGAATAGTGCACTGGCCCTGTCGTCAGGAGGACCTGAGTTCAAATGCCGCCTCAGGCACTTAAACACGTACTAGCCATGTGACCTTGGGCAAGTCACTTAACCACAATTGCCCTGCCTTCCCCCTCCAAAAAGCAAAAAAACAAAAGGGGGGAAGGGATTTGCTCATATTCAGTTCATGCCTTTTTTTTGTGGGGGGGAGGGCAATTGGGGTTAAGTGACTTGCCCAAAGTCACAAGGCTAGTTTTTTGTGTTAAGTATCTGAGGCCAGATTTGCACTCAGGTCCTCCTGACTCCAGGGCTGGCACTCTATTCACTGGCACCACCTAGCCGCCCCCAGTTCATTTCAATAAGTATTTGTCGCAGGGGATCACAAAAGCAAGCAGGCAAACAAAAACAGTGCCAATAAAACTCGGGGAGTTTATGTTTCACTGGGGGGTGGGAAGAGTGTAGGGAGAGGCAGGAACACGGACAGAGAAAACTGAATACAGAACAGAGCCAAAGTAATTTCCGCAGGTAGAACATTAGAAACTGGGGGATAAGGAATTAGGAGCCAAGGGGGAGGTGGTACCTTAGCTGAGATTGCCAGAAAGCTGGGGGTTCTATGAGACAGAGCAGAGAAACAAGTGGATTCAAAGTGGGCAGCCCACGCAGAGGCATTGAGATGAAGGATGAACCAATGGGGAATGGCCAGTTTGTCTTGAACATTGAGCGTGTGTGTGTGTGTGAGAGAGAGAGAGAGAAAGAGAGAGAGAGAGAGAGAGAGAGAGAGAGAGAGAGAGAGAGAGAGGGAGAGAGAGAGAGAGAGAAAGAGAGAGAGAAAGAGAGAGAAAGAGAAAGAGAGAGAGAGAGATGTGGGCAGAAAGCCTGGAAGGGCAGCCTGGAGTAACACTGGGAAAGGTTTCAATAGTTTAACTAAGGGGTTTGTACCTTTTCCTAAAGGCAAAAAAAAAAGCCATGAGAGTTTCTTGAGCTGAGGAGTGACACAGTGAGCCTTAGGAATATCAAGTTGGCAGCTGGATTGGAAAGAGGAGGGAGAGGGGAGGGAGGGAGCCAGACCAATTAGGAGTCTCAACCATAGTGGAGAGGAGAGGTGATGTGGGCCTGGGCTGGGCCAGGGGGAGGGGAGGAGGGGCTCCCACTGTGGAGGCAGAATTGACAATGGTTGGCGACTAATTGGATATGAGGGGGTGAGAAAAAGGATTGAAGCATTGAAGATGACTCAGATGTTTTGAACCCGAGTGACTGGAAGGATAGTGATGCCTCAGGAAGAGAAAGAAATGTTCAGAAGAGGGGAGGGTTGGCGGGGGGAGATAATGAGTTCTGCTTTGGACGTGCTAAATTTGAGATCTCTATAACATACTTGGAGTAGAAGTTTGTCAAATGGTGTGGGAAGATCTGGGAAATATGGTGACTTATTACAATTCAAATCTTGGGCAGTTAGGTGGGGCTACAGTAGATAGAGCACTGGTCCTGGAGTCAGGCAGACCTGAGTTCAAATCCAGTCTCAGACACTTACTAGCTGTGTGAGTGACCCTGGGCAAGTCACTTAACCTTGATTGCCTTCCTTCAAAAAAAAATCATCTCTATTTTTTTAATGTTCATATGTATTGTAAACTCGAGATTTTCTTTCCTTTCCTATGAAATAGGGGATAGAGGAAGATTTAATGAAAGCCAAGGGGTCTGAGGACCACAAAGGATTGGAAATCCCTGAAGTAGGTAATTGGTGATGTAGGATCAGGACTCTGGAGAGCAGCCAGGGTGAACAGAGAGTTCAGGAGAACCTCTGAACTTTTCAGGTGTTCTGGACCCTTAGGGCAATCTGGTAAAACCTATGTCCTCCTTCTTAGAAGCTAGTTTGCAAATAATTGGAGGAAATGCTACCTTTCAGAAAGAGGTTAGTGAAAATAAAGATGTCATTTTTCCCATCCAAATTCGTGTACCCCCTGAAATCCATCCACTGACCCCTGGGTGGATCTGGACTCCAGGTTAGGAACCACTGACATAGAGGATAGCCAGGTCCTCGTCAGAGCCAGGATTTGAATTCAGACCTCCTTAGACTTTGCCTCCAGATATGATCTCTAAGTCCCTACCAGCTCCAACATTCCATAATTCTTTTACTGTCCTAGTTCTAGCACAGAAACTGAGGCCTGTGGAGATAATAAGGAATCAAAGGCTGTAAAAATGAAAAAGACCCCAGAGGTCACTTAGTTCAACCCCTGCATTATAAGTAGGAAGAAACTGAGGCCCCCAGGAAGGCAAATATGTGAGGTCTAAGGTCACACAGAGTCAGGATTTCAACCCTGGTCTTTTGACTGCTGGAACTCAAACTCAGGTCTGCCCCCTACCTGCCCAGGACTCCACTTAAGTGAATGCCTGGCTGTTTCACTACTTTATCAATTCCTCACAAAAGCTTGGTGAGGAAGGCAGGGCAGGTACAATTTCTACTTTCCAGAGGAGGAAACTGAGGCCCAGAGAGGTTAAGTGAATTAGTTATCCATGATCACAAAGAAATTCATTGAACATTTCTTACTCACCTCTTATTTGCCAGGCTAGGAATACACAGACAAACCCCAAACAATCCCTGCCCTCAGACAGCTCCCATCCTTAGGGGCACTTAGAATAAAAGGATACAAATGATTTCCAGGATAGGAAAGCCTTGGGCCTAGGAAGGGAGAGGTAACACCAGAGCTGAGCCTTGAAGAGAGACAGGGATTCCTGGGAGTGGAGAGGAAGAGGGAGAGCATTCCAGGCCAAGGCCAGGTGGCCAGTTTAGCTGGAACATATTGTTGCATGAGGGCTAGGCTGAAGCCAGATTGTTCAGGGCTTTAAATGCCAATGAGTTGGTGATTTTTCCTGGAAGTAACAAGGCACCATAGCCATTTTTTGTGGCTGGACCTGTGAAACTGATTTTGGGCAACTGTGTGAAGGATGAACTGGAGAGGGCTGGAGGTAAGGAGGCTACTGCCATGGTCTAGTGGGAGGTAAGGTGGGTCTGAAGTAGCTCAGCAACTGTTGGAGTAGAAAGAAAGGCCCCAGTGAGGCAGATGTTTTGGAGGTAGGATTGATGGCACTTGATTGGCTAGTTCTGGAGTGGTGGGTGAGAGAGAAGAGGTAAGAGATAAGGATAGGATCTAGGATAGGATAGTCAAACCTGGGAAACAGTTTTTAAGGTGTTAGAGGCCTTTCTCTGGTTCTTTTTATTTCATGGGCACCAAGCACAGCCCTTGGGCTGCTCTTCTGGTGACACCTCTCCAGCTAAAGTTCAGCATCTCAAGAAAGCCAGAAAGTGGTGCTGATGGTGGCATTTCAGGCACTGTGACAGGCCAAGAGGGAACTCTCTGTGTCCCATGCCCAATCCCAAGTGTGCTGCCACCTGTGATCAAGGCCAGCCTGATTCCTTGCAAAAAGAAAAGTCTTTACCTTTCTTCTTTGACCTCACTGGCAGAGGCCTCCCAAGGTCTTTGTCCATGGAGCCGTCCTCTGGCATGGAGAAGCTGTCTGCAGTCACGCTCCCACTGGTCGGGATGTCTGCCCCCGAGGGGGTAGAAAGCACACAGTTGGTGAAGGCCCCAGAAGAGTCCTGCTCGGTGAATAGCCCGGAGCCACTGACTGCAAGAGGAAAGGCCCAAGTGGCCTGAGTTGGGGGCCAGAACAGGTAGAGGACCCCTCCCCCCAAGGATGGTGGCATCCAGTAGTCTCAAGGTCAACCATAGCTCTCCAAGTCTCTCAAGTAGCCTCTAGGCCAAGGCAAGGGAGATGATTTGGTACAACAGACAGCCCAGGATGGTGGTGGTTGGTGATATTCAGTCATGTCTGACTCTGTGACCCCACTTAGGGTTTTCTTGGCAAAGATACTGAAGTACTTTGCCATTTCCTTTTCCTGCTCATTTTACAAATGAAGAAACTGAGGCAAACAGGAGTAAGTGACTTGCCCAGGTCATATAAGTTAGGAAGTGTCTGAGGCCAGATTTGAACTCAGGAAGTTGAGTCTTCTTGACTCTAGGCCCAGTGCTCTGTCGCCTACACCACCCAGCTGCCCAGGTATAAGAGGACGTGAGTTCAAATTTCAGCTCTGCTCCAAATTAGCTGTGGGACCTCAGGTGAGTAAATCTCTTGTCCTCTCTGGGTCCCTTTTCTATTTCACCCCCTCTCCAGTACTTTCTTCCCTCTAACATTACTTTCTCTGTACTCTATGTGTATTTTCTATGGACATGGTGGTCTGCAAACTGTCTCCCCCATTGGCCTGTGAACTCTTTCGGTAGGGATGCATTGCCTTCCTTTTTATCTCCAGGTTAGTGCCATGCCTGGTGCCTGACTTTGGCTAGAGGCCTAGTCTTTCCTCCATCATATAATGGGAAGAAGAAGGTCCCCCAAATTAAATGAGTTTCTGTAGTGGCTGAGACCCTAGACACAGGCTGCCTGGGGATGGACTCAGGACCTTGGAGATATCAGGAGAGCTTTCCCAGTGTGGGCTGTTTCTGGACTTCCAAAGTCAGAATTCCAATAGCATCATAATCTGTGTCTTATAATGCCTGCCTGGGACCCCCTCATTGCACTTACTGGGCCCCTAGTTTCCCCAGCAACATCTAGCAATCTTCTCCAGTTCCACCAGCCAGAGCAGGGACTGGAAACTCTATTATCATCAATTTACAGGAAGAACACTGAAATGAGTTAAGTCAAGGAATACTTCCAGGGGGAGGCTAGAGGAACCAGGGTTCACCAAAGGCATGGAGAAGAGGAGGGACCATGTACAGGCATACTTCTCCCTCCCTTTCCTGCGAGCTGGGAAGGAATAGTCTTAGACAAATAACCAGTAAGACTCATCACCTCCAATGGGGGGTACAGCTGAGAAGCTCTGTGTGTTAATGAGGTGTGGAAATTCCCCAGAGAGGGGAAGAAACTTGCCCAGGGTCATGTGGCTGGGAAGTAGCAGAAGTTGGATTTGAACTCAGGTCCTCTGACTCCCTGGTCTAGCCCTCCATCTCTGACACCCTCTGTGTCACCTCTCTGCTGTTTGGGGCTTTCCAGGGAGAGGGAGATTCCGACTCACACATGCGACTTTCATCCAGTATGTTGTTGGGGGCTTCGACGTCAAGCAGGACTTCGGTGGCCATCACGGTCTGGTTGTTATCATCTGGTGTAAGGGAAGATGGAGGAGGTAAGAGAAGGCCATGTGGGGCACAGGTCGGGGACACAGACTGTGATCTCACCAGCTTAGGTGAAGAAGATGCTAGAAAAATCCCTGAAAATTGAGAGGGGCGCCATGGGGAGCCCTATGGCAGAACATCACTGGGTTCAACCCCCTGGGCCTCTGACAGTCCTGAGGGATGGTTTGAGGGAAGCTGTGATCATCATCCAAGTGGAATAGTGGGGAGAGCACTGGATTTGCAGTCAAAGGGCCTGGGCTCAAATCCCAGCTCTGCAGCTCCCCAGGTGGTCTCATGGGTAAGTCACCCCACCCCCGGGCCTCAACTTCCTCCTCTGAAATATGGTGAGGGGGGTTACACTAGATGATCCTAAGATCCCCCCTTTCCAAGTTTACCTCCTCATCCCTTCCCAGCTCTGCTCACAGACTCTACTTGCCCAATGCTCATTCCCATTTCTATACTGATTCATCCCCTTTCCCCCTCCTCACGCTTTCAAGCTCCATCCCCAAGCCCCCTTGTGAAGCTTGCCCTGCCTGACAAGCCTCATCCTACCTCTCCTACTAGATCACAAAATGCCAGAGCTGAAAGGGGCCTTAGAGGCCATCTATGGTTCTCATTCTACAAATGAGGAAACTGAGGCCCAGGGATGTGACATGGTTACACAGCAGCAGACCTAAGACTCGAACCCAGGTCCTCTGATGCCAAATTCAGTGCTATTTTCACCACACTAAGCCAACCGATATAATACTGTTTTGTTTCATGAGTCTTGTCTCCTCAGTTAGACTGGAAGCTCCCTGAGGGCCTGGAGCATCTCATGATACTTTTGTCTCCCCCACAAGGATGAGCACAGGACTGGACGCCCCCTCCCCCTCAGGTGCATCTCTTGGTTATTTGAATGTTCCCTAACCTCCCTTCTTAAGCAAGTGCCTCTGTGGTTTAGTTGGTGGGCCAGCCCTCCATTCATTTCCACACCTCATTAACACACAGAGCTTCTCAGCTGTACCCCCCATTGGAGGTGATGAGTTTTACTGGTTATTTGTCTAAGACTATTCCTTCCCAGCTCACAGGAAAGGGAGGGAGGAGTATGCCTGTACATGGTCTCTCCTCTTCTCCATGCCTTTGGTGAACCCTGGTTCCTCCAGCCTCCCCCTGGAAGTCTTCCTTGACTTAACTCATTTCCTAATAGCCACTCCATCCCTCCCTTCTCCACCAGCTCACCTTCTAGCCAACTTGGAGGCAGAAAGAAGCCAGTAGGAAGCAGTCATTCCCCTGCCTCCCCAGGTCAGGATGTGCTAGCCCCCTCAAATTCTTTGCACACAGCAGCTTCCCCCACCTCCAGCCCCCTCCTGCTCCTTCTTCCCTGAATCTGCCCAGTCCCAGCCCCAAAGAGGATGGACCTGGCACCACAAGGCCTCCCTCCAGGATCTGCCCTTCGGCCACCCCCAGGTCCCGGTCCACCATGATGCCATTGGGAACTTCATCTCGGTCCAGCCCAGAGTAGAGATGCAGCAGTTCTGGGCAAGGGAGCTGTTCCACAATCACCGCTGGAAACACGGAGGGATCGTCCAACTGTGGAGGGAAGGGAGAGCTGAAGGTATCCCTCCCACCCACATATACACCTCCTCCAGGGAGTCCTTCCCCACTCCTCCTGCACCTTACAAGCCTCTATGAAAAAAGCTCCCTTCCTCGGTGCTAATCATGGAGAAGGAGAGGCCCCAAAGGTGCTCAATGTCTACACTGGCCTATGACCCCAGTGAGGCAGCCTAGGCCTCTCTCCTTCTTTCTTCTTCCCAGTGTGGCTCTTCCCGTCCATGGATTCCTACCATGCTCCCACACCCAGACTTTGGGGTTGGTGCTGGAGGAGAGGAGGCTGCTTCAAGGCCTGGCTCCATATCACCTTTCCAAGTGATCTGGGCTCCTCTCAGCCCAAGCCAGGCTTACTGGCTCCAACAGAAAAGGGAGGATGGGAATTCACATTCAGCCCTTGCTACCACGTGGGAGGGAAGAGGGAGGATCCCTTATCAATGACCTGAAATCCTGGGTGTTCTAACCCAAGGCTAGGCACTGCATGTGACGATAGGGTGTTTTCTGGGGGCGCTATCTCTGATGTTCCAAGGAGTTGCTTCCGTGTACCTGCTGGATTTCCTCCATCCCGCCGTTGGCAAACTCAAATACCAGTTCACTGCTCTGTACAGCAGTGGCCATGCTGCCTCCTCCCAAGGCTAGTGAGAAGAGGACCTCTTAGACCCTGAGATCTTCTGGGCTGAGAAAGTCACACAGGCAAACTCTGAGCTGTAGGAAAACCTGCCCTGGGGTCAGGGCAGCATGCTGGGTGGGGCTCAGCTGGCTGGAGAGACCTGGGTAGAAGAGAGGGAGAAGACAGATGCCTGTGAATTCACCTTCCCCTGGGTTAACAGCCTGTTAGTCCTGAGGACTACCAAGGGGAGATGGGAGGAGAAGGAAAGAGGAAAGATGAGAGGAGAAAGAAAAGAATCATAGCTGGGCAGAGCTGGGAGGATCCAGAGATCGTCTAGTGACTAGGGGTGGGGAACCTACACATGTGGGAGAAGGTTCCCCACCCCTGATTCTAATCTAAATCCCTGATTTGGCAGAAAAGGAAACTGAGGCCCAGGGAGAGGAAGTTAATTGCCCAAGGTCACACAGTTGCCAGGTCTAGAACCCTGGTCCATTGCTTTCCACCACATAGAAGATAAAAGAGAGACAGACAAGCAGAAACAAAGAAAGAGGGATGGAATGGAAATCAAGAGACAGAAAAATGGAAGGATCCTGCAAAAGACAGGAACAGAGAGGGTATGGAGGTGGACAAAGAAAGCGGAAGGGGGAAAAGTAAAAAAGAGAGAAACCACTTCCATGTAACCAATGTTTATTGACAGCAGCACTGGCCCGGGGGCCCCTGACCCAGAGGAATACTGAAGACCCCTGCAGAGGCCAGGAATCCTCCCACAGGGGAAGCCAGCTGCTTTAGCTGCTCTAGTCCCTTCACTCTTCCCCTCCCCTCTTCCTGTCTCCTTCCTCCTGTCTGCTCTGCCCATCTCTCCTAGCCTCCTTCTTCCTTTGCTTCCTTTTTCCCCTTCACCTCACCTTTCCCCCCTCCTCTCCTTTTCTTTTTCTCTCCCTTCTCTTCCCCTCTTTTACCCCTCTCTTCTCCCTTTCCTCCTCTCCCTTGACTCTTCTTCCTTCTCCTCTCCTCTGGCTGCCTCCCACTCCTTTCTGGGGAGAAAGCCCTCACCCTTTTTGCCTGAAGCCTCCGTCTCCCCCAGATGGAGAGAACACTCCCCCTCCCCCAACCTGCAGGCAGTCCGGGCCAACGTAAGACACAAATTAGTGAAATTGGGATTCTGTGAGAGCTGGTAAGGCCCGCACAGTGGGCCCACTGGGAGCCAGCTGGCAGAGTTGGTCAGAATTTGCCCCCAGACTCCAGTGGAGGAAAGATCTGTGCTGGCCAGGGACTGTACTAAAAGCTGGCGCCCACCTCCACCCCCCTCCCGCACTTGTATAAGCTTGCCCAGAGAGGGCTGGCAAACAGGGAGACAAGATGCCCTGGCCCAGAGCCCCCCGACAGTTGACAGTTGTTCTGGTTTCAGTACTGAAATGCCACCCTGGGAAAAGCATGGGGACCTCCCCCCCAAGCTCCCCCAAAAGGCACGGATAAGCCTCTCCCCTGGGAACTGGTGAAGATAGCAACAGCTTGGGGGAGGGGGATGGGGAGGGCATCCTGCCTGGTCTCCAAGTCCCTTTCGGGATCCCCCTCCTCTAGGAAGCCTACTCTGAGTACTCCAGTGCTATCCCTATCCCCACACCACAGAGACTAACAGTCTTCTTGTCCCCCATCTTATTTTCTCTACTTCAGGGGTTTGGGTCCTGCCCCCTCCCCATGCCCCTTCCCTAGTTTCTGAAAAGCAAGGACTGTACCTTCAATTTGTCTCTCCTATATCTCCCACAGTATTTGGCCCAGGGGTAGGCACAGGTGCTTGGAGATCTTATTCAGGACTGCGGCTTCAACTCTCACAGAATCTACAAATCTACACAGTCAGACTGACCTCCAGTCCTTCCTCTCCCCCTCCCTGCTGGACATCTCTACCAGGATGCTTGACGTCAGCATCTCTAAGTGACCAAAACAGACCTCATCCTTCCCACCCCCCCACCCCAACCAGCTCCCCTGCCTGATTCCCTATTTCTCTCGATGGTACCAGCCCTCACTCTCCCAACCTCAGAAACTCTCCGACTTCTTTCCCTTCTCACCACCCCCTCCAGCATCCAAGCAGTTGACAAATCCGGTCGATTCTACCTTGGGAAGCCTTTTACGTCCCTAGCTTTCTCTCCACTCCCACTCCTCTCACCTAGTTCAGACCCTCATCATCTCTCCCCAGGACTATTGCAACAGCAAATTAAGTCTCCCTGCTTCCTCTCCAATCCATCCACCACACAGCAGCTGAAATTATCTTCCCAAGGCTCAAGCCTGGCTATGTCTCTTCTCTATTAAAAAAGCCCCTCTAGTAGCTCACCAGAACCTACTGGATACAGTCTAAAGTCTTGACCCTGTCATTCACGACCCTACTTGATCCCATTTACCTCTCACCAGCCTTACCTCCCACGTATCTCACTATGTCCCATGTCCTCTGTGTTCCAGCCACACTGTACTTTCCTCCTCCCTAGTTCTCACCCTGTTCTCTCTGGTCTTCCTGCCTTTGCTTAGGTTGTTTGTTCCTCACGCTTGGAATGCTTCCCCCCCCCATCCTCCCCCAAACCAAACCAGCCCTCCTTTCATTCAAGGCAGGTCAGGTCATATATCAGCCATGAAATCTTCCTTCCACATGAGGAAAGTGGACCTTCACTCTTCCAATTTCCAACAATCCCTAATATTTACTTGTGTACACCTTGTATAACAATGGTTAATATTTATAGAACCCCTACAGGTTTGGGAAACCATATAACATACATATAGATGTGTGTGGGGTGTATATGTATAAAATGTCATCTGATAACACTAATTCTCTATCCTTCCCCCATTGAAATTCAATTGAACAATTGTTGATTCACCCATTAAATGACTGTTAAGTGATTGTGCTGGGGTAATTGTAATAAAACCAAAACCATCCTCTGCCCTCTGGTTAGGAGATATCTCAGCCCAAAGGAAAGAGCCCAGGATTGGGAATAAGAGGATTTGAGTTTGAATTCTGACACCCAACACCACATAGGTAGAAGCCTGGGGGCAGTTTTTCTCATTTGGAAAATGAGGCAGTTGGACATTTATATAAACTGTGTGACTAAGTAAGGCACTTGGCCTCAGTTTCCTCATCTGTAAAATGAGAACAAAAATGAGAACCCCTCCTGGGGTTGTTGTGTGGCTCAAATGAGATCCTGATTGTAAAGTGTAATTGCAACTGCACAGAGCCCAGCAGTAAATGTTACTTATTATAATGATGATTCCATCTCAAGGTTGTGTTAAGCAGCAGACATGTATGTAAAGCACTTTGCAAGCTTTAAAATGCTATGGAGATGGGGGCAGCTAGGTGGCGCAGTGAATAGAGCACTGGTCCTGGAGTCAGGAGGACCTGAGTTCACATCCGGCCTCAAACACAACACAAAAATTAGCCATGTGACCTTGGGCAAGTCACTTAACCCCAACTACCCTGCCTTCCCCCCTATAAAAAAAAGGCAAAAAAATGCTATAGAAATGTGAGCCATTTTTATGATATGTAAGGTTTGTCTACAAAGGCCCTAAATACTGGCTTATTGGATTTAATGGAATTTTTCACATGATTAACATCCAAAATTCTGGCTCTGGCATTCAAAGCCCCCCACAATCTGGCCATTATCCAGAGGCAGGATTTGAACCTGGGCCTAGCCCCTACTGGTCATGGAATAAGTAGGTCTGAGTGACCACAGCCTTCCTCCCTTTGGATCTGTTTCCTTCCAAACATATTTATAAATCATTCTTCCTCCTATTAGTAATAATATTTCCTCTTAATAATGATAATAGCTACTATTTATATAGTGCTTTATGGTTTGCTAATAATCACTTTACAATTATCTCACAACAACCCCGGGAGGCAGGTGCTATTAGCCTCACTTTTCAAGATGTGGAAATGGGGGCAGCCAGAAGTTAAGCCCAGGGTCACTCACCTAGTACCCGATGCTGGATTTGAACTCTGGTCTTCCTGACGTCCACATGCACCCTAGCCGCTTTCTAGTTGATGATACTATTAGGCCCCGATTCCCTCAAAAGGTGCCACCTTTTAGAGTGCTAAATAAAGCTGAAATTCCTAGAGATATGGTTACGGGGAGGTCATGGGGAGGGACCTGTGGCCATGGAAAGAGCTGACCCTTAGGTCATTCAAATCTGGATTCTGCCATTTCACCTATGTGTCACATGCTCTCGGAGCCTCAGTTTCCCCATCTCTAAAATGGAGGAAGGGTGGATTGGATTATATGACCTTTAAGGTCCCTTCAGCTTGAAATCTCTGATCCATTGTGTGCCTCCTGCCCTGTTTTGTTATTCTTTAAAGTACTGGGGGTCTTACCTACCCAGCTAAGCTTCCTTAAGCCAGGGAGGGACCATAGTCATAGACTTCCTATGTATCTTCCCCCCACACACAATGCCTAACGCTGAGAGAGGACTGGCTCAGTAAAGCTTGATTGATTTCTCTTGTTGACCTGATTCCCAGCTCTGTTTAACACCCCTCGCTGCAGCAATAAGCAGCAGGCCTGTAGCTCCGCCCCCCAATCGGTCATCTAGTGACCACATCCTTTGGGGGCTACCACCACAGCTAAAAGGCCAGGAGAGCCCCCTCCCCCTAGAAGCGCTCTGCCTGAAAGGGGGAGGACGGAAAGGAAGAGTGCTGGCTGGCCCAGACCTTCTTACCTTGGTGGGAAAAATCAACTTTAAAAAGGGGGTGGGAGGAAAGGCTGTGCTCAGCATGCACGAATGCACCTAGGCTGGTTCCCTAGGCTCACACTGAGCCTGTTAGAATTCTGCTCTGTCCTCAAAGCTAGCTAGGAGAGATTCCCTAGCCAGGATCCTTCACTCCTATCTTCCTAAGAAAACACTGGCTGGCAAACTTCTCTTGGTCCATTTCATATCCACACATCGCCTGCCCCCAAACAAAAATAACAAATAACTAAATAAGTGTAGAAAGGCATGCTGGTCTCAGAGCTAGGAAGATCTAGGTTTAAGATCCCCTACCTCTGGTAAACTGTGTAACCCTGGACAAATCACTTGACCTCTCCATGCTCTAATCCTTAGGTGTCACTCAAATAGAAACAAGAGGCCAATAAATCATACCTACTGATCTCTGTGTGGTCCCATATTGACTTAGAAAACCACATATTAACATTATCTATGTTCTATTGTATTTTATTTTGTTAAATATTTCCCAATCACATTTTAATCTGGTTCCTGAGTGTACCTGGGAGTGTTCAGGCTGCAAAGCCACCCCAGGGGCCAGGGTTTGACCCCTCTAGGCAAATCTCCAAGACCAGAAATTTCAAAGAACTCGATCACCTGAATTGGTAGAGGGAATCTTCCCCACCTGGGAGGTTGCCTATGCAAATGAAATTCGGTCCAGTCTTTATTACTATTAAATTGGAATATCCCTGAGGACAGGCTCTGGGTAATTTTTCTTTATATTTCTAGTGCTTAGCACAGGGCCTGGCAAATAGTAGCCACTACATACATATTTGGTTAAAAAAAAAGCCAAACAAATCTTAATTCTGACTCCAAATACAAGTTACTTCCCCACCTAACCTCCCTGGGTCTCAGTTGCTTCTCCTGTCAAATGGCCAGAATAGTACACGGCCTTGCTACCTCACATGACCTCAAACAAGAAAGCTTATTTATAGGATTTAGTGTTGAGAAGGACCTTAGAGATGACCCAGTGCTCATTTTACAGATGGGGAATGCGAGGCTAAGGGAGGGGGAGGGACATGCTCAAGGAGTAAGATCACAGGACCTGGGGTCAAATCTTGCCTTTTCTAATTCCCAGAGGTCTTCTGACCTTGAGCAAGTTACTCCTTTCTGGATCTCAGTTTCTCTGCTCTTAAAATGAGAGGGTTGGATCAGGGGTGGGGAACCTTCGGCCCTCAAGTGTGGCCCTTTGACAGAATCCAATTATGTTTGGTGAAGTTTGGATTCAAAGGGCCACACTTGAGGACCTAGAGGGCCACATGTGGCCTTGAGGTGGAAGGTTCCCCACCCCTGGCCTAATCAATTTCTAAGGTACCTCTCACCTCTAAAGCTTTTACCTTTCCCAAGTCCAAGCTAGGTGTCCTATCAGGGCTTCTTAAACTCTGCCCCTTCGTTGTTTCTTTCTTTCTTTTTTTTTTTTTTGGAGGGGAAGGCAGGGCAGTTAGGGTTAAGTGACTTACCCAGGATCACATGGCTAGTTTTGTGGCATCTGAGGCCTAATTTGAACTTGGGTCCTCCAGACTATAGAGCCAGTGCTCTATTCATTTTGACACCTAGCCGCCCCACCCCCTTCATCATTTCTTAAAGCCATATGAGGTGGAGACCCACAGTTTAAGAAGAGGAGAAGGCATTGGGCCAGGTCTCAGGAAGACTTGAGTTCAAATCTAGCTGTGACCTTCAGCAAGTCACTTTACCTCATTCTGCATTAGTTTCCTGATGTGTAAAATAGGTATCATAATAGCATCTACCTCCCCAGGTTGTTGTGAAGATTAAATAAGCTAATAGTTGTAAAACGCTTAGCACAGCGCCTGGAACAGAGTAAGTGCTTAATGAATGGTCCAGCCCCTTCCCAACTAATTAGAAAAAAGGTTCTATCTCCCCCTCACCACCACCCACTGGCCATTCAGCCAATCCACAATGCTGAATCCTTTGTCAGGTGGCTTAGCAGAGACCTCCTACTCATAAATGGGCCTTCCCTGTGGCCATGTTCTTAGTGGCAGTCTGGGTCATCCTGTGGATGAGTGATGAGCGTCTGGTTGCCAACTCTATGCCAGGAGGTGTGTAGTGTGTGGTGTATGGGGACTGTTGGCTCATGCATGCATTTGTGCCTGCCCTGCCTGCTTACATATAAAAGTGTATGTGTGTGCAACTCTGGGAGACTATAGGCAGAAAGCCCCCTTCCCCCTCCCATACACCAGGCGAGTCAAGTAGTCTGTTCCTCCCCTTCCAGTCCAGCCCAATCTGCCCTCCTGGAAGGAGTCTGAGAAGCCTGCCAGAAGGGGACTGCAACCCCAGAAGGCAGTGATTTCCTTTTGGCCTGGTATTCTTGCATCCTGAGCCCTGGGGCATTCAGTAGTGAGCACTCCCTAAATATGGGCTAAACTGAACTGAATGGGTGGGGGGAAATGCTATCAGTTCAATTCACCATACATGTATTAAGCACTTACTACATGCATGGGGGGCTGCCCTTCCCTCAAGGAGCTGCCATTCTACTGAGAAGACACAACTGAAACATAACTACATTCATACCGAGTATATTACCAAGTAATACAAAGCAATTCAGAGAGAGAGAGAGAGAGAGAGAGAGAGCGCGAGCCAACACAGGATCAAGGAAAAGACCTTGATTTGAAAAGCTCCTGATGAAGCAAGTTAAAGATACTGGCAAGTGAACGTGAGAAAAAATGTGTTCCAGGCAGGGTGGACCAAGGGGCAGAGGATGGCATGTTGGGGATGGAGCTTGGTGAGGGCTCAGGGAGGGGCTTAGGGAGGGGATCTTCGAGGGTCATGGGGGCTCTGTGAGACATCAGGCCCTCAGCAAAAACGATGGGGATCATTCGGTGAGGGGATGGGATGGGCTGAGCGAGGCTGAGGATGGGGGAATTTTAGGGATGGGATGGGAGGGGCTTCGGGAGGCAATAGCGAGTGGGGGTTCTGGGGAAGGATGGGAGGACTCTGGAAGAGGATGGAAGGTCGATGGGGGTTTCAATGAGGGCAATTTGGGGGGCTAAAGGAGGGGACAGGGGACACAAAGGAATGGAGGACTCGGTGAGAGAATGGGAAGGGCTATGAGTGGTTGGGGACTCAATCAGGAAGTGGCGGACTCGGAGAGATGGGGAGGGTCAGGGAGGAGGTGAATGAGGAATGGAAGTCTCAAAGAGATGAGGAGAGGCAATGAGGAAGTAGAAGATTCAGTGAAGGAGGTGGGGGCCATGTTGAGGTGATTCGGGGGTTCCTTGAGGGTGCTGGGTTCAGTTCGAGGAAGGGGGAATCAATGAGATCCAGGTACTCAATGAGAAGAGGCCGGATGGAGGCTGAGCACTAGCGAAAGCCCTTCCATAGCCCAGTCCTGGGATGGGCTACAGCCAGCTGGCAGTTAAAAACCAGCTCTGATTCTGGGGTGGTGGGTAGGGGAAAAATGGGGAAAGATTGTAACTCAAAATCTGGCGGAAATGAATGATGTAAACCAGAAGCTAATAAAGCATTTGGAAAAAATAAATAAATAAAACCCAGCTCTGTCATGCTGGGCCCCCGTTTTCTGAGGTTGGTGATGGGGGGCGCGTGCAGGGATTCAGGCCCCCGAGATGGCCACCGCTGCAAGAACCCCCCCTTCCCTCGGCCGATGCCAGCACCCCTGCTGGGCACAGTGCGGGCAACCTAAGCCGAACTCAGCCACCACCGGGAAGGAGAGAAGCTTGGAGCAAACGCGAGGGGGAAAGAGGAGCCAATGGGCTCCCTCCTCTCTATCGTAAGCATCTTGAAGCACTTTGCAAACTCTGCGAACCTCGCGCCTCCCCGCGCTGCTCGTGCCGGAGCCGGTGTCGCTGCCACCGCCGCTGCTGCTCCGCGCCCGGCGGGCCGGCGAGCGGGCTCCGGGGTGGGTGGGGTGCCTTGGCCGGGAGCCCCGGAGCGGCGATGGCCACGACCGGCCCCAGCGCGCGGCCCGGGCCCAGGCGGCCGCCCCAGACACGCCCCCGGCCCGGGCCCCGCCCCCGGAGGAGAACGTTCCGACCCAGTAGGCCGCCGCCAGCCAGGCCGCCAGCGTCCCCGGCTCCGGCTAGGGTCTCCGCAGGTGTTGGAGGAGTGCGGACATAAGGGGGGGGCCCTAGAGGAGGGAGAAGAGGGGCTCTCATTTGCATGCGGACTCTGCCCCCTCCCGCATCCTGATCGCAGAGCACCGCAGCCCCTCCCCCCCGCCCCCCAGGAAACCGCCGCCGGGGGCCCGGAGGCGGGGGTGGGGGGTGCCGCACCGGCGGGAAGGAGGGGGGGAGGGGCCACAGGCCTTCAGTCCTGGGAACCCCAGGGCCCGCGGGCGGGGCCTCAGTCCTCACCTCTGCTTCCCGGCGGGGCTGAGCTCAGCCCTGGGAACCTTTTCCCCCTTTTCCCCTACTCCTGGGAATACGCGGCCCCAACCCCGGTCCGAGCGTCCCCGCTGGAGAGGATGGGCAAGCGGCCTGTGGTCCTGCGCGGGTATGGAGCACAGGATGGCTTGGGGTGCTCTGCGCGGGGGTGGGGGCGCGGGAAGCAGCCTCACTATTGCCAAGACGCACAGCGGTTTGGATGCAGCAGCAGCCAGTCTCGGCCTCCCCCCTCCGCTCAGGATCTCCCCAGCTCAGTGCCAGATCCTGGTCCCCAGTGGGTGGGTAGGTAGTTGAGTGACTGAGTGAGTGACTGAGTCAGTGAGCGAGTGAGTCACGGAGTGCGTTGGTGACAATTCCCTCAGCTGACCCAGTGGAGCTTACACACGTTGCTAGTACCGTTTGGCCCACTCACGGGAACCAACGGGGCCAGAGGCCAGATGGACAGAAAGGTGGGCCTGCCAAGTCTGTTTCCCTCCTAGCTCCCTCCCACCCCCTTTCACTGGTCCCTTCGTGTCCATCACTCAGACCACTGAGGAACGACACACACACACACACACACACACACACACACTGTCACACAGACACACACACTGTCACACACAGACATACAGTCACAGTCACATACAGTCACACTGTCACACACAGACACACACACAGTCACACAGTCACATACAGACACACACACACACACACCCCTTCCGTGAAGCCTGGCAGGAATACTCAGGATTTTCCAGTTGGAAGGAACCTGTTGTCAGCCAAGTAGTCCAACATTTCCCCCTTCCCATTTTACAGAGGATGAAACTAAAGACGAAAAGGGGCTTGCCCAAAGCCAAAAAAAGAAGTCTTAACTTCACCCCAACAGCCAGCCTCCCCTCACCCCCAACCACTGCCCATAAAAGGTACCCTTCAGAACACTTACCCTGTATCTCTATACAGATGAAGCACCAGCCAACAACTTCCATCAACTAGCAGCTACAACACACCCTAGGCTCGTGATCAATGAACTCCGATATTGACGTTTTACTAGCCTGCCGGACAGGGTGAGGGGTGTGGTCCCTGGCCACGGAGCTCAGCCCAGCGGATGGGAGCGAGCAAACAGGTTGTCTCAGGCAAACACACAACCTTGGGCTCTCTTCTCTCTCCCCAGTCCAGAGCTCCAACTCCAGTGTGCAGAATTCTCCTTCCCTTTCCAGCTCACGAGCGCTCTCTCTCTCTCCTTTCTCTCTTCTCTTCTCTTTCTTTCTCTCTCTCTCTCTCTCTCTCTCTCTCTCTCTCTCTCTCTCTCTCTCTCCCTCTCCCCTCTCTCTTCTCTCTTCCCCTCTCTTCTCTCTCTCCCCCTCTCCCCTCTTCTCTCTCTCTCTCTCTCCCTCTCCCTCTCCCTCTCTCTCTCTCTCTCTCTCTCTCTCTCTCTCTCTCTCTCTCACACACACACACACACACACACACACACACACACACACACACGGGGGCTGGGACCCAAAGCTGATTTTTTTTTTAATAAAGCTCCTCCTTCATGTTCCTTTCTGCCACCCCCATCATTTGAGATGAAATCAGGAAGAGAAAGAGGCAAAGATAGAGACAGTGGGAGCTGGGCCGCCTGGGGTCTCTATGTGCTTATTTACATGAAAGCCCTGTTTCCTTCCTTGTCCTCCAGGCCCCAGCATATTCCAGCTTTGGTTTTAACATAGCTCAGACTAGACTCAGTACATGGTTCCAGGGCCTGCCTTGGGCCCTGGCCCTCACCTGAAATTTCTGGGGTAGTCAGGGGAAATTCCAAGGTCCCTAATATTGCCCATGGGTTCTTTGAGGTGGGGGAGGGCAGGGATCATCAGGAGGCTTCCTGGAGGATCCCAAAATGACACGTGGAATGAGCCTTGGCTTTGGCATTGAGAGCCCTTCACATTCTGGGTTAAGCCTACCTCTCCAGACTCATTCCACATTAACTCCAGTCCTTCGCGTATTCTGTCTGCTAGCTGATGTGGCCTATTTGCAAAGTACTCTTTTACAGCATTCCACCTCCCACCTCCCAGGTTTTCCACAAGCATCCTGGTTCCTGGAATTCACTCCCTCCTCACCTGGGCCCCAGAATCCAGAGTTTGTTTCAAGGCAGAGCCACTTTTTTTACCGGAAACCTGATGCCATTAATTATTTATGAATGCTCTTTCCTTCTATTTTTTCTGTAATCATTTATTAGTTTAAATGTTGGATACCCCATAGAATGCAAGCTCCACGAGGGCAGGGATTCTTCTTCATTTTGGTCTTTTTAGCCCTACTGCTCAGCACATACACACTTGATACAAGTACCCGTTACATTGAATTAAACTATGTTCCCATCCAGGCTCCCAATAACACCACAGTGTGAACAAGTCACTATCTCTGGGCTTTCATTTTCTCTTTTGTGAAATTCATGGGTGGGGGTGGGGGTGGGGAACGACTGAGAGGGGCTGGACTTTAAGTCAAACCCATATACATTGGGGGAAGTGAAAGGGAGCAGTGGCCCTTCTCCAGCCCCCACCTCTGAGGTTGGGAAGGTCTTCTGGACCAGTTCCTTCCTCCCCTCCCCCCAGGCAAGATTAGAAGAGGGGAAGTTGTGGGCAAGAACTGGGCAGATCCAATGAGCTTTCCCTCCTATAGTTCTGGAGTTTAGAGTTTAAGGATATAGCTAGAGGCCTTAGAACATCCCCTCCAGGGTTCTATGATTGTGTAAGACCATCAGTCATGGGCATATGTGGCTCTAGGAAGAGACCAGAGTTGGAGAGTGGGGAAAGCCCCAGATTTGATGCCAACAAATCCCTGTTTTTCTACTTTATAGACTTTGTAATTCTGAGAAAGCCCTGCCTGTCCCTGGGCCTCAGTTTCCTCCTCTGAAAACAAGGGGCTTAGCTTCCAAGGAACCTTCCAGCCAGCTTTAAAGCCAAGTGTCACAGGCTGTCAGGTCTGGAGTTAGGAAGACCTGAGTTCTGACATTTCCTAGCAGTGTGATGACCCTGGGCAAGTTACTTACCCTCTGCCTCAGTTTCCTCATCTGTAAAATGAGCTGGAGAGGGAAATGGCAGACTACTACTACTACAAGTATCTTTATCAAGAAAACCTCAAAAGGGGTCGTGAAGAGTCAGACAGCAAGAGGGATTGTTAAAAGTCGGGAGTTGGAAGCTGCAGCTTTAAATCCCAGCTCTGCTAGCCAACTGACCTTAGCAAAGCTCCTTCCCCACTCTGGGATTCAGTTTCCTCCTCTGAAAATGACAAGGGGGGAGGGGTAGACCAGGTATCTTTTAAGATCTCGTGCCTATGGGCAACTGAATCTCAGGGCTGTTCTAGAGCTAACCCTTAGGGTCATGATCAGCAAGCAAGAAAATCCATGGCATCTGTTCTTCCTGGCTTTCCATCTTCCTGCCCTCAGGGGCCTGCTTTCCACAGCTGATCTGGTTAGAGCTCCTGATCCTAGTCCAGAGCCACAAGGACTTTAGAAAGCATGTAGATCAACTCCCCACTGGTGTTATGGATAGGGCAACTGAGACCCAGATGGATCACACAGTGTGTTTGTGGCAGCACTAGAATTAGTCTCCAGCCTCTCATCAGTAGCTAATTGAGGCCCAGCAGCAGTGACCCATCCACCCTTGGGGCAGGAGACTTGGGTTCACCCTGTGTGATCCTAGGCCACTTCCCTTCTGGAGGCCACCAGGTCCTCCTCCAGAAAATGAGGTGTGTGGGGACACAGGTGCTCTATGGATCAGAGGACTGGAATCAGTGTCCAGCCTCTGACGCCTACTAGCTGGGTGACCCTGCAAGGCACTTCATCTCACTAGGCCTCAGTTTCCTCACCTATAAAATGAGATGGGGTTGGAAAGCCTCTAAGGTCACTTCCAACTCCAAATCTCTGAATCTCTGAGAGCCTAATTTGGTAGAAAGAATAGTGAAGGTTTGGGTCCAACTTCATAACAGGGTGACAAAAGACCCCTCCCATCCCTAGGCCTCAGTTTGCTCTCTCCAGTACAATGAGGGGGGGTGCACTCCCTGGTATCTGAGCTCTTTCCCAACTCTGCCATCTTCTGTTCTAAGTTCCTCCCTGCTGTGCTCATGAAGGTCTCCTCCAGCTCTGCCAGAGTCTGTGCTAAGATTCTTCCAGGCAGGATTTGGTGAAAGTGTTAAGTGAGGATCACTAGGTGTCACCCAGAGAGCCTTGGCCTCTTCTGTATCCCAGAAATCTTCAATGGCTCCGGGTTGACTCTGGGAGACTTTATTCTCAAACTACCTAGTGGGGGAGGGTCCCAGGTTGCAACAGCTGTGAGTGCCTGGGGCCCTGGCAGGAGGGATTGGGTGGGGTGTAGTTGTCAGGAGAGATCTCCCCAGCCCCCAGCTCCTCTCCCTCCCTGTAACACCCTTGGGGTTGTGGTTATGTGGCAACATCAATGCAGAAGGGCCATGAAGGAAGGGGCGGTACTGACAGTGATGGGAAAAAAAGAGTCCTCCCCAGACTGTCTACTGAAAGCACCCAGAAAGCAGCTCCCGACCCAGCCAATGCCCAGCCAGCCTGCCATGAGCTGCTCCTCTCCTCTCAACACCCTGCTGATCACCGCTGATCAGAGAGCTGTAGAGTTAGGGTGCCAAGCACCCCCATTTTACAGATGAGAAAGCTAGCATCCAGGGAGGGAAAGGGACTTGTCCCAGCTCAGCACCGCTAAGAAGGATCAAAGCTGACTCAAGGAAGAGGAGAGAGAAGCTGGGGTCTTTAATCAGACCAAGTGGGAGCTAGAATGAGCCTCAGGGCAGGTCTACCGCCCTCATTTTTCAGAGGAGGAAACTGAGGCCCCAAGGGAGGAAATGGCTTGTCCTATTGTTAGTGCTACCCCTTCAGCCCCCACCCCCATCTCCTACAGCTGGTAGGGAAGTGGATAGAGGATGGGCCTGGACTCAGGAAAATCCCTCAGTTCAAATTTTAACTGTATGACCTTGGGCAAGTTACTTCACCTCTGTCTGCCTCAGTTTCCTTAACTATAAAATGGAGATAACAGCATCTACCTTCCAGGGAAGTTGTGAGGATTAAATAAGGTCTTTGTGAAGTGCTTAGAGCAGTTCCTGGCTTAATAAATGTTTCTTTCCTGCATGCTAATTACGAACATTGAATCCTAGCTTTGTTGTTGGAAGGTACCTCAGGTTTCTAATCCAATTCTCTCATTTGACAGAGGGGGAAACTGAGGCCCAGGGCAGGGAAGTGACTTGCCCAAGGTCACAGAGGCAGTGAGAGACAAGGAGGAGCATTTATATTTATTTTATATTCATTCTATATTTACTTTATCTGTGTCTATATGGTTTCCACCTGTGTGCAGAGGGTGGGCAGAGTTCCAGCCGTCTGGGCCCAGCTTTCTGCCAGTCTGTGGTTTCCCCCCTCAATAAAATAGCAATTCCTTGAGGGTAGGACCTGTTTCTTTTTTTACCTTTGCTGCACCTGCACCAGGTGATGGGCTGAGCACACAAGGAGCTTGTGAAATTGAATTCCCTGAGATAAGACCTAAGGAGCAGTATCTGAATTTGAATACAGGTCCTTGGACTGCACAGCTAAGTTAGGATGCATCCTGCTATATTTCAAAATTTGGAGATCTATTAAGTCAGGGAGGTCCCACTAATGATGGAGTTCCCATGCTAGGGAAGGGGTCCTAACTTTGGGACTGAGCCCACCCAGAACTCACAGGGTGCCGGGGTGGGGGTGGGGCTGAGGGGTGGCCAGGAAAAGTGTTCATGGACCCAGGTACAGCTGGCCAGGCCTCAAGGCTTGGATATTAGGGGAATCCCAGGAGGGTCCCAGGCCAAGGGAAGAGAAGGTTCACCACAGACCAAGTCAATTCATTAGGTTTGTTTAAGGAGATGGGGTAATGTGTGACCATGACCCAACAGGATATTAAGTCAGATTCCCTTTTAGTGAAGGGGCACTTTGTTAAAGAGAGACCAACATTATCTCCGCCTTCCAGCCCCTCCCACCCAGCCTCCTAGAAACTGGTGTGTTCACTCTGGGCTCTGTTCTTCAATTAACTCTTTCTCCATCCTCCCCCTGGGCCCCTCCCTCCCTGTCTGTACTTTCCTGAAAGCTCCTCCCTGCACAATGTGTATGGCTTCCTTGAATATTCCCCCCCCAACCCCCACTCTTGCTCTTCCCTGCCCAGGCAGGTCCTCCCCTGCTCCCCTCCCCCCCAAAGCCCCTCTTAGAAAGGTAGGGCAGGGCCCTCTCCTCCTTCAGCCTCCCTGGGCCTGCACTTGCAGGCCCCAAGCCTGCTTGTTCACTGCACTCCTGCCTGCTCCCCCGGAGGAAAGGGGCCACTTCCTGCTCTTGGCCTTTCAGAAGTTCCCCCTTGTGGTGACTGTCCCCGCTCCGGGTCAGAGAGAGCTGACAGGGGCGGGGCTTCTGGGGCTGGGTCCTCCCAAGTGAACCTCCTCAGGGTTAGCAGAGAGGAAGGGACTTGACCATGGTCACACAGTTAATGTGTGTGTGTGTGAGAAACTGCGTGTGTATGTATGTGAGAGAGAATGTGTGTGTGAGAGAAAGTGTGTGTGTATGTGAAAGAGAAAGAATGTGTATGTGTGAGAGTGTTTGAGAAACAGTGTGTGAGTGTGTGTGTGTGACCCCCTAGGTCCATCCTCAGGTTCTCAGGCCCCTCTTGTCAGCCCTGCCTCCTCTCTGTTACTGGGGGTTTAATCTATGTGTAATGCATTCAGTTGTGTCGTCTAGGCCTCTCTCATTAACACAAGTAGAATCCGATTCAGACAGGCTCAGTGTGTCCCCTTCGAAGGCACAGGCCTAGTTAGATGGAGACCAGGAAAAGGGCAGTGGTGGGGGCAGGGGGAGGACCCAAGAATCTGAGGTTCCAGCGAGGGCATTTTCTGGGTAATAAAGCCTCAGCGGCTAGGCAGTACAACTAGGCAGTACCAGGGAGAGGACACTGGGGAATCGGTGAGGCTGACCTCAAATTCAAGATGAGCCATTTAAGAGCTGCGTGGCTGTGGGCAAGTTCTTTCACCTTTCTGTGTTTCAGCCTTTTCATTCATAAGATGAAGGACTTGGCCTCAATGGCCTCTAAGGCCCCTTCTAGCTCTAAATTTATGACCCTACAGTCCTATGAATCACTCATCCTGCAGCTGCCAAATTGGCAGGGAGGCCCTGGGGCTCTGGCAACACTTCCCAAGGACCCTGGACTCCCCTGGAAGGCAGTGGGGTGTGTATGTGTGTGACTAGGAGCATCTTTGGGTGGTTGCAAGCCTGAGGGAGCCGGGAAGAAGACGGGTAGGAATCATGTAGGTAGGAACCTCTTCCCCCAAAGTAAAGAGCTAGACCGTTCCAAGAAGTACAGCAGCTGCCTGTCCTCCAAGGAATAATGTTCCCGATTCCCAGGTGTAAGTGGCAGTTCAGTCAGTAATGGTCAGAGGACAAGGGAAGGAGTGGCTCCTTGATGAGGACCTATTTATCAATATGAGAACAATAGAGAGGTCTGCCCTCTTCCGGGGGCCCTACCCAAGAGGTGATAGATGGAGGAACCTCTTCAAATTTGTCAGGCCTCCCAAGACTTGTCAAACCTGATGACTCGAACCCGTTTCTGGTGATTTATGTGGGCACAAATGATCCTGCCAGGAAAAAGCTCGAAAATATTGCTATGGATGAAGTCGACTCAGGCAAGGAGTAACTGAAGTCCTACAGAGCACGGGCAGTGTTTTCATCATTGCTATTGATGGAAGGAAAGGGCTTTGGAAGAGAAAGGCAGATTTGGGCAAGGAACTGTTGTTTAAGAACCTGGTATGTGTGAATGGAATTCAGCTTTCTGGACCATTACTTCAAATACAGTGGAGGAATGCTGGATTCTTGGCAAGGGATAAGGACTTACAAAGTATGTGAATGTATACATGAGTAGGTGCATACAAACACATATATGTGCATATACATATATATGTATAGTGTCTTGAAAATCTCACCCAAAGGAATTTAAGGTGAATGAACAAAGGAGAAAACTGCCTCTGTATCTACCAAGAGAGATAGCAAGAAAGAAAGGATCTATAGTGTAGGAAGGGGAATGACACAGGGAAGCATGCAGGAAAAAAGCCAAGGAAGGAGCCAGTAATAAACCTACAGTCTCAGATGTCTAAGTGATACAAATGCACAATGTGTAACAAGGTGAACCAGCTATCTTAAGACTAGGTCTTGGGGGCAGCTAGGTGGATAGAGTACTAGGTCTAGTGTCAGGAAGATCTGAGTTCAAATCCTGCCTCAAGCAAGCGCTGTCTGCCTCAGTTTCCTTATCTGTAAAATGGGGATAATAAGAGCACCTACCTCCCAGGGTTGTGAGGATCAAGTGAGTATAATTTTAAGGTGCTTTGCATAGGGCCTAGCACATAGTAGGTGTTCTACGAGTGTTAGCTATTAGTATTATTAGGGAAGCTAAGTGATACAGTAGCTAGAATGCCAGGCCTGGAGTCAGGAAGACTCATCTTTCTGAGTTTGAGTACAACCTCAGACATTTAATAGCTATGTGACCTCAGACAAGTGACTTCTCCCTGTTTGCCTTGGTTTCCTCATCTGTAAAATAAGCTGGAGAAAGAAATGGCAAACCACTCCAGTATCTCCAGTATCTTTGTCAAGAAAACCCCAAATGGGGTCACAAAGAATCAGACATGACTGAAATGACTCATGAGGAAATCCAAGGCCGTGATACATGTGAAAAAGCATGCTGGAAAGATATGACTGAAGATACACGTAGACAGAAACAGAAGTGACATTGTCACAGAATTCCAAGGTTGGAAGGAACCTCAGGGGGCATTTAGAATTAGAAGGGACTTAAGAGACTTGTCTTGTCCAACCTCTTCATTTTATAGGGGAAACTGAGTGAGGGAGTTGAAGTGACTTGCCCAGAGTCACCTAGGCAGTAATAATCAAAGCAGGATTTGAACCCTGGTTCTGTGACTCTAATATCAATGCTTTTTCCCCTGTACCATGGTGGGTGCTTCTCATACTATAGCATACCTGATCATCTTGTTTTGCCTCTAGCGAGCAGGGACTTGGAACTATTTCCTGAGACAGCCCTTGGCAGATGCTAAGGGTTAGGGCCTAAATCTCCCTCTCTGCACCCCTTCCCCCCATTTTGTTCCTGGTTATGCCCTCTGGGGCCAAGGAGAACAAGTCTGATCCCTCTTCCATATGACAGGCCTTCTAATATTTAAAGACAGTTCCTGTGGCTCTCTCCCCATGCTTTGTTCTCTCCAGAGTAAAACCCCCCAACTCCTCCTCACCCGAAATGGTCTCAAAGCACTTTAAAATCCTGCCTATTCTCCTCCATAAAATCATCAGCATCCTCCCTAAACTATAGCTCCCAGAGCTGACTATGAGACTCGAGCTATGAGGGCAGAGGATAGCTGTTCAGTGACCTTCTACTCAGTCTTCCTCTCTTCATGGAAGCCAAGCTCTCTGGGCTGCTGTAGCACTCCTGTGCCACACATGTGCACAAACTTAAGTAGGTAGGCAAAACCCCATAGGTCTTTTTCAAATGCACTGCTGCCTAGTCACATAACCTCCATCTCGCATGTAAAAAATAGATGGTTTTGAACCCAACTGTAAGACTTCAAGTTTATGGCCATTGAATTCCATTCTTCTCACCCGCCGAATTCTTTTTAGATCCTGAATGCTTTCAGGTATGTTAGCTGTTCTTCCAGCAAACCTAATAGTTTGCTATCTAGACCTTTATTCAAGTCATTGATAAAAATGGTAATTAGCACAAGGCCTACTCTGCATATACCCCCAAGGAGGGCAAAGATAGAATATCTACAAGAAAAACTTCCTGGCAGCATATTTCATGGTAGTAAAAAACTGGAAACACAGTGGGTATCCACCCATTGATGGCTGAACCAATTGTGGTATAGGAATATAATGTAATACTCTTGTGTTCTAAGAAATGATAAATTGAGAAATTTAGAGAAAACTGGAAGACTTGTATGAACTGATACGGAGTGAAGTGAGTAGAATCAGAATAACAATATAGGCAAAAACAACAAAGTAAAAGTGAACAACAATCAAAAAGTAAAAACTGAATGTTGTGACATTATAATGACTCTGGTTAAGAAATACAAGCAACCTTCTTTGCAAAGGTGGGGAAGGTGGTACAATGGATAGAGCACTGGAATCCAGAAGTCCTAAGTTCAAATCCTGCCTCAGACACTCACTAGCTGTGTGACCCTAAGCAAGTTACTGAACCTATCTTTGCCTCAGTTTCCTCATCTGTAAAATGAGCTAGAGAATGAAATGGCAAACCACTCCAGTATCTTTGCCAAGAAAACCCCAAATGGAATCACGAGAGTCAGATATGACTGAAACAGCAGCAAGTTTTTCTGAACTGTTTTCTCTCTTTTGTTCTCTGTTATCCAGGAAGGGAGAGTAGGAACATATTGGGAAATAAAGGTGATAGAAAGAGATGTCAAAAAAATTCAAACTTGAAAAAAGGCACTGATAAAACTTTTTTAAAGTAGCATAGGACTAGCACAGATCTCTGGGGCACTCCACTAGAGACCTCCTTCCAAGGTGATAATTGTACCACTGACATCCCAATCCACTCAACTGTACTGTTATCTAGTCCACATTTCTTCACTTTGTCCACCAGAATAGCCTAAAAGACTTTGTCCAATGCTGTACTAAAATCTACGTAAATTATTCCTACAATGTTACCCTCATCTACCAGTCTAGCTAGTAACCCTGTCCAAAAAAGGAAATAAAGTTAGTCTGGTCTGCCATGCTCCTCTCATGAAGCCCTGACTAGCTCTTTGGGATCACTGATTCCTCTTCTAGATTTTCATTCACCATCCCATTAGTAATACGATTAAGAACTAGAATTCTAAATCTTCCTGTATGTGTTATGGTGCCTTTGGCCATCAGACTGGTGAAACCTATGAACCCCTTCTTAGAATAATGGTTTCAAATGCATAAAATACAAGGAATCACAAAGGAAGTCAATTCTATTGAAATGTAGTGATCAAAATATTTTTTACAAAAATATATTCATGGAGCCTAGGCTAAGAACTCTTGTTCTAGAGTTTGGCCAGGAATCATACAATTTTTGAGTTGGAAGGGACCTCAGAGGCCATCTAGCTCAATCAATCCACCAAAGGAATCTCCACTACAATATACTGGGACAAGTGATCAGTCAGTCTTGTTGGCCTAGAGTTTGCAGCCTCTATTCTCTTCCATTTGGTGAAAATAGGAACAACATTTCAAGAAGGATCAGTTGTTGTTTAGTCATGTCTAACTCTTCATGACCCCATTCAGGATTTTCTTGGCAGATCCCAACACAGATCTCAAATATGCAAAGTTCTGTATGGATTATGAACTCTTGGGGTTCCACATGCAGGTTCATTTCTCTTGTTATAAACCTAGTTTTCACAGAAGCTTCATTAAGTTGTGATTGTTTGTCGACAATCCCCAGATTCTTTTTTGACAAGGGTCCCCTGGCTTTCAGAGAGTTTCCCCAATCCCAGTTTGGGATTCAGAGCAGCTCTATCATGGTCCATGGCCCACAAACACACTTACTTGAACTGAAACACAATGTAAAATAGCAGACCTTCCAGTTTTGGAAGGTCTGCCATTTCCTTCTCCAGATCATTTGACAGATGAGGAAACCGAGGCAAGCAGGGTTAAGTGACTTACCCAGGGTGACAGAGCTAGTAAGTGTCTGAGGTCAAATTTGAACTCAGGAAGATGACTCTTCCTGACTCCAGGCCTGGTACTCTATCCATTGCAGAGCCACCTAGCTATAGGAAGGATAGCAACCTGCTAAAGAGTATCCAGAGGACAAGAGCCAGAAATCCTCTACAACATCCCCTACATGGCCATCCAGCCTCTGCTTGGAGACCTCCAGTGACATGGAGCTCACTACCTTACGAGGCAGACTAGTATCCTTTGGGATAATTCCAGTGGAATCCTAGATTTGAATTCTGGAGGCTTTTGTCTCCCTGAAAGAACAGACATGATTCATTCTTTGATTTAAGGGTGGTATAACCCTCATTGTTCTTAGGCAAATACCATCTGCCAAGTGAGGAAAATGGGCACAACTGTCCCGCACTGTTTCAGGCGCCTAGTAGGTGCTACATAAATTCATGTTGAATTAAATTTAATTGAATGACAGATGCCAAAAAGAGTCCTGGGGGCCACATTTGCCAGGTGTGCACCTGGGCTCATACCAGCCCCTCCCCCAAGTTTGCAGTACAACCTCCAAGCAAGCATTTAGTGATGGAACCCAGTTTAAATCCAGGTGACAAATGTTTGGAAAAGAGCTCCAGCCCCAGGGAGTGGGTGCGGGGTGGGGGTGGGGGTATCCAAGAGATCAGATGGGGTTGGGGGAAAACCTAAAGAACTTTGGCACTGGCCTAAGCTGGGGCTATGGAGAGGGTGTGGATGCTGTGGCCACAGGCCAAATGCCGGGAGTTTTTCAGAAGTGGGCAGGGATTTCTTTGGAAGCCCTAGCCAGCTCAACAAAAATAACTTGACAATATCCCTTCCCCCCCCACCTTTGCACCATCCCCATCCCATGAACCTGTCTACATTGTCCCCCCAGTCTTTCTTCCTTTGGTCCAGTCTCCAAGAAAGAGGTAGTCTTTCTCTGGGCCTGAGGTCTGTAAATTTGACTTTTCAAACTAGATATTTTGATAACTGGTTTCCAATATAATTGGTTTCCTTTGGAATGTTATGTATTTTATTTTAGAAGCTTAAAAACATATTCTGAGAAGAGGTCCACACCTTCCCCAGACTGCCACGGGGGTCCAGGACATAAAAGAACAGTCGAGGATCCTTGTGATTACAGGATGTGAGCTAGTGCCTTCCCCTTCCCTGAGCCAGGGGACAAAGTGCAAACTTAGAGGAGGGGGACAAAGTGAACAATACAAAAACCATAAATGGGGGAAAGTACAGGCCAAACAATCATAACTTTCAGCATGAATGGATTAAAACCGTCCAGTAAAGGGAGGCTGGCATAGTAAATGAGAGAACAAAAGCCAACAGCCCATTAAACTGGAGAAAAGAATCTCTAAAGAAGACAAACAAAATGAAGGAGAGAGATCAGAACCAAGATCACTACACAGCAGGTGGATTCATGTTTGTTTCTCTTGTGAATTATGGTTTATAGAGCATTTTCCGTAATCAGCTCTATGATATCAGGAAGGCAAAGATTTGATTCATCTTTCACTGATGGAGAAAGAAGGGATTGGAAATTTCTATCAGGGAAGGACTACAGAGGCCATCCAATTCAACCCCCTCATTTGACAGAGGATGAAACTGAGGTGAACCCAAATAGTAAATATTGAGGCAGGATTTATACATAGGTGGCCAAATACCAGAGCCAGATCCCAACCTAGATTTCGAATATGCAAAGTTCTGTATGGATTGTGAACTCTCGGGCTTCCACATGCACATTAATTTCTCTTGCTATAAACCAATTTTCTTTTTTGCTTTTTTTTTGAGGGGAGAGGGCAGGGCAATTGGGGTTAAGTGACTTGCCCAAGGTCACATGGCTAGTAAATGTTAAATGTCTGAGGCCGGATTTGAACTCAGGTCCTCCTGACTCCAGGGCCAGTGTTCTTTAGACTGCGCCACCCAGCCGCCATAAGCCTAGTTTTCACAGAAGGTTCATTAAGTTGTAATTGTTTGTTGACAATCCCCAGATTCTTTTTTGACAAGGGTCCCCTGGCTTCCAGAGAGTTTCCCCAGTCCCAGTTTGGGATTCAGAGCAGCTCTATCATGGTCCATGGCCCACAAACACACTTACTTGAACTGGAACACAATGTAAATATGTGCATGCATGTTTGCTCATTCATTCACTCAATATTTACCAAGCACCCCCAGTGCAAGGCCCAGAGCTAAGCTGTAGTCATCAGCCCTTCCCAAGCGACTCCTCCAGGATGGAATCCCAACTGTTGAAATAAGAGCCACCAACATCTATATATGGGTTTTGTTCCCAAGACAGTTTCACATCTCCTAAAGCCCAGAGAGGGGCATTGGCTCCCCCAAAATCACACAACAAATGAGAGGGAGAGGTCCAGTGCTGCAGTCAGCTCAGTTGGGCTCCAGCCCATTGTTAAATTTTCATTGTGAGCACTTACAACTTAGAAATCCAGCAAGCATTGCTTAATTCTTGTCGACTGTCTACACTTAAGAAAGTGATGGAGAAAATGTTCACAATAATGCAGATTCAACTTCAAAGTATACCCAGCATACATTTCTCCCCAGAGAGTTGGTTGTTAAACATTTGACAGCACATGGAGGAATTCTTGTTGGAGAACACAAGTCTCCTGCCTCCTAAACTCAAGGTCCTTTCCTACCTTAATTCTTCTTCCCCCAAATCCCTGTATGAAGTTTTTAACAAGTCCTAGAGATGACAGTCCCAAGTGGAGAGACAGTATAAACATGGATGGGACACTTGGAGAGTGGGGAATGGAATGATTTGAAGTTAGAAGACCCTAGTTCAAATCCCATCTCTGTCACTTCTGTTCCTCTCTGAGTCTCAGTTTTTATGAGACAATGGATGTGAGGAAAATATTTACTGTACCTACTTCCCATGGCTACTATGAAGCTTCACATGAGAGACATGAATGGAGAAATACTTGGACTGACTTATTCTGTCATTTACTAGCTGTATGGCCTTGAGTAAGTCACCTGATTGCCCTGGGCCTCAGTTTCTTCTTCTGTAAAGTAAGATTGGACTCAATGACCTTTCTAGGGTCCCTTCTAGTTCAATTACACCTCCAGGTTCACAAAGACATTTCACATATGTATTATCTCATTCAATCCTTATAACAACTTTGTGAGGCAGGTGCTTTTAT
This sequence comes from Gymnobelideus leadbeateri, assembly GCA_011680675.1. Classification (NCBI taxonomy): domain Eukaryota; kingdom Metazoa; phylum Chordata; class Mammalia; order Diprotodontia; family Petauridae; genus Gymnobelideus; species Gymnobelideus leadbeateri. The sequence continues at coordinate 54,108 of WOXC01007037.1, read as the reverse complement.
TATCCCCATTTTAATAATGCTAATAATGCCTGAGGTGGGACACGAAGACATGTCTTTTTGAAAATAAACCTGACAACTTTATCTACTACATCCTACTTCCCTCCAATAATGGACAACTTTTGTGACTAATTAAAACACAATAGGAAAAAAAGGGCTGGATTTGGAGTCAGAGGACCTAGGTTCAGGCTGTTGTACCCTTCTGAGTTTCAGTTTCCTCATTTATAAAATGGACTCGATGGACTCTTTCAACCCTAGATTTATGATCCTGGGAAACAAGGCAGTGGAGTTCCATTGCCTAGCGCAGTTCATAGTACAAGTGTTACTGGCGGCACATATAACATACACACGTAATTGGCTGCTTAAGCAGTGTTCCTCAGGGACAGGGATGAAGAGGATTTTTTTTTTGGAAATAAAATGATCTGGGGCAGGTAGGTGGCACAGTGAATAGAGCACTTGGCCCTGGAGTCAGGAGGACCTGAGTTCAAATCCGGCCTCAGACACTTAACACAAAAACTAGCCATGTGACCTTTGGCAAGTCACTTAACCCCAATTACCGTGTATTCCCCCCTCCAAAAAGCCAAAAAAAATTTTTTTTAAATAAAATAGTGGAGGCTAGGTGGTGCAGTGAGTAAAGTGATGGTCCTGGAGTCAGGAGGACCTGAGTTCAGATCTGGCCTCAGATACTTAACAAAAAAACTAGCTGTGTAACCTTGGGCAAGTTACTTAAGCCCAATTGCACTCCAAAAGGCAATAAATAAAATAAAATTAAATTAAATTAAATTATCTTGAAAGGTATCTGTGGCAAATCTAGTGTACCTACAGGTAGAATTCCAGCCAGGTTCTTGCTTTCATTACAACCCTCTGAGTATAGCCAGTGTGGGGGAGCAGAAAGAGCTCTGGGTCTGGGTCCTGACTCTTGTCACTTATTAGCTGAGTGACCTTGGACAGATGCATTTCCCTGTCCAGGCATCACTTTACTCTGTACAATGGAGGGGCTGAACTAAATAATTCTGAGCTTTCTTCCAAACTCTACCATGCTTCTAGTTTGGGCATTCTATGTTCTAAGGTCTATTCCAGCTCTGAGTCTAGATTCAGCTTTAACATTCTATGGCCTATGTTCTAAATTCTCTCTGAGATCTTTCTCTTTTCTATATTCTAAAGTCCTCTCCAGCCCCAGTATTCTCTGTCCTAAGGCCCCATCTAGCCCTGAAATTATCTCTTCAATATTCTAAGGTTCTCCCACCCACACAGCTCCATGTTCTAAGCTCTGATATCTATGTTCTATATTCTAAGGTTCCCCCAGGCCAGCTCTATGTTCTAAAGCTCCTCCCAACTCTACCATTCTCTCTGTTTTATGTTCTTCCCTGCTATGCCATTTTATGATCTGTGTTCTAATGTCCCTTCCTTGCCTGCCATTCTCTGTTCTATGTCCTAAGTTACTTTCCAATTTTGATATTCTTCATTCTATGTTCCAAAGTTCCTCTGTTCTAAGGCACTAGCTCTGCCATTCTTGGTTCTATGTTGTATGGACCCTTCTAGCTCTGACATTCCATAAGGTTCCCTTCCTGCTCTGATATTCTAGTCTATGTCCCAAGGTTCTATCTTCTATGGATTTTCCCAGCACTGATAGTCTCTGTTCTAAGATTCCTCCCAGCCCTGACATTCTCTGTTCTCTGTCCTAAGGTTCTTTCCAGCTCTAAAATCCAGTGATCCCATGTGCAAGGTCCTGAGTCTGTCTATGTCTTATGGGAGAGCCCCCATCCCCACCCCCTTGTAGGAAGCTCCTTTTGGAAAGTCAGTAAGTATATGACCTTGGATGGGCCCCAAGAGGGGCCTGCCGCCTGCGTCACACTGAATCCTGCTCTGCTGCACTAAGGGTCAGATGGTTGGCCGCGCCCCCCTCCAGCTCCCCTGTAAAGCAGGATGTTTCCCCATCCTGCTAAGCTTCCTGCTGCTTGGTGGGGTTTCCCCCTCCCCTCCCATCACTGGCCTAGCCTCTGCCCCTATGCCTCCCTCCTCCATCAGGGCACTTACAGACTGCCAGCAACTAACTTATCTGTGGGGAAATCTTTGCCTCACCCTGCTGCCCCACCCAGCTGACAGCCTCCCCACAGCCCTGTGGTTTGGTCCCAAGCCCTGCCCCAGGCCGGGGAGCAGTGGCGGGCAGGGCTGTGGGCAAGAGTTGACTGCCTCATAGAAGCCTAGGCTGTCTGATTATTTGCGGTGGTCCTACTGGCCCTTGCCATCTTGCAGGGGGAAGGACGGGGTACATTAGTTTTTTTTTTTTCATTAACTCTCCTTTCTTTCCATGCAGGCTATCAAAGGTGCATGTGTGTGTGTGAAAGGGGGGTGAACTTGACCTCTGGTCCCCAGTTCTGCAACCCAGATATGGTCTTAGTCACAGTCAAAGAGTGAGGGTCATAGGACCATGGAAGGTCAGAGCTGAAAGGGACCTGAGAACACAAAGGGCAGAATGTCAGAATAAGGAAGGACTTTAACTAAGAAAACAGAATATCTGAGCTGGGAAGGACCTCAGAAAACAGAACATGAAACATCAGGACTGGGAGGAACCATAAGATAATGTCAGAGCAGGGAGGAATCTTAGAACAGAGAATATCAGTGCTGGGAAGGACCCTAGAACAGAAAACAGAATGTCAGAGCTAGGAGAGACCTTGGAACATCAAATAGAGGATGTGTGAGGTTGATGGGACCTTAAAACAGAATGTCAGTGTTGGGAAAGAAACTTGACAAGCATCTAATTTAGGTCCTTTATCTTACAGGTGGGGAAACTGAGACCAAAAGAGGTTAAAATGACTTGCCCAGAAGAGATGTAGTACTGTGATGAGATGGAGAGTAGTGCCAGAGCTAAGGACTTTGAAAAAATCAATTTTTTAAAAGGTTTATAAAGTGCCCGAAAAATTCTAGGAACCATGTTGCAAGCAAGGAGAAAGAGATAAAAAGAGACATAGTCCCTGCCCTCACATTGCTTACAGTCCAATAGTGGGGATGTGACGTGGACACTAGTGGGTAAGATACAAGAGAGTCTGGAAAGGAAGAGAAAGATCCTGACAAAATACTCTGAGGACATTGGAGGAGGAGGGCTAGAAGGAGAGGTGAGGGGTCAACAAAAGATTCATGGAAGACATGGCATCTGTGTGGCACCTCTTGCTTGGAGGAAGGGAATGATTTCAGCAATCATATATGGGGGGGCAGGGTAATTTCTTCCAAATTGTGGAATGGTGTGAGCAAAGGCATGGAGAGCCTGGAGGACAGGAGGAGAAAGTCTGGACCTGTGGTGGGGAACCTGTGGCCTCAAGGCCACATGTGACCTTCTAGGTCCTGGGGTGCAGCCTTTTGACTGAGTCCAAGTTTTACAGATCAAATTCTTTTATTAAGGTGATTCATTCTATGAAGTTTGGATTCAGTCAAAGGGCCACACTTGAGGGCCGAGGGCCACAGGTTCCCCACCCTTGGTTTGGACTATTCTAGTTTACAGATTAGAATACACCACAGGTTGGATGTGGCTAGGTGGAGCAGTGAATAGAGCACTGGCCCTGGAGTCAGGAGGACCTGAGTTCAAATTCGGCCTCAGACACTTAACACACACACACACACACACACACACACACACACACACACAAACTAGCCTTGTGACCTTGGGCAAGTCACTTAACCCCAACTGCCCTCCAAAAAAAAAAGAATATATCACAGGAGGCTTAATAAGATTGGGGGGGTTGGCAATAAAAAGTATGAGGGGATTGGACTCAGAGAGGAAGATGTAGAGCCCAGTGAGGAGAATGGGGGAGCTCATTGAAGGGTGTGGGAGCCCCCAGGGAAGGACTGGAAGGGTAGGGTCTTGCTCTCAGATAGCTCTCATAAACCCACTGATTCATGCTGTGTCAATGACTGATGATGGGCTAAGGTTAAGCTCTCCCAAGAAACATATTTCCATTTTAATGGGACTCTTCTGGAGAAATGACTCCTTAACCCAATGGACTGACAGATAGATGTGATACAGCTGAGCTGCTTCCTATGGTATTTGAATAGCTGGGAGTGGTGATGGCAGGCTTACCCAATCTGAAGATGATACCTAGCTAAGAGGGCTCTCTGACTTTGTTAATGCCAGCCAGAAACCAGAAATATCTTATAGTCTAGAAAGGTAAGTGGAATACAGAAAGAGAACATTCAGTAGGCACCAATGTCTTACGCTTGGATTCAAAAAGCCAACCTCACAAGGACAAGACTGCATAGGCATGGCTAGACAGCAGTTCATCTGAAAAAGATCTGGGGAATTTGGTGAACTGCAAACTTAATCTGAGTCAGCAGTGGGATAAGACAGCTAAAAAAGCTAATATGTTGTTAGTGAAGTATAATATATATATATATATATATATATATATATATATATATATATATATATATATATATATAATCCACTCTGCAGTGGATAGAGGGCCAGGCCTAGAGTTAAGAAGACTCGTCTTCCTGAGTTCAAATCCAGCATCAGACACTTAGTAGCTGTGTGACCCTGGGCAAATTACTTTTCCCCATTTGCCTCAGTTTCCTCATCTGTAAAATTACCTGGAGAAGGAAATGGCAAACCTTCCAGTATCTCTGCCAAGAAAACCACAAATGGGGTCTGACAAAGAGTCAGACATGACTGAAATGACAGAACAACAAATATAATCACCCAGGATAAGGGTGATGATTGGCCAAATGCCATCTGGAGTCTTGGGTTCAGTTCTGGGTCCCACAGTTTAAGAAAGATGTTAGTAAGATGGGGACTGTCCAGATGAGGGCCACTGGGACAATGAAGGGTACTGAGATTGTGCCATATGAGTACCAGCTGAAGGAACTGGGAGTGTTTAACCTGAAGAAGAAAAGACAAAGGCCCGAGGGGGTGGCTAGGTGGCACAGTGAATAGAGCACTGGCTCTGGAGTTAGGAGGACCTGAGTTCAAATATGACCTTAGACACTTAACACTTACTAGCCGTGTGACCCTGGGCAAGTCACTTAATCCCAATTGCCCTACAAAAAAAGAGAAAAGACAAAGGCCCCAAGAGAACTATATCCAAGAATTTGAAGGGCTATAGCAGGGAAGAGAGACTCATCTTGTTTTGCTTGGACCCAGAACAGTGGCCGGAGGCAGGGAGGCCGATTTAGGGTCACCAGCAGCAGAAACCTCAGAACTGCTGGAGCTAGCCACAAGAAGAATGGGTTATCTCAAGAGAAAGTGGTGGATTCTTATTCTGGTTGGACTGATCCTGATGGACTCTAAAGTACTTTCCAACATGGTTCTAGATTCTGTGTGTCTATAGAGAGATTTGGGGGGCAGGTGAGGTCAATGGCATCCTACCCACAGACATCTTAGAATGTTAGAAATAAGAATTAGAGATTATCTAATCTCTAATCTAAATAATCTAATAAGTAATCTCAATACAGATGATCTAATCCAATCACTACCACCCTACAATTTTCCACATGAGGAAACTGAGGCTCTGAGAGAGAAATGTCCTAAGCTGTGCTTTGAGCTGGCCCTGCCCAGGTTATGTTGTAGTCTATCTATTCCCCTCCAGGTCATTCTCCCTCTTACTGTAAGAGTTCAATGCCTCACAGTCAGACCTCACCCTCTTCCAGAACAGTGCTACGTCCATGATTCTGAGCTTGGAAATTGCCCTCTCGTCACAACCTCCCATCCTCCCTCTCTCCCCCTAAACCTATCCTCCTCTCCACAACCTTGTGTTTTGGTCTCACTTTCTTGCCTTCACAGTCTGGACCCTACATTGATCAGTTCAGCTTTACACTGTCACATAGCCTTGTTCTGTTGCCTCTCATACATTGACAAACCCCAATTCTGGGTTACAGCTACCAGGGGCACCCTGGAGCCATCTCGAACCAACTGGAGGGCCAATTATTAAATTTTCTTTTTTTTTCTTTTTGGAGGGCAATTGGGTTTAAGTGACTTGCCCAAGGTCACATGGCTAGTTTTTGTGTTAAGTGTCTGAGGCAGGATTTGAACTCAGGTCCTCCTGACTCCAGGGCCAGTGCTCTATTCACTGTGCCCCCTAGCCACCCCCAATTGTTAAATTTCCAGTGGGAGCATTTACATTTTGGGGATCATCAAAGGTTACCAATCACAGCTTGATTTATTGCTTTGTTGATTATCTAGACTTAAGAAAATGATGGAAAATGTTAATAATGCATTTGTTAAATGTATAAGTGTCATGTATACTTTGTGGGGGCGAGGGAAGCCAGTTGTTAAACATTTACCATCATGCCACTGGCTACCCCTATAATCTGCCTTCTCAACTCTTATTCCAGGACTTCCAGGACAAGTTCCACAACCATACCAATCTCATCTGGGCCCTCCTTGATGACTGGCAAGTCCTTTTATTGATTCTGACATTTCCTTCAATGACAATTCTAAACTATCTCAATTATCTTCAAGCACTCTATGCCACGACTCTCTCAGCAGAGGACCATGTCTTCTATTTTTCTGAGAAAAATCAAGGCTAGCCACTATGAGCTCCCTCTTTTCCTCTTGACATTATCCCCCATTCTTTTCTCCTTTGGTCTATTCTCTGAGCAAGAGGTGGTCTTTTTCCTTCCAAAGGCCAAGCTCTCTGCTTGTGCCCTTGATTCTGTCCCCTCCCATCTCTTCCTGGAATTGCCCCTTTGAACATCATTCTCCTTATCTACTGGCCCTTTCCTGCTGCCTACAAATAGGCCCTTGGCTCCCTCAGCATTGAAATAATAATAATAATAATAATAATATTTTCTCATGCAACTGGGAAATAAGATATACAGGCACTGGGGCACAGAGATCCATCTTGCCCTACTGGAAAGTCGGAGGGGGGATGGGGGAGGATATAGGAGAGAGCAGATTGGGGGAGGGGGTATTCAGTGGGATCACTGTTTTGGGGTGGTGGGTAGGGGGAAGATGGGGAAAAATTGTAACTCAAAATCTTGTAGAAATGAGTGATGTAAACTAAAAATAAACATAAAATGTAACTAAAAAAATAATGATAATAATAAATCTTTCGCTTGACCCCAATATCCTCCTTAAACCATCCTCATATATTTCTGATTTCTTCCACTGTCAAACCCTGGATAAAGAATGATGCTGCCTCTGTTTCCTCACCTCACACTCCCTCTCAATCCCCTGTAATCTAGATTCCAGGCAGGGGACTGCAATTGCTGTCTCCAAGGTTACCAACAATCTCTTAACTGTGGAAATCAGATGGCCTTTTTTTCATTCCTCATTTTCCTTTACCTCTATATCTTCTGATATGTCAACCAGCCCCTCCTACCCAGACTTTCATGGCGCTACTCCTCATTCTCCTTTGCCTATTATCACTGAGTTCCTGCCACTTTAAGCATGTGTACTCCTCAAGGCCCTGTCCTGGGCCTTCTCTCTCTCTTTCTATTTCTGTGTCTGTCTCCCTGTCTCTCAAACCTTTATGTCTAATGGACTCCTTTTGTAGCCTGGGGAAGCCTCTTCTTTTTCTCCCTTATTTAATATTTCATTTTTTCCTATCATATGTAAAAACAATTTCAACATTCTTTTTTTTTTCAAATTTTGAGTTCCAAATTCTTTCCCTCCCTCCCCTCCCCCCTCATTGAGAAGATAAGCAATTTGACATAGGTTATACATGTGTAGTCATGCAAAACACATTTCCATGTGAGTCATTCTGTGAAAGAAAACACAGACAAAAAAACCCCAAGAAAAATAAAGAAAGTAAAGAAAAAGTATCTTTGATCTGTATTCAGGCTCTACCAGTTCTTTCTCTGGAGATGGACAGCACCTTTCATCATAAGTTCTACAGAATTGTCTTGTATCATTGTATTGCTGAGAATAGCTAAGTTATTCATAGTAGATCCTTATACAATGTTGCTGTAACTGTGTACAATGTTCTCCTGGTTCTGCTCATTTCACTTTGCATCAGTTCATGTAAGTGTATCCAAGTTTTTCTGGGAGCATCCTACTCATCATTTCTTAAAGCACAATAGTACAATAGTATTCCATCACAGGGAAGCCCCTTTTTGGAATCACATTTGTAAATAATCAAAGATCGAGATGCTAAATTTCAGTTAAAAGCTGGTGAAAATAAAGATGCCATTTCCCACACTCCTTTCCAAGCTTGTGATCCATGGGCCCCAGGTTAAGGACTTCTAACACTGTGATCTTAGCAGCTCTCATGAATTCAATCATCACCTCTGTGCAGATGCCTCCCAGATCTAGATAACCAGTCCTGGTTGCTCTCTTGAATTCCAGGCTTGCATTGCCAAAGCTGCCAGACACTGCCACATGCATGTCCCATTGGCATCTCAAATTCAATATGTCCAAAATGAAATTCATTCTCCTCCCCTCTAAACTGGGCCTTTCTTCAAACTTCTCTGTTGCTGTTGAGGGTACTACAGACTCCTGGTCATCTAGGTTTCCCACTTCAGAGTTGTTCTCCCCTTTCTCTTAACCCACTATAGCCACTCAGTATCCAAGACTTTATTTTATTATTTTTTCTTGGGCGGGGGGGAGAGACAATCTGTGTTAAGCGACTTGCCCAGGGTAACACAGCTAGCAGTGTCTAAGGCCCTATTTGAACTCAAGTCCTCCTTACCCTAGGGCTGGCGCTCTATCCACTGCAGTGCCACCTAGCTACCCCTAACACACAAGTCTATGATTGTAACTAGCATCTCTTGGGCAGTTCAGGAGGTCCTCATTACCTATCACCTGGACTATTTCTGGACTATTCCTGATGAATCTCTTTGATTTTAGGCTCTCATCTCTCTCCAATCCATCCTCCACACACTTGCCAGGACAACCTTGTTCCCTCCTAGATAATATTCCTAAGGTACAGGTCTGATCATGTTACTTCCCTGCTCAAAAGTCTTCAATGGCTCCCTGTGGCCTTTACAATAAAATACAACCCTTTGGGCTTGGTACTGAAATCACTCCACAATCTGGCTGCAACCTCTCCTAGACTGATTTCACATGGTTCCTCTTCACATCTAGCCAAGGTGGCCTGCCAGCTATTCTTGTTCTCTCATCTCCATGACTTCAAAAGGCTGTCCTCTATACCTGGAATATATATTTCCTCCCCATCTTGTGCTCTCAGAAACCTTATTATCATTCTTTAAGACTCAATTGATAGGCCACCTCCTCCAGAGAGTTTACCCTGATTTCTCTTTCCCCCTCCCCAAGTTGTTGCCCCCTCCTGCCTCAAACTACCTCCTATTCACTTCTCTATGTCCATGGTGAATCCCCCCAACAGACATTATAGGTAGGGACAATACCATTTTTTAGGACTCAGTATGGCCATTACAAGTATTTATATTCTTTTTTTTTTCTTTTTGGAGAGCAATTGGGGTTAAGTAACTTGCCCAAGGTCACATGGCTAGGTTTTTGTTTGTGTGTGGATTAAGTGTCTGAGGCTGGATCCGAACTCAGGTCCTTCTGACTCCAGGGCTGATGGTCTACTCACTGCGCCACCTCGCTGCCCCACAAGTATTTATATTCTTACTGAGTTAAGTAATTGTAAAGATGATCACAGAGCTAGAGCTTGAAGAAGCCTTTAGTCTACCCTGCCTCCTCCCATTTTACAGATGAGAAAATTGAGTCCCAGAAAAATGAAGCCCACATCTAGGACACATAGCTAGTAAGTGTCTGAGGCCAAATTGCAACTCAGGTCCTCCTGACCCTCTCAGAAATTCTAATGCTATCCATTAGGCTACACTGCTTCTCTGATAGGAGGGAATGTGTAGGAAAGCACTTAAAACAAATCTGAAAGCCCTATATAAAAATAAGGAATGACTATTGCTGAGGCTGAGGCTGAGGCTGAGCCTGGTCCTGAGGCAGTAGAGGTCACTCAGCTGGAAAACAAGTACTCTATATGCTCAGCACTGTGCAGGGCACCGTAGCTACTCCAAAGGCAAAACCAGTCTCTGCCCTTAAAGTACTTAAAATCTAAGGGGGAGACTCACAAACAACTATATAAATATAAGATCTAAACAGTTTAAATGAAAGGTTATCCCAGGGGGAGAAGTGGGGAGGCCAGGCACTGGGTGGATGGGTGGGTTGGAAGCAAGAAGGCCAGGTACTGGGGAGGGAAAGGGAAAGGGGGGAAGCATGGAGGCCAGGCATTGATTCCCTTGGATGATTAGGAACAGATTCTTTGACCAGGGATCCTCCAAACTGCCCCAGTCCCCCACCCCAATCTCAGAACTAGTGTACAGCTCCTCTTGCTTGAGGCAGACATCCTCACACTGGCTATACCCTCAGGATAGCCCTACAGGCCTAACTCAAGGCCCTTAGAGAAGAGTCATGGGAGGTCATTGTACCTGGGGACAACTGTCATGGCTCAGAAAGTTTTTTCTTAGATTAGAGAGTCTGTATCTGTCTCTAACCCTTCCACACATAACTCCTTGTTCTGCCCTCTGGGGCCAGTACCCTTTAATCCTAAATTTAATGGCCCTTTCAAGAGAAAGGCCTTCAGAGCCTAGAAGACAGACAAGATGGGAGTCTCTTGTCCAGGTTTGAAATGTGCTTGAAATGATCTGACCCTGACTGGGCTTTCCAACCTCATTTTCCAATGCATCTCCATCCCATCATGGCCATTTTGAGTCTCTATCTGTCTGTCTGTCTGTCTCTCTGTCTCCATTTATTAATTTATTAGACCAAGCCTGCAGCCCTGTGCTGGGCACTGGGGGAGAGACACTGTGTAGACAAGACGTGGTCTCTACACTCATGGAGCTCACAGTCCAGTGGAAACGTAAGATAAAGCTAACCCACCCATAATAGGCAACGTGATACAGTGGAAAGGACACTGGACCTGGAATCAGAAGACCAGTGTTCAGATCCCATCTCTCATGGTTACTAGCTGTGTGACTTCAGGCAAGTCACATGATCTCTGGGCCTCAGTTACTTCCTCTGTAAAATGAAGGGATTAGATTCCATGGTCCCTGAGGTCCCTTCCAGCTCAGTGTATTCTCTGATGAGGTCTAAGCAAAATGCTCAGGGAGAGAGGCCTGGGTGAAGAGGGAGGTCATACCTTACCCATAGCTTTAATTAGCAAAGGCTCATAGAGTTAGAGCCATAAGGGGCCTTAGAAGATGTCTGGGCCAAATCCCTCATTTTAGGGATAAAGAACCTGAGACCTGGAGAGGTTAAAATGCCTTGCCCAAGCCCACATGGGTAGAAAGCAGTAGAGGCTCTCTGGAGGAGGTGGCATTTGAGTTGGGTCTGAAAGTGTAGAGAGAAATTCACCAGGTGGAGAGTGGTTGAGAAGGCATCTCAGAAATACTGAACAGCCTGAGCAAAGGTTCTGAGATGGGAAAGTACAGGGTGTGTTTGACAGAAAGAAAGGAAGATCTTTTTGGCTGAAGCATAGAGTGGGTGGAGGAGTATAACACAAGAGAAGGCTAAAAAGTGGGTGGCACCAGATTATGGAGAGCTTCGAATGCCAGGAAGGGATGGGTGAATTTTCTCCATGTAGGTAATAGGGAGCCACTGGTGATTTTTGAGTAAAGGAATGACATGACAAGACCTATCTACAATAAAAGATACTCTGGGAATTGGATGGTGGAGAGCATAGAAGCAGGAAGATCTGTTAGGAACCCATTGTAGTAGTTCAGGTAGTAATGATGGCCTCTACTAGGTGGGTGGGGAAATGGGACTAGAGAGAAGAGGAGAGAAGGCATTGCAAATGGGCAATTGATAAGACTGAATGATTGAGTAGTAGGAGAGGTGAGGTAGATCTAGGGAAGAATCAAAGACAACCCCAAGTTGTGAACCTGGAAGAGACCAGGTAAAGAACCCTTCATTCATACCTTCCTTGTCCACTTATAATGTGATATTGTGGATCTCAGTTATCTGGAATTGGTGACCCCTAAGCTTCTTCCTGCCACAAGAGCCCAGTTCTTGAATGTGAACATTCTGCCAGCGATGCCCTATGGCTATGGAGCATGGGACGCCACAATCCACAGAAAGCCAAGACACCAGGTCACCCAAAGGGCTGTAGTGAGACTCATCATGAGGGTGAGTGGCAGAACATCATCACCAACCATTACTTTTTCCCAAGAATCAGTTCAAAAGCCATCATTATCCAGATGTGTGACAGGGAAAGAAGGCTCTTAAAAGAGTTGTGTGTTGAGTTCTACTATGGTAGAGTCTCAAAGACTTGGGCAAGAATGACACTGCAGGGGCGGCTAGGTGGCACAGTGAATAGAGCACTGGCCCTGGAGTCAGGAGGGCCTGAGTTCAAATCCTGCCTCAGACGCTTAACATGCCCAAGCCATGTGACCTTGGGCAAGTCACTTTACCCCAATTGCCTTGCCTTCTCCCCTCCAAAAAAAAAAACCAACAAGAATGACATTGAATAATAAGACATGGTTGAGTGGCAATCTGTACCTTTGGAGAAAATGACCATATATGTAAGATTACAGCCAGACTGAAATCTGGACATTATCTGCATGTTTCCAGTCGCCCTCCCCTACCCCCATGGACTGGGAGCTCCATTAGGGTAGGACCCCTTGGCCCATGTAGACTTCATCATCTCTGACCTGGAATATCCTCATAGCCTTGCCATGAAGACTCTTTCCTCTCTCCTTGGGGCCACCCACCCACTCCAGGAAGCCTTCTCCAATGAAAACAATACAAGCGACAGAGTGACCTTTCTCCAGTCCCCTTTCCTCTTGACCCTCACCATCATCCAAACTACAAATACTAAACTCCATACATGATGTAAATATTGTTTTCCTCCTGGGGCCATCTGGCATGTTAGCTCTTGATCTGCTGTGGAGCTGAGTATATCTATCTGCCTTGCCCCAGCTTCTTCCACTGGTTTTAGACCCTCCAGGGCAGGGGCCAGGCCTGTCCTGTTTTCCTCGAAAAAATGGGACCCTGTTCATGTTGGCACCCTTCCAGGTCAGCTGGACAACTGAGCAATTGGTCTGGCTCTTGCTCACGAGGTGAGGCCACTGGGAAGTGGTCAAGGGCATTCTGGGAAAAGGGAGGGTTCTCCCCTAGGACCCTGGGCAGATGTTCCAGGTCATGAATTCAATTGTCCAGCCTCCTGTCCCCTAGTTACTAAGGAATCTCTATTCTATGAAGTTGAGTCAGGATGAAAGGGGAAGCCTAAATGTCTACTCTTAAGACTGGCCCATTTGCAGGTTATCTTGGGGCCCTGGAAACTCAGCTTATTATTCCCAGGCTTACCTCAAAGTTCTGCTCTAGGTTATCCCTCTGTGGCCAACTGAACACCTAAGCTATCCCCAGACAGGCCTACTGGAAATAGTTTGAAACTGAAGTCACGAAATAATAGCAGCTAGCCTGTATGTAGCATTCTAAGGTTTGCAAGGTGCTTTATATCAATTATTTTACTTGAACCCCACAACAACCCTGGGAGCTAGGTGCTATTATTATCCCCATCTTACAAATGAGGAAATTAAGGCAAACAGAAGTTAAGTAGCTTGCCTAGCATTCCACAGCTAATAAGTATCTGAGGCTGGATTTGAACGCAGGCCTTTTGGACATTCTATTCACCGAGCCAAGCCTAGTCTTAGCCCCCTTCTGGGCCGAACACAGGACCACAGAATGCCAAAGCTGCAAAGAGATCATTGGGCCTAACTCCTTCATTTTAGAGAGGAGAGAAGTGAGAGGGAAAGGTCTCAGGATTCCAGCCTGGATCTTTTGCCTCCCAAATCAGTGCTCTTTCCACTAAAGCAGGCCCAAGGCTTCCTGAGCTCTAGCCCAGAGATGGGAGGAACAAGGTGTGGGGGAAATGCCAATTGTCTCCTAGCTTTGTTCAATGGTTCCCAGGAGTAACTGATTCTTGGGAAAATAATGCATGCCTGCCGAGAGTCTGGCTCATTTAATAATACTTGATGACAATGATGAGAACAGCAACAAAGGGGAAGATGAGGGAATGAAGGACACCTTAATAAAAACGATGAGGAAGAGGAAAGAGATGGAAACTCTTGGGTCCCACTCGTCCCTAGACAACCACTCTGATGTTCAATAGGCCATTACATACTCCTTCCACTCGTCTCCTGTCTCCTCCCCCCCTCCGAAGACAGAGGAGATATTAACAGCTCCCATTTCTAAAGCACTTTCTTCCTGACAACCCCATGAAGGGACATGATGCAGGCTTGCAATTCCTCTTTTACAGGTAAGGAAACTGAGGCTCATGGAGGAAGGAACTTTGCCCAGGGACACATGGCTAGGAAATTTGGGAACCAAGATGGAAATCTACCTGTTTCTTGATGCCAAAACCAAATGTTCTCTATGTTGTAAAGCTTTTCTAATGTCATATGATCACAGTTAAGAGTGGCTTAGCAATGACCATCAAGGGCAAATGTATATTAAGAGCTCCAGGAGTCTTCTGGATTGGAAAAAAAAAGCACTGGATTTCGGCTTGGAAAATTTGGGTCTGAATCCTCACTTAGCCCACTCATTACTTGTGTGCCCTTGGGCAAGCCCTTCTCTCTGGGTTTTGGGATTCTTCCTCGGACTAGGATTCCCTCTAAGGCCCCTACCCCCTGCCAGCTTGAGCTCTATCGACCTCTGACCTTTCTCAGCATGCTGCAGGAAGCGCCCTTCTCCATACCTGAGTCACTGGATGAAGGTGGGGAGTCCTCTCAGGCCCTGGCAGCTGTTCTCAGAAGCCTCCTCTCAAAGGTATGGGAGAGAAATGTTTGGGATCAAGGTGCACAAAGCCTTCAGTATTCCCCAAACTGGCCCTTAGTGGGTGAGGGTGCTCTAGAGTTCCTGGTTTCCTTGTCTATAGGGGTGGAGGGTAGAGACGACAATGACTGGGGTGGAGAGGAGGGAAGGTGACTCTGATATGTACTAAAGCCAGGACACTAAGCTTATATGAAGCACCCAACCCAGTGGGCCTAACCCACAAAAGGGAGCTACAAAAGAAACTAAAGGTAGCGGTGGCTAGGTGGTGCAGTGAATAGAGCACCAGCCCTGGAGTCAGGAGGACCTTAGTTCAAATCTGGCCTCAGACACTTAACACAAAACTAGCCGTGTGACCTTGGGCAAGTCACTTAATCCCAATTGCGCTGCCTTCCCCCCTCCAAAAAAAAACAAACAAAAGGAACTGAAGGGGCAGCCCCAGCCCGGAACTAGATACCTGCCTGTAGACATGTATGCTAGGGCCCACAAGCTCACAACCATGATCACTGACTGAAAACCCCTGAGCTGGGCAATTAGGATTAAGAGCTGGCAAGGTCCTTTGAGGTCATTTAGTCCACCCCCCATTTATTTACAAAGGGGGAAACTGAGGTCCAGAGAGAGGAAGGGACCTCAGAGATTTGTTGTTGTTCAGTTGTGTCTGACTCTTAGTGACATCATTGGGGGTTTTCTTGGCAAAGTTAATGGAATGGTTTACCATTTCCCTTTCCAGCTCATTTTACAGATGAGGAAACTGAGGCAAATAGGGTTAAATGCCTTGCCCAGGATCACACAGCTAGTAAGTATCTGAGTCCAGATTTGAACTCGGGTCTCCCTGACTCCAGGCCTTTGCTCTATCCACTATACCACTTAGCTGCCCTTACCTCAGAAACTATCTAGTTTAATTTCCTATCACAGAGAAGGAAACTGAGGCCTGAGGAGTTTGTGACTTATCCAAGGTCACATATAGGAGCTGCAAGGGATCCCAGAGGTCCTCTAATCCCACCCCTTCACTTTACAGAGAGGGAAACTGAGGCCCAAGGAGAAGTGGTGAACAAGTGTTCAATGTCTCACAGCTGGTAAGGAGCAAAGCCAGGGTTCAAATGCCTCTGAGGCCAGTGTTCTGGTCACCACACCACATACTCAATAACTCTGAAGAACATTCCATTTTCTATGCCAAAACCCCAGACCCTCATATCACTGATTTACAGGGGGGGAAATGATTTCAGAAGGCATCTAGTCTCAATGCCTGATTTTACGGAGGAAGAAACTGAGGCCCAGAAATTTTCCCTAGGACATACAGGAGGCAAGTGACATGGTTGGATTTGAATTCAGGCCCTCAGGTTTCCCATCCTGTGCTCTTCCCACTTTCTGGAAAGAAACAAGAAGCATAAATGCCTCAAATCTCCCCCACCCCAGAATTCCGTCATTGACTCTGCTTGGGGTATCCTGCACAGGGAGGGCCTGCTCACCCTCCTGGACAGCTCAGTCTGTCCTCTACAAATTCATTGAGACCTCCTAGGAAACTGGCTTCTGGATTTTAGCCTGGATTGTCTCTTGGAGGTAAGGAGTTCCATAGATGTTATAATTGCCCATTCAGTAAAGTGGGCCTGTTTGGGTTTTAATTGGCCCTAAACATGGGCTCCCCTCTCCAGGCACCTTGTGATTTTTTTCAAACTGTTGATCCTGTCCCCTCTTGTCTTCATCTTTGCAAACCTAAGAGGCTTCTCTTTTTGGTTTAGAACCCAGGCCTTCCTCCCCTCCAGTGTTCTAATTGGCCTGCTCTGAGAAAGGGGGCACACCAGGCCTAGGTGATGCCTCATGGTGGTGAACATGGGTCAGGGGAGGGGGAAGGGACTTCAAGAAACCAAAACCCCAAAACAAAAAACCCAAGCAATCCTAAGACAGCCTTGGATCAGGAAGGCTGCTCTCCTGACTGCCCAGTCACTATCCATCTGTAGGAGCTCAGGCCAGCTGTCAGAAGTGCCCCCCTTCCTCCACTTTGGTGTGGTGTGTGTGTGGGAGAGGGTAGGTCACTGTAATAGGCCAGTTCTGTTCCTCTCAGTAGGGATGGGTTTGCTCTGTACCTTCCTCATGCTTTTATCTTCAGGAAGGAGAGATGAGGAGCCCCATTGAGAGGGATGGTAGGGGGAAGGAGTGTCTAAGGAATCTATTCTTGCTCCCAGCTCAGGAGATTCAGTTGGAACTCCTCCAGGACTCAGTTTCCCCATTTGTAAAAGAAGGGTGTTAGTCTAACTGTTCTCTTATGGATCCTTCCTAGCTTTAGACAGACCTTGTTCCTTGTCCCAGCAGGCAACTCAGTCAGCTGGGGTGAGAGGCCCAGGGCTCAAACCGCAGCAGCCAGCCGGGGTGAGAGGCCCAGGGCTGGGCCCCTGCCTGCTCAGGGGTGGATGTTAATTGCTGGAGCAGCCGAGCAAACACAAGGCCTTCATGGGGGGAATGCCAGACATAGCTGCAAACAAGCCACTCCTTCAGCTCCCAGCAGGTCAGGGCGGCCTGGAAGCTGCAGCCTGAACCCAGGAGAAGCCTCCCCCAGCCTCAGGGAAGGAGGCTGGGAAGCCCTCCGGACTGAATTTGACTGGGACTCACAGGACACTTGGGCCCCGGGGGCATTTGGCCATTTATGGACTGAGTTCACATGTCCTTGGAGACATAGCTATGGGGTCAGGTCAGTGTTCTTCAGTCTAACCAGCTTGCTTCTTGAGGACAGGGCCTGTGTCTCCCCCCAGCAGACTGGAGGGGCCCCTCTAAGGACAAGGTTTTTGTATTTTCCATCATATTGGGGGAGGGGACTTCCTGAGGTCAGAACTCTGTCCCCTCCAATATACTGGAATGCTCCCTGAGGGTAGGTACAGTGTTTCTCCTACATCAGACTGGGGGATACCTGCAGGCAGAGCCTGGCTTTACTATCAGATCAGTGATTCCTTCAGTCTGGACAAAGGTGAGGAGTGGCCTCGAGGCCACAAGTAGCCCTCTAGGTCCTCAAGTGCGGCCCTTTGATGGAATCCTCGGATTTGGCATCAAACTTGGATTCGGTCAAAGGGCCGTACTTGAGGGCCTAGAGGGCCACTTGTGGCCTCGAGGCCGAATGTTCCCTACCCCTGGATTCTAGGAGCACCCTGTCCAAAGGATCTGGGCCTCCCAGATGAACTCTGTCCAAGGTGTCTTCTAACTTTACATCTAACTCCCTGTGATCCTCCCACGCTAAGCCTAGGGCAAGGATTCCTTGTCTCCCCTCTCAGCCTGGGTATCCTGGGCCCCTTGCTACCCTAGTTCCTCACCCAGAACTTGGTCTAGGGAGAAGTCCCCAGCAGACCCTCACTAAATGTTGCCTGAGACCAGGATGCCTTGGGCCAGAGGCAAGAGAAATGGGAGTTAGGAGGAGTGCCACCCACTGGCTGGCTTCAAGTCTGTCTCTGCCCCCACCCCCCTACCAACTGAGGCCCTTACAGCCTGGAATCAAGGAGTCCAAGGTTAACTGTTCCTTCCCACTTTAAGAGCTAATTAAAATGATTAGCCACAGGGAACTGTCAAACATTAACCAGGAGAAGCTTCAGGATGAGACAGGCCTCTGTCTTGAGCAGAAGGATGAGGGACAGAAATCCAATGGCCAGACCTAAGGGGAGGGTGGGAAGGGGGAGTATTGTTGAGTGGGGGATGTGGGGGGAACTGGAGGTGGCCACCAGGTGGGGGAAGTGGACTGGCTGAGAGGAATGGGGGGGAAGGCTGGCGTAGGGACAAGGAGTGGGGAAGAGGGAAGGAAGGCTCTCCCACCTTAAGGTGTGCCCGTGGGGCTGTGGGCCCAGAAAGCTCAGGACTAGAGATCCAAGTGCTGGGGAAAGCTACCCCTTGGGGTTGTGGGAGGAGAAGGAAGAGAAGCTTCTAGCACTAATGGTTCAAAACCCAGCTCAGACGTGGACCATATCCCTTCACTAAGCCTCAGTTCCTGTCCCTGTAAAATGGGGGAGATGAATTCAATGCTCTCTAAGGACCCTTCTTGAGAGTAACATGTGCTGTTGTCCTTTTGAAGGGCTGTTGTGTAAATAAAGTACTACAGAAATGAGAGTTATACAGTTATTGAGATCCTAACTCTCTAACTTAGCAAAAGTTCCCCGCCCCTCCCTCACAAGTTCAGGCCCACTGGCCCAACCCCCCAACTCAGGCCAGCTCCCCACCCAGCTCAGGCCTGCTGCCCCCCAAGTTCAGGCCTGCTCCCCCCAGCTTGGGCCCACCCTACATTTCAGGCCGTCTCTCCACCCCCCCCACCCCAGCCTGGGCTCAGCCTATATTTCAGGCCTGCCCCCCTGCCCCCCAACTCGGGCCTCCTTCCCCTCCAGTCAGTTAGCCATTCAATGCAACTCTGCAGACTTAGATTTTGTGAGCACTAGGTCGGCTGCCTTGGCACTTGTTGGGGGCGGGGGGAGATGCGCACTATCCCTGGTTTAGCTCCTGGGGAAGGGCTTTCATTGAAGGCAGGGAGCCGCCAGAGCAGATGAGGCAGTGTGATACCTTGGAAAGACCACTGAACTCCTACCCAAATCTCCAATCTCGGGTTACTTGCTAGGTGTCTAGTGGGACCTTGAGAAAGTCACTTACAGCGACCTGCGCCTCGGTTTCCCGGCCCGCAAAACGAGGGGGCTGGACTAGGAGAGCCCCTGGGTCCCAGGCAGCGCCCTACTCTCCCCCAAACACAGGTGGGCTGGCCAGACTTCCAGCCCGAAAACCCAGCTCTCGTGGCGGCGGCGGCGGGCGGGGGAGCGGCAGGGCAGAGACGGGACGGGTCGGGCAGGGTGCCCACAAGCACCCGATGCCCACCTCCGAGCCGGTGCCCACTTTCCACTCCCCGCCAGGCCGGATGCTCTCTCCTTCCCTCTCCCCCCAGCCCAGCCTCCCTCCCCGCTCCCCCTCCCCTCTTCGCCCCTCCTTGGGCGGCCCGGGACGTACCTCTGGCAGCCAGGGCTCCCTCCGCAGGACCATGGTCCGGCCCGGGATGGGCAGCACCGCGGGAGGCTCCGCTGGGGGGCTGCAGGGCAAGGCTGCGCTCGCCCCCTCCCCCCACCCTCAGGAGGCTCTGTCGAGAAAGGAGAACAGCAAGGAAAACTGGGGACAGCCCAAAAGGAGAACTACAACTCACTGGTGTGCAGCCGCAGCCTCCTCCCCCTCTGACTCACCTCCTGGCCCCGGCGGGCGGGCGGGTCGGGGTGAGGCTCAGCCTCTGGCTCTGCCTCTCCCACCGGCCCAGCTGCCACTGGCTACTTCGAGGGCAGTATGCAAATATCAGGTGAGCCGGGGGCGCCCCGCCCGGGAAAAGACGGGGGGGGGGGGGAGGGGAAACACTCAGAGACACCAGAGACAGAGACCAAGAGAAGGAGGCAGAGACGCAGACACGGCTAGGAGAGGGACACAGAGATAGAGGGAGACACAGACCCACAGCCCAACGGGAGGGAGGCAGAGATACTCAGAGACAGCGGCAGAGACGGGAAGCAGAGACACACAGGCACAGAGAGAGACAGAGACACTCAGAGATAGAGGGAGGCAGACACCCACAGAGATAGAGGGAGACAGAGACGGAGGGAGGCAGAGACACAGAGAGATAGAGGTAGAGACACAGAGGAATGGAGGCAGAAACACAGAGACTGAGAGAGGTAGAGACACAGAGACTGAGAGAGGTAGAGACACACAGAAATAGAGGGAGGTAGAGATAGGAGGCAGAGACACACAGGGAAAGGTAAAGACACACAGAGATAGTGGGAGGCAGAGACACAAAGACAGATAAAGACAGAGGAGACACACAGAGATAGAGAGAGGCAGAGAGAGAGAGAGGGAGGCAGGAATAGAGGAGGTAAAGAAAAACCCAGAGACAGACTAAGAAACAGAAGAGATATTGATGGAGGCAGATGTTGAGAGACACAGACAGAAGAGGGAGACAGAGAGGAAGAGGAAGACTCAGAGACAGAAAGTGGAGAGAGAGAGGCAGTCAGAAACAGAGGCAAGGAGAGGCAGAGACGGAAGAAGACAAAATGAAGCAGAGAGAGACTGAGGACTGAAGAGACAGAGGAGAGAGACAGCCACCAAGAGCCATGGCAGGCAAGAGTCAGCACTGATTTCACTGTGGAAACCAGGGAAGAGAACAGAGAGAGAAATGAGAGAAAACCAAAAGGGGGAAATCACAGTAGAAAGACCCAAAGAGCTGAGGGCAGAGGCAGAGGAAGAAGCTGTCTCCTTTGAAGCATCTGCCCCCAGCAGCAGCAGCACCCAGAAGGCACTGGGCTTCTAGGGCAGATTCAGAGCAGGAAGGGACCCCAGAGTTCAGCTATCCCTCGACTAGGGCAACCTGGTCCTCCCTGCCTAGACTTAGAGGAAGTAACTGTTTCTATCTCTAGTTCTCTCTCTCACATAGGGTTGGTCCCTGGGGCTCCCAAGCCTTCAGTCACTGGACAAGTTAGGCCCCAGGGTGACAGCCTAGCTGAAAGGTAACCCTGTGTCATAGGGATGTGAAGTTGGGACACCTGGCTTCTGCCTTTCACTAGCTGGGTGACCATGTCTTCCTCCTCTCTGAGTCTGAATTTGCCCTTCTATAAAATAAGGAGGTCTTCCAAGGTCCCTCTCAGCTTTGACAGAATACATACTCCTGGCCACCAGGCTGAGTGCCCAGGCTGTTGCCCCAGGGCCCAGGCCTCATTGTGAAGGGAGCTCCCCTTCCCCTATCCCAGAAAGTAGAAACTAACAGGTCCCTGCCCCCAACCCAGAACTGAGCCCTGGGGGAAAGGAGCTTGAGGCTGACTTGCCCAATGGACCCAGCTCTGGACTAAAAAAAAACCCCAACAAGCAGATTCCCCAAATCAGCCCGCACCTTCCCCCGCTGCAGAAAGCCCCTTGGAGCCTCTGGGACTAGCTCAACGACATTACCTCATCTGAAATCAGACCCCATGGGTCCTCTGACTCTCACAGCCAGCTGGTGGTCTTCCAGCACCTATTATAGCTATTCCTGGCCCCATGCTAGATACAGGGCAGGGGAGGGGAGCAGCCAGGAGAAATGGAAGCCCTAGCCATCCTATTCCCCTCCCCCCTTAAGGCTGACTCCAGCTCTCTGTCTCCAACCTATCTTTTCATTTCAATTTTGCTTTAGTTCCCTTCACTGCACCCTGTGTTCCAGCCAAATTGGTCTACTGGTTCCCCAACTCAACATTCCATCACCCACCTCTGTGCACAGGTTGTCCCCCTGCAGGATCCAGGTCCTTCCTCTTCCAGGTGAAAGCCTTCTCTGCCTTCCAGGCTCGGCTTCAACTGCTACCTCCCCCAGGAAACCTTCTTTACATTCCCGCCCCCCCCAGGTGAAGTGCTTTCTCTTCAACTTTCTCCTCGATTTTTGTCTGGCTGATGTGTTTGCTCCTCTTATGGTATCTCACATTCTCAAATGAAATTATGTATGTATATATATATATATATGTATGTATGTGTGAATATATATATATATACATATATATATACACCAAGAGCTCTATAAACCTTAAAGTGCTATATAAATGTCCACTATTAATATTCTAGGCAGTATCCTGCCTATTTGTGCATGCCCTAGCCCTCCTACTAAACTTTAAACTCCTTAGTGGCCAGGATCTGGGTATTTTTCATTTTTGCATTTCTAGCATGCTTAAATTAAATAGAAAAAATTCTCAATGCTCCCCACACAGTCTTCTGTTTCCCATCTCCAGGCCTTTGCACTGGCTGTGTCCCCTATCCCTTGAATGCATTTCTTCCTCCCTTCACCCCGGTTTCCTTCCAGACCCAGCTTAAGTGACAACTTTTACATGAAGCCTTTTCTGACTCTTCCCCCCCTCCAACTGCTAATACCTTTCCTCCTAACTACCTTGTATTCATTCATTTTGTATACATTCTGTATACTGGCCATCACCAAGTCATCCTGACTTTTGTTTTGACATTGGACTTCAATGTCTCTGGAAGAGAGAGTGAGGCTGATGATCTTGTGCAACTCTGATTCAGTTAGATCCAATTCATGAGCAAGTCAAGACATCACCCCATGATGTCATTGGTCTTCTTTGAAAATGAAGGATGAACAACATAGATTCTGTATCTACTTAAGTATGCTCTTGTGGTCTTCCCCATTAGAATGTAAGTTCTGCAAGGGCAGGAAATGTTTCATTGTTTTTCTTGGTATCTCCAGTGCCTAGCACTGTAGGTGCTTAGAAGGTATTAAGTGCTTCTTCATAGATGATTGCTGATTGATTCTTTGGCTTGCTTCCTAGTGGCTTCTGGAAACTAATGCTGGACCCTGAGTCAGTTATGAAGTTTAGATAAGGCCTGATCTTACCCTTGGGAAACTCATAGTCTGTTGGGAGAAGCACCACAACACAGATAACTTACTGTAATACACAATAATACAGACAAATGCAATAGAGAAGGGGCTAAAGAAAGTGATTTGTGAGGTCTGAGGGGTCTGGCCATCTGGTAAATGCTTGTTGAATCAAATTAGCTTTGGGCCCCCAGCTGCTTTTTCTCCACCTTCCAACATGTACCATTGTTCAGAGAGGCATTGCCTTTGTGCTCTTTCTCTTTCTTCTCCTTTGTATCAAAGTCTTATCTCAAGAGAGGATCTGAAACTCGGTATATGCTTGATGAGACTACCTGTTAGCTTTCTCAGGGCAAGGGAGCATTTATATTTTAATATGGACCAAAAGAATGAGTATCTGATGGTGAAGTTTCAGGCCTAGGTGAGTGTAATGGGAATTTAAATTTATGTTGTTGCCATCTTTCTAAAATTGTATTGTGTAACATCTTCCCTGCCCCTAGGTTAAGTGCACCTGGAGCCTGTGGTGGGAGGCTTGTTTTTCAAGAGATGCTTTGTGATTCCGTAGTGGGTCAAGAAGGTTGTTACATTCTCTGACCCATCCCTGATGTGAGATGTTTTGGGGCTCATTTTGAGAAGTGTTGTGTGATTTGACCAGATGAGACTCTGGGCAGCCATTGAGAGCCCCCCGGCTTTGAAAAACCCAGATATTGATGCTGACTTTTCCCCCTGAACTAGGTAAATGTTATATTTGATTGATTAAAACAAGATTGTTAACCCATTTTTAATCTCCTTCCTAGGGAAGTGACCATAAGCAAATTACCTCTCTGAGGCTCACAGAGCTGTTCTGAGACTCAAATGAGATAATATATGTCAAGTAATGTCAATTTAAGTTTTAAGCCAAACCACTTTTTGCATTGGTGTGAATTTGAATGAATGTGTTTGGGATTGGGGGGTGGGGGTGAGGAAGGCAGAGTGCAAATCTGTGATCAAAGTCTGTGTCTAAGAATCTGTGTATGACTTTCTTCTTTTCTGTAGAGAGGTGGGAGAAAACAGGTAGCCACTGGAATATATAGTACCATGAAATGGGTCCAGTTATTTGGTTGAATTGTTTTTCATTTGCTACAAAGGGATGTTTCATTTGATGATTGTGTGGGGGTTATAACCAGAAATGACTACTAAGCAAGTAAATAAATGAAACATTTAACAAAAAAAAGAATATGTGTGGATAGAGAGAGGCTGCTTCTTTGTATATCTATCTTTTCCTGCTAGATTCTGCCTTTATCTTCCTGGTTTAGTGAAATGCAAAGAAGCTGAGAATGAAGGGGAAGTGTCGGGGAGGAGGCTGAGCTGTGGGAGTGACAGGGGAAGGGGAGGGAAGGGGAAAGGGAAGTTAAAGCAAGAGAAGAGAGTGTCAGCCAGGGATGAAACTGAAACTGACATAGTAACCAGTACATGACAGAAACCTGGCAACCTCTCAAGCTTGCCATTGCTCCCATGGACAACTCACCCAAACAACTCACCAATTGGAGATTCCTACCTTCAATCTGACTGAGGCCCAGAAGATTGGGGGCTGTGTTAGACTGCTGGGTTTGGAGGTGTTAATACGTTATAACAAATTAACTCCTGAACATGACAACCCAGGTCCGTTGATTTCATTAGTTGCCCCTCACATTGGCTGGGTTAGGGCATCACACCAAGATTGGCAGTAGAGGATGTGGCCTCAACTGCTCCATTAGTACTAGGTGTACAAATGTAGGGAGGTCCCTTAACCTCTCTCTGCCTCACTTTCCTCATCTGTAAAATGTGCATACCACTGCCTACTTTCCAGGGTCATTCATGAAGAGAGTGCTTTGTAAACCTTAGTAATTTATGCTGTATGAATGGGTGCATTATCAATGTTGGGCCAATGTCATATTCGTCATCGTCTCAGGAAACCCCTAACTGACCTTAAACACCTAAACATTGGCCCTAGAGTCAGGAAGACTCCTCCTTCTGAGTTTAAATTCAGCCTCAGACCCTTACTAGCTGTGTGACCCAGGGCAAGTCACTTCACCCTGTTTGCCTCAGTTCTTCATCTGTATAATGATATGGAGAAGGAAATGGCAAGCCACTCCAGTAACTCTGCCAGGAAACCCCCGATGGGGTCATGGAGAGTCAGATATGACTGAAAATGACTTAATTTAAAAAGAAACCCTGCCTTCCATGGGGAAACTCCTTCTACCAATGCAAGTCAACATCTGACCAACTTAAAGGCTTTAAAGCAAGGATCTTTAACTTGGATTTTATGGTAATTATAGTTTAAACCAGTTCAGATCAATTTAAACTGGTTAAAACTTAGAGCCCTTTCAGACCAGTTTAAACAGGTTCAAACCAGCTAAAACCAGTAGTTTTAACAGGTTTGAGCTGGTCTAAACTGGTTTGAACAGGATCAAATGAGCAAATACATATTAAGTGCTTTGTAAACCTTAATGTCTTACATAAATGGTCTGTTGCTATTATTCAGTCATGTCCAACTCTTCATGACCGCTACAAAAATATGAGCTATTATTGTTGCTGTTATCAGTCAGATCCAAAATTTAAAGTTCTTGGGCTAAAAGACCAGTCCAAGGGGCGGCTAGGTGGCACAGTGAATAGAGCGCCGGCCCTGGAGTCAGAAGGACCTGAGTTCGGATCCGTCCTCAGACACTTAACGCACACACAAACAAAGACCTAGCCCTGTGACCTTGGGCAAGTTACTTAACCCCAATTGCCCTCCAAAAAAACTCAAAAAAAAAAAAAAAAAACCCAGTCCAAATCAATTAATAACCAGTTAAAACCAGTTCAGACCAGTTAAAACAAGTTTAAACCAGCTAAAACTGGCATAGACCAGTTAAAACTGGTTCAGACAAGTTTAAACAAAATTAAACCAGCTAAAACTGGCACAGACCAGTTAAAATCCGTTCAGACCAGTTAAAACAAAATTAAACCGACAAAGATCAATTAAAACTGGTCCAGACCAGTTTAAACCAGTTAGAATCAGTTCAGACTACTTTAAACCTTACCCTTGTAGGGTTTTCTTGACAAAGATACTAGAGTGGTTTGCCATTTCCATCTCCAGCTCATTTTCCAGATGAGGAAACTGAGGCAAACAGGGTGAAGTCACACAACTAGCATCACAACTCTTTTTTTTTTTTTTAAAGCAATTGGGGTTAAGTAACTTGCTCAAGGTTACACAGCTAGTCATTATTTATGTGTGGGTGCTCATTTTCTGAGGCCGGATCTGATCTCGGGTTATCCTAACTCCGAGGCCGGCGCTCTATTCACTGCGCCACCTAGCCGCCCCAGCATCACAACTCTTAAAAACTATTGCCTAGTTTGGTCACTGATCTGTATTGATGGAGACAATAACTACTCGAAATCACGAAATCTAAAGTTTGCAAAGTACTTTACATAAAGATGGTAAAAGAAAATGATGTTCAAATAGAGCATGTTATGAATGGCCAACAAAAGCAACCTTGGGAGGCTGTAAGTAATAGAAGGACAGCTACAACTGGTAGAGTCTGTTGATTGGACCACTGCTAATTGTCTTCACATCTGCCACAATGTGGAAACAGTTTCTTAACCTGCCCTCCTTTTGATCCTTTGCTAGTAGATAGCAGATGAGGTGTTGGACCTTGAGTCAAAAAGACCTGAGTTCCAATTGAGCCTCACACACTAGGTATAACCCTGGGTACAGGGTGGGGGCAATAATAATACCTATCTCCCTAGGTTATTGTGAGGATCATTTCAATACAATTTGTTCTCTCTGTGACCCTATGTATTTTATTTTATGCGTTTAAAATCATTATTTTTTTTTAAGCAATTGGGGTTAAGTAACTTGCTCAAGCTTACAGGCTAGTTATTTATGTGTGGGTGCTCATTTTCTGAGGCTGGAACCAATCCCGGGTCCTCCTGACTCTGGGGCCGGCATTCTTACTCACTGCGACACCTAGCTGCCCCTAAAAGCATTATTTTGAGGTGTCTAAGAGCTTCAAGAAACTGAAGGAGTTCATGACACAAAAAAAGGTAAGAACTCCTGTACCCAGGCACTGAACATGCTCATGGTTCTCCCATTCAGAAAAACCTCTCACTTACTCCTTCCATTCCTGATACCATAGTCTCTCCCACGATTTGTAGCTAAAATCCTCCAAATGCCTTCTGTAATCTGTGCCTCCCCTTTCTCTCCTCTCACTCTGTCCTTAACCATTTATGATCTGGCTTCTGACTTTATGATTCCGAAACTGCTCTGCAAAGTTACTAGTGCTTTTTTAGTTGTTAAATCCAATAGCCTTTTCCCAATCTTCATTCTCCTTGACTTTTCTGCAGCCTTGGACATTGTGGATCACTCTCTCCTCCTTGATTCTCTCTTTTCTCTAGGTTTTTGGGATTCTTCTTCTTCTCTTCCTCCTCCTCCTCTTTTCTTCTTTCCTCCTCCTCCTCCTTTTTTTCTTCTTTCCTCCTCCTTCTCGTCTTCCTCCTCCTCCTTCACTGGATTCTCCTCAAGATTATGCCCTGTAACTGTATGTGTCCTTCACGGCTCTATCTTGGACCGTCTTCTCTTGTTATATACTACTTCACTTGGTGATCTCATTAGCTCCCACGGATTTAATTAACAGTCTCTATGTTGATGATTCTCAAATTTATCTTTCCTGACCAATCTCTCTTCTGACCTTCAATCTTGCATCTCCAAATGCCTTCCAGACATCTCAAACTGGATGTCTAGCAAACATCTTAAACTCATTATGTCCAAAACTGACCTCATTATCTTTGCCTGTAAGCCGTACCCCCAATTCCCTTTTACTATAGAGAGCACCCCATATTCCCTCAGACTTACAACCTAGGAATCATCCTGGACTCCTCACTTTCTTAGCCCCCAAATCCAATCTGTTGCTAAGACCTATCAATTTCACTTTACATCTCTTTAATATACCCCCTTCTCTCCTCTGACCCTGCCCCAATCCTAGTGCAGATCCTCATCACCTCACACGGACTACTGCAGGAGCTTCTGGTGAGTTAGCCTGCCCCAAGTCTCTCCCCACTCCAATTCATCCTCCATTCAGCCACTAAAGTGATTTTCCTAAAGCACAGGTTCAACCATGTCACCTCCCCACTCACTAAACACCAGTGACTCCCTATCACCTCTAGGAGCACATACAAAATGCTCTGTGTATTGTTCAAAGTCCTTCATAACCCAGCCCCCTCCTGCCTC
The DNA here is from genome assembly GCA_011680675.1 of Gymnobelideus leadbeateri. Lineage (NCBI taxonomy): Eukaryota > Metazoa > Chordata > Mammalia > Diprotodontia > Petauridae > Gymnobelideus > Gymnobelideus leadbeateri. Next base: position 25,878 of record WOXC01007037.1, on the reverse strand, counting down.
TCCAGTTTTCTTACATCTTACTTCCCACCAAGTACTCTTCAATCGAGGGACACTGGCCTCCTGGCTGTTCCACAAATAAGACACTCCATCTCTCTGCTCTGGACATTCTCTCTGGCTGTTCCCTATTCCTGAAACACTCTCCCTCCTCTGCTCTGACTACTGATTTCCCTGGCTTCCTTTAATTCCCAACTAAAATTCCACCTTCTGCAGGAAACCTTCCCTAACCCCACTTCATTCCAGTGACTTTTCTCTGTTGATTATTTCCTGTATATCCCACATATAGCTTGCTTTATGTACTATATATTTGTTTACATGTTGTCTTCCCCATTAGATTTTAAGGTCCTTAAGGTCAGGGACTCTTTTGCTTCTTTTTTTATCCCCAGCGCTTAGCACAGTGCCTGGTGAATAGGAGGCACTTAATAAATGCTTATTGATTGATTGATTGATTGTCTAACATCACAAAGCCAGTAGGTATCAGGGGTGGAACTTGAACACAGATCTTTCAGGCCATCTCTCTATCTTACACACCACTGGTATCAAACTTAAATAGGAATAGATCCCTGCAGGCTATATGTTGACTTAGAAAACCACAAATTAACATTAATCATGTTTTATTGTACTTTTTATTTATTTCATTAAATGTTTTCTAATTACATTTTAATCTGTTTGGGGCTGCACTTGGGAGTTTTGTGGGCAGAATTAGGCCTTCAGAATTTGACATTTCTGTTCTCTGTCACACTGTCCCTTTTTTGACTCAGTCCAATCTAACCACACAAGCATTAAGTGACAGCTACTATGCTAGGAAAAAACAGCTCTTGTCCTCAAGAAGCTTACATTCTTATTGGTATTAGCTGTACCAGAATTGAGGATAGCAAGATAGCCTTCCCTCCCTGAAGACAGGGGACTGGACCTAATGATGGGTACCTGTTGTCTTCTTTGTGACAAGGAGTGTAAGCATCTTGAGGACAGAGACTATTTTGTTTTCTTGTCTTTACATTCCTAGAGCTTAGCACGGAGTAGGCACTGGAAAAATGCTTATTATCTATCTCCTGTAATTCTAGAATGCTGGATAGATAACCAGCATTGGCTTGGTCTAGCTGACCTCAGAACTCCTTTGCACCTGTGAAATTCTGAGTCTGTTATGGGCAAAAGGTCTGGAGCAGGGGTGGGGAACCTGTGGCCTTCTAGGTCCTTGGTTGTAGCTTTTGACTGAGTCCAAGTTTTACAGAATAAATCTTTTTATTAAGGGGATTTGTTCTGTGAAGTTTGGATTCAGTCAAAGGGTCGAACTTGAGGGCCTAGAGGGCCACATCCCCCTAGTGATCCAACCGTTTCATTTTATAGAGGAGTTAAGGCCAAGAGAGGGAAAAGGACTGACCCAAGATCACACTGCCATCAAAAGGCACAGCCAGCATAAGAACCAGGGTTCCGAACCCCATAACCCGGAGCTGGGGGCGGGGTAGGGGGAGAGGAACAGACGAAGGGCCAACTCTCAAATTGGGTCTTTCTCCCAGACCTCCCCGACTCCTAACAAGCCAAGAGCCGCTGCCCGCGCTAGTCCCCAGAATCTCCTCAGCTCCGCCACCTACTGAACAAGCTTGGGCAAAGCCGTTCCTGGGGCGGATGCTGTTCGCCGTGGCCTTTTGGGAATCCTGGCGGTGGCGTTCAGGGCTCTCAGCCTTGCTCAACTCTCCCAAGACTCCAGGAGCTGCGCAGGGCAGGGCGGGGCCAGAGGCGAAGACCAGGGCCCCAGCCGATTGGAACCCAGCCCCCACCCCGACAGGCTGGAGAGCCCCGCCCCAGGCCCTCTCCCTCCCCCACCCCCTTCCCGCCGCCCAGGGCAGGGGCTCCCCGTTCCCCCCAGGCAGCCACGAAGGCACCCGCAAGCAGGGCCAGGAACCGCTGACTCATCAGGATCCCCCTTCGGCCGGCCCAGCCCTGGAAACTTCCCCTCTGTCTCGGCTTTCCAGCCCCCACTCCCCCCTACTCCGGGAACCACCGTGAGGCTTGAGAAAAGCCAGTCCTAAGATCGCCGGACCAGAGCTAGAAGGCTTCTGAGGCCATCTCAGCCACCCTGCTCATTTTACACAGTGGAAACTGAGGCAGGAGTAGGGCTGAGGGGAGTGGGGCGGGATATTCCGAAGGCCACACAGAATCATACAACCTGGGCTTTAGTCCCAGCTCTGGCATTTAGTAACTGTGGGGCCTTGGCAAGTCCCCTTCTCACTGTGATAGACTTCGGTTTCTCCTTTAAAATGACAAGAGGTTGGGCTAGCTGGCCTGTGGAATCCTTTCCAGTTTGGACAATCCAAGTGGGAGGCAGGTGGCTGGACTGGAGAGTAAGAAATATCTCACCCCCTTGGACAAGACCCCTTCTCCACTCCCAGCCTGTTTCCCCGTCTATAAAACAGTCAAACTGATGCCTAGAGCACCCACCTTTATACAGGGGGATTGGGAGACACATAAAATAAATTAGGTGCAATTCGTAAACTTTTAAGTGCTACATTAATGTTAGTTATTTGGGGACCCAGTAATCAGAGCAGGAGAGGAGCCAGGAGCTCATCCAATCCAGCCCCTCCTTTGTCATTTTACAGGTGGAGAAACCGAGGCCCAGAGAGAAGTGACTAGGACAGATTCACACAGGGAGACTATAGAACCAGATGCCAGAGCTAAAAAGGACTGAAAAAGCTTTTCACGTTCAGTGTGTGGGTGGAACTGAGGGAAACATTCTATGTACGTTCTATCATTTTCAAGATTCTTATACAGCAACAGCATGCAGCCACTGCTGATAAAAGTACTTGCTGTGTGCCAAGCTCTGTGCCAGGCGCTGGGGAGATAGCAAAGCTTTTGGGGGATTTATTTCCTGGGCTCTTAGAGCTTAGCACACTAAACTGATAAGACATACCCTCCCAGAACTAGAAGACACAATGTTACTTGGTAGAAGAGCAAAATGTATGAAGATTCAGGAAAAGTAACCAGTGTCAGGGAAATCAGGGAAAGGTTCCTGGAGAAAGTAACATTTGAGTTGGGCTTTAAGGATTGGGTAACAATTCCACAGCTTGATGAGGGCGGTGGGCGGGCCAGGCACAGGAAACAGCCTGAGCAAAGACACCAGTGTACAAGAGAGTGTTGGGGGGCAGAAAGTAGTTTAATTTGGCTGGGACTGAGTGCTCGGAGGGAAGCAATATAAAATATGACTGGAGAAGAAGGGTGGAATTAGATTGGGAGAGCCTTGAATGCCATCAAGTGGAGTTTGAACTTTGGTGTTGTCTCGGTCTCAAAGAGGACCAATGACATCAGGAGGGTGGTGTCTTGACTTGCAAGTGAATTGGATTTAAGTGAGGCAGGGCTGTGTGTCACCAGCCTCACTGTCTCCTCCAGAATCATAGGGGTTCAGGGGCAGGCAAGACCTAGGTCAGGACAGCTGGGGAGGGATGGCCCAGTGTTTGAACTTTACTCAATTGGGAGTCGCTGATATTTTAGCTATATTCATATAGTGGAATGAAGGATGGAGGGAAGGGGGGGGAGAGAGAGAGAGAGAGAGAGAGAGAGAGAGAGAGAGAGAGAGAGAGAGCGCTTCTAACAAAGGCTGGATGACTGCTTTTCCTGGATGTTGGAAAGAGGAGAATCCTGTTCAGGTTGGACAGAATAAATCAGTCAATCACTGAGCACTTAAGACGCGTCTACCGTGTACCAGGCACTATGCCGAGCACTTGGTACAGAAAGATGGCCTTGGAGGTCTCTTCCAATACTGACATGCAGTGATTTTGTGTCAAGAGTAACCAGTTACCAAGGAGCCTTAAACAAGGCAGCTATTGGGGCGGCTAGGTGGCACAGTGAATAGAGCACCGGCCCTGGAGTCAGAAGGACCTGAGTTCAAATCCAGCCTCAGACACTTGACACATGTACAAGCTGTGTGACCTTGGGCAAGTCACTTAACCTCAATTGCCCTCCCCTTTCCCCTCAAAAAAAAAAACAAAAACAAAACCAAGGCAGCTATTTACACCTGGGGAGAGCAATTGGGACTTGAAGGACAAGGCAGGGCAGGGCAGGGGTTTATTCTGCCATTCTTCCTTAGGACCCCCCACCCCCCAGTGCTTTCTCCCCACTCCACAGTCCCTAGGCCAGGCTAGGGCCTCTGTCACCTTTTGCCAGCCTCCCACTGAAAGGCAGCCTCAGAAAACAGGCTTTAACAGTGGGGACAGAGTAGGAGAGGTCTTTCCTCACTCTGCCAGGAGTTCTAGTGTTTCTACCCTCCAACCTCAGCCCAAATGATGGACTTTTGCTCTAGGGCTTGGTCCTCATTGAGGGAAGCCGGAGAAACAGCAGTGGGCTGACTGTGGGGTGGTGAAAGGAGCTTCTTCCTCCTGTCACTAGTTCACTACTGGGCCTCAGTTTCCCCCTCTATAAAATGAGGGGGCTGGCCTCAGTGATGGCTCCGATCTTCTGAGACTCATTAATAACAAGGATACAAATGGCAATCATAAGAATGCTATAAAGCCCCCATTTCTCTGAGCGGCTGTCGGCTTTCCAAAGTACGTCCCACACAGCCACCCTGGGAGGCAGGTAACTGAGTTCTCTAGATCCTTTCAGCTTTCATTCTGAGTCAATGAGCCAGTCCCAGCACCGGTCCCCACCTGCCTAGGTGGGCGTGGAGGATTAGGCAGCCTTTCCTTCGTTCTCCCTAGGGGCAATGAATGCAGGAGGAGGGCCTGAGTGGCTGGGGAGGAGGAGGGGGCTAGGCCTCAGGGATGGAGGCTCAAAAAATGTGAGCTAAATAGAGACAGCCTGGAGGGGGGGAGTGAGGAACAAACCAGATAACGGCTGGATTTCCAGGCAGAGAAAAGAGATTGAGGAGAAAAGGGGAGTTGGGGAACAAGATGGAGCGAACTCAAAGAGAGAAAGGAGAGGAAGATGGGGGAAGGAGAAGAGAAAGAAACGTGATTTGTCCTTTGGAGCCTAACTAGGCATTTGCCCCAGGGCAGTATATCCAGAGGACCAGAAGGCCCATCTTCAGCTGAGCAAGAAGGTGGGACAGTGAGTGGTTTTGGAGGCAGAGGGCTTGGGTTTGAAACCTGTCTCTGACAGGAACAGCTGTATGACCTTGGGTAAGACCCTTCCACTCCCTCAACCTCAGTATCCTCTTGTATAAATTGAGGTTAGATGACCTTTGAGGTTCCTTTCAGCTCTAAATTCCGAGATGAAAGTCATACACCTGGAGCTCAGATGCTCTGACGATGTAAAGGTTGGGTTCAGACTCTGGGACTGGGTTTTCGGGCAGAAAACCATCGTTAGTTGGCTAGGATGCTTGACTTGGAGTCAGGAAGGCACGGATTTAAATCCTGCCTCAGATACTAGTATATGATCCTAGACAAATCACTTCACTTGCCGGGGTCTCAGTTTCTTCATCTGTAAAATGAAAGGGTCCCTTCCACCTTGCTTACACTCTCTGCCTCCCTTCTCTCCTTCCCATTTAAATAAAGATTTAAAGAAAGGGGAAGGTCCCCCCCCTCAGGGCTATATCCCCTTCTCAGCACTTCCCTTCTCTTTTTTTTCAAGCTGACCAGGCTCTCTCCTGCCTAGTGACCTCAGCCAGAAACTCTAGGATTAGTTTAGTGCCTTATCTTCTTCTGCTGGCTTGTGGGAGGGAGCTTTGTTAGGACCTCCTATGGAGGATGCTGCTAGAGCCAGAGCCCCTTCACTTTACACATGAGGAAACTGAGGTTCAAAGGTCACATAGAGGATTAATTACTGGGAAGACAAAGGCAAGCGATATGGTCCCTGCCCTCAAGGAGCCCCAATTCTAACTGATGAGACTCCACAAAATAACTAGGTATATACAAGAGTATACTGTATAGATGGAAGATAATCTCAGAGAGAATACACTAGCTGCCAAAAAATACCAGGAAAGGTCTGCCTTGAAGGAAGCCAAGAGCTGGAGATGGGAAGGGAGAGCATTCCAGGCATGGGGGCCAGCCAGTACAAAGGCATGGAGGTGGGAGATGGATGGGTGAGTGTGAGGAAGAGCAAAGTAGACCAATATAGCTGGATAATAGGGTGTTTGGAGGGGAGTAAAGTAAATTAGGCAGTCAACAAGCATTTATTAAGTGGTCATCATGAACCAGGCACAGTGCTAAGTCTTGGGGATATGAAAAAATCCCCAACAGTTCCTGCCTTCAAGGAGCATACATTCTAATTTATTTTTTAACTCCAATTTTTTTTTTTGCTTTTTTTTGGAGGGCAATTGGGGTTAAGTAACTTGCCCAAGGTCACACGGCTAGGTTTTTGTTTGTGTGCGTTAAATGTCTGAGGCTGGATCCGAACTCAGGTCCTTCTGACTCCAGGGCCAGCACTCTACTCACTGTGCCACCTAGCCGCCCCTAACTCCAATTTTTATTTTATTTAAAAAAATTTTCCCAATTACATGTAAAAACAATTTTTAACATTTTAAAAAAATTTCGAGTCCTAAATTCTCTCTCTCTCCCTTCCCCCCTCATTTAGAAGGCAAGCAATTTGATATAGATTATACATGTGCAGTCATGCAAAACACATTTCCATATTAGTCATGTTGTGAAAGAAAACACAGACCAAAAAAAAAAAGAAAGAAAAGAAGAAGAAAGTAAAAAAATAGTCTGCTTCAGTCTGCATTCAGACTCCATCAGTTCTTTTTCTGGAGGTGAATAACATTTTTCATCATAATTCCTTAGAAATTTTCTTGGATCATTGAATTACTGAGAATAGTAAGTCATTCACAATTTATCATTGTACAGTATTACTGTTACTGTGTACAAGTTCTCCTGGTTCTGTTCACTTCACTTTGCATCAATCACTTCATTCCCAGGTTCTTCATAGGTTTTTCTGAAACCATCCTGCTTGTCATTTCTTGTAGCACAATAGTATTTCATCACAATCATATGCCACAACTTGTTCAGCCATTCCCCAGTTGATGGGTATTCCATCAATTTCCAACTCTTGCCACCACAAGAAAAACTGCTATAAATATTTTTGTACATGTAGGTCCCTTCCCTTTTTCTTTGATCTCTTTGGGGTACAGACCTAGTAGTAGTATTACTGGGTATGCACAGTTTGGTAGCCCTTTGGGCATAGTTCCAAATTGCTTTCCAGAAAGGTTGGATCAGTTCACAACTCCACCAACAGTGCATTAATATCCCAATTTTTCCACATCTCTTCTAACATTTGTCATTTTCCTTTTCTATCACTTTAGCCAATCTGATAGATGTGAAGTTGTTTTAATTTGCATTTCTCTAATTAATAGTGATTTAGAGCATTTTCCTCCCCCCCCACCCCATACACTTTATAGTTTTGATTTCTTCATCAGGAGCATACATTCTAATAGGGGCCATCTCCGGTCATCCTGATCTATACCTGGCCACTGGACCCAGATGGCTCTGAAGGAGAAAGTAAAGCTGGTGACTTCACACAACCTTCCCTCTCTCAAATCCAATTCAACACAAGTCGTGTCATCCTCTCTCTGATGTCATGGGCCTCTTCAAGAACAAGAATAAAGGACAAACCACAACCACAACATTCTAATGGCATGGCGGAGGTAACATGTAGATAACTAGGAATATATGATACATACAGAGTAGATGAAAGGTAATCAGAGAGAGGAAGGAGAGAAGATGATAGTGGAGACAATCTGAAGAAGTTGGGGGGATATGGAATCAAGGGTGCATGTAGAGGGGTTTGCTCTTCTTCAGAGACCAGAATGAAGGAGATAGTGGGGGAAGATATTTGAGAGTTGCGAGATGGGGAGGAGAATTCAAGAGGAATGGTTGAGACATTTCTTGGTGAAATGTCTCAGTTTTTTTTCCTGTGTAGTCTAGGTCCTGAGTCTCAGCTCAGCTGAGGGGGTGGTAGGAGGGGGTGCCATGGGAAGCTTGAGGAGGAGTGAAAAGGCTTGAAATAGCTGCTGTGATAAGTGAGAGAGTAAACTGATTGAGGAGGTGTAAAAAGATTCCTTGCCATGGTGAGAGCCCAGTTGAGATTAAGTACCAAATTTATAGTGGACCCAAATTAGTCTGGTTTCTTGATTTTTCTCCAGCTCTGCTCTGGAGCATATGACTAATCATAAAGAAAGTCGATGTGGGAGTAATGTAGGGTTTCAGTTTGATTAGTGACAAGACAACAGGGCAAGGGATTTGAGTGTTGAGGATAGTATAGAGTTGAATTGATTCATCAAGGGGTCAAGATATGAAAGGAAGGAGAGTGTAACCAGTGCAAGGGTGATGGCCTATATGAGAGATTTGCCCAAGGTCATAGGCAGGCTCCAAAAGTTAGCACTGGAAGAAACCTCAGAGGTCAGATAGTTCAGTCCCTTCATTTTACAGAAGAGGAAACTGAAGCCCAGGGAGGGTAAGTGATTTGTTCAAGGTCACACAAGGGCATAGGATCCTAGATCTTGAGCTGGAAGGAACCTTAGAGGCCAGTGGTCCAACCTTCACCATAGTGTTTTTTATCTTCTTTTGAATTCTTTATTATTGACTTCTTATGGAAGGTTGGTGGGGTAGAGGGATATGGAAATGAAGGTGACATAGAAACAAAATACATCTAAAAATTAAAAATGCATAAAAAGAGAAAAGTCTTTAAAAGGAGGGCAAGAAAAAAAAATAAAAGGAGGGCAGGAACTACAGATTTGTGTGTGTGTGTGTGTGTGTGTGTGTGTGTGTGTGTATGTGTGTGTGTGTGTGTGTGTGTGTGTGTATTTTGTTTTAATTCAAAGAGAAAACAGATCAAATCAGAAAGAAGGCATAGACTTGAAACTATCTCCTAAGGAATAGTTCGAGAAGACCCAGTGTAGATGTGGAAAGAGTTAAAGTTGGAATTCTCAACCTTTTTTGGGTCCTGGACCCTGTTGGCTGTCTGGTGAAGCCTCTGAACCCCTTTCTCAAAATCATGTTTTTAAATGCAAAAAATTTACAGTATTACAAAGAAAACCAATTATACTAAAGCTGTCATCAAGATTTTGTTCAAAAAAGCTCATCAACCCCCAGTTAAGAATCCCTGAGTTAAAGGGAAGAGAGGGAGAAGTTTAGACCAACCTAGTCTCATTCTAAAAAAATCTACCTGGGGGCGGCTAGGTGGCACAGTGAGTAAGAGCGCTGGCCCCGGAGTCGGGAGGACCCGGGATCGGATCCGGCCTCAGAAAATGAGCACCCACACATAAATAATGACTGGCCATGTAACCTTGAGCAAGTTACTTAATCCCAATTGCTTAAAAAAATCTACCTGATGCTTTTGAATGTGCTGAGGCCAGGAAGGGGAACCTGGGTCCAGATATGGTACCTTTAGAGTTAGCACCCCACCCTTCCTGCCTGATGAGAGTGAGCAGCTACTACGGTCTGCCTGCCCAGCCATATTTCAACAGTCTGCACATATATCTTGGTGAACAGTTGACCAAGGCATTGTGGTTATTGCTTATCCTACATTTCTATATACACACACATACACACATATATTTGTACTTGTGAATATATGTATGTACATATACCTATACACATACACACCTCCCCCCCAACTTTCCTTGATGCTTCACTGTGATCCAGTTTTTAGACCATCTATAGACATTCAGGTAACTGTTGGCACATAAAATCAAACTCCCTGTCCAGTGATCAATGAGGTGACCTTTCTTGCTAGAAATGAAACCAGGAGACAGAAAGATATTGCAGCTAAATGAAAAGCTGCCTTATAGATTCTCCTGGGAGAGACAAATAAAGGAGCTGGTGGAGTTGGTTTGATTGTGTGTCCAGTGGCAGGAGAAATAAAATTTTTATGCTCAACTTTGGTTAACTTATGTACACACTGTAGCGACCATGATGGGGATTTGCTGAAAATACTACCATGAAGATAATTGCTACTCCTGTACCAACATGTGTTAATGAGGATGAAGAGGCAGAGAAAGTTTACAAAGAACTGGAGGAGCCCCTCAAATTTAAATCAGCATCCATCTTAATAGATGGTGATATTAATGCAAAGATGGGCATGGGGAGGATGGGGAAATATAAACGGGGAAAATCTGGTTCAGGTTGGAGAACCTACACTTCACCAATACTTTCTGTAAGGAGTGAGGGGAACACTGCCTAAAATCACATAGAATGAAATTGATATTATCTTAACAGACAGGAAGCGACTGGTTACCAATGTTGAAGTCATTTCTGAATCAGCTGTCTGTGTACAGTCAGACCCTAGACTTGTTAGAGCAAAGATCACAATCAACATCAAATTTTAAGAAAGAATAAAAATGGAGTGCAAGCAAAACAGCTCCAACCTACTAAAACAGATTATTGATGCCGAAAATGAGACATGGATAAAGGATGAAAGACTGATATAGATTATCACTGTTTTAAAAGGAAGATTAACCAATGTAAATCAATTGCCTCAACTAGGAGACCAAAAGAACCTAGAAACAGCCTCAGCCATCACACACTTGATTTCCCTGCCAAACAGAGCTATGGCAGCCAAGGGAAACAGCAGTTTAGAATATAAGTGTTTGTAAAATCTTATAGAGAAGGATTGTGAGCAGTATTTTCTCAAAACAGCAAAAAGTGGTGGATGGAAATTCACATTTACAGAAAGCTTGGCAAGAGACCCAGTATAGCCAGATCATCCCCAAACCATTTGAGTATGAAATTAGGAGTACAACAAAGATATGAACAGTGGAAAATATCTGTGAAGATTTCTGCAAGTCTTTTCTTTGATCAAATGACAGAGGTGTGAGTGTTGGGGGTCACCACATTTGAATCCTAAGAGCAGTCTCTGATGTGTTGCTCGAGGAAGAATTGCTAGACTAGGACAAGCATACACAGAAGAGATCTGTGTTGGAGGTGACACAATTGGAGTGTTGAGGTATCTTGTCTCAAGATTTCTGAAATAGAGAAACATGCCAAAAGAATGTGAGAAAAAACCACACAAGTCATACTGAAAAAGGGGATCGAGGGGATAGCAATAACTACCAGCTCACATACCTACTTTCTCATCTCCATGTGATCTGTATGAGAGTAATTTACACGCTTAGCAATGGGATTCATTAGAGTGTCCGCTCAGTCACTGGCCAAGGAGCTCCTGTTTAGAGAAGAAATAGTTAATTTATTCTTAGCACCCTCTGGCCCCCTTTCTAATGTTGCCACTACTGGTACAGAGTCAAAAGAAGGCCACCTAAGATTTGGGGCCATTCGGCATTCTTCTTTGTTTTATGGGTTGCCGTGGCCAAAGAATTCATCACCAAGTAGCCAACCTACATGCTAATGAACTTCTCTGTACTTAACCAGGCTGTTCCTTAGAGCCCATCCTCTGTCACCATGTCGACATCTTCTGTCTCTAGGAGCTTTTCCACCAGACTCGAATAGCCTAGAGAGTGCTTTCCACTTGCACAAAATTGGAGGACACAGGTCACCACCCTGAAACAATAAGATCTTGGAATAGGGCCTTATGCTTACAACTTAATTGTTTGTCTACAGTTTCCTCTGCATGTATCTTGTCTACCCAGCTAGACTGTGAGCTTCCTGAGGAGAGGACCTGGATTCTATCTCCTACTTCTATTTCACTCTCCAGTGACTCCTACAGGGCTGGGCATATATGACAGGATCATAGAATCTGAACCTCACTCCAATCTAGCCCTAAATGAGAATCCCTTCTATAAACATTTCCAACCCCAGGGGTTGTCCAGCTCTTGTTGAAAGACCTTGTAAGAACTATGGAGCCAGAGTAAGTTCTCCATAAATTCTTGTTCACTGAGTGACTACTGTATATTCTAACTTGGGTGCCCAAACTGGCCGACGTCCAACCTGAGTCCAAGGGGCTAGCCAAGGGCGTTACTACTGTTATCACTACTAATTATTATTAGTAGGGGCGGCTAGGTGGCGCAGTGAGTAGAGTGTCGGCCCTGGAGTCAGAAGGACCTGAGTTCGGATCTGGCCTCAGACACTTAACGCACACACAAATAAAAAAAACAAAACCTAGCCATGTGACCTTGGGCAAGTTGCTTAACCCCAATTGCCTTCCAAAAGGCAAAAAATAAATAAATAAAAATAAAATAAAATAAAACAAAATAAAAAATAATTATTAGTAGTAATAATTATTGGTTAATTGCTTATAGAATTATTAATAATTAGTAATAATAACTCCCATTTGTCCAGAGCTCTAATACTTAGCCTTTTCCTCACAACAACTTTGTGAAGTGAAGAGTGCAAATGTTATTTATTGAAATTTAATGAGGAGGACACTCAAGTCTAGAGAAAGGAGATGGCTTGCCCAACAGTGCACAGCTTGGAGGTACCAGTGCTGGGATTCCAACCCTGATTTCGTGATTCTGAATCTATTATTCTTTGTACTATTATATTGTTTCTCATGAGGACTATGGCACGGGGAGAGAGTGCTGGACTTGGAGTAAAGAAGACCTGGGTTGGAATCTTGCCTATACCTTCCTGGGCCTCAGTTTCCTCTTCTGTAAAATGAGGGAGTTGGACCAAGATGGCCTTTCAGCTTGAGATTTATGTTTCTATGTGTGACTTTGGGAAAGTCACTGTACCTCCTAGGGGCTCAGTAAAAGACCCAGTGACCTCTAAGTTCCCTTTCAGACCTAGATTGATGATCCTCTTGTCCTTCCTCTCTCTATCTTGTTCACCACCTTCATTCCCCTGATCCCAAATGAGCAAATAAGATGGAGGAAACCCAGGCAGCAGTTACCCATTGAGGCAATCTTTACCAACAAATGAAAGCAGGCTAGTGTGCACACATTAATTGGGCAGCAAGCCCAGGGAACTAGGCTGGAGCCCACTGGGACTGGATTCCTGCCAAGCTCAGGCTAAACCCCCTACCTTGGAGGTTCCTCTAGCACTTGGCCAAAGCTTTGGGGGTGGAGCAAATCGAAACTGACCAGGGCCCCTTCCTGGCAGACATCCCTTAAGTGCACGCTGGTTATTTCTGTTTCCAGATGGACATTTTGAAATGACCCCTCTTCTCCAGCTGGTAGCTGGCAGCACAGAATCTCAATATTTAGACCCTCCCTGTACTCTGACCTAGTCACACCCAGACGTGAAAGCTGCCAGGCAGGGCAATGTCATTGGCTGTCACCAACTCAGGCCATAACTCTGTGAATATAGATTTTGTATGTCTGTGCATGTCAGATATTTCCGACAAAGACGGAAAAGGAGGTCAGAGGTAGGCCTTCTTCACCTCCATGTCCTACACCCCTGTAGACAGCAAGGCCTTGGGCTTGAGTGCTAAATATCCCTCAGGGAAGCAAGATGCCAAGTCTGGGAGAAAGTCTGGAGAAGAGATGCTACAGGATTTGAAACCTGAGGGAAGAATAGGAGTTGCCATGGAAGGGTAGCGTCATAGGATTCTGAGCTGGCAAGGACCTTGGAGACCATGGAGTTGAATCCCCTAAATTTACAGAGGAAGAAACTTAAGGTAGGCAGAGGGGAAATTATTTGACTAAGGTCACATAGCTAGTAAAGGTAGCAGAGTTTGGATGGGACCCAGATCATTAGGCTCAAATCCAGTTCTCTTTTGACTCCAAGAAACCTAACCCTAAAAGGGGTCCTGAAAAGCCTGTAATTTCTCATTAAGGAATTGGTAAAGAACAGGGCACAGAGGCAGTTAGGTGGCACAGTGTATAGAACGTTAGACCTGGAGTTCTTCTGAGTTCAAATTTTGCCTCAGACATTTACTGATTGTGTGCTCATGGCTGTGTGAAGCCTAGAGAGGTTAAGTGATATCACTTATTAAGTGAATTATGACTTTAACTTTTCTGAGCCTTAGTTTCCTCATCTATAAAATGGGGATAATAAGAGCACCTACCTCACAGGGTTGTTGAGAGGACTCAATGACATATGTATAAGCCCTTTGCAAATCTTAAATCACTATATACATAGTGGCTATCATTATCCATTTGAACTCACCCTTATCCTCAGAGACCTTTCTGTCCTCAGGATCAGAGAACAATAGGCTTAGAGCTGTTTAAAGACCATCTTCTGGCCCAATTCCTTGGTCTTATAGATGGGAAAAGTGAGGCCTAAAAGAAAGCGACCAGCCCAAGATAGCATGATCTCATTCTGGTTCCTACCTTGTGGGTGAGAACAGGAATTGGCACACACTCCCTCTCCAATGACCTTTCCCTAGCAAACAAACTTCCTGTTGCCTCCATCCCTCCTTCCTCCCCCTCCCGCATCTCTATGGTAGTAAAGTAATAAGAGAGATAGAGAAGGTATCTCCCTGCTGGGCTCTCACTCACTGTACGTGGCCACAGAAAGTTGAGTGTGACTGAGCAGTGCCAAGGTATCCAGTGAGACTGGAGATCAAGTGGGTGGTCCTGAACTAGGAATATTTGGATATGACCCTTGCCCCTTGCCCTACCTCCATACTGTAGTATGGCTCAGATTTAAATAGAAATAGAAGGCTCACTGTGGGCTGAATATTGACTTTGAAAAACTCAGATGAGGGGCAGCTAGGTGGCGCAGTGAATAGAGCACCAACCCTGGAGTCAGGAGGACCTCAGTTCAAATCCAGTAATGCTTATTAGCCATGTAACATTGGGCAAGTCACTTAACCTCAATTGTCCTGCCTTCCCCCTCCAAAAAGACAAAAAAAGAAAAACTCAGACAAACATTATCTATGTTCTAGTCTCTTTTTATTTATCTAGTTAAATACCTCTCAATTATGTTTTAATCTGGTTCAGGGTGGGCAGTGTGTTTGACACCTCTGGCCCATTCAATCCCAGGTAGTGGTGAGATGGCCCCAGCTGGACCAAATCCCCCATTATCACTGCTGTTTCCCAAGGAGCTATAGTCCTAAACTTCTGGGATGGTTTCATTTCCATTTTAGATTAGAAAGAAGTGGCTGCTATCAGGTGCCCTGGACATCCCCCTTTATCTGCCTTCCTCATGCCCTCCTTCCTAGGCCACACCTTGCTAGCACATACAGCAGACCTACAAGAGAACCCGATCGGCCCCAATGTGCAGTGTGAACAGCACTGGTCTTGGACCCAGAAACCCAGCAGTCCCAACTGCTTGCTAACTGTGTAGCCTTGGGCAAATCACATCTCTTTGAGCCTCGGTTTCTCTATCTGTAAAATAATAAGATTAAATAATAATCTTTTGATAGCTAGTTAAAGGTTACAAAGTGCTTTACACATGATATCTCATCTGGTCCTCAAAACAAACAGCTTTGTGAAGTTGGTGTATTATTACTTCCACTTTACAGATTAGATAACAGCCTGAGAAATGTAGAGTGACTTGCCCAGGGTCACTCAGTGATGGTACTCTCCAACACTCTTTCCACTTTACCACTGCCTAGAAGTAGATGATTTCCAAAGTCCCTTCTGGTTTTAAATCCTAGGATTCCAGCCAAGCCATGATCTCATTAGCCCCCTCCGAACTTAAATCACCTTAGCTATACCTTTTTGAGAATTCTCTCCAAGCCTGGAACTCTATGTTCATCAGTCTTTGTCAAGTCCTTGCCAAGTTCTCAGCTGATACAGACTTATCTTGTCCTTAGCTAAGACAATCTGGCTGGGGAGATATGACACAAGAAAGAATTCCATGTGAAAGCAGAGTTCCCCCCAGAATGAGAGATCTAGGGGTACTTACTGGTTTTGAAGTAATGAGGTTTGAACATCATCTTGTACACACTCTAGCTGTGGGACCCTGGGTGAATCATTTAGGCTTCATCTATAAAAGCTAATAATAACACCTGTACACGTAAAGGAACAAAGAACATTTGATCCTCTTTACAGGGTTGAATGAGAGAAGAGGTCTAAGGTGCTTTGCAAACCTTCATTCTTATATTATTCAGTTAAGGTCATGGGAGGCAAGACTACATTCCAAGCAGGAACTATCATGAAATCGAGGGGTGGAGAGTTGGACATTTTGTGGGCACCCATGATGAGTCTGTCTTGACTGTAGCAGAAAGTGTATAATGGGGAGGAGGAAGATATAAGCCTAGTTAAGGACAGGGCTTAATCATAGAGGACTTTATAAGCTGAACAGAGGAGTTTTGACTTGACCTGATGGAAAACAGGGAGTCATTGAAGGTTCTGAATATAGGAGTGATGGGCAAAATGATTTGGGGAAGATTAGGCATCATGTACAGAATGGATTGGAGGAGGGAAGAAACAAGAGGCTGGGAGACCAGCTAGGAGGCCCTTTCAATAATCCAGGGGAGGGGTGATAATAACTTGGACCATTGTCATTCTAAGGCTAAAGTCAAGGAGACATATCTTGCTGTGTGACCTTTGACAAGTCATTTCCCCTCCTTCCCTATAAATTTGCATTGCCTATAACCTCCACAAAGGTTGTTGTGAAGAAAGTGCTTTGTAAACCTTGAACAGCTGCTTCCTCCTTCATTCACTTGCCCATTCTCTCTCCAGTCCCTCCTTTTTACCCAGATTTATCACATCTGCTAAAAAGCCGGGCCACAGAGACAGAAAATATTCCACCAGGAACTGGACAGAAGAGGAGATAGTATCAGATTCTCAAAGCACTACGAAACTACTAGGTCAGGTCACCTGACAAGAGTGGGACCGGAATGGGCTCCCATTGGTAATATTCTGAGAACACTTGCTGCTGGACATTCCAGACACTGAGTTTGTCAGACCTTGGGGTGCTAGCCTGCCTTCTCAACCTTGTCACTTATCACTTCTCTCTAGTCATTCTGTGCTCTAGGGATGGCTAGATTGCCCTGGAGGAGGAGTGCCTGTTTCAGAAGCTTCTGTCCATTCGCCCACTCAAACACACAACCCCCCACCCTCACTCCACTGCCCACCCTGACCAGCTCTGCATTTGCTTCTTAAAACAGGATGTCACTGAAGCGAGAAGCAGGCATTGATCAGAAAGGCTTTGTTTCATTGGTGCAAAGGTGGGTAATTTTGCTAGATGAAACTATTGGCAAGATGACAACTCTTTACTCTCTAAGAATACACTACTCACCTAACTCAACAGACATTCATTAAGCACCTCTTGTACTAGGTGCTGAGAATATAGACAGGAAAATGGAACAGTCCTGTCCAGCCCACAAGGTGCTTCCATTCTACCAAATGTACGCAAAATCAAGTATAAGAAAAAGGAGGAGTGTTCATGACCACCTAAGGCTATAAGGGAAGAGTTCACTGAACAGACAATGCTGGAGTTGAACCTTGGAAGAAGACAAGGAGCCTGAGTGAATTTCCAGCATGAGGGAGATGGCTTATGAAAATGCCCAGGATGCCGATCCCAATGTATTTTACTTTGGGGAATGGCTTGTAGCCCAGTCTTCCCAGAATGTTAATTTGTAAAAATGACATTTGAAATCAGTCTGGAAAAGGAGGTAGAAATGAAGGTGGAGGGCCTTCCATTTCAGGCTGAGGAGTTTGCATTTTAATCTATATGCAATAGAAAGCCACAGAAGGTTTTTGAGGGAAAGAGTGCTATCTTGGAATCACTGGTTACTTCAAGAATCACATTCTATGTGAAGCTCTTCTTAATCACTGCCACCCCCAACTGCTAGCGCATTCCTTCCCTAAACAACCTTGTATTCATTTTGCACATATCATGCATATACTTAGACATGTTCGTGTTGTCTCCCCCATTAAAATGTCAGCTTCTTGAGGGGATGGATGATATCCCTTTTGCCTTCATATCCACAAAACTTAAAACTGTCTGGCACATGTTATTGTTGGTCAAAAAAATGCTTGTTATTGATGGTCAGAATACTACAACAAGGGTTCTTAACTGGGGGACTGTAAACTTGTTTTCAAAAATATTTTGATTACTAAATTATGAAGTCATAAATTATGATTTAAATTGGTTTCATTTGTAATCTTATTTTATGCTTCTAAAAAGACTTCCAGAAAAAGAAAGGTGAGAACCCTGTTGGGAAGGGGTATGGATTGGTTTAAAGGAAATGTTTGGTACAGAGACCAGGTAGAAAACTATCAAAAATAGTCTGGTAAAGAGGGTGTTAGTCATGTGGGTGAAAAGGTGAATGAATGAAATTGTGGGGAGGCACACGATATATGACTTAGCAACCAAGTGACAGAATAGTAATAGAGAGGACTCAAAGGGGAGGAGGATGTTGCCCTCAATTGAAATAGGGGAGTTTGGGGGCAGCTAGGTGGCACAGTGAATAGAGCACCAGCCCTGGAGTCAGTAGGACCTGAGTTCAAATCCAGCCTAAGACACTTAACACAAAAAACTAGCCATGTGACCTTGGGCAAGTCACTTAACCCCAAAACCTCCCAAAACCTCCAAAAAAGAAACAGGGGACTTTGGAGGAGAAGAATGTTTAGGGAAGGAACATATAAAGGAGTTATGGAACTGGCACTTGACAATGAATGACTGGAATGGAGATTAGGGCTGGATATAGATTTATAAGTCAGCCACATAGAAATGATACTTGAACTTCCTGGAAACTAATGAGATCCCTGAGCCAAGAGTAGAAAGGACACAGCTTTGGAGAACATTCATACGAGTGGATGATGATTGAGCAATAGAGACTGAGAAGGAAAAAAGAATTAAATAGAAAATCCAAGAGATAGTAGTGTCATGGAAATCAAGGAGAGTGTCCTGATTGAGCAATTGAGACTGAGAAGGAAAAAAGAATTAAATAGAAAATCCAAGAGATAGTAGTGTCATGGAAATCAAGGAGAGTGTCCTGAAGGAAGGAGACATTGGCAGAATCACTAGCTTCAGAGGTCAAAGAGGTCTGAAGAAAAGGTCATCGGATTTAGCAGTTGAGATTACAGGCAGCCATGGAGAAAGTGATTTTCATGCAGTGGTGGGGCCAGAATGTAGATTACAAGGGGTTGAGAAATGAGTATGTGGTAAGGAAGTGGAGACACTGAGTAATTATTCTTTTGGGGACTTCAATGGTGAAAGGGTTGGGAGATACAGCAAGATGAATCGAAGAGGTGATGAGGTTAGGTGAAGGTTAAGGATGAAGCCAGAGAGACTTGAACACGTTTCTAGTCAACTAGCTCATAGTAAGTGCCCGCTGTGTCAGGAATTGTGCTGAGTGCTGGGCACTTCTGTTTGCAGGCACCTGGACAGTGAGCCACTCAAGATGGAGCTTCAAGAAGGGAAGCTCTTAGGCCTTTGTGCTTAGGATGTTCCACATCTCATCTTTGCCAGTTGAAATTCTGTTCATCTTTTTAAAGACTGACTCAAACATTAATCTCTTCTGAGAAACTTCCTTGGTTTCCCCAGCTTGGTAATTTTCCTCTGAGTTCTCACAGAACTCTGTTGTCATCCAGTTGTTTTCAGTTGTGTTTGACTCTTCATGACCCCATTTGGAGTTTTCTTGGCAAAGATGCTGGAATGGTTTGCTACTGCCTTCTCCACCCATAGAACTCTGGTCCTCTTTAACGTACATATCCCATATCCCAACATAATGTTGTCCATTATAGTTATCTCCATTGGTGTTTTATGCCCCTACAAGAGTCTAAGTTCCTTAATAGCAGGGACCATGTCTTATCAAAATGTATTTCCCCACAGTTTTCTGTAGACAGCAAGCATTTAGTAAATAAATGTTGATTCTCACTATCATCCTAAGATGACTTTGACCAGAGCTGTGGAGAAAACAAACCATGAACACTTTTGTGCCTCAAAATGCCTCATTTTGCACCCAAACTAACCGACAGTTGTCTGAGCTTGAAAGCTAAAAGAAGAGCAGGGAGGATGGGTCCAAGATGGCAGCATGGTAGAAAGCAGGCAGGGAGCTTGAATCTACAAAATGCCTCCAAACACACCTGGAAAATTCATCAGACCAAATTCTGATAGGGAAATTCAGAAAAAGTCAGTGTCATGTTCCAGCTCAGCTCAGTATAGGGAGATATGCAGGGAGGTCTTTGAACAGTGGGGATGGGGTCAAGCTAGGAAGATGCAGGATGGGGAGCACTTCAATGCCCAGCAGCAAGCAGTATGGCTTACCCCCTCCCCTCCCCCCCTCACTCAAGGCAGAAGAGGATTTCAGTTCTAACATGCTAGCCCAGCCTGCAAAGGGGAGTAATCCAAGATGAAAGGAGAGTCTAGAATTCTGCCACTTTGAGTTCTGTAGCAGGCTACTCTTGCTTAGATCCAAAAATCTTACAGGTCCCCAGCTGTCCCTGAGATCCTGGAATAACAAATAGCACAACATTCAAATTCCCAAGAAAGCAGCAACAGGACCAACCCAGACCTTCCCTTCAGAGGTGCATAGAGCCCAGCCCTAATATCAAGTTCAAATGCAGAGGTTCCCAAAGTGGGTCATGCTGCCCCCTGGGGGGTGTTGGAACTATCCAGGGGGGCAACAGTAACCTTGGGTACAATTGCAAGTCATTGAATAAAAATAAGGGGACAGTGAAAGCATAAAGAACATTTTGAAAAATCATCCATACATGTTTCATCTGCTGTATAATAGAATTAAAGTTGTAGTGATTACATTATTTTCCAAATAAACACACAAAATGGAAGTTATAACCATCAGTGGTCAAATCTGCTGACAGGTCTTAACAAGTAAGTGTTGGCAGTTGAGTACATCACAGGGAAGTCTAGCATGCATCGGGCAGATTATATGTGTAATGACTTGTTCACAATATGATACTATATGGTTACATGATACAATATTGCATCATCAAAATTTCAATGCAGGAAAAAACCCATTACAATAAATTATTAAATTTAAGATACATAATTTTAAAATATGTGTATTTTTGAAATGATGCAAATTTTAAAAACTGTGAAAGGGTTAAAGAAAGATTTCCAGGGTAGCACTGAGTAAATTTTTTTTAAAGGGTGCAGTAGGCCAAATGAGCTTGGGGACCTCTAAGTTCAAAATAAAAAAAAAACTGGAAAAATGAGCAAACAGAAAAAGAATCCCACTATAAAGAGCTATTATGGTGGTAAGAAAGATCAAGACACAAACTCAGAAGCAGGTGACTCCAAAACATTTATAAGCAAAACCTCAAAGAAAAACATAACTTGGACACAAATTCAAGGTTGTGGAAGATGCTTTTTTCTGTTTTAAATAAGAGTGCTTGAGAAAAAAATTGGAAAATGAGTTTTAGAGCTGTTATTTTGTTGTTCAGTTGTGTCCAACTCTGTGACCCCATTTGGGGCTTTCTTGGCAAAGATACTAGAGTGGTTTGCTATTTCTTTCTCTAGATCGTGGATGGGGATGGGGACATGGAACTGAGGCAAACAGGATTAAGTGACTTGCCTAGGGTCACACAGGCCAGTGTCTAAGACCTGATTTGAACTCTGGATGATGGGCCCTCCTGACTTCAGGCCCAGAACTTTATCCACTGTGCCACCTAGCTGAATTAACAGCTTGGCACAAGAGGTGGAGAAAACATGATCTAAGCAAAATAATTATTTGTTAATTTTATAGATACTCCTTCAGATTCTTATTCTTTGCCACCACAAAAAGAACCGTAAAGTTTTTATGTATCCTTAGTTTGTTGCTTAGTAGTAAATCATCCCATAACATTCCTGCCCCTTTCCTCTTTTCCATTTCCCTGTTAAATGTATTTCTGTACCCAACTGTGTGTTCATTCTAGCCCTTGTTTAATCAGTTCAGATGAGAGTGAAGTTCAAGGGACAGCCACTCCTCCCTATCCCCTCATCATGTTTGTATAGAAATCTACTTGTGTACCCTGATTATGTGCGATAATTTCCTTTTACATTCCTTTCCCTTTCCTCCTACTCTCTTTCCATCTCCCCCCCCCCCCCGGCCCTTTCCAATCCTTAAGATCATCAAAAGATAACAGAATTACTCCCACACCTTCTTTCTAATTAGACTCTCTATGACCCTTGATTATAGGGTTCAGAGGGGACATATATCATCCCCCTCCCCATATTTTTTTAATTAAACAAATGCTTTATTAACTTCTGGTTTACATCATTCATTTCCACCAGGTTATGAGTTACATTTTCCCCCATTTTTCCCTACTCACCACCCCAGAATAGCAGTCCCACTAGATATCCCCTCATCCAATCTGCTCTCTCCCATATCTTCTCCCATACCCCCTTCGACTTTGCCATTAGGGCAAGGTGAATCTCTGAACCCCAATGCCTGGACATCTTATGAAACATTTAATTTTAAAACTTCGATTTTCAGATCCATTCCCCTTCTCCCTTGTCACCCACTCCCTCTGAGAAGATAAGCAATTCAGTATGTGTTGTACATGTATATCTATGCAAAACATTACCATAGTAGTTATATTGTAAAAGACTGCTTATATTTCCCTCCCACCTGTCTCACCTCCCAACTGGTCCATTCCTACTTTGATCCTGTCCCTCTTTGATAGTGGGTACTTCTAGTCTCCCCTCTCCCCAGAATGCCCTCCCCTCCATCATCCCCCTCTCATCCCCCTTTCCCCTACTCAGGAGAGTGAGTGAGGGTAAGATATTCCATTTAGTATGTATGTGATTCTCTCCTTGAGCCAACTTCAATGAGAATATGCTTTTGCCTTTTTGCCTTCCTGTTCTTCCCTGCCTCTGCAACTACTTCCCCTTGCCTCTTCTACATGAGATAGTTTACCCTACCCTGTCTCTCTCCATCTCTTCTTGCCACTTTCCTCTCTCACCTCTTGACTTCACCCCTTAAGAATCATCCCTTCCTTGGGGTGGCTAGGTGGCACAGCGAGCAGAGCACCGGCCCCGGAGCCAGAAGGACCGGAGCTCGGATCTGGCCCCAGACACCCAACACACAAACAAAAACCCAGCCGTGTGACCCCGGGCAAGTCACCCAACCCCAATTGCCCTCCAAAAAAAAAAGAATCATCTCTTCCCATCAAATTCAACCTGTGCCCTCTATCCATGTATACCTGTGAACATATGCTATGTACCCTTCTTCCATTATTTTCATAATGAGAAAGGTTTCATCAAACACAGTTATTGTTTTTCCATGTAGGACTGTAAATAGTCCAACTTTGATAAGTTCCTTTTGATTTCTTTCCTTGATTACCTTCTCAAGCATCTCTTGCTTCTTGTGTCTGAATGTCAAATTTTCTATTCAACTCTGGTTTTTTCACCAAGAATGCTTGAAAGTCCTCTATTCCACTGAATGACCATATTTTCCCCTGAAACAAGATACTCAGTTTTGCTGGGTAGGTGACCCTTGGGTTCATTCCCAGCTCTTTTGCCCTCTGGAGTATCATATTCCATGCCCTTCTATCCCTCAATGTAGAAGCTGCCAGGTCCTGTGCTATTCTGATTGTGTTTCCACAATATTGAAATTGTTTCTTCCTGGCTGCTTGTAGTATTTTCTCCTTGATCTGGGAATTCTGGAACCTGGCTATAATATTCCTGGGAGTTTTCTTTTTGGGATCTTTTCAGGAGGTGATCTGTGGATTCTTTCAACCTCTATTTCCCCCTCTGGGTCTAAAACATCAGGGCAATTTTCCTTGAGAATTTCTTGAAGGGTGATTTCTGGGTTCTTTCTTTGATCATGGCTTTCAGGTAGTCCAATAATTTTTAAATTATCTCTCCTGGATCTATTTTCCAGGTCAATGGTTTTCCCATGAGATATTTCACATTGCCTTCTATTCTTTCATTTGTTTGGATCTGTTTAATAGTATCTTGATTTCTCATAAAGTCACTAGCTTCCATTTGCTCCAGTCTAACTCTGAAGGAATGAATCTCCTCAGTGAGCTTTTGAGATTCTTTTCCATCTGGCAAATTCGACTTTTTAGGGCATTCTTCTCCTCATTGCCTTTCTGAGCATCTTTTGCCATTTGAGTTAGTCTATTTTTTAAGGTGTTATTTTCCTCAGTCAGGCTGTTGACTGTAATTTCATACTTTTCTTGCATCTTTTTCATTTCTCTTCCCAAATTTTCCCCCACTTCTCTTATCTGCTTCTTAAGGTCCTCTATGGCCTGTAGCCAGCTTGTATTTTCATTTAGGGCTTTTGGTGCAGGAGTTCTGACCTCACAGTCCTCCTCCATGCTTTGAGCCTCTTTGCCCCTAAAATAGGAGTCCAATGTTGAACTTTTCTGTTTATTTTGTTTCATTTGCCTAGGCATGTTGCCACTTAATTACTTGATTTTTGGGCTTGTTGCCACAGTAGGACTCTGCCACCAGACAGGGGAGCTTCCGCCCAAATGTGGGGTCTTTACAACTTCCGCCAGTTGGGTGGCCTCTGTAAAGCCTCCACCCACTCTGGCAAATTGGATACCCACCCCAAACTTCCCCCCCAGACCACAATCCAGATCCAGGTAGTTTAAAGCAAGAGCAATTAACCCCCAGACTGATTGCTGGATCTTCCTACAGTTCGCAGACCAGGAGCTAGAGCCACTACTGATGCTGCAAAATGGCTTCTGTGCTGCAGTTTCTTCAGCAGCTTTTCGCCCCCAGGGGAGGAAGCCACGCGTTCCCCAAATACTGGTCCCAAAGTCCATAGGGCACTAACCTCTCACTTTGTCCTAGGCATATCTGTGCTGATAATTCTGGAATCGCCACAATTGCTGGTGTTCTGGGGTCCCTCCAGCCGGCTGAAGGCCCGGCCACCCTGGGGCTAAAACCGAGGACCCGGGCTCAGCTCTGTGCGCTGTGCCGTAGGTTCCCAGTGCGCTGTGCTGCCTGCTCTCAGAACGCTGTGCTGCCTGCTCTCAGAGTGCTGCGCTGCCTGCTCTCAGAGTGCTGCGCTGGCTGCTCCCTGCAGGGCTGCTGGGCTGTTTTCAGCAGGAGGTTAGCTTCTCTGTGCCGTTCTGTGGGTGCTGTGGCTCCAGAAGTTGTTCGGAGTTCCCTTTCACATTGTTTGAAATTTGTGTGGGGCAGAGCACATTGGAAATGCTGTTTCTACTCCGCCATCTTGGCTCCGCCCCCCCCCCATATTTGAATTTAAGCACCTCTGCATTTGAACTTGATGTTAGGGCTGGGCTCTATGTACCTGTGAAAGGAAGGTCTGGGCTGGTCCTATTGCTGCTTTCTTGGGATTTTGAATGTTGTGTTGTTATTCCAGGATCTCAGGGACAGCTGGGGACTTGTAAGATTTTTGGATCTAAGCAAGAGTAGCCTGCTACAAGAACTCAAAGTGGCAGAATTCTAGACTCCCCTTTCATATTGGATTACTCCCCTTTGCAGGCTGGGCTAGATGTTAGAACTGATAATTAGAATGGACCAAACACAAGCCAATAACATCATGAGGCAACAAGAAATATTAAAAGTCAAAAGTCTGAAAAGACAGAAGAAAATGTAAGGTATCTCATAGTAAAAACAACCAACGTGGAAAACAGATCAAGGAGAAAACATTTAAGAATCAATGGACTTTGGGGTGGCTAGGTGGCACAGTGAGTAAGAGCGCTGGCCTAGAGTTGGGATGACCTGGGATCGGTTCCGGCCTTAGTACTTAGCACCCACACATAAAAAACTAGCTGTGTGAGCTTGAGCAAATTACTTAACCCCAATTGCTTTAAAAAAAACCAGTGGACTTCAATGAACTATTTTAACTCCATGACCAAAATGAAGAAAAAAAAATCTAGACACCAAAAATTTCAGGAAATCAGGAGTAGAAACAGCTCATCCAAGCCACTCTGCCCCCAGATTCCCCCCAAACTATGTAAAAGGGGACTCTGAACAACTTCTGGAGCCCCAGCACCCACAGAACGACACAGAGAAGCTAACCTCCCGCTGAGGACAGCCCAGCAGCCCTGCAGGAAGGACCAGCGCAGTGGTCTGGGAGCCGGCAGCGCGCAACGCGCAGAGCACAGGAAGCGGAGCCGAGCGGAGCCCAGGTCCGCATGAGCCGAAGTTTTAGCCCCAGGGCAGCAGGGCCAGCAGCAGCCTGGAGGAACCCCAGAACACCAGGAGCTGTGGCGACTCCAGAATTATCAACATAGACATGCCTAGGACAAAGTAAGAGGTTAGTGTCCTATGGACTTTGGGTCCTGTATTTGGGGAATGCGTC